>JAOTQP010000001.1:70451949-70538426 GCA_026413545.1 Cichladusa arquata
ACCAAAACCCCAAAAAACCAAAATTTCTCCTCATTTTCTTGCCATCCTGGCAGTGTAGTGGTTGGATTGGATGCTGGCAGTACTCTGCTGTTGTACTGAAGTCTTCCTGCAGTCCTGAGGTTCAAAGATTTCTCAGGGCAGTTCTAAACAACTCTTCTCCTTTGGTCCTGATAGGCTTCCAACCATCTGGGCTGCAGATCAGCTGTGCAAAAAGCTCTGTGTTTCTTTCCCGGGTTTACTGATAAGAGTAAAGGTCGACAAATTCAGATTCAGATGAAGCAAGGAAGAGAGAATTCCAAGGACTCTCCACTCTGTGCCATAGCTTCAGCTGCCAGGCATTTAAACTCACAGGCTGTGAGCAAGAGAGGGCATGTAAAATATGACAGGTGGCCAAGTTTATTTAATATGTTGGCTTTTCCACTGCTCTTAGCACTGTTATCAGAACACTTAATTTAGTTACATGGAGTAACATGGAAAAACACTGGTGAACATAAAAGAAAAAGTTGCTTCCAGGTAGCTTCCAAATTAACTATTAGTCCCTTTGCATTGCTGGAAATCTAATAAGGCACTGATTACATATAGGAGGGATGAGTTTTAAAATACGCTCAGCTTCAGCTTTTACATACATATTGCTCAAAAAGCCTTGGGGCAGGAAATATGAAGTCATCTTGTCAGGACCTCAGCACAGGTGCCACGAGGTTTTTTGAGCTGGCTCCTCAAAGGCTTTCTGTATATTCCCACACGGCAGCTGGGAAAGGGCCAACACTCTCTACTTGGGAGTCACTTTCCTCAGTCATTCTTTTGAAATGGGACCACTGCAGCAAGAAGATGAGCTAATCAGCCTTCCAGCATGAGACAGTCCAGCTAACTGGAAATTCCGAGTAAGACAGGTCATGTGGCAAGTCCTGGGAAGCAGGACAGTAGCCACCAGCAGAGTTCCACAGGAGCTGCAGGTTCTGTGAGGGTTTGCTCTCCTGACTGGTGTTCCCAGGGGCCTGAGAAGCCAGGCTTATCCATGTGCTTAGCCAAGGAGAGTGACTTCCTTTGTAGAAGAGAGGAATTATTTAAGGGAACTTAAGTGGACAAATTAGATATGCTTCTCACAGCCACACACCACCCTTTCCTCCTGTGGTTACTTGAACACTCAGTGCAGCATGACTGGAAAGTGCTGAAGCTCATGCCAAAACTGCCTAGAACATGGAAGTGGATGATGGTCAGCTCTTTGCTCTCATGTTGGCTTGAATTGTTTATAGCCAGGCTGGGAAAACAGTGACTCTCTGGGAGAACCTCAGACTGCAGCATCCTCTGCAGACACGGGCACAGCACGATTGGCTACCTTCATTGTATCATGTCCTGCCCTGCCTTCTGACTCTTGATTAGATTGCATTTTGGGCAAGAGTGAAATCCAGCTTCTTCATTCATTCTTTCTCTTGTTTCTCTTCACCATGTATCTTTTCTGTTTGCCTTGTCACCACCTCTGGCACTGGTCCAATAACAGAATACGAATAAGCCAATTCAACTCACAAAAATGGCAGAGAATTAACTCAGGAAAAGTAAATAGGGAGAGGGAAGAATGTGGAAATGGGGATGGAAAGAAAGGGAAATTGGTGAGGAGGATAGCAAAGGCCTTCTTTCTGTGGCAGCCAGATTTTAACTTCATTCAGTGATCAGAGGTTACTAGTGGAGTTGGTATCACAGCTTGGGCTACAGTCAGATATATTACCCATTTAAAAAACAATGTTCCAGTATTGATTGATTGATTGGTGGTGTGTGACAAGAAGGCTGTGTTTGGGAAAGCATACAGCCTCTGAGTCCTGCCTCTCTGAGCACTTCTCATCCAGAAGATTCAGGGCTAGAAGAGGAAATCCAAAATTGTCAGTCAAGGCAGGATGCAGGTCTTTCAACTTGCTGTGTCAGTTGAGCAAGAGATTTGAACACAAGTGTTGGGAGACCTTTAAAAGGATTTTCCTTTTTAGAAGGCAAGTTACCTCTTCAAAATGGCATGCCTTCCTGTAAGCAGAACATTTATAAAGTAATTTGAAATCACTCCCACAAGTGTTCAGCCCTGTTTGAAACAGGGCTACAGCAACCAGCTACAGCAACCTGCACAGCACAAAAGCCAGCAGGGGAGGATGCAGAATGTCACCCTACTAGTATTTGCTACAAAATATAATACAAAAAGAAGTGACATTCCCCAAATCCTTCTGAAGCAAAGCCAGGGGTGACTGCACCAGCCTGCTATGATATGCTGGCACTCAAGCTGGCATTTGACACTCCCTGAATTTCCTTCCTCCTCTGTGCAGTTGTATTTCATTAGCAGGCAAGTGCCAGCGGGAGGGGGAAGATGATGTCAGCATCTGTACCTGGGCTGGAGTGGAGCTGGTGTAGGCTTGCAAGCAAAGCAGTCAAGAATCACCAAGGTAACTTGGTAAATCAGAAGGCAGGAATTCGAATGAGTGTAACAAGGCCCGATGGAAAGAGAGCATTTAATCTTCCATTGGTTTTCCTGATTTTTATCCTACTGTCCTCTGGCACTGTGTCCAGGTACAAGTATTGCATCATCTAAATGGATGCCTTGGTGACTCAAAGCTCCCAGGGCCCTGAAGGGCAAAGGAGCTGCACAGCAGCTTTAAACAATTTAACACTTTCTTGGGACTTGTTCCTGTCTGTGTCAAGAAAGAGCTTTTCCTTGATAGAAGATGAAAGGTCTTCAGCATTGTGCAAAGCATCCATCTATCCTAACCACAGCTTGTAAATTATGTGCTGGGACAGATCTCAGGCTCAGCTAGGAAATAGCAATAACAGCTATTGTTAAGGGGAGGCTGCAGCTGACCCATGAGAAGATGTTATTGTACACTGAGCCCTTCTTCCTCTTCTTTCCTAACAAAATGTACCCCAGCCCAAGCACAGTCCTGGTTCCTGACTACATGTTCTGAATGCTCTGTCACTCCTGTGTGAGCTGGTTTATCTCATAGGCTATAAAAAACAAGGGAAAAAAAAGGCGTTTTCTGTCGGTTAAGTGAGCTGAACTGGTTCACCAAATTGTCCGAGGAACAGTGGAGGTGGCACGAGGTCGGTGCAAATACAACTGCCCAGGAGGGAGAGAGGAGACTCTGCCCTGTTTCAGTGGTAATAAGGCATTAAGTAAAGCATGCACCTGGTGAAACCTTACCCTCTGATGCAGTGATATAATTGATCATTTCGTCACTCCCTGGCACAGTTCTATGAAAATGATCTGTACTAGCCTCAGGGATTTTCACAGGAGATTTTTGTTTTCCAGATCATGTTGAGACTGAGGGGATATATGAGGGGATATAAAAGGTGCCACCCTGTTGGCAGGTTTGAGGAGGCAGTAATCTTCATGGAAGTGCAAGAGGGATAAAGAAATAACCTCTTAACCCTGTTAATCTGTGGCCTGGACAACATCTCTAGCTGTGTCCTAAGGGTAGAGTCAGGCAGTATATTTGAACTAGGCTGAAAGATAACTACTGGCAAAAAGTGCCAGGCAGCCCCTCTTCCCTTTCCACTTGGGCGCACTCCTGCTGTTTCCCTTGGAGCATCACTGATGCTCATCTTGAATCTGTGGTGAGCTGGTAAAGAAGTGGATACAGGCCAAAACCTTCTCACAGGAAGAAAATTAATATTTTGCTGCTCACTGAGTGAGGTGGATCAGGGAATGGTGAAATCAGACCAACTCCAGCTCCAGCATAAAGAGGACAGCTGTTTCACCACCAGCTGCTCTCTGAGTGGCACAGCTTCATCATCAAGAACTGTAGGCAGCAAACACATAGCACTTGCATCCCCATCTGAATATAGGATTCCTGCCTCACCAGTCATGGTCTGTTTGCTATAGTTGATATATCCACAACTGTGGTATTTAGGGCTCACATTCAATAAAGATCAAAAATAAGATAATGTTGAGATACTTTCCGGAACATCATACTGAACAGGGGCACATGCACAGTTTAGAAAGCTTGAGCAAATGAAATAGCCACGAAATGAGCTCAGTTCATTGATCTGCTTTGGATAAGGGGCAACCCTTCAAAAACCAGGAATTTCAGCTTTAGCTTTTTAAAGAGAGGACCACAAACCTTGTTTGTTTCCTGCATGCTTTTATTCTGGGTTTGGTCTTTTCAGTTTGCCTCAGTATTTTGTGGCTTTTTGTGGGTTGTGTCTTGGTGGACTGAGTAGGACCCCAACGAAATGATTCTGTGAAACTGTTTATGGTCGGAGCACTCAGGAGGTCAATCCTAAACTGGGAAAGAGTTCTCAGCCCCAGCTCTGACAATGTGTTAATCCCTCCAGATACTGTTGAAAGGATACTTGAGACTTCCATTGCTGGACATAAATCAGTATCACATTCTATAGGATAGTTCAAGAGTGCCTATAGAAAGTTTATGATTTGCATTAAGGGCTTTGTGAGTTCCGGGACTTTCCTTGTATTGTTTTGTTCCCTATGGCTAAGGCAATACCCAAACTTCCCACCTCACCATGCATCCCCCAGCAAATAGGTTTTAGACACACATTGCAATGTAAATAGATGCCGAATACGTAGCCAGAATAATTAAGCTTTAAAATTCTAGCCGAAAATCCATTGTTACACAAAATGGACCATACAGATAAGAAGGAAGTAATGAGAACAGCCTTTTACTGTCTGCACTTAACCATAAATGCTGGCCAGAATTCAGGAAGGATTAGGTGTTTCTACAGGAACCAGAGCATTTGCAAACACAGCACTAAGCAGCTGCTAATGCTTTGCGTTTGTAGCTCTGGGCCAGAGCCCATTTCTTGAGTTCATTCACTCCTTACACCGTTACTAAAGGCTGTAGGACTTTTCTGCCGTCTCATCACTGTAGAGGTTCATCTTTAATAGCAGGTCTAGTAAGAGTGCCTGTGCAATTTTCTGTTACCGTATGAAATCCTGCGGATGATGTCAAATTGCCACAATTCTTAGTTATCTATGTGTGGTAGGACAATCTAATTATTATAAAATTTTTAAGTAAACAGAGCAATCAGGTTATTTCACATTTTGGTATAAAAGTTTTCAGAAAAACAAAGCTAAACAGACTTAGTACAAACTATATTGAAAAATAATATGGAACATACACTACTTCACACTCCACCTTTACCCCCAATTAATAGCTTATTTCATGGATCTGGGCTCAATTTACAAAAAGAAGAGTGACTTTAGTACTTATAATTTTGCTAGCATTGGAATATTTGTTTCGTATGCACAATGTACACAAATAAATCAGCTTAACTTGTATATTTTATCGGTTTTTGCTAGATGATGATATATTATTTGAAATTGAGTTTTTGAGTTTGTGAAAACTCTGATTTTCTATACCCAGTGGTTTACAATCTATAGGACAAAGAGAGACTGTTATCCCATTTGACTGGGAGAGTACAGGCACAAACAAGCTTAGATGGGAATTTAATAATATAAATAACCTAGAGCAAGTAGGGACTGCTCTTATGCTGTCCCACGGCACTGCCCACCCATCTGCCCAGGCTGCATCCAGCAGTTGCAAAACTGTAGCCAAGTCAGTTTAACAAGCTGATGAAATGGAAAATGATGGCTTTTGGGTGCATTGGTTTTCAACTGGATCAGCCTGCTGAAACGGCTGCCTCAGTTGCCCCAGCACAGTTGCAGTGCAAGGCAAACACAAACTGGGGCAAATGATGCAAGGAAAAGATGAGCCTTGCAGCTCGTGGTCACCAGCTGCTCAGGTGCAGTGTCAAAACGAGCCCAACAGCAAGTCCAAAGAAGATCTGGCCAGCAGTGTAGGTCCCTCACACCACCTCGGAGCCATCAGAGCTACAAACATTTCCGGTGGTTCCATGGGTTTCACTGAATCATCCATGGAGCCAGAGTCCAAGACTAGTGGTCCACCCTTTTAGACCTGCTTTGAAATAGATTAAAAACATTATCAACCCTTGTCTACTGAAAATATTTTGTCTTCACATGCACAGTGAAATACATAGCGGCATGGTATTAGTGTCAGAGCTTTACAAGGTTCGTAATACCTACCAGTTCATTAAAACATACAAAACATTTAAAATAGCACCTATACAGTTGGTATGGGGTCAGGAAATGGGCTCGTGATAATTTGAGAAATACGTACTGATGCTGGGACTGTATTTCAGAATCTATTCTTAAGAAGCTTAATGAAACGTCATCAAAGGGTGTGACTTCCAAAGCTGTGAATGCACATTTAAACTTCTTTCTTTCTTTCTTTCTCTCTTCTCTTTTCTCATTTAAATGGCAGCTCAGGAAATTATTCTCTACTGCAGCCCAGTAAAAAGATGTGGATTAAGAACTTTTCTGATTTTTTTGTTTCTTTTTATGTTTTGTTTGTTTTGTTTTGTTTTGTTTTGTTTTTGGGGGGCAGGGGGAAGAAGAGAATGAGCATGATGTGAAGAAAATGAAGCTGCGTGAGTGTTGAGGGAAAGGTTATGGTCACTTGTAATGAATTCCAAGGCTGGAGGAAAATGCTCACTCTCTCACTCTTTATGTGCTCTGCTGCTTGAAAGCTTAAGCCACATTTAACCCTGATGAGAGAGAAAGTTGTCTGTAGTAAATAATGCACAATTAGATCCCGAAAGATATTTGTAAATCAGGTAGATTTTAAGGCAGCATTGAGTTAAAAAACTGAAACATTGCTTGTAAGGCTCTTTTCAACTCGAAATACCAAGGTTCGGGTTTTGTTATTTTACCCCCCACCCCCATCCTTTTGCAACCGGGGTCAAAAAAGCCCTGCAGGGTAGCATGGTTTGCACAAGCCTGCCAGGCTGCTCCCATAGCCTAAATTACCAGTAAAAGGGCTAGAAATCTGCATGCAGGTCTGTGTAGGGTGGCAGTAGTTTGGATGAGGGGATGCATTAAAACCCATTAAACCCCACGTGATCCCTGCAGTACAATTCTCTTTTATCTTTCTTCTCTTCACTGCCCGGAGACTAAAGAGCTCATCTCCATAGGGCTCATCTCCATAGAACTGGGAAAGCAAAGCCTTCCACAGGCTTTATTTGTTTCTGACCCTCTGCTCTTTCTCACAGTGTCTGCTGTAGATTTACAAATTTAGTTGGGGACTTTTAAAATATTTTAAGCATCTTTGGAGAAATCGGATAAATATATGTGAATAAGCTAGAGGGAAAATACAAAACATTTTGTGACCTCCTGAAAAGTTCCTTAATCTTTACTTCACTTAGGTATTAGAGATGGGCTGTTTAACTGAAAAATTATTTCTTTGCCCTTATACTTGATATTGCATTTCCTTCAAAGACTTGTGGAAACCCTAAATATTATCTTCTGTAATGAAGCAACCCCTTGGTCTGGGTGGGAAATCTAGTATGTATTTCTTCCTCGGACAGATAAAACCATACAAACCAGCCTGTTGCACGCCGGATAAATCTTTCACATAATTAATTGTTTTATGCAGAGGGCTTCTGAGGAGGGCAAAAACTTAAACGTGGTTACTATGTCAACAAGCGACGGGATTTAGGCATTCTTCTCCAGGCCCTGCGTCTGCAGAGACTGGGGGAGAATTTATGGGGCGCGTTGTGCGGACACCCTCCCAGCTGTTCCTGCCCCCGGGCAGAGCGGAGCCGGCAGGGGAAGGAAAGGCTCGGGGGCGGCGGCGCCTCCGGGGATCCCGGGGCGCTTGGAGGGCTGGGAATCCTCCCGGAGGGAAGCCCGGCTGCTCGCGGGGCGGGCCGGGGAGGATGAGAGCGCCCCTGCTCTACTTCGGGCTGAGCGGAGATCCTGATGCGATTTTTGGGACGGCTCTGTGCGTGCAAGCGTCTGCTGCGCTTTCTGAGGAGTCGGCAGAGCGGTAAGGCCGGGATTTGCTCTCACCAGCTCCCTTTCGTGCTCTTTCCCCGCTCCCTCGCCAAGTTGGGAGCGCCCACCAGCATCCCGGTCCTTGAGCGTGACCGTGCCCCGGGATGGCTCTGGGGACACCCAGACGGGAGCGGGGGCTCTGCCAGGCGCACCCCTCGGAGATGCCGCGTCCTGGGGTTGGTTCTGGGGATACCCCTGGCGGGAGAGCCTCGGCCGCAGCCGCGGGGCTCTGCGGCTCCGGGGTGCCGTGGAACTGCGGCCCGCGCTAAAGTCTGAAATGTAATCCACTCGAGTGATGCTATCCCCGGTTTGGGGTTATCTGGGGGTCGTGAGCGCTTGTGGTTTTTGTTATTGCATGGGTCAGGTCTTGTCAGTGCATGTGGTCATTCCTGTTCATGTCTGATCTCTCAGTATTAGAAATTAGTTAGGTTGGCTGAGGAATAGTATAAGTTGCTGAGGGGGATTCGAGTGTTGTCTGGGACACGAGGAGATGTGTAGCTGGAGTTTTTTGTGTAGATGCTGCACCGTTCTTCCCCTTCCCCTTGCCCATACCTCCTTTTCCAGCACAGATCTCTGGCAATTCCCCCACCCTACCCTTATGTACCACAGCTAGTCTCATTTGGGATAGTTAGCTCACGGGATTTTGAAATTCATCACACCAGCACATTTTTTACTGTGAAAGTGAAGCCTGTGTGTAGCATTTTCTGCTTCCTTTACACCCACAAACTCAGAGTCTTAAAAAGCTTCTGCCTCCTCAATTCCCTGAAACAGAAAATGGGGCCTCATGTATCAGACCAAAGAATAACCATCTCAGTGCTCCTGTAGGAAAAGAACAGCTGTGTGGAAAGATCAATAAACACCACCAGTTGCTTCCAAAGTCGTAAAATGGAAAGACTCCACAAAATAAAACGTGTGGCAGGGGAACTTGGATCCAGACACTGCAGGAGAACTCCTGGGAAATGCAGTAATTAGTGGGAAGTCTCAGACTTGTTTTCTTTCAGTGGTTCCATGCATAAAAATATTTGGTTTAGGAGATGAAATCACAGTGGCAGGAAGAAATACCTATGAGAAAGGAAAGCTTGTTTGTGCTTAATGCATTGGAGAAATGGTTCATGAACGGTTTATGTCAGTGAAAATAAAACACTCACAATGCTGCCAAGGCCACAGACCTCAGGTGAGCTGTGTATGTGCTGGCTGATCCTGTCAGCTGAAAGTTTCTGGGGCTGCTCTGGATTCTTTCACTCTTAAAAAAAAAAAAGAAAATGATAACGTGTTTCAGTGAAATTTTCTTTTTTCTACCTCCCTTTTCACATTACTGTAGCTCTTTGTTACTGTAGTTCTTCACTCCTTTGTTTAATCTGCATATTTCCCTAAGTTTTCCTTCACTTCCAAGAGAGAAGAATCATTTGGGAAGGCCCAGCTTCTCCTTGATGGCTTTCTCTTGCCTCTCCAGGTCACCACTTGGAGGCCCCTCTGTCTTCACAGATCTCTCCTCCCCAGCCCTTGCTCTCCTCAGCTGCTCAGGATGTGATGGTCCTTCCTCATCACTCTCACATCTCCAGCCCGCTTCACTCCGGCTCTCCTACCTGGATCCTGCTGCTGCTTTCATGCTCGCATTGGCCAGCCTGTGCCACCTCCTTCCAGCTCTGTCACCACTTTGGGGACTGTTGTTTTCCCCAAGCCTTACCTGAGCATCCTATCACAACCAATTTCCTAAGGAATGCCACAGGTTCCACAATGAAGTTCTGCAAAGGAGAAAGGGCTGCCTGGGGTTCTGGATTTGCTGCCAGGCACAGTGTGCAGAATTTACACAGAGCTCTGAGTTTATTTACTCCATGCAAGTGCCTGTAGAAGTACCCTATGATTCCCCTGCCTGCACAGAGTTTAACATGAGAAGGGTTGCTTTTCTTCCCTTCCCCTTCACATTTCCTCTTGAAGTTTTTTGGCAGCTGTGTGCCTCTGAGCTTGGGCCTTGAGGTGTGATTGAGAGACAAATTAAGTTTTCTAAATGGTTATAAAGCCAAATCCTAAAATCAGAATAATTTGTGTTCTGTAGAGGTTTGAATATATGTGAAAACATAACAGTAGAATTATGGCAGTAACTTAAAGCTCTTCAACTTAACTTGTGGGCATTTGCAAGGGGATTGGAAGCAGTGGGTGAGACCCTACATTCCCCCCAGATGCAGTGCTTGTTCCATGCTGTACCAGGGCAGTCAGTCCCTCCTGCCACTTCCTTCCCCAACTGTTCAGGTCTCTAAATCATCACCTGGAAGCCTGCAGTCCTGCAAAGATGTACACCTCGTGTGTTATGTCACTATAACAGTATTAGTAGTAGAGTGAGCCTGGCTGACTTTACTGTCATGGCCAGTGGTCTGGTTTGAGTCTCACTCCTGTAACCTTTTGCTCTTATGGGATCTCATCCAAAGCTCTCTGAATTGCCATTCACCTTGGCGGGCTTCCACTCTGCCTCATTGCAGCTAATATCATAGATAAGAGCTCCGGGATCGAGTTCTTTGATTCTGCCTAAAATTAGAATAAAGTTCTAAGATAAACCCTGAGTATCCCTTCATCCAGACAGCCAATACAGATATTAAACAGGGCTGGCCCCAACAGCGAGCCCTTGGAAACACTGGTGTTGACCACCTGCCAGGAGGATGCACATTCAGCACCACACTCTGGCCTCAGCCATGTAGCTTTTACACAGTAAACAGAGCACCTGTCCATGCCATGAACAGCCACTTTCTCCAGGACAATGATGTGATAGATACAAAATCATGACTGCACTGTGTGGTGTGGACACTTGTCACGCTCTGAACTAAATTCCTCGTTGGAGATACAGGAGTCCTGGGAAGCTCTAGGAGAGCCATGTGTTTCTGCCTAAGGGCAGGGATTTTGTCTCATGGATATGATGGGCTGTGCCCCACATGCCATGTGCAGGATGTGCACATGCATGGCAGCAGCATGCCTGAGAGTCTCATTGCCTCACTGCAGCCTCTGGTGGGCTCAGTCATGGGTTACATAGAAATCCTTGGCAAATGGTCTAATTCCTGCTTTTCTAATCAGACCACATTTCTGGATAGAAGAATGTATTGTTTGAGCAGGTAGGACTCACAAGGGAATGTAAAACCAAGTTAGTTTTTCCTTGCCCTCTTCTTTCATGCCCTTGGGTGAAACAAATTGATGGACATATTTCCTGAAGACATGGAGCACCAATTCGATGCACTTCTCAGGGAAATGAGGATTTCCTTGTGTAGACATTATAAATCCTTTCCAAAGGCTTTTACCTTTTTGTTGATTAGTACAATCAGCTAGCAAATCTTGAGTGAATAACAATCAAATATGCCAAAGTTGTGAGTGACTTGTTGCCTTTCTTCCAATTTGCAATGTCGTTCCTGATGGTGGCATCATATGTCATCTATTCTCTGAGGGGCTATAAATCTTCCCAGAGAATTACACATTTAATTACAAGTTTTTGTTTTTCCTCTCATAGAATACCAACATGTCCCATGAGGTTTGAAAAGAACATTGTCTATTTACTGTATCTGTTTTAGTCCCTGTTTCTCCTGCAGTTTTTGTCTTCTAAATATAACTGTCCTTTAGATTCCAGCACACAAGGAACAGAGTGGTTTGCCAGTCTTTGATGCTGCTGTCTCTGCATATTCTGTTTTCAGAGTCCTAGAAGAACGTAAGCAGAATTCATTTCCAAGAATTCATGAAGAAGCTCTGATAAGCTAAGGCTGTTACTCAGAAAAAGTTGGTACCTCTTAATGAGTTGCATGAATGTTTTTCATATGCAATACTTAAAGGGAAGAGGATAAAGGCAAATTATTTATGGTAACTTGAACCTTTGAATGTAACTGTATCATAAATATTTCTGATTTATGATGCAGTATTTTTGTCTATTCCCGGCCCAATTAATAATTTAAAATATTGGAACTTTTTTTTCTTAAAGAAAATAATAGCCATGTAAAAGTAGATCAGCAGGTGGGTGACCCAGAAGTTTTACATTTCATGACATAGTGTCATTGTATTCTATTCAACACAATAGTAAATGTGGAAGACATAAGTATTTGTGGGAAAATCAAGGAGCTGGACACCATAATGCTTTTCCTGCCTGCTGTGATACAGCAGACTGCCATACCTGTATGTGTCCCAGCTGAGGGGAAAAGGTCAAGGGCTACAAGAAGGACTTGAATAAGGCCATGGAGGGTTTTAATTAGAGGATTTTAACAAGCTTCCCAACTAGATGAGAATTACAGCTGTGGCTGAGCTCCTTCAGCAGTGTAGAGCAGCAGCAGCAGCAGCAATCCTCATATGCTTCGTGAAGCGTGGACAGCTTTTGAATGGCAGTTGTGTAATGAATTGATTTAGTAGGGGGCAGGCTCAACACCCTTTTCTGCAACTGTCAAAAGCAACCCCATCTTCAAGGAAATCAGTTTGTATTTTGCACTGCAGGGGCAGCAGATAGATCATTTGCTCCTGGAGAGACCTCTGGTTTTATAAGCCAATATATTCAAAGATTAGCCAAGACAATGTAAATCCCCACCGTGTAAAACTAGTAACTCAAATTGCACAGTCTAACCACTGAAATGTTATTTTAAGGCTTTCTGGTCTGTTTTAGATTTAAGCAAATTATCTGGCACAACTGACCAATTAGTAAAGTGAAGCAAAAAGAAAAATCACACAAGTTTGAATCTGCTGATTAAGAGATTTTATTTCTAGTTGTGACAGGTTTACCATTCTATGTAGAGATTTAGTGTCTGGCACCACTTATTAAAAGAGAAAATTTTTTCCCTGCATGAAATTGTTCTTCCCTAGCACATTGTAGAATTGCAAAATGCTGAGACAAGCATGTAGTCAAGGAGTGAACCTGGCTCATGTCAGGGTCTTCTTACAGTGTATTAATTTAAGAATGCTTTGATGGATTACTATATACACACAAGGACAAACACACACATACGATCTTCATGACAAAACACTGGTACCAGATGTGGCAGGTAGGTAATGAGAACATGAAGGGTATTATGTTATATTGGTTGTAAGTCTTCCCTTTGACCTTCCTGGAAGTGTTTAAATAGCTCCTACGTGTTAAACCCTACATGCGTGAGGTGAGGTGTGACTTTGGATCTCAGGGCTTTAGGAGTGCCCATTTGAGCAGCTCTGTACTGGGTGAGGTAGAGACTGGAAGATCTTTGCAGCTGTATTTGTATCCTTTGCCTATGAATTTTGGGCAAAAAAGCAGGTCAAATTGATTCTTTGGGCCATACATACCAATCTTCTGTAAAAGAATCTATGAGGTAAAAAGCCCAAATATTTTTTGCCCTTCCTCTGAAAACAAAAATAAAAATCAGGAGGAAATAATTAAGCTTTGAGGATCTCATTTCAGATGAAAATGCCAGGCTGAGAACCTATAAGGCAGAGGAAAATTACAAGCCTTTCTCTAGAGAAAAGGTATCTGATGGTGATAAATGACTAGGGATTACGGAAGGAAAAAGTCCATGGAGGAGAAAATCAGTGAAAGCTACTGAGTTCTCCCCAGTAGGGAACAGTCTGTATCAGGAAGAAGCAGGGAGGTAAACTATCTGTGACGCAGAATTCATTATCTCTACAAAGTTTATTTCTCTATAAAAACCTTTTACTCTACAGTAACTGTGTTTTTTGTCACTGATTCCTGGTCTGTAGCTCCATACAGAACAGACCTGTAAAACTTCAAGACAGGGAGAAGGGGTCATTGTTGATCAGGGAATGACAGTTCTATGACAGTTCTACTTCCCTGTAGAGGCACAGCGCTGCTTTAATTACAGGCTCAGTAAATGATCTCTTTGGGCCTCAGTGGTGTTTGCCCTGACTGCCACATTCATAAGGACCATCACATTACTTTTTCCTGTTCCTGGTTCCCTGACTGATCCCTGGAATTGCCTTTCTTCTTTTCACTGTGCACAGCTCCCACTCCTCTCTACTGTCATCAACTTCTTTATGGTACATGATTCCTCTTCACTTAGAACAGAGCTCCCCACATCTCAGGCAATCCTGCCTTCAGACTTGACTGTAAAATCTTATGAAGTTCAGATTTAGGCTTAAGAGTCAGTTAATTTCCCAGGCGAACCTCTTCCTTTACAAATACAAGCATCACATTTTCTGTTCTGTAGTCACACGGTTATCAGTCTGTATTTAACCATCCTTGCTAATGCCTTATTTTAGTTAGTGTTCTGTTCTGGGAGAGAGACAGTCCTTTGTATTATTTGGTGTTTTAAGAATTTGATTTTGCTGTTGTTTCCAAAGTATTGACATTGTACGTAAGTATGCAGTTCTGGAGAAGTTGTTTCACTTGTATTAGCTGGATTATTTGAAACAGAAGGAAAATTGTTTATAAGTCTCAACCCCCCAATTCATACTAGTCAAATGCAATGGTGATTCAATAGGAACACAAAACATGGTTTACTTTTGCTACCTGAAGTGTCATTACTTGAAACCATGACAACAGATAATAATACACATTATTGTGATAAGAAGAGTTACTTGTCACACAATTTTAATCTAGCTCCAAGTGCAGTGCAAATTCCAGCAGCCAGTGTGTCAAACAGACAGAGCCTCCTAAATCTCTATGTACTTACACTGTTGGCACAGAGTGCCCAGTTAACAAAGCAAGCACCTATACCATTACGGAGAATTTTGTATCTGAGGTATCACATCATTTAACATTCCTCTGTCTCTTTCCCTTCTTTGTCCTCCTAGAGAGGAAATGGAAGAGAAGAAGGATGTTATGCTTCTTGCTAATGAAAAGCTAAAGTTTTTTCAAAATCCATCTTTGTTCTAAGATCTCTGTTCAGGACACTTAATCCTTGAAACAGCCACATGTTCCATAGCAACATTTTCAATTTGACTAAATTTTGTGTGTGTTTTATGAGAGTATTTTGAGTGTTAAGTAGGTTGACCCTAAATGGAGACAACGGTAATGAAGAGCTTGGTTTGTTCAGTTCTTTGGTCTAACAGTGCCATTGAGCCTGAGGTTCAGCAGGAGAGCTGAGGGGTACTCAGCACACAAGAACTGCAGAGAAAGGCTGGTACATACTGTGTCAGCAGCTCCTTTATCCTGGGTCCAACCAGGGGCAAATTCAATCCCTGCTAATACGCACAACTTCCTCCAAGCCATATGTTGGCTCTGGGCAGGGGGAGGTGAGAGAGATTAACACTTGAACAGTATCATTTAAGTCTGAGATGTTTGTCTCTGTGTCACATCTGTCCTCTGTACCCGACTCAGCCGGAAAGTGCCTGACCTGCAGTTGCAGTGCAGTCTGCGGGACCGACTCTGCTTGGTTCCAAGGCAAGGCTCACTGATCTCATCTGGCATTTCTGTTAGACTGTCAGAACGCCATATTTGGCATTTCTGGTTTTTTTGGGGAATTTTTTTATTTTATGGTTTTTTTATTATTTCGTGTTATAGAAATGCTTTATAGTCTCTGGATTTGATTAATTACATTAAACAAATTTGAGAGCAGTTTAACTCTGCTATAACCTGGCTTTCCAGGACAGGGCTTACCTTACATATGCTACCAGCACTGCCATTGGGAGGCCAACTTCCACTGCACAGATAGCATCAAGTAAGAGTTAATTTGGTGTGCAAGAACCAGCTGTCTAATTTAAAACAACTCATGTCTTTCATTCACCCAAACCATCCTATTGGACTCGCTCATTGGACTCCAGATAAAAGTGACTGACTTATCTACTAGGCCCTATCAGCTGCATCCTGTTAGCTTTAATAAGTAATTGACCATTTATCTTGGCCAGGTTTATAATTTGTTTTCTGATTAAATTAAGGAGTAGAAATTTTCACAAATTAATCATCCCAGTGGTTTATATTCTATTTGTATTCTATGGCTCTAGATTAAACTTGCCAGCACTGCTTACGTATTCTGAAGGTGTTCTCTTTCATGTGGCTTCTGTTTCCTGGGATGAGAAGATAAAGGAGGCTTTCATGCACGTGCAGCAGCAGAAAATAAGAGTCTGTTGTAATGTTCAAAGTTCAGATGCACAGCAACTCACCTAGGTACCCTCTTGAGGCAGAAGTGCAGAAGCTGCTCAGCTTAGCCCACATTTTGTCAGTTGTTTCCTTCTTTCTAAAGAAGGAAACCTCTCTACAAAAGCTTCAGGATGCTTTACCATGCTTAACATTGCTATGATGAGGAGCTCACTTCTTCACTTCTTCATTCTCTTGTATTTTCAATTTAATGATGGTATTTTCATGTTTTACTTCCATATGGAAGAACTGCAGCTAAGAGCTTCAAAAGAAGCCAGCATCTGCCCCTGCATTAATACTATTGCAGAGACTGAATTACACCCAGAATACTTTTTCTAAGAAACAGATAATGCTGTCTCTGGGCAGAATGTATGCATAAAATGCTTCAGTCAATTAACAAACTAAATAAACTGGGTTTAAATAATAATGATAATAATGATAATAATAATAAGGAGGAGGAAGAGAAGGAGGAGGAAGTTATGCCGAGTTGCACCAACTAGAAATAATCAATGCAAGATTTAAAAAGGAAAATCCTGTACAGAAACCTTGTTTAAAAATAAGTCCTTGAATGACACTGTCAGTTTGAGATTTGGGCTAGTAAAGAGTATGGCTGTTTATGGTACTACAAAATTAATGTTTGAAAGCTGGCTTTTATAGATTACTGGGTTTCTGCAAAGTTCTGTCGTGGAACTTGGAATTCACTCAGAGCCAAAACAGTTTTCCTTTTGTTTCCGTCACTTGTCCTTGGTTATGACAAGGGTCAGCATTTTTAAGTACAATGACTTGGAACTGTTTGAAGTAAGCTATTGCTTTGTTCCAGTGTGTTAATCAGGACCTTGTAATTAAAAGTAACTTCCCAACAATGAACCAAGGGCTCTGTGCCTCCTTGGCACATTGCATGGTTTGTTGCTGTGTTGTTAAAATATTTTTATGTTGCTGATGGAACAGCTTAGCTATCCAGGAAGAAAATGGCCAAGCTTGCTAAATACCTCATTGTCACACACTTGTGGAACACACTGGAGAAAAGGTTAACATGGAATTTATACTTCCTGGTGCACTGGCTGTTGAGAGCAAATTTTGGGGAACAGTAGGGCTTTGACTTTTCAGCTTGTAAGAAAACCGAGTTAAATATTTTACTTTAAAACCTGAATGACAGCATAAAATAAAAGAAGCATGTAGAAAAGCTAGCAAACAAAAAATTGACACCATCATGCTTTTAAGGAATTAATTACTTATTTAACATTTGTATTTTACAGTCACTGAGATTTTAAAAACCAGGAATCTCCTTCTAATGGTACAAGAAGCAAGTATGGCCACCATTTAAATTTTAAATTTCTCATTTAAATTTTCTCCTGGAAACCCATCCTTTCTGTTTGTTACTTTACCTCTTTCAACATCCATATTTGGGGGGCTGGAAGCACCCAGCTCTCAGCACTCTCCAGTGCAACTAGGTTTCCAAATAGACATGGCATCATCTGGGCAGGAGACTAAAATTGAACCAAAAGGAATACATTTCACTTGGGCTACCAATTAATTATGGCAAATAATTATGGGAAACTCAGTGAGATATGAGGATATAGAATCCAAAGAATTAATGCAAACAGAGAAGAAGCAGAACAATTTGTGGAAAACTGCCCCAAGAGGACTAGAAAACAGTGTATTCTGAATGCAGCCTGTGATTTAGGAAGACTCTAAACTGTAGACCCGTAGAATCCCAGAAGATGAAAAAGTAAAATAAAGGGAAAATTTTCCTGTATTCATCTTGTTTCTTGCTCCTCCTTAAGCCACTTGGAGACAAGAGAGTTAGTTAGATGGCCTGTGGTCCAATTTAATGCAACAGGTCCTTCCTAAGAACTTTATCTTGAGAACAAGATTCAGAAATATGGCTAAAGATTTTGCCCTGGATATTTCATTATTTATTTCCAGCGTAGCTTTTTATTTTAATTTTAAATATTGACATCTTATCTGCTATGTTTCACAATAGATATATTTATTGTATTTTATACTATCAGATGGATTTTATCCTCAGTGTTAGAAACTGGCTTATTTTGGTATTATCCTGTTAATACCAAAGAGATAATGTACTTGTTGGAAGTTTTACAATCTTCCCTATGAAACAGGGTCTCATGATTGAAGCACACACATGAGCAGGTTTTGCTTTTATGGATGTAATCTATTGTGTCTTTCCTGCATGAGGGCATGAAAAAGAGAATGAGGAAGAGAGAAAATTTTAGGAACTTTTTCATCCTGTTGCAAAGAAATCAAACTTTCAGGGTAGAGGACAGTGGTGTTTCTTGTGCACCAACTTTAGCAGCATCAAAACAGTGTTACTCCCAAGTCCTACAATGAAAATTCCTGTGCTGAGAACTCGATTAGTACATCATTTTACCTTGGCAGCAGCAAGGGAATGTTGAGGCTTGGGCTGAGGAATTAATCTTCTCAGAGGCTTTAAAATATTGTTAAAAATAAACCAGGATCACTTAAAACATCTTGGTGGTTGTTAATCTGCTCCCCTCTGCATCTAGGGTCCAGGCCTAATTGCCTTGTATGACCTGGTGATGAATTGTTCTTATGAATAGTGCTGTGCCTGGATTACTTTGCAGTTACTAACCTAAATATTTGCAGGGGGAATTGCCTTTCTTTCAGGGCCTGCTTTGTATTGTGTGGGGCTGTTAAGACTGAGAAGCCTTAACGTAATTGATACAGTAACATGCAGACATGCCTACTTTTGTCTTCTTTTCTTTTTTTTAAATTTATTTTTTGCTGTTTTTCTGTATTCTGACTATAGTAGAAGATTTGGCATGAACTGTTGGTAGGTTAACTGTGCATTCCATGTTTCCACATTTTTCAACTGGGCTTTGAGATAGCAAAAAGTAATGGAAGAAAGGCCTGAAAGACAACTCTTGTACTTGTGGAGCATGAGAAAGATATGTTGTTTTGTTAACATGTCCAAACTTGGGTCACCAGTATGAAAATACTGCTATATGTTTAGTGTCCAAGCCTTCTTAAGACTTCTTAGCTTTGGTTGAGACTGCTGGCAGTGGTTGTAAAATGCAATGGTAGTTTCCAGAGAGGAAATGGTCCTCTGAAAATGTAACACATTTCCAGCCAGGAGCAATCAAAGACAGAAATTCTGCAGCATGAATATTACCAGATGCTAAATCACGTCATGATGGAAATCCTGGTTGTCAGGGGCAACTTACACCATTCCCAAATCTGTCAGAGAGACAACACTGCACGGCACAAGCAACCCAGGAGGTTTCTGGGGTGCATTGAGAACAACCTCCTGACCCTAGTGACTGAGGGGCCAGTGAGAAATAGCACTCTGCTGGACCTCCCTGAGCTTACAAACAAGAAATACATGGCTGAGCATGTGAAGGCTGGGAGCAGCTTTAGCTGCAGTGACCCGTAGTGATGAGTAAACAAATAGCGGAAGGAGGAAAAGGAGGAAACAAATAGCAGAATCACAGCCATGGCATTCAAGACAGGAGGCTTTGCCCTCTTCAGGAATATCCTTGGAAGGTTTCTGTGGTATAAAATCTTGGAGTGAAGACAGGTAGTTGACTTGCAAGAATCACCTCTGGAATGCTCCAGTCCTACGAGCAGGAAATCGAGCAAGGAGGGCAGGAGGTGAACAAGGAGCTCCTGATAACTTAAACATCAGACAGAAGAATAGGAGAGGGTACTGGATTTACATGGCAGAGTTTGGTCTGCGGGGGCTACAGGGTGGCCTCTGTGAATAGGAATGAAGAACTGGGAAAGTGTAGGCTAAGCAGCCTCAGCTCAGTCCCCGGGAAGGAGGTGGATCAATCTTCCTGGAAGCCATTTGTGTAAGAAATTGAAAGAAAGTGACTTGGAGTAGTCAACATGGATTTGCAAAAGGAAAATCATGCCTGGTCAAGCTAATAGCCTCCCAACAACAAAATTACCAGCCCCAAGGACAAGTGGAGAGCAGTGGGTCTTAGCAAAATTTTTGACACTGTTTCTGGTAAAATGCTTCCAGGCAAACTGATGAAGTCTGGACTAGGCAAGTCAGGGGATGTAAAACTGGGTGAACCACTGGGTTGTCAGATGTGTGACCAATGGCATGAAGTCCATTTGGAAGCCAGGCACTAGTGCTGTACCTAAGACACCAGTGCTGCAGCCAGTACTGATTAACAACTCCATTCTTGATTGGACAGTGCACTCTCAGCACGTTTGCAGGGATATTAAAAAAAGGAGTAGTACCTGTTACACCAGCTAGAGCATCTGACATATCATGAGAGGCTGAGACAGCTGGGATCACTCATCCTGGAGAAGAGGATGCTGAGAGGATCTTATTAATGTGCATAAATACCTGAGGGGAGTGAAACAGTAAAGAGGATAATGAGAACAGAGCCAGACTCTTCTCACTGTCCAGTGAAAGGGCAAGAGACAATCTGCACAAACTGAAATACAGGAAATTTCTGAAATTGCTGAAATACTGGAACAGGCTGCTCACAGATGTTCTGGAATTTCGATCCTTGTAGACTTCAAAATATTATTTAAAACTTGACAGGACACAGCTCTGCTTGCCTGCTCTAGCTGACCCTGCTTTGAGCAGGGGAGATAGACCAATGTGATCTCCACAGGTGGCTTCCAATCTCCACCCTTCTGTGAGGGGAGCTGGACTGGCTGGTGTCCAGAGGTGTCTTCCAAACTCAACCCAACCTGCTATTCTGTGAGTTGCAGATTGACTGGAGATCAATTTGTGCAATGTAGTATTACTTGCATTTCAGTTTCTCCTAAAATTTCAAACCACAAAGATATATTTAGTATTTTCTTCATTTTCTCCCCTCCCAGCACCATAATCCAAATAAATATTTACATGGCAACACTCAAAATGAGCACTCTGGTGACAGACCAAGAAAATTTCTTGGATGTAGCCTTTTTGAGAATCTTTACTTAAATATTTATAGAACCAGAGGAAAGTCCCCTTAATTTTTGTGGACTTTGTGTCTGACTCAGAAGGCTTAAAATTGTAAAAGCCCAGTCTTGCATGAGAAGAGCATGGCTCTGAGTTTGCACCTCTAAAAGGAGGAGTTTGCTTCCTCCTTTTTAGTGAAGGCCTTGAGCATAAATCAGACATTGTGGAGTTGTAGTTCTGCCTTTATCCTCTCACACAGTTAACTTTCTTGGTACTGGGATCCCAGCAGACCATTCAGCTGAAATAAATTTAACTAATAATAGGAAATTCCATAATGTATGAGTTTCAGATTATTGCATGAGACATAATATGAAGCCTCGTACTTCATTATAAATTATTAATTAGGTTTTGAAAATTATCTTGGATATGTAAACCTATTATTAAGGAAATCTGCTGGCATTTCCAATTTTAAGAAATTTATATATTGCCATTAAAGATTCTCATTTTGATTATTCATGGAATAACTATGAGAACTGTAAGACAGAAATTAATTTCTCTTTGAATTAGTGTTCTCCTGCATTCACAATTGCAGTTATTCTTCACATCTTTCCAACTCAGAAAAATATGAAAGTCGATTATATCTTCAGTGGAGGAAAAGGCAAGATTGAATTCCAGCAGATCTTCTGTAATATAGAACTGGGATATAGAAGAAAGAGCTGTACAGGTCCTTCTGACTGGAGAGCATAAAGCCAGGGGCACTCTGTATTTCTGATTGTGATGCCAGGCTCTCGGGACACCTGTGGATCTCTGGGAAAGTGCAGCTGCCCCCCCACTGAAGAGCAGGCAGGAAAAGCAGGGAGGCGCATGTCCGTGGCGCGCTTCTGGCAGGCGTCTATCTGGTGTTCCAGCAGTGTTCCACGCTGTTCTGCCACTGGGATAACCCTGCTCCCCACCAGCAGGGTCTGCTGCACGCCTGGCTTCCTTCCTGTGCCACTTTGCAGCTCTCCAAGACACAATCCTACCTTTGAGTTCTGCCTCTTTCGTCTGCTTCAGTCCCACCAGGTATGATTTTGGCATTTGGTTCTGCTGCTGACACCTGCCAGCACGAGAGCTGGGTGATAAAGTTATGAGGTTCCTTGTTATTTTCACTTTCCTGGCTGTGTATTCAGTATGTGCCATTCTGGGTCATCCATTTTGTCCTCACTGTCAGGTGCAGCTTGCTCAGGGTAGATTCCAGCTGATAATAACCAGATCACAGTCTGCATGCTATTTAATTAGAAAGCTTTGGTTGCAACTTTAGATTATTTCTGCCTCAACTACTTAATTTTACTTTCATCAGCACACTCCCAAACCTTTCCTTTAGATTGGTAAATATATAGGAATGCTGCATATGAGACTCTTCAAGACAAAGATTTTAATTAAATATTCTGTAAATATTCTTTTTTTGTGTTACAGTTATTCCAAGTGTATGTTTAACTTGCTGATTTCACACACTGCTGTGCAGCTGTTTGTTATACATTAACTTAAGGCTCAATCCCACAAGGTACTGACTGTGTCTGGGTCATGCTGAGTCCCTTTTCCTTCCAGAGGCATTTAAGGGCTTACAGGGTCTCAGCAGAACCGAGCCCAGAATCCAGGCAACAACAGGCTCTTTCAAAAACCAAGCACGTTTTCTGGAACAAGGTTTGTACTGTAACTGGACAATATTTTGTGCAATGGATTTTTGTACATTCAGATTAAATATTATCCAGAAGATCAGATCTTGTAGTTAGTGGCTGCTGGAAGACATAACCACTTAAGTATATATCTGGTGGTAATTAATTACATTTTATAATTACGGTTTTATTAGTTTTTCCAGTAAAGTGCAAAAAAAATGACCAAGACTAATATAAAAATATCTAAAGTTTTGTGTGTTGACTGCAGGGTGGTTTGTTCCTCTGTTAATGTGTATATGGTTTTTAGAGTTGCAGATAATCTGTGCAGTTCATCTAGCAAAGCCATTTGGGCATTATTCACTGCAGAGCTCACACACCATGCAACTGGCTGCTTGTACTCTGTGCCTTCAAGGGGATCCCACTGGCAGTGGCATTGGGGGGGCAAATTCCCAGGCATTTCCCCAGCTTCCTGGACCCACCTCCCTTGGGCAGAAGCCCATCCAACCATAGAGCTGAGCCACTGGTGGCTGTGTGTACCGGTGTGTCATCACCGATGGCACTGGGCTAGAGCACTGTCCTCCACAAACACTCAGAAATTTTGAAAGGCAGACTTTGCCAAAAGGTACTAAGCTGATCTGTTGCTTACATTTTGAGAAGCCAGGAGAGACATGGAGTGACCAAATGCATCTTAATGTGATCATACTATGGTGTAGCCTGTGCAAACTGCAGTATTAATTATTGCTCCGTCTATGAAACTTTTTTCAGGAGAAGACGGTACCACTGGTCTGTGTCATAATGTATTTGGCATTGAAAAAGTAACACACTGTTTCTAAAAAGCTGTTCTCACTGTTCTGTATGCATAATCCTCCATTGTTTCCAAGGAAAAAGACAGGACCTGGAAATTTAAAATAATGTGGTTTAACTCCATCTACAAACAAGGAAAATTCCAAAATGGCAACTCCTGCCTTTCCTGCTAGGCAGGGAAGGAGATACTGATTTTGGTCCTGGTATCACCTGCAAACAGTGGCAATTCAGAACTACAAACTAAACTTAAATTTTGCTTCCAGACTTATACTTCGGGCTGGCCAAAGCCTAAGGCACAGTTCTGCTCCAGGAACTGTTGAAGCAGCCTCATTTTAATTCAAATACACCTGTGTGTTAATAAACGTATCTTTTGAAAATAAGCAATCACACTGTTGGCCTTTGCCCTTAGTCCCCCAGTTTAATTATCAGGTGCACACACATTTATTGTAGATTATCTCTTGAGATCAGTGTGATTTTAAGCATGCAACAGCAGAGACTCACCTACTTAAAATGTTTGTAAGATCACAGCTCTAGCAATGCACTCTAACTGAACTTGTGGCATGAAATCAGCATGCAAGTAAACTGAGGATTAAGCAACTCGCTGACTGCCAGTTTTCTTGGAGCAATGGCTGGCAAGTTGGCTGCTGTGCATTTCTGGGGAATAAGCAAAAAACCCAAACAAAACTGAACTTTTAGGAGTCTTTGGTAAATTAGAGAGGTTTCTCTGTAACTTTAAGTGTAATTAGCTAAGCTAACAACTTAGAAGTTAAGAGTTGTTTACCTATTAAGGGAAGTCAGAAAATAGGTTGAAGTTTATGGGAACAAAAGTGGGCTGCTGATGCCAGTAAAGTATTTACCAAAACTCTCTGCATAGGATAATTCCATGTAAGAATACTGCAGCAGAAAGTAGTCACAAGTACCCAATATCCTCCCTGGGAAAACAGTTCCTGCTTTAAGTGAAATGAGCCTGGTCTTGGTCGTATGCTAATTGCTTTTCATTACTATGTGTTAGCAAAGCTGTTTAATACTTTCTATAAAGCCTGGATTTCACTCGCTCTCATTTAATACCAGGTTAAATCTGAACTAATAAGCTCTCAAAAGCTTAGAGGTTCCAGTAAAATGAGATTTGGCTAAAAATTGCTTGTTGGTTTCTACTAGTAACAGTGGTGTAACTTTGGTGCTCTAGGGAATGAGAGAAGCAAGAGTCTGAAGAGAGAAAAAAGAATATGCTTCATTGGGATATCAAATGATTTAGCAGAAGTCATGGTGTCTTTCTGTAAACTTTAGGAAGGGTTTCTTAGGCTTCGGAACAGTGAAAGATGTAATAGTCAATTTTGAATAATTTCCAGGTGTTTATTTGTATGATGTATTTTGATTAAGTGTTGGAAAATCAAGACATAGAATATCGTGCAGGGAGCAGGATGACTTATTTTAGTGTTTCTCAAGCAGCAGTATCTGTGACTCTGAGGGCTCAGCACTGCACAGGAGCTACCTATGAGCTGAACAATAGCAGGATTTCTCACAAATGAAGCATCTTCTCTTGACCTGGTACAGTAAAGTATAAAGATAATACTGCAGCCTGCTGAAATTGGCTGGTTACAAAGGTGTACCTCTGGCTCTTCAGTTAAAACAATTATTCTGGAATGTACTGTCTGTGGCTCTTCAGGACTTTCAGCGTTAAAACTTTCATGTAAGTCTTGTTGCTGCTAGGAAAATTACCAGATGCTGACAGGGGGTGTCAGCAGTGTCTCAGCTGAACATATGCTGCATATGGTTTGGCTGCAGGCACAGACAGGGAGGCCCTGTTCCCTGCTGCTGCAGAGACTGGTGAAAACAGGCTTTAAACCAACTGATTCCAGCAATTCTAAATGTTAGCCTCTATGCAGTGTTCACCCTACCAATGAGATTGAATAAACCACTTGAGTATAGATTGGCCTGCCAAGATTTTTGCTGCATCAAAAAAGAGTTAGGCAGCCACTTATACTGAGTTATTCTACAAATGGTTGTTTTGAGGTACACAGAAATCCTGATTGCTGTGCATTGTGATTATATTTGTACTATTTTGTGGTGAGGCTGGAATTGAAACTGAACCAGAGACTGAATGCAAAGTAGATTAAAATCTCTATTTACCTTAATGATTGATTCTAATCTCTGAGTCTGACACAACAATGCATCATAAAAATTAAATTAACTGTTTTCTGGAGACAGTATTTCCCTGCTTTTCCAGAGAACACAGTGAAAAGTATTTCCTGTTTGTGATGTTGCCACAGAATTTGGTGATTATTTGTGTCTGTGTGAGCTTGCTATAAGCACCCACCCAGCACCATCACTCACACTCCCACCTCCTACCAACACATTCTGGCACCCTGTGGCAGAAACACAGCACATGGGGAATTGCTGATATTTCCCCAGCCTTTCCAATTCACAGCACCCTTGAGCAGCTCCTGAGAAAAATTTCAAGTCTGGACCAATTTCAGGAGTCCTACTGCTTGTGGAAAGTATTTCCACTCTCATTCCTGCGCTTCCCCCCCTGCCCTTGGATGCTTCCTTCCACCTCCTGCCCAGCAACAGCTTGGGTGCAGCCAGGGGAGCTGCTTCAGCTCACAGCCTGGCAGGAAAAGCAGAAGGCATGTCCAGCATCTCTCCCTTTAGGTGGTAGCATGCTCTTATATTGGCAGGAGCCACCAATTCTACCTTCATTCTCAGAGGCCAAGCAGATCAAAGGAGATGGTGTGAAGAGGACCAAGTGATCTATGGGGAGCAACAGCATCTCTGGGTCAGTGTGTGACAACAAGACAAAAAGTCAGCCATTCCTGTCCTGGCATAGAAACGAAGTTTGCTGAATTATGTAATGAAAGGCAAGAGGTGGGAAGAAATGTGGCTCAGGTATTCAGTATTGCTTAGATAAAGCACAGACCTTAGGACAGAAGTTGTGCCAACTGCCTCCCTTTCGTACTGGAACTAGAAACATGGCTCATATCTCCAGGTTAGTAGTTTAATTATGTACCCCAGCATGTTGAGGGAATGGCTAGTAAGGTTTTCCTCAATTTATTTTCTGAACCTGAAGTGTAAGGTCTTTTTTTAAAAGGACAGTGTCACTGACAGAAACCAAAGCAAAGACAGCTCACCAACATAAATTAACTTTTTTAGTAAGGCTAAGTGTAATCTTTCAGGTTCAGAGCTATGCTGTGCTCTTACAAGACATAAATTATTAGCCAAATCTGCAAACTCCAGTTTAGAAGATTAATGGACCATCATCAAAATAGTCAATTGAATCCTGAAACAGGCACTTGAATCTGAACTCCTTTCAAAAAAAGGAATTTAGTGTTTGTCCTCTGCATGGATGGATAATGGATTATTTTCCCGATGTGTACACTTTTTATAGCTATCATCACTGTAAGCATCAAAGTGCCAGAGGAGCATTGATGGATTGGTCCTTGCAGACCCATAGGTTATAAGGCACTACTCCTATCATCACATATTTTACACATATGGCACTTAAGCTGAGAAAAGTATGCTGAACTGCCAAGGTCAGAGAGAAACAAAACCCAGAATCTGTCTTCTCTAGCCCAAGGGAAAATGTCATAAAGATATCTCTTCTGCCTTTTTCCAGATAATTTACCATTACTTTTGGTGGTAGAAGAATACAGAGTTGTTTTACCACTAGTTATAGGAATATGGGTGTCTGAGCCAATGGCCATAAAAGCCTCTTGGACCATTGGTTCCAGTCCCCTCACTTCAGGCAGCTATGCAATTTGGTACCATAGATACACATAACTAAATCCGTCTCTGGCTACTAAAGCTAGAATTTCTTCCTTGCTGTTCTAATAGGAAAACAATTGCAGGATTACAGTGTTCTGATCTTAAAAATAATCTTGATTTAATTGAAATTATTGAAATAATTTTGATTTTCCATCAAAATGTGACTCACTTATGCAGCTGTCATATCTTACAGAGGCAGTCAATATGTGTTATTTGTAATGATTCCTAGAAACAACTGAAATATTGCAAAAAAACATAAGACTGGAAGAGATTTCCTTGGGTATACTGCAGATAAAAGTTCTAGTTTAATATATAGGTTTCTTTAAAGCAGGATAAGTAAGCTAGTCCAAAATTTATAAATTTGTGTCTGATTCCCTGTCCAGGCAAATTTTCAAGTGAGTTTTCTCTCATTGTGTGTTTTCTGCGTCTTTAATATTAGGTAACTTCTTTTGGGACAAAATCATTAGACAGTTTGCTTAATGTGATCATCCATGCCTTAAAAAAAATATTTTTGAGTTTAGTATTAATAATGAAGAAAATAATGACTTACTACAACATCAGAAAAACAGGATCATGACTATTAGATGGAGGTTTATAATTGCTTTGAAGTCTTCTGGCAGGCTAAATTCAGGGAACAAATGTTATTGAAAAGACCTAGCACATAAATATTGTAGCTCTTGTCACTTGCTTTGCTCGGATTATTCTTTCCCATCTTTTCTGATCCAAGGCATTCTTGATAGAGTAAATTCAAATAAAAAGTAGAAATTGACAAACTAAAGGTAGAATTAGCAAGACGATTTCTTTTTGTCTGAAAGAGAAACATGGTGGACATGGTAATTCAATCATCTGGCATAAGAAATATGGCCATGAATGTTAATTTACTTCAGACTGTAACAAAGATAGCAAGTTTGTCATTATAGAGAGAGACTAAAGAAAGTAAAATATTGATACTAATTGAGAAATAAACCCCGAGCAACTGTGTGGTTCTTGAAGGCCATGAATCAATACCACCTAGGAGCCTCCTAACAGGATGCCCCAATCCTTCCCACCAAGTGCAACCTGTTTCTCTTTTTCTTAATCTTACTGAAATATTCACTGTTCTGCTCTCATGAGTGTATCAAAAGCTGTAATTGTTCAGGGTTTTTTGCTCTGGCCAGCAGGAAGGTACCCAAAGTCCACAGCCACACTATACCCAGGTAGGTATTTCTGTAGTGTCACGCTGGCCAATTATTCTGCTGACCTGTTATTTGTTATAACATCAGAAGCAAGATGATCTTATGTAGCTTTGCATAATTTCTACTGATGATGCATCATTCCTAACACAGTCCACTACATGCTTCACCTTTCTAGCATCTGATGGACATCGTGTTACTGCAGAGTTGCTGTACCTGTCCTCCCTACAGCCCAGTTCAATGATTTAAGTGAGCACTGAGTGCCGCTTGTGATTCCTCCCTGAGCCCAGAGAGAAGCATCATCTCTCCAAAATCAAATAAACCCATGCACGGTCCCTTGCTACAACTCACACATAAAAATGCTCCTCCCTCTCACTCCAGCCCCTCTGAATCATTCAATCACCCACTGCAGATGGTCCTCAGCCCTCAAACTCCCATCTTTTCCCTCCTTTTTTATTTTATTTTTTTCTCCCTCCTTGTTGCATAACAAGCTGCCTTCATATCCTCAGGTAATTCTGGGAGAACAGTTTTTAGTAGAGAAGAGGGGACGGCAGAGTAATTAAGTGGGTGGGGAAGAAGGTTGATAAAGAGCTCCTAATAGTCACTTTTACATGCTATTATTTCGAGCAAGGAAAATAAATACAGAATGGGTGTAGGACCATCAGACTCTGCAGTGAGTGTGACATAGGAAAGGACAAAGGACGGCAGCTAGAGCAGAGCAGGTAGAGAAAGCAAAAGGCTGCAGGGTGGGACAACTCCAACTCTGAAATCTTGCCCTTTCTTCCCAACTAGTCCATATCACTTTAATGTACATCCATCTAACAGAAAATCTAACACTTTTCCAGATAAGAAGAAAATTAAAAATAAATGGTGTAGGTGAAAAAAAAGAAAAGAAAAAATTTATTGACTAATCTCTTTTCCTTCCTATTTCTATTTCACCTCCACAGTTCTTTCTCTTCTTACTTCTTATACTTTGTGAGACACAAAATAAAGGTGGAATTCAGCCTTCCTAATTGGTAACTGGAAGTCTTCTTTATGTTAAAACACAATGATCTGTTTATTGGAAACTGCTCTTCTGTAGTACCAGCCATCTCTCCATGTCATGGTGTCTGAATAGTGCCTCTTGAGGATGGGGAAGAAGAATAGCATCACAGTCAGACCCCGTGGGTTTATAAATAGCATTCTAGTGGCCTGAAAGGCTGAAGCCATCATTAAGTTGCATGCAGCTGTAGTGGTGTAGGTGGGTGAGTAAGAGCAGCTCGGAGATGGGATAATGGTAACCTGGTACACAAGGGTCATTTTTCATTGATGGCGTCACTCCACTGGGCTATTGTGCTCTCCCTAAATTAGGTCCCTGTGTTTAAGAGAGCTGAGCAAGCTCAGCCTGGGCAAAGCACATTTAAAAGAAGATTAGAGGGGAAAACAGTTTGTTGTGTATTGTGATTTATACCAAACTGATAAACTTTTCTCACTTGGGTCAGTAGCACTTTTAGCAGCAGCAAAGTAAATGCAAGTGGAAGGGCCTTTGGGAAGCTGCACACCAGCCTCCTGCATGTGGGCAATGGTGAGTTTCACTGGTCAAATCAGGAAGTTAATTCAGCAATTTAACTCAGGCTGTCTTTTCAGTGTTTTTGTTAGCAATATGATTCATTTTGTCATCTTGGACTTTTTCAGTGCTAAGTCAACAAAGGTCTTTGTTTTGGAAAATCTGATTCAATTTATTATTATTAATTTGCTTGCAGATAGACAAAAATGGGAAAATCCTACACTAATTTTACATAGCTTATATAAAAAAACCCAGATGAAAATAATTAGCTGCCTATGTTAGTTTGAGCTTGAATACACAAACATGCTACTCTTCACTCATTTCTAAAGTAAAAAAATTGAGATCTTGATCCTACTCCTAGAGAAGTTGGTGAGGGAGTTGCCTTTAACTTCAATAGATATATGACTCTTAATTCCTCCTGTGGGACCTGCCAGTATGTAAAGTTTCCTTGGAGGTTAATTGCTTGCAGAAGAGACTTTGCCTGGGATCTAAAAGGAAGGTGCAAATTGCACAACTGGAGCTGTAGCTATGTACTGCAGCCTGGAAAAGACACTGTGATTTAAAGCAATGGGATCTCTTTTTTTCAGTAATCCTGCATCTTAATAATTAAATTTGGTCATTCATTAATTTAGAGTATGTCTTAGAGAGTCACTTCCTTTGCCATCTTGCCCAGTAGCTGTGGAAATAGGACAAGTGCTCTTATATTTTACTGAAATTATTCCTTTTGTCTGTTTTTGTTTGTACTCTCTTTCAAGAGTCCTTTTTTTAAAAAAAATCACTACTTTGAAGTAGACTTTTAGCAAGTATTTATAAAAGAAACATTAAAGAAAACTGTTGCAGGAGTGGAAGAGAGGATTTCTAAACTAAGTAGATAGAATCATTCCTAGTCAGACTTTTCAGATTTATGTGCGTGACTTCACCATATAAATGTGCCCTTTGCTATTCTGAAAAATCTAAGAGATGTATCACTACCAATTAAAAGCTGGGGTAAGGTTGTTCCTTCATCTTCAAAACTCTGTATTCATTCTCCCATGTCACATTTTTTGTAATCCTTTCCCACCTGTATTACACTTGGAATAATCCTTCTCACTCCTTGTCACATGTGCATTAAACCTCTTTTAAAGAACAGACTTAGAGCTTCTAAAGCAAGCATTTCATTTTTGTTGCGCTAAGTGTGATGTCAAATCACCATTAGAAATCTCACGCATATACCAATCTGGAATTTCTTCTGGAAGTTCCCTCCTTCATAAATTGCTGTAATTGGTCAAGCATAACATGTACTGCTGGCACTGCTGCTCTGTTCACTGCAGCTTTTGTTGTTCATCTGGAGGCAAAACATTAGCCTGTAAATAACAGAGTATATAGCTCAGTCTTCCAGAAATACCCGTGCAAGCGCTATGAATTCGTTTGCATTAGCAAGGATTCTCAGTGGCAAATGGTAACACTACTCTCATTTTGTGTTTTTAGGATTGTAGAAAAACCTTAATATAGGAAGGACTAAACTCCTGAAATTTTGGTTTGTAACTTTGAGGAAACACTATGCCTTGTATGAAACTAAAAGGGGTTTAAGTTCACTGTTGGAAAAGGGGTTTGCCTTTTTTCTCATGGCAGTTCTGTTGATAAATTCTGTTTTGCATCATTTTACTATACCTTGGTGTGATGGCATGTGAATACTATATACATTTATCAGCTTTCAAAAAAAAAAAGAATTCAGATTAAGAAAAGATTTTGTTAATTATTGGTCTCCAGTACAGGAAGTTAATCCTGTTCTCAGACGCACTCTTTAGTGTACTGCATCCAAGCTTCTCTGAATAGTATGCACATGTGGAAGGGCTGACTGAAGCAGTGAACCTGCAAGATTTAGAAGAGGGTTTTACTGCACTACCAGCAGAGAAGCTATGATGAACAAGTCTGGAAAATTAAAACTATTCACTTTTAGAAACTTGACAAACGTCTAATTGACTAGATACTGTTATATCTGCCACTTCAGTTTTCTAAGTATTTTCTTCCTTAAATGTAGCCACATTTAAAAAAAACAACGTGCAACGTAAATTCTTACCTTATTATCTAAAGTGAGTTTCAGTGTGGCTTTCTAAGGAAATGAAGTTTTTGCGAGCATTTTGTTAATCTGTCAATACCTTCATCGATATTTTCTAGCTCTTCAAGTCTGTTTAATCTGTTGATGAACTTCAAATACATTTAAAAGATGGTTTCAGATCTCAGTTATCAGGATTTCTTAAGTTTCAGAAACACTGTTGCCTGGATAAAGAAAGACCCAAATTAGTGGCTCAATTCAGCTCAGCAGGTTTCTCTGCTTTGTCTTTTTGTCCAGCTGGCCAATAGAGGACATGTGAGGAACTGAAGGTTCCCTTCTCTGAGCAGGATTAAAAAATGTACTCAAAAGGAGTGTGATGCATGTACCTGGGGTATCTCTGTAAAGGAACTTGAAGGAACATAGAAACACAAATTCATTGAAACTCAGGGTTTAATAATGTTGTTAGAAGTCTTTAAGTGACCAGCAAAAACCCTTATAGATTCCAGGGAGGTTGGGAGACAATTCTATAAGACCTGTTGAAAGTGGCTTTTAACTTAACTTCTGACACACTTCTTGTTTAATATAAATGAAATTTTCCTCATAATGTTGCCACTAAGATGCTTTTCTTGCCTGTTTAATCAAAGTCACCGAGTTCCCCTTCAGAAACATCCCTTTCCCAAGGTCTGAAACAGATATTTGTTGTCTGCATGGGCACAAGAACTTCCCCAGGCTAACACAGATCACCAACCATGGTCCATATGGACCCTCTCCATACAATGTCAGCATTTCCAGTCTCAATCTGCATTTATTTCTCCTTTGCTTTCCCATGCCTAGCACTGTAAAGCAACCACTTTGCCCCCTCATTTGAGTCATTATTTCAAACTCACTGCTGCCATGGGGTGCTCCTCCTGCAAGAGCAGGGCTGGTGGCAGGCTGTGCCTGATGCTGCTGACTGCTGGGGAGTTCTGTGGTCACTCCCAGTTATTTGCTACCTCATTTGACCTGCATCCCTTAAGCCCATTTGTTTGCCTCATCCCCTAACTACGCCTTGCCTTTGAGAGTATGTCTGTACTGCTCTCCAGAGAAGTAATTACACTGCAAGTGCAGTCACACCAGTCTCAGAGGAGAGGCAGTGGGGCTGATGGCCCTTGCTAGTTCTTCAGGGCATCTGCTCTGCCATGCCGTCTGTCTCGCCCCAATTTCTTTTTGTGTCTTATCTGAGCTACAATAAAACTGTTGAAATTGTATCTACAGTTCCAGTCCAAGTGTAGAAATATTTTTTGGACGATAAACTTTCTGAGCAAGGACTACCAGTTCGTACAGTCTTTGCCAGGAGTCATGATACAGGGCTTTAAGGCACTGTCTCACAAAATTTTCCTTGTAGTATATGAACTCTGCTCAGATTGTGCATAAAATGTTGTTCCTGCTGTTAAGTCTGAGGAATAGCAGCAAGCCAAAAAGTTGTCCAGGTTTTGGACAGAAAGAGAGCCTGGGAACCAAACGTGAGTTCGGTCAATGAGCCGTGCAAACTGCACTCGTGAGCAGGGCACGCAGAGGCGGGGCGGGGCACCCTCGAGGAGACTTTTAAGGTCCTAAACGTGACCATCCCCGCGCGGCCGTTTGTTCCTCCGGCAGAGGGAAGGAAGGAAGGAAGGAAGGAAGAAAGAAAGGCAGGCAGGCAGGCAGGCAGGCAGGCAGGCAGGCAGGCAGGCAGGCAGGCAGGCAGGCAGGCAGGCAGGCTCCTTCCAGCGAGCGGCAGCGCCGGACCCCGGCGGGAGCGGCAGGGGCGGGCGGGCGGAGCGGAGCCGGCGGTCGCGGGGCGGCCGGAGCAGCCGGGGGTGCGCTCCCGCCCCGCCCCGCCCCGCCCGCCGCTGCCATAGCGATGCGGGAGCGGGCACCGGCCGGGACGCGCGGCGGCGGCGGGGAGCCCCGGCTCTCCCCAGGTAAGGCCGCTGCTCCGGGGTCGCCTCCTCCCGGGGAAGCTGCTGCAGGCTCCGCGCTGCAAGCTGTGTTTTTAATCTCACCTCGCTGTGTTTGTTCTCCCATCCCCCGCGCCCCTTCTGCCCGCTCAGGTGCAGTTTCTCCCAGAGCCGCTTTCTGTGGGAACTTCCCTGCCGAGAGCAGCGTCTTGTACTGGTTTATGGTTGGATGTTTTCTTTCCGCGTGGAAAGTTGCGGGCGGTCCCAGGCTGGGTGCCGGGCTTTGTCCGGCCCGGGTGCCGCGGCGGGGCTCGGCCCGGCTCTGCCCTGCCCCGCTGCCCGGCGGGCCCCGCCGCGACCCCGTCAGTAGCGGGGATTAAAAACTGCGCCGGGGGATGTTCCAGGCGTCTCGCTGGAGCGAGAGCAAATCCTTTTATCCGCGGCGGAGCAAAGCTCGGAAGGGAGCAGCCTGGAAGCCAGCGGGCACGGACGGGCTCCGCGGCTGCCGCGTTTCGCGTGGAGTGGGGACCGGCTGTGCGGGTCCCCGCGATGGAGCCCCCGGCCGGCTCCTGCACCTCCGCCTCGCCCAAACGCCCCGTCCCCGCTGCCCTTGCGATGGCAGAGAGACAAAGAAGGGGCCGGGGCTGCCGCCTTCCCCAAGCACAGCTGTACGCGTTCTCTCCTTGTTTCGGGGCTAGGGGGAAATCCTCCCCGCCGACAGCGGCAAGTTTTCGAAGATCCCACTGCTCCGTGCTGAAAGAATCGTGCCTTGAGCTTTGTTTTTAAGGTGGAGCTAGCTTCAGACTGGGCATCCCAGTGATTTTTGGGTCACTGTTTACCGCGATGGTGAAAATGCCTGTCTGGCAAAGACCTCTGGCTGGGGCAGGAGACACATGGGCGGTGGTCCCCCCACAGCTTTCCCAGGCACTGGAGTGTGAGGATCTCCAGACGGTCTGCTGGATCTCTCAGGCTCAGCTGAGGAGCACATCCCTTACAGCATGTCCCAGACTCTCCAGTCACTTTCAGATTTAAGTTTTCATCTTGCTGTCACCACAGCAAAGGGTGGCTTCTGGGTGTACTGCTTTCAATTCTTGTTTCCTTTCTTTGTAGGAAAAAGACTTTGCTGTGCACTTGATGTAATTTTTTAGGATTTTATGTGCCCCAGGGAACAGACAAGTCAGTCAAGTGTCACACAGCCTTCCAACAGAAGCAAATTTAGGAAAAGTTACGCCTGTTTTCCTGTTCCTTGCCTCTTGTTTGAGAATCGGGTGTCACTTGGTGAATATGTTTTAGATGAAAACCTCCCCTGTGTCTTGGGGCTCAGTGCTGAGCACCCGAGGAGGAAGACTGGATTGCTGTTACTGGGAATTTCTTTCTGTTGCATATGAGGATTGTATTTACTATTGTAAGGTAGCTGTGCTAGTCATACTGAATTTGTTAGCTAATTAGCATTAGAGAAACAAGTGCATATTGAAATTATTCTGGTTTCTTAAATTGCTAACTAATGCAATTATTCTTTGAGGGAGTTACAAATGCCTTCTCTGCACCCCTGCAACACACCTTTGTTCACCGTAGAACTTCGTTTTGTGTGTGTATTTCCTACCATGTAGCTGAAACTTCTTTCAGTTGGGGACTTCGTAAGAAAATTTCTTACTGGTGGCTTTTTTTTTCCTGATGCAGGCAGCGCCGCCTGAGGAGCTCAGCTCACCCAGTCTGTGTGAAGGCAAGGCAAACCAAGGTGCAGCAGATGAAGGGGAGGCAGCGAGGTCAGCTGATGGAGAGAGCAGTGTTGCTTTGAGCTACCCCAGCCTCCACGTCCATGCCTACAGCATCGAGAGCATGACAACATTTCCCAACGGCTGTGGAAATGGCACCACCGTTACTTGCATAGTTATGGATAATAAAGAGCCCCAAAACCAGACTACCTGTGCCAGTCATAATGGGGGACACAGCACCAGCAACTGTCTTGAGGAGGAAGTTCAAGAGGATAAGCTCAGTCCTTCCAAAATCATGCGCTTTTTCACCACCCCTCGGAAACGGGCTAATTCCAGCTCTGACAGGCCTCGTTCTCTGGTTTTGATGGGCAACTCATCCACGTGGAATGCCTTTTCTTCTATCAGAAAGATGGGATCTTTCAAGAAGTTGAAATCTTCAGTTCAACAAGGAGTTCAAACAAGGGAATGCTCAGACATCTTAAATGAGAACAGCATAGGCAAACATGGTACAAATGGAGCAGTGGTACGAGTTCAGACTAACAGGTATTCCTATTCGGGGTCTCTCCATGATTTCCAGAATGCAGTGGATGGTTTGGCTTCTGACTGCTCTGATGTGGAGGAGAGTGATGAGTCCTTCCTGAGGAACACTCATCGCTCGCGCAGCATCAGGCGGGCTTACGGTGCTGGCCGCATAAACTTGCTAGACACAGATAAAGGTCACAACTGTGTTAGGCCAACATCACCTGTCATCCCAGAGCCAAAGATCTGTGAGATTTTAGTGAAGGACTCTGAAAACAACAGGATCATTTATTGGAGAAGCAGGAGTTCAGATAATTTGAACTTTCTGAAGAAAAGCTCATTCAAACGGAAATCCACCTCAAACCTTGCTGATCTGAAGGTTGCAAATGAAAAACAGGTGCCAGCAAGGACTGTGGGTGTTGCTTCTGCCGACTCTGACAAAAGTGGTGGAAACCCTGAGAGGAGATCCAAGCGATGGAAGAGCCCTATCAGAGCAAAGGATTTTGACCGAGTTTGGAAACTTGTCAGTAATGTTGCAGATGTTGCAAGGAAGAAGGATGGCCCCAAGAACATGGCTCCTTCTCCCAGTGAGCTGTCCCAGAGAACAAGCTCAAACAGCAGGCTGCACGATGACTACTCCCGCAGGGTTTCCAGCAGCACAGATCATGACAGGAAAAGATGCACCTCCTCTATGTCCAGTCCAGACTCTTCCGTGCTGGGAACACCTTCCCTGCAAAGCCCTGTGATTGCTCAGGATAAAGAGGCTGAAATGAATGTAGCTGTCACTGAAGATAAAAGCCTCAGGCTGTCATCGGGTATCCCAGACTCTGATAGCTTTTCACCTACTCTCAGTGACATTAGTCCATTTCCCAATGAAGTCTTCTATTCGGACTCAGATGAGCCAAAACCTACCCAGCAGTGTACGGATGAAGCTGAAAACCTTCATGTTCCAGTCAGGCCAACTACTCCAAAACCTCAAAGTCCAACTGCAGGGAAGGTCAAGTGCAGTATCAATTTCCAGTGTCCAAACCATCACAGCACATTGTCGCTGAGCTCATCGGAGGGCGAGGAGAGAGTTGAGGTACCGGGGCTGAAGCTGGGCAGGAATCCTGTTTGCTTCCAGGACTCAGTGCAAACTGTGTACTATGATGATGGAAATGAGGACAGTGGAATAAGCAGCCACTCTCAGCTGAGCCTCAATTTAGCCTCTGGTACTGAAGAGAAAAAGGAAGAGGTAAGAAAGAAAGCAAAATCCTTCAGAAGCAATGTATATTTCCTATTGGGTTTTGTCCTTATTGATGCAAAACAATGCAAAGTAATGGCTGCTGCAGATTGTTATTGCTAAAATATGCTGACAGCAGTTATTTCCTTTAAATATTCTCTTTGGATGCTAATGTACAATTATTTTTTCTTTGCACATTAATATCAAAGGAAGTTTTGGCAGCAAAACTATTCATGTACGTTTTCAAGGGCAGCTCATTTCACCCTGAAGATACACCACTTTGTCACGTGGCCTTGTCAGATTTTACCAGCCTAAGCAGGGTCTGGCTGTGTTTCCTGCACAACTGAAAGGTCTTTTTTTAAAGAGTCAGTATATTCTGAAGTAATGTTGACTTACTGTAAAACCCTTTGCCTGTGGAAACTTTGCAGAACATGGTAATATTTGTAGAGCAGTGTGGCGTGAAAGACACAGTGCAGAAGTTTAAGCATTCAGTTGAATCCAATGTTTTCCCTGTGCAAAAATGACATTACTGAGGGGTGTTTATTCTTTTGCTTGCCAGCTGCAGACAGCAGTACTTTAGATGCTGGGCTGAGTGTGTCGCTACTGTTGTTTTGGTGAAGACACTGTTGTTTTCAATGCACCTAATGAGTGATGATATACTCTCAGTGAATGGGTAGATAGATATATTGCAGCAGCTCTGAGGTAAATTCACATATGGCGTGAGTTGGCACCAGAGAAGTTGCAATGGTTTGGCAGCCTTGGTGAAGAGCTGTCAGACATACCCTGCACCTGTCTGAAGCAGTGAGGTTTTAGCTCAGCCCCAGCTCACTGGGGAAAAATTCCATCTGGATCTGTATAAATATGCAGGTCAATCACAAAATAAAGCTGACATATCTTTTAAGCCACCTCAGTTTGACTAAAGTATCTTAGACCTTAGGTATGAGATAGGCAAGGCGATGCTTCAGCTGCACAAGCTTCAGCCTTTCATGCTGTGAAGTTTTAAAATGTCATGAAGCTGTCCTACTTTTAAAGTTTGGCACAGTTTTTGCAAACTAGTTGTAAATGGTTACAGAGCTTATCAGTATTGTCCTTCTGCTGGAGAAAAGCAATTTTGTTTTCTGTTCTGTTTGCAGCAATGGTAAGATTGAAAAAATGAGCTCAGTGTGTTTAAATGTCTGGACTCAGAGGTTATTTCTCTTCTGGAGCCCTATAACTGCTCCAGCCATCCATATTTTCCAAAACTCTCACTTACATGCAAGGAGAAGCTTTCATACTGCCAGAAGAGGCGAGAGCTGTAGTGTGGATGGATGCCAGTTGTATTTCTCAAGAATAGAATGGGAGGTGGAATTAATGCTACTCATCTACCATCTAGTGGTGAGCTGCCATCATGACCCTGAAGAAATTAATCTGGTCCTTCCCCTTGGGTCCCAACAAACCGGTACAGTTTTTACATGAATGTGTGTACATTGGGTGGATGAAAGTTACTGCAGTTTTTAGTTTTAACACCACATTCTGTTATTATCTAACATGCAATTTAAGCTTTCTCTTTATATTATAACATATTTCTGGGTAATTGTGAGTGTCCTTTAGTGCTTTCTTCTGTTGTCTAAAATACAGAGTGTGCACTGGTGGCAGCTCTGGGTTTGTGTAGTGGGCAGGCAGACAATATGGGATGGATCCTGGCAAAAGATGGAGGAAGTGGTGGCCAGGGAACAGCCCCTTGGCTATAAGCCCTCACTCTGCTGTGTCACTGCCTGGAGCCCCTGTGCTTCGTAAAAACAGCTGTGGCCACTCACATGGCGTAGCTGCATCCAGACAGACCTCTCTTCTGATGGAAAAAAAAAAAATTTTGGAGATGGTAGCTGTGGGTTGGAATCAGGAGCTGTACAGGACAGGGTCTGCTTTTATCTTACTATGCAAGGGATATAAAGTCTGTTGTTTTTCTTTTCCATGCCTGCTTCTCATCTCATACACAACCCTAAAGCTTGTGGCACTCAGAGTCACTGCAAAACAGGTAGAGTGGTATGGTTTCTTCCTACCATTTCTTTGGAGGGTTTAATTTCCTGCTTTACAGCATGCTTCCCTCAGCACGGAGCTAGCTTGGCACCAAATATACTTATGCCAGGTTATTTTTTAATTGGAGTTTATTCAGCCTGTAGGCACTTTTATGAATGCCACATACTCACACAATGAGGTCACTGGGGTTTGAACTTTTGACTACAATTCATTTTTGCCTTACACCTCCATGTTAGAGAGCTGTACCTGCCCAGCAAGTTGTTCTGTGTTGGCTGAGTGCTTAGTTCACTCTCAACAATCATTTGAGATGTAGTATGGAGCCATGGACATAACACATTTTCAAAATTTTATCTGAACCTTAAATACACTGTGTTGATGGACAACTCTGCATTGTTTCCATGTTTCGTGGACCTGCCTTTCTGTACAGATTTAATGTATAAGCCAGTATGTATTCCAGTACAGCCACTAAAGCTTGAAGACATATTTCAGTACAAAGCTTAGAAGGTCCTAACCAGTCAGGCTCAAATAGCTTCTCTTTTCAGGACCGGCTGTATTAGCTGGAAGCAAGTGTAGTTTATTCCTTTACTCACTCATCTAGTAGTCAGCAAATCTCATCTGTGGAATTTGGACCATCTCTATATTTTCCCCAATGTGCAAATTAAATATTTCTACCTTGTGTTTCCCCACCACTGTAAAGCTGATTTTGCAATATTCATGCAAGGACATCTATTTGTTCATCAGAATTGATGTTTTGGCGTTGGTTTTTTTTCCTTACATGATTGAGTCCTGAAATCCTGTCACTTTTGTTACTTTGTTGGTTTCACCACTGTGCAAGATTTGGACTGGAGCAGGGGAGATTTCATGGTTTTTGGTCCTAACAGAGGTTGCTTCTCAGGGAGGAGTTAATTAAGTGCAGCCTGGATCCGTGCCTCAGCACTTCTGAAGCTAGAGGTGTGAGTCACCAAAGCTCACCTGTGACATACCATGCTTTGCCACTGTCTGCTTCATGCTACTGTCGTTTATATTCAGTATGTTGTTTTAAATAGCATGAAGAGATGATTAAGTACAAGCTTATACTTGTTTGGAGTGTTTCACGTAGTCTTTGCTTTCATGAGGAAAGATCCCCATGTCACTGGAATAACAAAACTTAGTCTGTTTTGGACTGGCATGTGTCAGGCACTAAGGCTGCCTGAACAAAACACTCTTCTGAATTTGTTACCAAAAAGTAAAAATCAAGTTACTTGGCATTTCACTTACTCTTTCACAAACTCTTAGGTCATCTGGTATTTAGGTTGCCTTGCTGGCATCTGGCTTCACAGTACACCAGACTTTATTACTTGAGTACCTTATCTGCATGACTATAAGTGAATGATAAATTACAGTGAAGAGGTAGCTCTGCTGTAATTATGGTTGAGTCACAGTTTATTTGCAGACAATATTTTAAATGTTCTAGGACCTGTCTGTCAACTCATTTATGTTCGTGCCATACAGAAGTTGCTGGTCCCAACTGGTCCACCTCATAAAGTCCCCAGTGCTCAGCTGTTGGCAGAGTTGAGCTGGTTTGTCCTGGACAGGTCTCTGGGCTCTGAATATTGAGTACACAGGGTTTAACTTGGAGGACAGCTTATTAAGATGAAGAGGAAGAAGAGCTTTATGGTTGGGATACGGAGGACTCAGATATGTCCTCACTGTTTGTCCTCACTATTTCTAGCTTCTAAAAGTGTCCTCACAGTAAAGGACCAAAGGGTGGTAGCTGGATGTGGTCATGTTCAGTGCCCACAAGGAGCAAGCTACAGCCAGGGTCTGAGGGTGATCATCTGTAGTACCTGCCTCAAGTTCCTGAGTGCTGTGGGGCTGGGCATGAGCACACGTGCTGGGAGCTAGCTGCTTTCAGCTCTCTGAACTCTTCCCTTTGGATTTACTCACCCCTGGTCCATCCACGTGCAATTTAGAGTGTAGCTTAATCAACCTATCGTGTATAACTGTAAATGTGATAAACTGTGAAGGATAATTAGGTGAAGTAGTGGGGGGAATTTCTTAAACTGGTTTTACTTCTAAGGGGCTTGTAATTTGGAGTGAGGGCTCACCACTCCGGAGGCTCTCTGATCTTGCTGACTACAGAGCAGCAGAACCCCATCACAGGCTCTCAACACCATCGTACAGAAAACTGAGGTTTCAGTTAGACCAAGCAATACTGGATTTGCACTAAACTCTGAGTTGCTCTGCACAAGTCAGGATGCAGTCTCACAATGTCCTCACAGTCACTCAGTGAGTGACTTCCAGATGCATTTGCCCAGAGCTAGACTAGAAACCACTTGCGCTTGGCTACAAACCTAAATTGCAGAATCCATTACTGCAATAATGCAGCAGGGAGCCCTCAAATGACAGGAATATCTTCCTATCCCAGCAAAAACTTTCACCTCTCAGCAGCAGAACTGTCATCCATTTGATGCAACCCAGAATCATTTGTTGCTGTATCTGTTACTAGGAAAAAGAAAAACAAGGCAGTCATGACAGTAATCTGAATTGTGGATCGTGTTGAGTTTTAGACCAAGTAACTCTGCACTTCTTAATAAAATTGGCCATTCCTGAAAACTGTAGGATAATATAGGAGTTACTGTCATCCCTGCAGAAATGTTTTGGATGGTGACAGGGAGAGCTCAGATGGACTTCACTGCAGCTAGCCTGGATTAAGCCGCACCCTTTCTTTATTGCATTTGTGCACCTCTGCCTTTCCAGAGCATCTCATATTTGATTCTGCTGTAGCTGTCCTGTGGCACCTCAGTGATACCCAGGCGTTGCTTACCCTGGGATCAGGAGTAATAAATAGTACCCCAGAAAGTGGAACAGCACCTCTGGCCATGTGATTTGGTTTCTTACATCAAGTGCCGTGTTGAGTTGTTGGCGCTGATAATCCATCTCAATGCTGAGTGGCTGACATATCCAAAGTGAGCAGAGGCAGCTGCAGAGTTTCCCGTGAGCCACCTGCATTTTCCCTTTCTGGCACCTGGAGGCTGCTGTATTGCTTGTGGTGCTGTGGCAGGCTGGGAGAGCAGCCAAGTGCTGGGGGGAAGCAGCCTTGCCCCCAGCCCATGCCCTAGGAAGTGAGAGTTGGCAGAGGTAGAGTTGCCCAAGGCAGCTCCACCCCTTGCAGGGTGGGATTTGTGACTGCTGCTGGGACTTGCTGGGGGCAGGGCTTGGGCTTGGGCAGGGGCAATGAGGCTTTGCTCTGGAAGGGTGGAGAGAGTGAGGAACCAGTGGACCTCATTTTGGAGAGACTCTGAAGGGAGGCGGAGGCTTATGGCTTTTTATGTTTTGCTTTGTTAGCATAAAGTTCCACTTCCAACCTGTGGTTATCATCTGGCTTTTGAGATTTGCCAGTGGGTATTGCAATGATAGCCTGAAAGAAGAAAAAGTTTTTCATTTTGCCAAATGAATGGATTTTTTTTTTTTTTTTTTTAGACCTGTTACTTGTTTTCGGGTGTTCTGAGTCAATTCAGAAAATACTTAGGGATTAACTTAGGCTATAGTAATATCTATACATCTAAAAGAAGCAGAGAATATGAATACCCCTTTACTATATACAACGTGCTTGCCATTCCAGTTCAGATACTGAAGGAAAGAAGGGACAGTATAGGAGTATCATCCATCCCCAAGTATGAAGTCACCAGAAAACTAGAGGAAACAGGTTTCTGGTTTTAGCACATTTGTGTTTTTATATGAGTGATAAGATTATTTCTGCAAAGGAAATACATTTCCCTGCGAACTCCTCCCCTCTGCCATTCGGAAATATGTTAGCTGATTTGGTTTTGGAAATGAATTAGAGGAGAGGACGAAGGAAATCCTCGAGGCTGAGGAACAGATTTGAGAATCACGAGATCTGCTTGTCATTTCCAGTCCTGCCCTATGCTTCTACATGACTTAACTGCTTTGTATCTGTTCCTTATCTGTGAAACATGGATATTACCAAGGTGAACTCTCTAATCTTGGTGAGGCATGTTGCTGAGAGGGAAAGCTTTATGCTTTATTGTTGATTGCGATAAGCAGGCTTTCAAGGATCAGGTTAAATGAAGCAAACCTGCATTAAAAGGCCTTAGAAAATAGGTGGCTGAATTTTCCTTGTATCTATATAGCCTGATCTCTTAATGTGGTTTTATAGGTGTATTTGTTAGTTAGAACGTCACAGTTGCTTTGGTGTCCACAGATCCCAAGAGGAGAATTAGATAAATGTTTTTTCCCAATTTCTAAAACTTCTTAAGTGAGTGTTTTACCACAGCAGTTTATATTGCTAATGGGGGCTGCTTTTGCTGTGTCACAGGGCACGGTAACATCATTTTTTCTTTACTAAAATGCGTGGTATTTCTTGCATCTATTCCTTGAGCTTATACTAGTGTAGTGCAGTGGTATTCCTTAAGGGAGTGCCCCTCAGAAGCAGTGCTTGGCAAACTTTTAGACTGTAGCTCCACACAATTTTTTTCCTGGGGAAGGAGAAAAGGCAGATTATCCTCCAAGCAGCTAAAACTTATGTTAAATGTTGGTCATGGTCGTATTACTTTGATTGATTCTGCTTTGCTTGTGTATATTGGTGTAATTTAAGCAGGTTTTTTTTGCAGTTATTTCATGGATTGTATTTTGCTGTCTTGCAGACCACTGGTTGAATTGCTCTTGGTGTTCTAGGGATAGATTATCAATGAATTTATGTGGGGTCTTCTCAAAGGCTAGTTAAAAAGAAAAGGTGTTAGTGGCAGAGGAGGCAGAAGGATGAAAGAAAAATAATATAGTGCAATTTTCGTTTAATTAGAGAGGAATAGTTGGAAATTTTCTTGAATTGGACTGGTTTAATAATTCTGGTTTGTTTCTGATTGAAGATGCAGTTAATGAAATTGTGCTTTCTTCTACAGTAAAAGCAGTCATTTCCATGGCAGCTGTTGCTGGGGTGTCACTGTTTGAAATTGTCACTGTTGGATCAATAGGAGATCTCTGGGCTCTCTTAACACATCAGAATCTTTTTATAAAATCTAGAAAGAAGGCAATAAATAAATTTTCTCTTAGATGCTTTATTTATCCAGAGTTTCATAATCTCTGTATCTGTCACAACAGTTTGCAAAAAAAAAAAAAAGTGTTGATCATGTCCATGAAACATAAAACAAGCTTTTGACCTCATTTAGTATTTATGATAAATGAACTTCAACTAATGTTCTCCCAACTGCTATTCATCAACAAGAAAAAGTACAGTGGTTACCTTTTATCATGTACCTGGGTGGAGACATGTCCAGACTTTTGCTCTGTTAGGTCAAGGTGGTAAAATAATCTATAGCTACTAGGTCACAAACCCTTGGCCCTTTTTATGTTTGGTGGCTTGTATAAACTGAAAAGCCAATTCTAATATTACTGAGTTCCTAAGATTTGGCAGTTACTGTCTTACACAGAAATAATAGCTGTTTAATAGTCACCAATTACAATATGCTATATAGCTGTCATTGCTAGTGTAAGAATTTCTTACATTTTTATATAGACCCCTAAATATATGCAGAAATGTATATTCTTGATCAAAATATAAAGATACCCACATGGCCTAGCACAAGTATTGTGATAGTTTTAAGCCTTGTCATTTACAGAAGAACACGACTGATTACCCATCAAAACTTTTCACGGAGAATATGTTGTGTGTTCTGAAACTTCTCAGCCTACTCAGGTTTTCCTCGTAACTGATTCTCAGTGAGAATAATCATCTGTTTAATTTATCACACTTTTTAATAAATTGCATTTGGAAATTAATATGCATTTTTGTAAAGACATTTTTAGGTTTTGACTGTTTGTTTTCTCTGGGTTAGAAGGAGACAGCAGTAGTTAGCAAAATTACATTTCAGCCAGGGAGCTCCAACATACAGAGATAACAGAACAAGAAGTATTGCAACTTATTGTAGCTAAGGAAAACGAACAACCCTTCCCCCCAAAAACAACTACAAAAAAAAAAAAAAAAAGAAAAAAAAAAGGAAAAAAAGCAGAAGCAGAGTCAGGATGCTCTTTTCCCTGGAGAAGAGGAAGGCTGGGGGTCTTTATCCAAGAGGCACCTACTTGTGATTTCCTAGTAGGTTACCAGGCAGTGAAAACCTTTCAGGAGAGAAGTGTCCCCTTATACCTCTGTACTTGTCTGTATGTGTGTGTTATGAAACATTATTGTGTTCGGAACATAAAGATAAAATTTTAAATATCCAAGTAGGTAACAGTGGGGTTGAAATGCAGATTAGTGGTCAGGGAGCCTCAGCAATGTACACAGTCATCAAGACCTTTATAAAGTGGGGATTTTAATTAGGGAGTTTATTGGCTAAACACGTTGGCAAAAAAAAAAAAAAAACAACCAAAAAAACCACTCAGGGCTTGTTTTTCCTTTACTATCATGGTCAGCCCTCAAAATTGTCCCAACAGCAGGAAGCTGAACCAGCTGGTTCTCTTGGGTCAGACTTCTAGTTTGGCCTTTCTCTGCAGCAGAGAATGGGGTCAGTATAGAGCATGAAAGGTTATTCATGGTCGGTGTAACTGCACCAGCAAAAGTCCTCATGCAATTTCTTGCCATATCACTGATAAAAGTTGCATCCACATAAGCAACAATTTATCAGCACTGTACAAATCAGATCTTGTGCTTCTTGGGCAGCACTTCCTCTGAAATCAGTTCTGGGTGCTGAATTTATCAAAGGTACACAGTGGTCTGAGTAATAGCTGGAGAATTGGGCTCTAAAGACTAAGCTAAGATTTCGGTGATTAAACACTTGATGCTGATGTTGCTTACCTTGGTTATTAATGAGTACAGAGAATGCCAATAGCAGTCATGTGCCATTAAAAGGAACAGGGTTGGACCAGAGCCGAGCTGAGTGAGATCATGATCAAGTCCTTGCAGTTGCTGTACCTGGATTGGGTAATCAGTCTGGGCCCAGGCATGGGAGGGGTTTGGTCTGGCTGGGCACAGGCTCTGTGGTGTGGTTGTTTACCTGGGAGCAGCCTGGGAGAGCTCCCACTGCAGCCTCTTGGGTGTGGTCAGGGGGTCCTGGGGAACACAGCATTAACAGCACACCTGAACGTGGCACCTGGAGGTGAGCCCAATTGAAAATAGCTGTGAAGTGAAGGGTAGCTGTCAAAGACAGCTGCACACAGCTGGAAAACACCTCGTGGTGAAGCTGCACGTTTCTGGAGCAGGAGGTGGGGACCTAGCAGGGTTGTCCACAGCACTGGGGAACATGGTTATATCTCCATCTAAACCTACCTGCAATCCAGCTTGACACCTGGCTCCTGCCTGTAGTGCTGCCTGGCTGGTCACTCAGTAGGTTTGGCTCATGCTCTTGTTTAGGTGCTCAACTCGTTTCCTGGAAAATAAAAGACCCAGCATTGCTGGAGATGTCCTGACAGACTTCCCTTTGTGCCCAGGGGCTGCTTCTGGATGGCCCAGGCCTCCCATAGGTCCTGTGTCATACTTGCATAATACATGGCACGTGGAGATATCTTAGATTCCTTTGGACATTTGAAATGGCTCTGGGTGCTTATCTTCAGGCAATGAAATTTCATCCTAGATTTCTCCTGGCTATGATGACAGTTTTATTATCTAGTTAATGTACACACAGCTCCAATGCAGAATTTAAATTTGAATTAGAATTTAAATCTGCAGCTAAGAGTGTCATATTGGAAGGGAACAGTAGCAAATATAACCTGGATTAAAGTAAATGTTAATTTAAATGATTGTATTGCTATCAGGAATAAAGAAAGTAGTTGAAATACAATTGTTTAACTAATTTGCCATTGTAGGAATTTAGTTATCCAGATGAAATGAATTCATTTGCATCAGCACAAGCAAGCAGAGCTGTTTGCATTTGCAGTCTCAGAAGAAACCTGAGAATACAGCCTAAAAGGCAAGATTAATAATCTTGATTGCTAGTACTGATGATCTTGTGCTGTTGCTAGACTACCAGGTGTGAATTTCACAAAATCCAATGTGGATTAATCTTAGACCTTAACTTCTCAGAAATCTCAAAGTGCCTTGAACCTTTTGAGCAGCATTTACAATGCATGAAGCAGTGCACGAGATTTGGATTTTCATCCTATATGAAGTGCCGTATATATCTCTACACATCTGTAGATGTTCCCAGTAATAATTGTATAGCATCAACATGCTTTCACTTACAAAGGCTCATTAGGAGAAGGTAATTTGAGGTCAGCAGTGGTGCACCAGTATAAAGCCAGTCACAGGTGGAATACAATGGTTTCCTTGATGTCAAGAATCACACTTATGCTTAAGTGATTGCAGTACTGGAGCCTATGAGTTGTGTACTGGATATTTTTATTCCTGCTGTAAGTGGTCACTTGATCAGGTCCTGCTTGAGCAGGCTCCTTAGAGGAATGTGAGATTATCAGTCAGGTTTTTGCAGTGACAGGATTATGTTTTCTCTTTTAGTATTATTCAGTGCAGTTTATAGATGTAAGACTAAAACCCCACATCCTTCAGCACTGTACAGCAGAGATTAATCTGGCTGTCATTTGGATCGCTACTGTAGGTGGAGTCCTGCAGAACGAAAGCAGTCCTCTGCAAATGTTATTGCTCAAGATAAGGGTGTAAGCAGCAGATTATGAGATGACGTGTGATGTGTCCTTCCCTCAGTCTAAAAGTACAGGATCATGGTATGAACTTTGCCTGACTGGTTATGCAGAGAGCGCGCTCACATTTGTCGCTCTCATGGACAAGACTCTGCGAAACAAAAACATAAAATGACTCTCATGAGCTCCTTTCTCAGTCACTGCATATGTGGAGACACTTTACCTGTGTCTGATTCTGAGGTAAGAATCTTATTTAACCTGTGACTTTGCTGCTCAGACTTGGAGGGGCTGTGCTTAAGGGACAGCTTTGCTGAAGCTGTGTTAATGCACCAGCCGGGCAGTGACTCTCTACTTAATTAAATGCACTGTTAAAGATCCTGAACACAAATCTGTAGAGAACCTGAAGTTCTTGCTTGAGTGACAAGTGTCATGCTATCAAAACCAATTCTTTTAAAGTACTGTATTTAGAATAAATTTCATGCTGTAAGTGAAATAAATGAATGTAGAGAAATGTATGATGTTGGGGTTTTTTCATAATTGCAGTAATCATGTTAAAATATCGCCTGTTTAGTAACTCTCCTTACTGAATGAAGTGCTTTCATACCATGGAATTAATTTTAAGCTGTCTTAAACAAAAAGCAATGTCTGCCCACTGTATCATGTGATTTAAAAAAGACTCATTGGATTTGTAGTGGCTGAAAATGGCAGGTAGACAAAAGGTGACAAGATAAATCTTCTGTCACAGACATCATGGTAAAAGGCTGCTTCTGGGCTGCATGTTTGCTTTGGTTATGCAATATCTGGAATGCCTTCATCTGGTCTGGAACAGATGAACAAAATATAGTTAGAGAGAGACAAAATTATGCTTTTCTTTTTTGGACTACTTACTAGCTTTCTGGCTTTCTTCTCTATTTTTATAAAGGAGCTGGGAAAAGCCAAGAAACACCAAGAAATCAGAAATTTGAGGGGAAAGTGAACATAAATTTTTGGGTGCAGATTTTTTTTTCTGAAAAATTGCAAGGGTTTCGCTAGAAAAAATTACAGCAGTATTACTTCAAATGCATTGAAATGCTTAAAAATGTTCCCTCTACCAAGTATTTCAGCTGAGGTTATTTTATTTCCAAATTTGTAATACCTCTGGGGTTATACTTGAAGGTATTAACCTCTGTGAGCCAGATGTGCTGTTAAATAGGAACAACATGCTCATTTTCCAAGCTTCCTATCTAAACCCATCACTTTTTCCTGTGTTTGTGCTATAATACATCTCCAATATAATCAGTATGACTTTAACCTCCCAGAGTATATGGGAAGTGAGCTGCTCCCTTCCAAACTGGACAAGCTGGCTCACCTAATTCACTCCTGGTTGCAGAATCTCTAGATCTGACCAAGTGGGATTGTGGGAATGAGTGGTAGGAGGGTGGGTGACTGCCCAGTCTGGTGTCAGCTTACAGTTACATGGATCTGCAGCAGTCAAACTGCAGCCTTGCTGTTCATTTTCATCACTGAAAGAGGTGAAACAGAGAAATGTCATAGAATGGGTTGGTTTGGAAGGGACCTTAAAGATCATCCAGTTCCAACCTGCCAGCCATGGACGCTAGACCAGGTTGCCCAGAGCCCCATCCAAACTGGCCTTGAACAATACCAGGGTTGGGGCATCCACAGCTTCTCTGGGCAACCTGTTCTGGTGCCTCATCACCCCCACGGTCGAGGATGTCTTCATAACACGTAATCTAAACCCACCTTCTTTCAGTTTAAAATTGTTGCTCTTGTCCTGTTGCTAAAAGCCTTGGTAAAAAATTCAAAACCACAGTTGAGTTATTTTTACTGGAGTTACCTGTAATATCCAACTTGTCCATAGAAACAAGTCCTGTGAGTACAGACCAATCTTTCCAAGATACTATTCCATGTATTTGGTGTTTGTGATAGGAACTGCTGAGGTGAGTTTTTAGTGTTATTAGTCTTGTTTGCCAAAGAGGTACTGATTGTTCACTGTTTACCTTACTCATCACAAGCATCTTGATGTCTCTGCTTTGCAAAGTTATCTCTTCCTGAATTGTCAATTGCATTTGTTGTATTTATGGTAACTCTTTCTGTTTTAGATGTGTTAAGTTGATCTGCCATATGACAAATTCACAAATTATTAACTGTCAGAAAATTCTGTGGCTTATTTGACTTGTTCACATTTAAAAAGGTTGTTTCTGATGACCCCTGGAAGAAGTCCACATCCCAGGATGAAGAAAAGGCAGACTCACAGAAGGTCACACCCAGGAAATGGGGCTCTGGAAGAAGATCCCGGCCCAGACCTCTCTCAGACTATGGCCAAATGTCAGTCCGAAGTTTCTCTATACCAGAAGATTCAGTTGCAGTGGAGTCTCAGAGGATAGACTGCACAGATGGAGAAAATCAGCCAGGACTGGCATCTGTGGGGTCTGTGATCCAGAGCAATACTGTAGGCCACCACAGAGGGCGGAAAAGGAGACCCATCTCCGTAATAGGTGGGGTCAATTTCTATGGAGATGATCAAGTAGAAGAGAGAGAAAATCTGCTGACACAAGTAAGATAAACAGATGTGCTCTGCAAACTGCAAAAGACCTTTTCACTTCCTTATCTCTGTCTTCAGCCTAGAAAATAGAATGGATCCTTCCTTCTCTTCCTTCCCTTTTGTCAAGCTGACATCGTGTACTTAGAATACTGCTTTCCTGGTCACTAATTACTTTGCCTTCTTGCTAAAAATACAGCATGGAACAAGCCTGATACTGACTTTGGGATAATCTTTTCTGTATTGTAAATTAATCTGATTTCTTTCTTGGCATGTTCATTATGTCTCATGTTGGTCTAAAAGGGCTTATTTGTGTGTAAGACAGATGTGTGTTTAGTCTCCTTATAGGGTGTTGGTTCTGAGAAACAGAGTAGTACAATCAAACATAATGATAACACATTATTTATTGATCATTTTGAATTATCCAAAAGCAGGTCTGTCCAAAAACCATGGCATTAAAAGTAGTGTTCAAAATCTTGGTTTCGGCATGGCAAAGATACTTAAAAGTAATGAAGACATTGCTTGAGAAAATTGGTAATAAATTGAGAAATTAATGAAATTAAGAATGTAAGAAAACTGACAATATGAATACAACATTGGTCAATGTACTACTAAATTGTTCAGATGGAACAAAAGTAGGAAACCTATAAGCAAGCAGTGTGTACTTGAGCAGTAGCTATATTTGCCATCTCTGTTGGCTTAAGTAAAAGAGTGAGAAATTAAAAACTTCTGGAAGGTAAAAATTGCTCCTTTTTTCCTGGAGGTGGTGCTGAGCATGTACAATGTGTAGAGGAATTTACTGTTGTGTTGGTGGTCATGGCCCCATCTTGCACTTGGTTGCAGAACTTTGGGCTCACAGGCTTTTTTAAGACTGCACTCATCAGGTATTTCCTCCTTTCCAGGAAAGCTGGTGGACTTCTGCCTAAAACAATTGTCAAGCTGATAAAGCAACAGAAAAAAGAATTAGTACTTGCATCCTCAAAAAAATTGATTCTGGTGGTTATTAATAAAATTTGAGTCCTGTTAGTCTTTCTCAAGCCACTTCATCTCCCGCAGGGAAGTTTAGTGATAGAAAAGTGCTGAAACAATGGCAGATTTTCAGTTTCCTATGAGAAACTTTTTGTAACATGAGCACTTTTATTGTGTATTGCATATTTTTTCTTTATAAGTCCCTGATGAAAAAATGCATCTTGATGCAAAACTTCAGCTGAAGCCATTGAACCTTTTACCCAGGCAAAGGCCTTTGATTCAAATCTTGTGTAATAAAGGTATTTTAAAATGAATTATATCTCTTAACTTGGAAGGAAAAAAAAGTGGAAAATTATTGTTACAAATTCTGGGCCATCTTACTCAAGAATAACAGATGGATTTCAAGGGATAGTAAGTACTGGCAAATTGCTGTACTCTGTAAGGGATTAAACACTCTCCAGGCCCTTCATTTAGTGTTGAAACCAAATTGATCTCTTTTCAAACCTTGTTTGCATCAGTTTAATAGTGAAGGAACATGCATCGAGGCAGCTATTTGAGTTTACTCTTTCCATGCTCCAGTGGTGCCATGAGAGCTTGGCTGGGGTTGAATTAGCACATTGCTGGATCACTGTGGTCAAGACCAAAACTATGGAGTATTCCTAACAAGGGCACATTATTAAACCAAATTATGGCCTTCCCAGGGCTGCCACTGAGTAAAAGCACATCCATGTCTGTCCAAGGAAAGGATTTGGACTGAAGCCATATAAGAAAATTTTAGTTGCCCAGAAATAAATAGCCTTTTTTGCTTACTCAGCCAGTTATTTGCATATAATAGTTGCCATCACTTCTATTACCTATTTGATACAACAAATCAGACTTTTTTTGGTGAAGGATCCTGGTATACTGATAAGGCACTTAGGAAGTGAGGTTTAAAGATGAGGTTGTGGATGAATTATATTCCGTACACATTGAGGTTTTTGGCAGTCATAATAAAAAGTAAACTTTTAGCTGGAATGTGAAAAAAGACTCACCAAGCTAGAGGTATATGTGCTAGAAGTACTTTATATGGGGCTATCAAAGGCTGCTCTTCACACTGGTGATTTATTTTCTTTTAAGCTTGGAAACCCCATGGGAATATTTGAAAAGTACAAAGCTAATTCCTTCTTCGCTATATTTTGTTTTGGTCTGACAGCTTAGGTGTGAGAAAACATTTTCAAACAATACTGTCACGGGTTTCGTAACAGAGTGTCAAGAGATAGTTCATTAAAAAACCATCCCTGATGTTTCAGATTACTTGATAGAAGAACAGTAACAACTGAACAATCAGAGAAGATCTAAAGATGAGTTTCTCTGAAGTTCATGTGCTGAAGCCTGGCTGTTTAATGTTGAATGTTTATGCAAGATCATTCAGCCTGGCTATAGTGGAGTTGTTCAGGGACGACATAAAATCAGACTCAATTTGCAAATAAAACAGGGCCAGGTTTTCCAATCATAATTTAACAAATGAATGATTTATCCAAAGAAAATAACTTTGAGATAAAGTTGCAATAAACTTAGTATTACCTCTTTCTTAGAAGACTCCTGGCAACTCAAAACCGAGCATCATTTAGACAGTTATTATTGCCTTGTTTATTTTACTGACAAGCAATACATTTATCTGATGAAAGCAGAAATCCACCACCTCTGTGGAAAACCTGTTCCAGTGTTTTACCATCCTCATCCTAGAAAGCCTTTTCATTAATCTAAATTGACCTTTCAGTTCAAAGCTATTCCCCCTTGTCCTATCACTACATGCTGTTGTAAAAAGTCCCTCTCCAGCTTTCTTGCAGGCCCCCTTGGGTACTGAAAGGTCGTAGTGAGATCTCCCTGGAGCTTTCTCTTCTCCAGGCTGAACAACCCCAGCTCTCTCAGCCCAGTCTGCATAGGAGAGGTGCCCCCGCCTGCTGTTTGTCTTCAAAAAAGAGTATTACAAGATGAAAATTACAGAGCATGTCTGACCACAACAGAAGGCTAAGGAGTTTTTAATGTAACAAAGAACTGTAATGTAATAAAACTTGTTCTGTGATGCTGGCAGACATGGTATGCAGTGTTTAAGCAATGTCACTTCAACATAGGGGATTTTACTGCCCGTATAATTACCTGGACTATCTGGAGAAACCTCACTGCATAGCTGAGCTTTGCTCAGTTGGACTTGCCAGTGGCTTTACTAATACTGGATTTTCCTGTTTCCTCGGTAGCCTGTGGCACGGCCGCCCGTTCCAGCCCACAAGGTGCCCCCGTACAAGGCTGTTTCAGCCCGGTTCCGGCCGCTCACCTTCTCACAAAGCACCCCCATCGGCCTGGACCGCGTGGGACGGAGGCGGCAGATGAGAACATCGAATGGTAAGATGAGCATTTTTAACTCTGTACATCAGAAAGCCACACCCCAGGCTAGGCAAGAATTAGGATATGGTATGGAGGACAAAAGGGTGCAAACCAGCTCAGTGACAGTGTCATACCCAGCTAAGTTGCTTTGTTTTGTGAATTTCTTACCAGGAGCTGCTGTTCTCATGTAAAACTTTTTTTTTTTCGCATCTTCTCTTTGACATTGCTATGGTTTATTGTTCTGTGCCACTTACACGCCTATATTCTCCACTCTCTTATTCATATACTTGCCTGAAGTCAATAGATTATGAAAGAAGTAAATTCTAATATGCTTGAGTTCATACCTGAACCCTAGCCACGCCACACATGTATTTTTAATTTTCTGTTTGCCGTGCATTCAGCTTCCCTTAGATAGGCAAGCCTTAAATAATTAAGTGGCTTGCTGGTGAGTGTAGCCCAACCAGAACTCTGGTACATGAGGGACAGGTTCTTGGTAAATTTGCCTCTTTGGAAGCACTGTGCTTTAACAGGCTCACTGATGTAATTTTGCTGTAATTTTTCACTCTTAGCATGCAATGCTATCTGGAGTTAATAGAAGTAGTCTGTTGACTAGTCTAGTAGTAGTGGAACGTTTCTTCACAGGTGGGACCAGAAGAACCTGGGTTAACATTATTTGTGTTCCTTCAGACACTGGCAAGAGTTGGAAATAAAAGCAAAATTTGTATCTTTCACTGTTAATAGTGAACAAAGCAGTGTTGGGAACCTTCACTCTGAACCTTCTGGCTCAAGGCTTCCTGTGACTGAAGTAGGAAACATAACAAATAGCATTTTCAATGTTTATTAAAATTAAATTATTTACAAGTTGGTACTTGGCTTCTATGGTTCTTACCTAAGTTTTAGCTGCAATGATGTCCAAATTCTGCCAAAATGCTTTAACTACAAATTAGTTTCTGTAAGAACATATTAAAATTGAATTCTCCTATTTTGAATAGAACATGACAGTTTTTTTCAGGAGGTGCTCTTCAAGAAGCAGGCTTGAGAATTTCTAACTATGGCAATAAGAGGGACTTAACCACTGAGATGTACTCAGTTGGTTGGAGCATGGTGTTGATAATGCCTGAACTGTGGATTTGATCCCCATATGGGCCATTCACTTAAGGGTTGGACTTGATCTTAGTGGGTCCCTTCCAACTCAGAAGGAAGTGATTCTGACATACATTGCTGTGCTGGTTTAGACAGCTGGTTTAGGGAACTAAACTTCAAATAAGCCACTTCCTTCCCCCCTGCCCCTTCCAGTAATGGAGGGACAATAAGGAGAAATTATAAGATAACAATTTACTAAAATTGCAATGACAACAGCAGTGTTAATAGCAAAAAGTATGCAAAAAGAAGGTGTCCTACCCACAAAAAAGGTCATTTACCACTGTGGAAAAAAAACCACAGTGCTTCCTGAAGACAGTGCCTCCTGTGGTCTCCACACAAAGGCAATGTAATTACTGTTCTGCATCTGGGCTGTGTGGTATTTGGGACACAAAGGCAATATGTTAAGGAGAGCTCCCACTGCTTAATGTTCTCCCCCACCCTAGTTAGAAAACAGAGAAGAAGGAGTAGGGCAAGCAAACCGCTTGGAACCTCAATCATCACATTGTGCCACACCGCTGCCTCAGACCGCTCTGCTTTGCTGGTTCGATTCTGCACAGCTGCCTGTGGCACTGATGCTGCTTCACACAGCTGCTTCCAGCACCAGTGCTGCTCCAGCTGGGGTCTTCTGGAGCTTGAGCTCTGTGTAGCTCAGCTGGGCTTGGCTCTGTGCTGCTGCCACTCTTGCTTTTTGTTCTCTTGGAGTGGCGTCTCAAACTTGTCGTTGCTGTCCTTCAGCACTGTGTCTTGAAACTGCAACCTGAAGGAAAGGGAAAGGGGCTGACAGTGGTGGAGAGCGCTGGGTCCATTTGGCTGATCCCAATATCTTCTCCCTGGAGACATCCAGCAAGATAAGATGGCAAACTTCAGTTTCCAGTGCCTGGCTGCTCCTGCCAAAACCACACCCCCAGCGATGATGTGGGTGGTATGGAATAAAAAGCGCTAAAAGCTCCACCCCCCTTCTCTCTAACTAAGGCAATTTTATATACCTCCATTTGTATTTTGCTTTTCATTTATATTGTAGTAAAATATTGGGAACTGCCTTAAAACCTGTGTCTGGAGTGTCTTCTGCCATATGCTTCTTAGTACCCTTAATGATCAAGATCAGGCACTGAGGTAAATTAGGCATCGAATGCTGTGACTCTTGCTGAGATTATGTGGTGTCTCAGTCCCTGATTCCAGAAGGACAACTCACAGAATAACAGGTCTTCCGTAATGCAGTTAGTGGGGTAAAAAAAGCTCTTATATTACCAGAGAGTAGGAATTATTTTTTCTATTTTTAGTTATCCTTTCCAATTCGCATTTGGAAACCACATGAAATAGTATTAGTTACCTAGACGACTGCCTGAGAGCAATATCTCTCCACATATTTCAGTTTCGAATAACTGGTCTCCTAGATGTAAGCACCAGGATGACAGGTACAAAACCAAGATTTCTGCCACTTTTCAGGACAATGAAGCCAAAGCAACCTTGACTATATTAGATGTGACTTTTATGAGACTTTACAATAAACACAGAAGTGGAGCAGGAAAAGTTTCTGAAATCAAAACTCTGAAGGCAAGTGGGGGATATCATGGGCTTCACAGTTTGAAAGCAATTGCAAAGATCTGTTAAGTAGCTCCAGAAGAAAATATTAAAGTGACTAGTGTCACACATTCTGATCTCTTTCCTTTTTTCTCTTAAATCACAAGGCACTTCCTTGTCTTTGAACATGTGAGAGTTTTTTGTTTGCTCATGCACAGTGAAATTTGATAGCACAAAAGCCCTTTATTATAGAAAGTAATCCTTAACCCAAGCACTGAAAACCAATGATATTTTATTTTAGTTACTTGCTAAAGCCTGATACATTATATGCTTTCTTTTTATAACAATGGCAGATAAAAGTGAAGATGTAAATTTTTAGAAAAACAGATGTTACAAGACAGCGAATCATCATCTGTAGGAGACAGAGTAAGAATCTGACAACATGAAACTGCCCTTGAGACTTACATTGCTACTCTTGCGCTTGAAGGGTTACAAGTTTTCAATTATATTAAGCAAGTTGCCTATTTGTCTCTGCAGAGAAATTTTTCTAAGCATCATAAGAACTATCTTTTTTTGCATGTTTTCTGTGGGACTAGAATTTGGCTTGTGTGGAGCGCAGCTTGGGAATGACTCAGTAGAGTGGTTGGTTTTCTTAAAGAGAGAGCTCATGAGTGGAATCAGATGTTCAGTGTCTTGCACAGGTGATGTGGGAAGGGAGGTATAAAGTGAAATGGTAACTCTTGCTGGCGTGCTGAATTATTCACGGTAGTAAAAGTGAGACATGAGGCACTGCACTGGCATCAGGTATTGATAAAGCCAAGGTAATGCATGTGGAGGAGGAAAAGAGGCTGATGTGCTTACAGAAGGATGGACTTTGAACGGGATATTGCCATTCAGGAAGAGATACTGATATCTTAACAGGCATTTACAGAGTCAGTGCAGTGCATAGTAACAGTCAAAACAGTAAATAAAAGGGCAGGAGTTTGTAGGAATTGAATAGAGAACAGAACAGAAGGCCTAATTGTGCCACTGGTGTGTGTGGGGGCCATCTCCCTGTTCCTTTCCATCCCAAAAGGCATTTTTACAGAGAAAAGCAGAAGGACAAAAAATTGACTCAGTGTGTGTCTCTGGGAGGAGTGATTAATGTGGCTTGGGCTCTGCAACATGGAGAAAAGGACAATAGGAGAATAAAAATTTGTTTGGCATAGGAAAAATGAACAGATAATCATTATTGTTTCAAATAATTTAAGAACTAAAGGGCACTAAATGAAATCACCAGAGAGCAAGCTCAAAATAAAAGAGAGTTTTCACAGTCTGTAAAATTAAACTATAAAACTAATTGCTACACGTTATATTTCACATCCCAACAGTTTAAAAAAATTCAGAAAGTGGTTTGAAAAATCCAGTTCATTAAACACAAAGATATAATTTCTGCCCCAGGGGGGATCTGACTGCTTTGCAGATAACTGGAATTTAGAAAAGTACATCAGAAAAATGCCATCACATGCCTCATCTATTTTTATGTTCCTCCTCCTCTAGCATTTGCTAGAGGCTGCTGTCAGAGAAGTGGTTTGGGGTGACCTGTGGTCTGCCCCAGGATGGAAGGTTTTATGATACCAGAGTGTTTCTAGAACTGAATTTTCTTGAGGTGGATAAACCAGTTTTTAGTATTTTAGTAAGTGCTACCCACAGCCTTTTCAGAGTGCCCTGCACGGTGGCTAAGCCAGCTCAGCATGCATTTGGACAAGGTCACTGTGGACTGCCACTACAAAGGACAGCCTGTGCCTCTTCTGTCCCTGGCTAATCTACAAGGAAATGAAGCCACCACCACCTCACCCCAAATGAGTACTTTTGTTATGGTTCAGTTTGCCAGATGTGCCTGTCTGGAGAGGGAGAGCAGACCCTCCTCCATCTGAGCAGCATCCCACAGTGGCATTAGGTTAGTCATTGGGCAAAAGCACATAGTCTGTTCCTTTCTGCAAAAATCAGACCAAAGGAGTTTCAGGTTTTTCAGAGGTTGTTTTTAAAGTGTTTTGTAAAAGGGCTGTATGGGATTTGATCTGGTTTTCCTTTGGCAGTTGAACTGTTTTTCTGCAATGGGCAGGGGTTTGACATGGCAAAGAGCTTGCGCTCTGGCTGATTAAAAGCGTAAAATTTTCACTTGCAAGTCTCAGGATCATCAGCACTTCAGTGTCATCAGTGTCACTTCTGTTTGCTTGGTTTTTTTAATGGTTTATGCCAAGGAAAATGCTATGTATGAAGATCTTATGTAGTAGCTTGTTTTTATTGTGCTATCCAAGTAGAGTCCTTGCAGCAAGAAATAATAGGGAAGTTTGAGAGATTCAGAAGATAATTTCTGTCAATCTCCCACGCAGCGCAGCACAAGTAGGATTTTTGCTGGAAGATAGCATTAGTATTGCAGGGCAATGTTTGGCCTTTCCTTCTCTGTATGAGGCAGTGCTGGGGAAAGCCATGTGATTTTAGTGGGTGTTGAGAAGTTGCTGTGTACAGAAACGCCTCCGGGGTTTTGTGAACACATCCCTGGAGGAGGCAGTCCCCGGTTACAGGACAGGCTCAGCTGAGCAACAGTTTCCAGGTAAAGGAGAAGCCAATAAGTTTTGGGGCTTCCTGAACTGTGGGTGTAGTGCTGTATACAGACATAGGTTGCAGCAGGCTCTGCACTCTCATGATGGGAGCAACTGCTGCCTTTGCCTCCAGTGCATGGACTGATCCAGCTTCCCTGTGGGAGGACACAGATGCACTGGTGAGTGCTGGCCCATGGTGAATGAATGAGGCTGTGCTCTGGCTGGGCCAGACCCAGAGAAGGATGTATGGTTTGAGTGCTTCCCTGCTTCATTCCCTATTTCGTAGAGCAGCTGAATTAAGTTCGTAGTTTCAGTGAGAAAATGTCTCCCTCCTCCCCTGTTTTCCTGGGAGCAGTGTGCTGCAGCCTTAACACTTGTGCTGCTTGTGCCCTAAAAAACGATACAGCATTTGCCTGTGAAGCAAGAGAAACTGTGCAAAAAATACCTTAATTGTTTACTTCTACTGGAATTTTAACTGGTATAGTATGACAAAGACAGACCGATACTCTGAACAGTGTTGTAATACAAGGAACTCCCAGCTCCCATCCAAATCGTCTCTCCCTCTGGATTGCAGTCATTTGAATGTAGATTGAAATCGCGTTTAGCTGCTCTAATGACAAACAAATGCACTCTCTGGCTTGCTGTGTTTCGATGTTCAGGCTCTGCGGGAGCGGTCTGGGCGGCTGCAGGCGCAGCGCAGCCAGGGCCAGGCAGCCAGGTTTTTGTTTCTTTTCTGGAACTTCCTCCCTAAGGGCACCCCATGATGTCAGAGAGCCGGGAGCTGGGCTGAGCGCCTGAGTGCGCCGCTGGCACTTCCCAGCCGGGCTCGGCCTCAGAGGCACCGCCGGAGCTGAAGGCAGCTGACAGCCTGTTCCTCCGAGCCCTGGGCAGCTCCGAGCCTCCTGTCATCCTGCAGCAGCCCTGTAGGACTGAGCATCGTCACCTGTTAGAGGTCTGACGGCAGCATGGTAGCCAGGGGGGCAATGGCACATTTTTGGAGTCTGGAGAGCCTTCAGATGGGTACGTGTGAGTAGAACATGCTCGCTCTTGCTTCTTTCGCGGTGTTTTTGGGTTGAACTGGTAAACGGTGGCAGCCAGGGGGCCTGACTCTGATGACACTCTGTGTCATCCATGGGATCCTGCAGTACTGGTGAAAAGCTGCTAGGAGATCTGCATTAATCCTAGACTGTCTTTTAAGTTTTTTGCATCCCATCAGTGCAACTGGGAAAGCACATCCCTCCCTCTGGTATTTCTGTCTGTACACAATAGAGGAAAAGATACAGAATTCAAGATTTCACTTGATTCTACCCTACAAAGTCAGTGTAAGCTTGTTGATTTGGTACAGAGTAACAAACAGCTTTCTGTCCCAAAAGTGTAGTTATTTTTTGTCTGGAGTCAAATGAATTAGCTTATTTTGATGTGCCATTATTACTGGAACAACCCTGCAGGCAGTACAGATAGTGCAGTGGAAATGTATAAAGGATCACTGGGATTAATTTTTTGGATGTTGCTTTATAGAATAAAAATTGATTTTATGAAATATTCATTTGCAGATTTTTAAAATAAGTGTTTTCAGTAAGTTTCACAAGATGTATTTTAAAAGTTTATCAGTGCTAAGATTAATGAGTTTGTAGGGAAGGAAAAAATCTTGATTTTTTAAAATAGGGGTTCTGCATCCTTCCTGCTTAGGCAGATTATACTGTTAATGGGAATATATATTTAAAATGCTAGGGAGTAGAACAGAATGGTTAAGTAGCCATATTCTGTTGTGTCGAGACAGTGTCATCTTTTTCCATTTTTAATGGAAAGGAAAATCTTCCAAGTTTTTTTAGTGAATCTGTGTGATGATCTGCTATGATCTCTCTGGCAAATTAATGCTCAGATGAGCAAAGATGCTGGTGATGGTATGTGTGCCCTGAGGAGGGGGTTGCAGTATTTCTCCCTATAAGGTAAATAGCAGATGGCAGCAGAGTGCCTGGTGATAGTAGGTGCATAGAGTAAAGCCAAGTCATCTCTTTGTGACTTTCACCCATCCAGAGCCCAAAGCTCAGCTTCAGGTCTGAAGCAAAGTAGAGAAGAAGCAGTGTCAGGATCCTGCTGCTCAGCCTTGCTGCTTGTTGGATGTGGCAATAATTCTGCTTAAATGTCCCTTCCCAAGCACTCAGGAGTAAGAGCTGCTGTGTTGGTTGTGTGGCAACTTACCTGGGACACACCGACCTTTCGCAAAGAAGTTCAGTGCTAGCAACCTGTTCTGAATTTGACATTTTAATGGGGTTTGGGGCATTGTATGATCTTCAGACTCTCTAGTTAACAGCTTGGACAAGAATAAATCTTTAGAAATAAATTAACAACCAGAGAGTGCTCTCAAGCACGGGGCCACTGGTCATGAATGCTTCTTGATCCCGGGTGGTTTGAACATTAGAGGCAGCTTTCAAAGGCAAACCCCCACTTGGACAGGGTCCAGCACTGAGCAGTGGGGGTGGCAGTCAGTCAGTCAGGCTTGTTCTGAGGTCAGCCCCAGTCCTCTTCCTCTGCCAGAGTGGAGGTGATCGCCAAAAGGATCTGTCACTCAGTGGTGTACCCCAAATGGATTTTACAGTTTTATACAGTAACAGTGTTTCTCCTGGCTTATTGGCTGTATAATAAGATGAAGCCCATTTTAGTCCTGACCTCTCTCTCTATACAAAGCTGCCTCTTTGGTCAGAAAATGTACAGCTGTCAAACCAAGAAATTGTTGTGATTTGGGACAATTACAACAGGCTTTTTTGTAGGGCCATTCCACCATTCCCAGTCTGGACTCCCTGTCCCCTTGAGCCTTGCTGCTGCCAGAGCCTCCCCAGTGCATGGGAGAGGTGGCAGCAGCCAGCACAGAGCTGGGGCTGCATGTGGGCTCCACTGCTCTCAGGGAACCATTGGGTTCCTGTGTCCCTGCAGGGGATGTGGCAGTGTGAGGGTACCCAGCCTGGGGGTGACAATGTCTCCACTGACTGCTGGGGGCTGCTGGGGCTCTCTCATCTGCCACCTGGGAAATGGCATCAGGGCCTTCCTTCTGATACAGGTCATTTGCCATTTCCTCTGGTAAAAAATAAGTAAGGAATTGTTGTAGTTCTGGGGTTTTTTATGTACAAAAGTTTCTCAGTTTTATCAGCTGCTAAATGAGAAAATTCTAAAGAAGATTAAAACGTATTTAATGACGGAAAGGTGGTTTTCCTGAGAGCTCTGCTATTCTCCACTTCTGCTGTTATTGTTTTATTCATGGCAACAAAGGCAATTTCTCAGCAATTCCTCTTGCATTGTTGTCTTTCTTTGAATCATAAAAATGATGAAGCAAACAGCTGTTGCACTTTTGTTTTAGTTGCTGCAGATGGTGGGACTGAATCTTCAGCCTTAGTGGATGACAATGGCAGTGAGGAAGATTACAGCTACGAGGAGCTCTGCCAAGCTGCTCCCAGGTACCTGCAGCCTGGAGGGGAACAGCTAGCAATTAATGAGGTAATGTCCTGGGCTTTGCCTTGCTGGAATGATGGGACAGGGAGGGCAGGACAGGGATGGGGGATGCAGAGGGATGTTTTCCACAGTCTGAGATTTCATTGTTTTAAAAAAATCAATGGCAGTAGCTAGTTTCTTTGGGAGGCATGTTTGTTTGCTCAGTGGTAAATACCTTTTTGTGGATACAACTTTCTTTTGTACACTCTTTTACTAGCATTGTTGTGATTATTGCAGTTTTTCAGTGAATTGTGATTCCTTCTATAACCTCTTCTAATGTTTCCTCCACTAGAGGAAGGGAGTGGGGGAAAGGGGAAGGTTTGAGTGGGTTTAATTTTCCCTCTGGATTTTAAGTCATCACAGACTGTAACTGTTACCCTATGTAACTGCTCTGGACCAGGATTCTAATTGTTTTCACTTAAGAGTATATGTATAGATTTCTGAAAATCTGAAATTATAGTGTTATCCTGTAACAGGAGTAGTAGTAGGCAATCTAGTGATTGTTGATCTCTTTGTAGTTTATAAGCACTTCATAGTTTATCTTCTGTCCTTCACAATCTCATTTTCTTCCTATCGTAGCTGATAAGCGATGGCACCGTCGTCTATGCAGAGGCTCTCTGGGACCATGTCACTATGGATGATCAAGAGCTGGGCTTCAAAGCTGGAGATGTCATTAGAGTTCTAGAAGCTTCCAACAAAGACTGGTGGTGGGGAAGAAATGAGGACAAGGAAGCCTGGTTTCCAGCTAGCTTTGTCAGGGTGAGTAATTCTTTTGCTTCTTGCTTTTGCACCATTGCAAGATTCCTAGCAGAGTGCAACAGTTGTCATGGCATTACATTTCATACCTGATCCTCAGCATGTTTATAGCTGAACATCAGTGGTGCAACCCCTGAGGAGTTCACAAGGGAAAAAGCAGAAGAGAATCACACCCTGAGATCTCTTAGCTCCTCTGACAACTCTTACTCTGTCTTCTTTGTTTGGTCCCTTTGTAACCAAAGGAATTTCTCAAACAGAGATTACAAGAGCAGAAAGCTCAACCAGAAAGTCATCAGTGTATACAGAGAGGACACAAGAGTTCTTGTGAGGGCTGGGGAGAGCTATGCTGCAGGGATTTCTTGGGAAAATAGGGCTTAATTTATTAGCAATGACATTGTGTAGAAATCTCGTTCACAGTGTGAGCTCCGCAGTCAGAACTCACCCAGATTAATGACAGTATAATTCTCAGATGGTAAAAAATTGAAGCATGTTTTAGAAAATAATTTAAACTACCTTTTGAGAACCTATAGTGAAACTGGGGCCACACTGCATGAAGTACTACATGCACAAAGTGCAGAAGGTGGTTCCTCCCTTTCCCCTTCCTGGATCTCTAGACAACATGGGCAATCAGACAGAAGTCAAAAAAGGAGGTGCTGTTATCTGCATCATACAGATGGGGCACGGGGAAACTATTTAAAAGTGGTCGAGCATCTACTTTTGTAGTTTTTACCCCTATGCTAACTTGGCCAAACACATTAACTATTAGTAAGAGTCAGAAATAAGCTTAAGTCTGAAAAGTACATGGACAGTACAACACGGTCTCTCTCAAACACCAGGAGTAGAAAGTAATGTATTTAATCAGACAGAAATCTCAACTTTTTTTTGAATATGCAGTGAGTACAATGAGATAAATCTTGTTGTGAAGCCCCATCTGTAAGATAAGAATGAAAATATGTCTGTATCCACTCTTCTCGTAGGTATAAGAAGTTTGTAACAGTTTTACCATTTTGTGAAACTTTCTGCTTCACCCTAATTGCTTTGTTTGTTCTGGCTGCAGCTGCGAGTTAATCAGGAAGAAGTGCCAGAAAATGGTAGTAATATCCAGGATGAAGAACAAGATTCAGATATTAGCAAGCATCGCCAGAAAATAGCTGAAAACAGGGATCAGATGAGAACCAACGTTATACAGGAAATTATGAAAACAGAACGAGTCTATATCAAGCATCTCAAGGACATCTGTGAGGTACATGCTTTAACCTGAGGACACTCTGCTGACCTAATAGGAGCAAATCATTCCATAGAGTGGAATCATTCCAAGTTGAGAGCCATGGTGGTTTCTCATATCAAAATACTCCCAATTGCTCTTCTGATGCTGTCAGTCAGATTCTTTGTTTCCTCTTACGGCTTTCCTCTCTGATGACTGCCATGAGCCATTGCTTCCTTTCTTTTAAAAAACTTCCATTTTTGACAGCAAAAAAAGTGCCTCTCTGACTGCTATTTCCATAATAAATGAGAGAAGGAAGTCCAGTTTATTTAGAGGTTTTTGCCACTGTATAGAAAACTTTGAGTAACTGTAGTAAAATAGTTTACAGCTCAGTGACAAAACTTCTTAGAAGTAGCTTGGAAAGAGCATTTGGTAAGTGATTTTCCCCTCTTTTCTCAAGTGAGGAGATTTTTACTGGATGCTTAGGAGTTATGAAGAAATCTAAGTGTGTTTTAGATCTGCCTTGTTTATTTGAATAAAATGGGGATAGTTTTCTGCTTTTTTTCTCAATATTTGTTGAAGGCTCACACTTGGGCAAGAAACTTCTTAATACTGTTCACTGAAGTTTGCTTCTTCTGACATGAGTTGTGATGCATTTGACCTGTATTTGACTTGTCTTTGTGGTTTACATCTGGAATGGTGCTAAGCAACCTACAAAAATATTCTTTGTTAGCCTTAGTTTGCTAGGTCTGTCCTTGTATTTGTCATGCTGCCATCCTTTAGTCCACCACTTACCATTACATTATTTCATTCACAGCAAAGTAGACAAGGCAGCAGTAGTTTTTTATTTTTTTTATTTTTTATTTTTAGATCAGGCCTTTTTTATACATCTTGAAGAGAGAAAAAAGGGAGAGAAAAGACAAAAATTGGTTACCACCTGGCTAATTTTAAAACATTAAATGTAAATTTATATTCATTATTTACTTAAGCTAGTAAGATTGATTGTGTGCATGAGGGATCAGGGAAAAACTTGTACACTCTGCTATGCTGCTGCCATTGTTATCTGAGTTCTAGGACATGGCTCTCATATTTTACTGACCTGTTAAGAATTAGGCATATATTAATCAATTAATTTTCTCTGATACGTATATCCTATACCTGGTTTTTAATATCTGGCAAGCCTCTGAGTTTAGTACAAGAGAACAAGCACACATTTTCCAAGAAGAGAAGCAATGGGCCATGCTCAACAGGTGGAGTAGAGATAGTCTGCTGTTCTCAGAGTGAATCTGTAGGGTGGTGCAAGTAAGACAAGGCTGAAAATACACTCAAGTAAGACTAAGCCAGAAAAGCTACACAGATAGTAACCCAAATTTGCAAGCTCAGCCCTAGAATGAATCACTCAGGCTGGTTGTAGCCAGGATTGTGAAGCTAGAGTACAGCCATACAACATGTTTTACATTCAAGAAGTGTCTGCAGCCCACATTACAGGAGCTGCACAGGAATTAGCTTTTCTTGTTGTGCAGTAGGAAATGTGGTAGCTGGCTTGCAGCGTAGCCACTGCACAGCTCTCAGAGCAGATGGCTGTGGAGGAGACAGGAATATTCCTAACAGTGCCAGCAACAGTCAGTGTTGCTTCCTGGTAAACCTCACCAGAGCAGCTGCAAGGCTGTTTCAGCTGTCTGCTCCCAAAGCTGTTTGCAGGATCTCCCAAAGCTGCCTGGCTGCAGCCAAATCGAGGAGCCTGGCAGATAGCCCCTATCACATCAGTTAACCTTTGCACTCCCTGAGCCCTGGTGCCACAGCTGCTGTGGCACTGTGAGCACAGCAGCTGTTCCTGGAGGTTCAGTCCCTGCAGGGTATGCCTAACAGGGAGATGCAAGTGGGCTTTGCTCTCTGGAGGTTCTCTGGTTCATTTGGGGTACCCCGAGAGAGGGGCTGGACCCCAAGAATCCGCATGTGAACATCTCAGATGCAGATCTGAACTTGTGCTTCTGTGTGTGTGTGGCTGGGAAACCACTCCCTTGCCTGGAGACCTCGGGGGTCTTGCCAGCTCAAATGATTTTGTTCAGGGTAGGACTGCCTCACACCCTCAGCCTAAGGAGTGTTTTTTATTTCATTTCAGGGTTACATTCGGCAGTGTCGCAAACATACAGGAATGTTCACCACCGCTCAGTTAAGCACCATTTTTGGAAATATTGAAGATATTTACAAGTTCCAAAGGAAGTTTCTGAAGGATCTTGAGAAACAGTACAACAAAGAGGAACCTCATCTAAGTGAAATAGGGTCATGTTTTCTTCAACATGTAGGTTGATAAAGTTGATTTTATTTATGAAATTAACAAAATATCATAATAAAAAGCCAAGTTACCATATTAGGAGGGGATTTTACTAACAAGTGCTTCTTACATACAAAACTGGCAGCATTGTAGAATGTAAAGTAACTTACAATTAATCAAATATTTGTTTTAGATTTCTCCTCATTTTTAGCAATTATGTCATTTTGTAAACAGTTTTAAGTTGCCTTGTCAAAACTGTAATGATCACAGATGAGCAGGATTACTTGCAGTGATCTCATATTCCGCATGCAAAAACTTCATAAAGACATTATGGAAGGTAGATAGTGGGGAAATAGGCTGTAAATTTTGATAGAGACTTGCTAAGCCTATAGCTGTCTTCCCCAAAGAAAAATACTTCTTAAAATGCATTTGATTATCCTAACTCCAGAAGTGATCTTTATTTTTGTATTCTGACAAAGAAGGGTACATAGTTTTGATGACAGCTACAAAGTAGATTTCTGCATAGTTTCAAGGCTGATCAGCCTAGTAGCAATATAGAAAATGGATTACTCAATCTAATTACATATAATAGATGACAGAAAAATAGCTTTTCTCCTTTACAGACAAATACATTAGTAAAGTTGTAACTTTTTTTTTTTAATAGCAAGAAGGCTTTGCTATTTATTCAGAGTATTGTAACAATCATCCCAGTGCCTGCATTGAGCTCTCCAAACTGATGAAGCAGGGCAAGTACCGCCACTTCTTTGAGGCCTGTCGCTTGCTGCAGCAGATGATTGACATTGCTATTGATGGTTTTCTTCTCACACCTGTTCAGAAAATCTGCAAATATCCTCTGCAGCTTGCAGAATTGCTCAAATACACCACTCAGGAGCACAGGTGAGAGGACTAAAATAACAAATTCTATAACAGTAGTAACACCTAATTACTTAAGTTTTCTGGGTGACACAACACTGAAGCATTTGAGATCAGGAACAAAACTGCCATGGACCACGATAAACAGGAACCATCACAGTCACAAAAACAGTATCTGAAAATGCAGCACAGGGGACTGAGGGCATGCAAGGCACAGTGAGGAATAAGTCAAAGAGGGAGAAGGAAAAGAAGATGGTATTTAAATAGGATGCAGGCAGGAATGTGTAATTCAGAGTGAAAAAAAGCCAATGTATCAAAGAAATCAAGGAGAGGGAAATCCAAAGAAAAAGAGGGGAAGGCTTATAAAAGTTGTGGATGTAAGAAAAAGTAGAGTGCCTTAGAAAAAAAACAACCTGAGGTAATTTGTTTTAGAAACATTAACATTACCTTAGTTTGCAGTAAAGTCCAGATATTCGATTTCCAGCTGGCATAAATAAAAATTGAACTTGTAGATTGATAACATTTCTGGTATACCCCTATGCTGATTAAGTCTTTGACTAAATTAAGATTTTATCTATAAGTGTCTGTCTTTTTATCTTGTATAATTGCAAGAAAATATTCCATTGTGACCCCTGTGCTCAAAGTCCAAATGAAGCCTGAGGCAATACTTCCTTGGCCAAAGTCAGTAATTTAACCTTGAGAAAACTCCCCTTGGAGTCCCCTGGATTTTTGCCAGGGGCAAAATACAAGGTGTATGAAGTACTGACTTTTAGATGTGAAATGCCTCTATTCAGTTCTGTGACTACCTGGGAAGTGCTGCAATAACAATTATTAGAAGAGTTTCTCTTTCACTGCTGCTAATTTTAGAGAGATTGTTCTGTGAGCTATTAAACCTGCAGATAAAGTGACAACCAGGTCTTGCCACTTTCCACCCATAGTACTTGTTTTCCTCTTGTGTGGCACAGGATCCAGAAATGCCTTCAAGCACAGGGAGGCACCCACTGTGCAGAGATACAGACAGGCAGACCTACACATGGAGCCTTGGGAGAGCTCCAGCCAGCTGGGGGTTTTGGTAGCATTTTGTTCTTGTAAAAAAATCGAAGTTCCAATATGCACAGCCTGCTGTGAGGGCCACAAGTTGTGTAGCAAGTGTGGGTTAAATACCAACAGAGAAAAAAGGAACTGAGATAAGGAAGGGTAAGTGTAGCAGTATGGATATCATGTGGTCACCCTGTGGGACATCTCTCTGACCATAGTAGGATCCTGTTATTTTAGTCTCACTTTCTGTATTCAGTGTGACAGAATAGAGTTTCCACAGATATAAATAAAGAGAGGAAAGAATGGACACATGAAGAAGGAAAGTGCATCCATCAGCAGCAGCCAATGAAAATTGGAACTGAGACAGAAGCAGATAAAAAGGACAGCAATGCTAACCCCTTAGCAGGATTTATTTCTGGTGCATGCTGTTTTCTACCTCTGGCTCCCTTTTCTGCCAGAGGCCTTCTGATATGAGAGGAAAAACAGCTGCTCTGCTGGGACTCCTTAGGCAAGAAATATGTCTCTTCCCTTCTCTCTTCTGAGAGACTCCATTTGATGAAGGTGAAGGAGTGATGGATGCTATTCAGAGGAGAAAAAAAAGCCTGTCTGCAAGCTTGGGGAGATTCATATGCATGTTGGGAGCTCAGGAAAGAAGAAGGGGAGCAGAGCATTGGAAGAAGGACAGGAGGGTTGGCCTGAATTAATTGCATTAGTCCCAAAGCAGGAAGAGGAAGGTGGCCATCATGGCTCTCACACATTTGTCCCATGGAAATGGGATGCTTTCTTCATATTGTCTCCTTTAATTTCTCTCTCTGTGTTCCTCTCTCACTCTGTGTGGGGTTGCTTTTGTTTGTTTTTTTTTCCTGTCCACCTGGCATTCCCCATTTGTGTTCATTGACCCAGTCATTGGGAACAAGGAGGAGAAAATACAGTTGATTAAAAGAATGCCCTTCCCAAAAAAATCCCACTAAAATCTTGCTTGAAAACACAGTCCTTTGGTGAAATACAGCTATCACTGAGGTCAGTAGGCGTTCTACCATTATTTTCAGTAGAGACAGTGTTGCAGTTCATTAATCTATCTCTTCTGCATCCTTCCACCAGTCTAATAGCTTGCCCTAATAATTTGCTGGACAAGCCCAGCAGTACAGCAGCACTGAATTGTACAGGCTACTGTGTGGAGTTTGGAATAGTGGGAATCAGGTTTCTCTTATTTAAGTACCTTAAGTAGAGGGATAAATGGATAATGTGGGCTAAACTGTGGTTGCATCATTTCCATGGTTTGTGATTGCATTATGTCCATTGTATAAGTGATCCTTGAAATGTGCTTATATTTCCCAGTGATTATAGCAACATAAAAGCTGCATATGAGGCCATGAAGAACGTGGCATGCCTGATCAACGAGCGAAAACGGAGACTAGAAAGCATAGACAAGATTGCACGCTGGCAAGTCTCTATCGTAGACTGGGAGGTGAGTGTCTGCCTGTGCCTTTCCTGGGCAAAGGTACTGTGTACAATACTTGATGTCCCCTGCAGGGTACGTCTTTCTGCGTAGGTGGTTGTTTATGGTGTCTACTTTTCAAGTGGTCATTGCTCAGTTAAAAGTCCGGTTGCTTCATTTGCAGTGTTTCTGTTACTGATTAACCTTGTTTATAGTTCAGGAAGAGCAGCATGTGTTAACATGGGCACTTGCCTTTGAGATGAGATGAAAAAGTGGAGCTTTTAAAAATGCTAGGCCTGTTGAATCACATTTGGAATTTTGGTAGTTCTGTCAGAACGGGAACCTGTTTCACTGACTTAAATGTTTCCCTCTGCTTGTGCAGAAATAAAGTAGGGCAGAACCCCATTGATTGAATTTACCTCTATGATCCTATTTACATTGTGTGACATTTCAAATCTAATAATAAAAATACAAGAAAAGTGAGTGAACTTATGACTTGATTACATAGTGAAACCGGTTAGACACACGGTGAGATCTTAATATATTATTTACTTACTACATATCTCTATATCTCTATGTATCTGTCTTCCTAGGGACCAGATGTGCTAGCCAGAAGCTCAGAACTGATCCACTCAGGAGAACTGACCAAAATATCAAAACAAGGCAAAAGCCAGCAGAGGACTTTCTTTCTTTTTGACCATCAGCTTGTCTTCTGTAAGAAGGACTTGCTGAGAAGGGACATCTTGTATTACAAGGATCGTATTGACATGGACGAGATGGAAATTGTGGACACCGAAGATGGCAGAGACAAAGATTTTAACATCAATGTCAAGAATGCTTTTAAGATAATAAACAGAACAACAGAAGAGATTCATTTGTTCTGTGCAAAAAAACAGGAGGATAAAAAGAGATGGATGGAGGCATGTGAAAGTGAAAGGAGAAGAGTTCGAGAAGACAAGGAAATGGGTGAGTGGAACAATTTTGAACAGTGGTTAAAACAAACTTGCTTTTGTAGTTGTTTTGTACAGATGTGCACTCTGTCTTCCTGAGCTGGTGTCCCTTTCTTACCTGACATGATGTTTAGCTGTGTAAGTGAAGCCTATTCAGGTGTGTTTGCCCTGTCGCTGTGGGCCAAAGGTCCAGGGCAGGTAGCGTCACCTGTATGATTCTGGTGCATTATGGAGCAGAATGAGAGATGAGATATGACAAGATGCAATTCATAAAGACCAATCAATAATAAAAATCCATCTAAAATCGTAGTACTTTTGTACGAACGATTGGTCAAAAATATCTGTTCATAAGGGACACTTTATTTACAAAGCCAAGCAAGCCAAGCAGCAGTAATTATAGATTTATATTGTCTGTGTCATATAGTGGCACCTCCTGTGTCCAGGAGGCCCATGCAGTTGTGTGGTGTCATTAACTACAGACCCAGCAACAGCACCACTGGGGCAGTGAGTGCTCTGGCACTGGCACAGAGAAATGAAGTCAAACCTTGAGTGAGCAGGAAAAAGGTAGTAAATCCTAGGACCAGTTTTAGACCTGCAGCCTGTGGGACACTCTAAGGTCAGTGTGTCTTCTGTGTCTATGTATAGTTAGGATGGCTTTTTGGTTTTGCATTGTTTCCTGCTTCCTTTAAGATCAGTGACAAAAGTTCCAGGAAAATTCCATTTGCAAAACTAATACAAAGAAGGCAGGAACATTAATTGAAAAAAGAAAACTCTTTTTAGTATTTCTAAGAAGTCATGTTAGTGCATCTGTGGATGTTGACTGCATGGGAACTTCTCCTTTTCAGCACTCTTGAGGCCAAGGCTTTGGATTGACATCTGGTTAACACTGGATGTGCAGTGAAGTGGATGATACAATTCAGAAATTACTAAAACTTAAACAAGATGCCAAGTCTCATATTCCATATTCATGTAAAACACTTGATTAGAATGATAGGAAGACAGGAATAACCCTTACATTACAAATGTAACCCTTTTGGTCTTAGTGGCTTTCTCTCGTTTGATACCATTGTAAGTATGACAAAAGTAAGGCTTCTTCCATATGTATTTTAGATAGACCATTAACAGAAGAAAATACTATGAAGTTTGCCAATTCATTCTCAATTTAAAATCAGTTTTAAGCTTTCCACATTGCACCAACTGTTGCAATTAATCCCAGTCATCTTGAGTCTAGAGTAAACACAGCTAAACTTCCCTCAGACTTTGCAAACGTGACTCTTCTCCAGTGCTGAATGTCACAGTGTGACATTACAGTCAGTGGTGGTGGGCACAATGCTGATGGCTTTCATGCCTTGCTCTGTGTGGAGCTTGCTCTGTCACTTTGTGGTCATGGGGATGGGAGGTGCCTTCCCTAATTCACCTAAACTGAGCTCAAAAATAGTGGATATTGTAGAAGAGTGAAGGTGATCAGAGGGTAATAGAGCAATGCTGAGGATTGGATCATAATTGTCCACACAGTCCCTCTTACAACAAAGTTACAGAATGACTCCACTCCAGTATACAATGAGAACCATAATACAATGACATGGAAGAAGGGTTCTACTGAGTAAAACACAGCTCCTGCACTTTTGTGAGCAGGACTGAGATAAAGAAGATAAAAAGTGAGCAAGTGAATGCTTCCATTTCCATCCTTTCTAAAAGAAGCATTCTTGAGCTCTGCACCACTTCCTGGGTGGTTATGGAGCACTGTGAGAGTGCTGGCTGTCTGCCAGGAAGCTCCTGAGGCTCTGCCCTGAGCAGCCATGGGTCTGTCTTGGTGTTACCATTTCTCCTAAGTGACACTCCTGCAGAAATCCCCAAGCATGAGGAAACTGCAAAGGTGTAGCAGCTACAGCCCTGAACTATTTCTTCTGCTGGGACCTCATGAAAACCAACATACTATTTTCAGAAGACAAACCATTCAGCACTGGCAGTGAGATTTGTCCTAATAGGACTAACCCTTATTTTGGGGCTGGGTCACAAATTCTCATGGTTGCTGAGTGCAAGAATTTCACAAGGAGGGTCCATAGTGCTTGATGCTCTTCAGGCGCAATGCAATATGGGTGGAAAAAAGCCCAAACCAGTTAGAAGAGAAACTGTATGTTTGACAATGGCAGAGAAACTGTATATTTGATAATGGCCCATAGGCACATGCAGTCTTTTCTGCTGATGTAACATCAAGCCTTCTGTAAAGTTGCTTTTCAAGTGCTGGAACTCGCTATTCTGATGTTCCTGTTTTGGGACAGGTATGATGAACCAGAGGAAAGATAGTTGAGTTGTAATAGCTGATGTCCAGCTGGTCTTGTGAGTTTCAGTAGCGTGGATGTTTTCTCCATTAACCAGAAGACTATTTCTTTTCTAAAATGTCTTCTTTTTTTTTGGTATAATTGAACATTTCCTTTAGCCAAAACCAATGGAAAAACACCACTATTCTCAACCTCAGGTTTAAATTTATCATGTTGATTTTGTAAGCTATCTTGCTGGACTATACACAAAGCCTCTAATCTGACCATTCAGAGAACAAATAATAGTCTTTCAATTCAGAACTGCAAATGGCATTTTACTTCTATTTTCAAAGATACTTCGGTGTGAGTCATTGTCTCCCAAACCATATCTAGCTTTTCTTAGCTTTTGTGAATATAGGAGAGAAAAGGCAACAGCCAGAAAATCCTTCTCCAAACCACTAATAGTAACCCTAAGAAAGAGGTCTGATCTCTCTTGGTGAAATTGCTTTCATTTCTTAAAATCTGTTTCCTCGTTTCTATAAAGAAAAAAAAAAACACCAACAAAAAAATAAAACAGATCCTGCAGAATAAAATAAACTGCTATCCAAAAATTATGGATGTTTTAAGTTTATAGGCAGATTTGTAGTAACTTCTTCATAAGTTCAGGATAAAAAAGAAAGAGAGCTTTAAAAGTATAGAGAAATGAGGGAAGATGCAAAATGGAACTGAAGCAGACACTTCACTCTGGCTTTGAACCACAACTTCTGTGCTCTTTCTGTGCTTATGTGTGAAATGAGTACAGCCTTATGCACAGCATGAAATGAAACAGCATGTCACCCTGTTGTCACCTTGTGCAAATGTGACATTTCCATGTATCTCAACTGTGTTGTGCACAGGGAGAGGAAACTGGAGTGCCTCTACCTGGGCTCCAGACAGCACCAGTCTCTGGTGCCACCATCTAGCAGATGCCTGTCATCTCTGTACTCAGCTGAGCTCAGCCATACACCTGTCACACGACAGTAAATAGCATAGGAGTACCCATGTGCTTCATGTAAGTTACACAAGTATGTCAGCAGGAGCACGAGAAACCCAAGTGAGGGATCCAGCCCCAGAATGATGCAGCCAAAACCCCATCAGAGCCTTCTTCAGCACCTGCCAGATTTTGTGACACTCTCCTCTGAGTGAAGGGAAAGATACCAAAATTTGTACTGCTGAAATAGCAGTGACTCCAGTTTGTTACCCAGGTTACCTCAGAGTGAGTGAAAAATAAAAGGATTCTGCATTTGTGATCGATTACTTGGTGACTTATAGATTTCAGAAATGTTAATTTAAACTTTTTTTTTTTTATCTCTTGTTATCTGGATTTACCTATCACTATCCCTGTAGAAAACTCTCTTTAAGGTCACATGACAATAGAAAACATACTTCTAAAAGCTTCAGCTGTATTGCTACTAAGATTTACTAAAAATTGTTTAAGATACAGTTTACTTATTTGTTTTCATTTAATATAATGAAGTATTAGATACAGTAATTTTGTACTAGTATCCTAATTTACACTTTGATGTAGGTATGGAAATCTCAGAAAACCAGAAGAAACAAGCCATGCAGAATGCCCGTAAGTCAAGGCAAGGAAAAATTAAAGGTGGGTGTTCAAAATTGCATTACCTTCTTACTGTGTTCCATTGATCTTTTCATTAAGAGAGAGCACAGTCTGGCTGTGGCTGAGTTCTTCAGTCTTTTAAAAACATATTTTGTGGTTTACATGGAGCCAAATAATTGCCATTAACCTGTATTTTAATATTAAATTCCAATACTGTCTACGAAATCAGCTCCTTGAGCTTCTTCAAACAGACAAGTCAATATTCTATATATTAAAGAAAAAACTCAAAAGGTAAGGCAAGCTGTTTATTTTTAAGGTTGTGGGGAATTGGATGCACAGGTTAAATTAGAGATGAGTGTTACAATTCCTTCCTTTGCTTTTACTCAAAGAGCTTGTTCTTCTTTACCAATTCTTCTTTAAAATGTCCTAAAGTTCTTTTTGCTAGCCATATTGTTGTATTATTTACAATAACAGTCAAAATCTGGCATCCCTCCAGAAGGAAGGATGGACCAGAAGCTTCTTTATCTGGAAACGGCTTTTTATTAATTTCCTCTCTCAGAAAATAATCACAACAGAAACAAATCACAATAGATTTTGTCCATCTTAAAGTCAAACTTGGGTAAATATTTAGTGTGCTGAGAGAAAAGGGGAACAAGATTTAAGTCTGAGTTTAGGAGTGAAGGAGTTGATGTTAGGTTGTCTTATGTTCCCTGGGATTAATATTCTTAAAGCATTTTCTCTTTATAAATCAATAGATACTCCTACAACCTGTGTGGATTTTCAGGGAAGTGGCTAAAGTTGTGATTAGGACATTATGTTCTGAATGTGCAAAGCTCAAAGTCTTAAGAACATTAACCCAGAAAAATATATTTCAAATGGAAGAAGCAACATTTTTGTTGGTAGCAGTATTTTACCCAGTCTTACTCTTAGACTGGACTGAAGTACTAGTATCTGCTGTTTGGAGTCATTTCTTTGAAATACCAATATTTACTTGTGCAAAAAAGATAGTCCAGCTGTGTGAAACTGCTGCTTGTTTTTGTTTATTTTGTAATATTATTTTTACTGATACTGCTGTCTTCTTAAGCCAAATCAATACAGCAATTAAAAAGTCAAACATCAGAAAAAGTGACCCTTATTAGTTCTGCCATTCAAGATCATGACAAAATTCATCATGTCCCCCGGCTCTGTGCTTAAATATCCCTGCCTGACTCAGGTCCTTTCTCCAACTGATCTTCTGCAGGTGTGAGCTATAATGGGTGTCCCATGCCTCCTCCACACCAAACCCTGCATCCCCTTCACCAGCGACACATCACCGTGCCTACCAGCGTCCCGCAGCAGCAGGTCTTTGCCCTGGCAGAGCCCAAGAGGAAGCCATCCCTCTTCTGGCATACCTTCAACAAACTCACTCCCTTTAAAAAGTGAGGGGCCATGGACCTGGAAGGACATCAGCACAGAGGGAGACTCACTCCAGAGGAGGACCTTGGAGACACAGTCAAGCTTCCTTGAGCTCAGCGAATCTCCCGTTTCGGAGGCCGAACCTTGGGTTCCCTTGAGCCAGGAATGCAGCCTTTGTCTTGGATGAGAAAGAAGTTTGTCAAGGCTGCTCTGAAGCCCATGTTGCCAAGTGTCAGCATTGCTGATGAAGAGCAGTCTCTCTTCTGACAAAGACAACTTGCTGTTAGTCAGGAACAGCAGTATTGGACCTTTGTTTCTTAGTTATGTTGAAGTAGTGATGGAATCAAGCAGGTCATTGTAACATTTCATTTTTCTTAACCTTATATTGATGGCCAAATTTTAGATAGGGAGGAATTTTTCCTTAGGGATATATCAGCAAGGAGTCTTAGGAGAATTTTCTCCTTCCTTCTGGAGCACTGACTACAGACCACCCATTAAAATCAGGTGCAGATATCCCATGTGATTAACCAGCTAGTGCAGAGTTTAGTGGACCCTAATGCTTCCTGTCTTTTTTCTATTACATTGCCAAATGGCAGGAGAACATCCCGCAAGGCCTTACCATATTCCAGATTGGAACAGGGAAATTTTATTCTGTCCTATAGAAACATGAACAGAGTATGAAATGGACTGTAAAGATATGTGCATTTATTGCACACAAGTGGAAAGAAGAGGAGCCCAGGGCATCTCAGATTGATGAATTTCAGTCAGAGCAATATATTGCATGCATATATGCTCTTCAGTGTAGAGCTTTTGTATCACTTTTTCACGCATTTCTTTGCCTGGGAGACTCTTCTTTGTATTTCCAATACGCTTATTTCTCTATGTAAAAAATACATTTTTATTGTCTCACGGAGATAATGTGAATGTACAAAATCAGAGTTGAGATGGTACATGGTGACTGCTGGCTGTGTTGCATAGGTCTCATGTTTTATTCATATAGCTGGACTTAGAAAATGAATAAATAGTAATGTACATATATTGAAGTGGTCTGGATCCATGCTTCTTGTACACAGTCAGTTGACAATGGGTTTTGACCAATAACTTCTTCATAAAGAAGAGAAATTCTTACTAGAAGGGACAAAGAAATTGTGTGGACCAGAGATGGATTTTTGTCTTGGTGTCATCAGTCCCTACTGGAAGGGGAAGGATCTGACTTGATTAAGGTCAGCTCTGGCCAGCATATGCAGTCCGTGATTTGCATTGCTTCAATTTGTCTATGGCATGAAGCTGATCTGGGAGAATAACTTTTAAAAAGCCACCTGGAAGAACGAGGATCCTGGTATTTGTAGCATTGATAATTTCTGCTTGCTTCCTCTCATCAAGGATGACAAGACTGCTGGGAATATGGAAGGAAATAAAGACTCAGTATGTTTCAGAACTGATTTGCTATGAATGTCTTTACAATACTTTATCCTGTGCTGCTGATTAGGGGCATTACCTGATGATTAGGATAGATCTAAGGGTATTCTTTGACAATGGGCACAATCAGCTTTGTCATGGATCTGTAATATATGAAAAATAAACAAGGGGCTAAACGCCAGGCATTTTAACAACAATATAAAAAAGCCTTATTTTAAGGATGTATTTGTTCCTACTACTATTGTTACCTCTGTATTTTTATTTATCATCAGTGTTGTGAAGTCCACTAGTAACTAAGTTTTGTGATTTCATAACTTTGTCGCCACTTCTGCAAAGCCCAGGTGTGTGGTTTTGATTTTAAATTACATCTTTTGATATTTCAAATGCCTTGTGTATATAGCTCAGCAGTAAGGCAAAGTCTGGTATGCTCAGCCAAATTGTGCCCTGCATAGTGAACTTCACTGCTTGTGCTTTCCCATAGCAATGGGAGATGACCTAAACTAGTTAAGAGCTGGAAGTGCACACTGACATTTGTAATGATCCAGCTGAAACAAAATGCATGGGGAAGTCAGTGAAAAAAGCTGCTTGTATATTTCTCTTGATGTTTAAGCCAGCCGTTGCTGCTCAGATTTTTAAAAATAGATAATTCTAAATGCTCAATTTAAATACAAGGAGCAGACTTCCAAATGCAGGCATGGATGCACGCCCTTCCCCTCAAACAAGTAAGCCTTTCATGTTTCTTACAGACCCATTTTTGTGGGTGCTTGCCATGTTCAGGCCCATAAACCAACGAGATGCATGTACAGTGAGAGTGAAGATGATGTTTTTCATAATCACATTTTGAAATACTTGTTCTAAGTGCAAAAAAAGGCTGAAGTTGGATTGCAGTGCTCACCCAGAAACTTTGCCAGTTGGACCTGAAGATATTATGAGATCCACACTTACATATGTTTCTTTGCTGAAACCTGCTTCCTTCTAGCACTTGGTTCTGTGGGGTGCTGGAAAAAAAAAGGTTTAGGGATCTTCCTTTTGACATGTCAGTGCCCATGAAGGCTCTTCCCATGTATTAGTGCTGGTGCCTTAACCCTAAAAATGAACAGAAATCTTTGCATAAGGTTTTGAATGCAGCAGGTTTTTTCTTAAGAAGTGAATTTCAAAGAGCTAAAAAGAAAATATGTCATGGTGGAGATTACTCAGGACAATTTTACATATAGTACCCTTCATATAGACATGGTTTATAATGTATTTCTTTGCAACATGACCTTGTAACAGATTTAAGATTGAATATAGTAAGACGGGCCAAATTTATACTATGCCATAGTCTTTTAAATAAATTATAGTGAAATGAAAACACACCATTATATTATTCAACAATTAAGACAAATAATTACTTGGGAGTTAGCCTCACTTCCGAGTCTATGGGAAGAAGTTGCAGCTAAAATGTGGAAGTTTGAATTCTAGCAACTCTTGCCCCGATTCTTCTTCTGGTGACAAAACTTACATATATATATATATATAATCAGAAAGCTGTGATGGCAACAGCAACATCTGTTCTTTTCCACTTGCATGCTTTAAGTTGCTATAAAAAATTCTAGGGCAACTACTGAGAACATTTGTGCCTCATTTAGATAAAGCCCAGCCAGAGCCTGCCTGATGGCCTGCTGAGCAGATAACCTCAGACTTTCTGCATGAGATGCAGTAAAATATAATTGTCCTCAAATGTGTTCCCACTGAGTTCGGAAAATGCCAAACCATAATTGCATCCAACTCAGAGCATTTGATGTATAAAATAATAAGATTGTTTTACAAGTGGCTCTTGCCATGCTAAATTTCACATTAAATTTCAGTGGTCAGTGTAAGAACTGAGTTCAAAGACAGACTTTTTAAATGTTCCACGTTTTAGTTGTCTTTTGGAAATAATTATATCACAATTTTGGAGCCAAAGGTCTTTAGCCATAACTAACATAGTACCTTTCTCTGACTGCCTTTCTGCTTTTTTTTCTGTATGTGTGGCATTTGTATGTAGGAGATGCCTTCTGAACGATCTCTAATTTAAAAGTCTTTGTTGTAAATACTAGGGATAACTCGCATATATATTTTATTTTGGTAAGTGTTTTGTAACATTGTACCCTCCGTATGTTGCTTTGTGCATCTCACCCGGTGTGTGTGCTGTTACACATGTTGTAAATGAAGTGTCCTGGCTGCAGAGCAGAGGAATTGGCTGTTGACGGCTGAAGTACAGTGTACAGGACTGCAGTAGCTTGATGTGCATTTGTTCTGGAGTAACTGCATTGCAAGGTTTATTTACTCTTTGAACATTGTCAAATGAATCTATTTTCGGGAAATAAGTACGAACTTACATTCCTATTATTTTTCTCTTATTGTACATGTTTGAATTAAATAATATACAAAGCTGAAGTTGCTCATCTGTGTCTTATAAAACTTTATTGTGCAGTTTTAAAATTGTTGTGGTTTTTTAAAATTGTCTACAGAATTTCCATCGTGATGCAAAAATGTATCAGCTGTCATATTTCTTGTAGTATTTTAAAGAAAAAAGTCACACCATCCTCTCTTGGTTTCCCAGTAATAGCTTCAGTACTTCCCAGCACAAGATCATTTTAACAATGCCTAAGCCTGGTTCTGGTATTGAAGTCTTCATTTTTCAGGCAAAGTCCATACTTATTGCTGTCTCAGCCTGTGATTACTGTGCTTTACCTTCTCCTGGCAGAGGGTTCACACAGTACCCCTTGCATGCAGGTGCAGCTTCTGCGCTAATGAAGCTCCTGATAACACAAGATGGTGATTTAAGTACTGCAGTGCAGGTAAGGAGGATTAAATTTTGTTTTCTTTGGAAGGAAAGCAAAACCATTTAAGGGCATTCACTCAAAAGGCATGTGTGCACATATGTGTGTGTCTGCTTGATAGAGCAATGGGCAACACAGCTGGGGATTCAACTTCTCTGAATTGGTTGAAGTTTTTTATATCTCATTATTCTGACAGGGCAGAGGGCCACATCTGAAAGGTGTGCCTGTGTCCTTCCTGCTCCAGGCTGTGTCAAAAATGGTGTTTTGCTGAGACACCAGCTTTAACAAAATAACATACTTTGCTGAAATCTTTTCATCAGAAATGTTTGAGTGAGTTCACATGCTGGCACAGTAGTTGGTTTGCTCATTCTTTACCCCTCTTTCCTACATCCAGGCTCTTACATTTCTTGGTTCATCTCAAAGATGAGAGTTTCTGCCTCCCAAGGCAGCTGTTGCTGCAGTGGGATGTGTGCTGAGTGCTCCAACATTAAAGTGAAAGGCACAGTTTGAGCACTTAGTGAGGTAGATTGGATGACATAAAAACATACCCTAAGCAGACACTGGAGTAGGATGTAGCAATCAATAGGCTTTCTAAGGACCCTCTGCTTCATCTGGCCAGGGTGAGCTCATTTGTGCATTTAATTTCATGCTTGGGCAGTCAGGCTAAATGCTGTAGGCTGTTCTGTACTACCAGCTTTTAAGTTCCTTGAGAGCTGATCTATCAGATGGAGCTTTTAGTTTTCACAGAAATAGCACTGCTTGTCTTAGATTTTTGTTGTTGTTGTTGTTTGTTTAGGTTTTTTCCAAAGTCTGCATAAGGATCTCTGCAAGGAGAGACAGAGACAAGACTTGGGCCTTTTCATATTCCAGAATCAAAGGAGAAATTAAAAACTCAACAGTGAAAAACAGCACACCATGTATCTTGTAAGGAAAGCACACAAATACTCCTTACACAAATAAATATGTTTCTAAATGCTTTACAAAATCTAGTTACTCTAACTATCTAGAGGATATGTAATTGTGAGAATATGACAAAACAGTATAAACTGTCAGCACAACACTTTTTTTGTTCATCTTAAGTCTGTTTAATTCACTGCAGTCAGAACTTGTCTGGTGCCTGGGGCTGAGAACTCACCTCCTGCCACTATTAGCTTTTTAAGTTCTGGTTTTAAAAAGCAGACGTGTGTGTGTATATACATGTGTTTACACCTGCACCTCCTTTATAGACTCCATGTGGCACCCCCAAATGTCTCTGCGGGCACCTACAGCAGGTTGCACCACATCCATCACACCTTCCCTCTGTTTACACTACATCATTACATCCTACATTTCTGTTGTGCACCTTGGGTGTGTGTGTGGGTGTGTCTGTGATGGACACCTGGACAAAATTTATCAGAGTCATTTTAATGTTCTAAGCATTCAGAGTGGGAGACCTGCAGTGGCAGCCAAACCACTCTGCGGACAAGCAGACGTTGGAAGGTGTCCAACCACATCACTGGAGTCATGTCAGTGAAGTTCAGAAGGGCAGATCTGAGAGGGCAGAGGTCAGCAGAGGAAGGAGTGCCAATGCTCTTCAAGGGCTGATTTTCTCTCCAAACACAAGGTGATATAGGATTTATCAACTGTTTCTCCCAGGGATTTTTTTTTCAGGTAAGCTGAAACTGCTTAAGCGGAAAGGAGGAGCCCCAGGTGCACCATGGCCCCTTCCTGTAAGCACACCCAGACTTTAGAGATACTGACAGTGAAAAAGTGACTAGAAACTTCTCTGCTAATAAGGTGAGGTATATCTAATTAACCATCATAGTCATTCCTGTTATATTCATCTCCTAACAAAGGTAGTTAGCACAGCAATCAATCTGAAAACCCCTCCATCTCCTGCCTGTCAGATGCAATGTTTTTTAAGAGCAAATGATGAACTCTTGCTCCATGTAATTATTTTCAAATCATTATTCTGTGATAAGACAAGGCACTAAAAAGCAGCTGAAGGAAACATTTGTCTTTAAGGCTATTTCTACAGCAGCTTTCTTGGTTGTCTGTTAAAAATGCATCTAACCAGACTAACTGCAGAGGCCTTCAAAGTATAGGTAACTAATGAATGACGTTAATTCTAACTGGCAGGATGGGCTGGTTTTTAATGACTCAAACTTTTAATTGAGAAAGGAGGCTGAGGCTCAAAAGACTTAGAAAATTTCAGATGGTGCTTAATGGGTAAAGAGAAAAGGATTGTTCATTGTAGCTCTCGTTTCTTCTCAGCATAGCAGCGAGGTTAATTTGGATACAGAAGTTCATTCAAGTAGAGCAGAGGATTGCTGCACGTGGTCCTTCCTTTTACTCAGAGCGCGGCAGACACGGTGTCCCAGGTTCAAGCTAGGGCAACTCAACTCTTGCAATGTTTTGGTGTTGCCACAGGGTGGTGGTGAAGATCTTACAGAAAACTTTCTTTGATTTGTGCAGAACACACGTGTCACATCTTTGCAGTGTGGTGACACCCTCAGACATTGTTTGCAGTCACTTGAACCAACAAGGGTGAATTAAGGCCACTTCTCCTAACACATTAACTCACGTTACTTTTGGTTTTATCCTTCGCTGCTGATGATCAGCATTCAGGAGTTGATGATAAGCTCAGTTGACTTCCATTAGTCCTTAGCAGCAGTTTCAGTTGTTTCAAGAAGACACAATTAAGAAGTGAATTATGGCTTTTTCAAATTATTTACCAATAATATAATTTAGTAGCCCAATAGCTTTGACTATTGCTTGAACAGCTAGATAAGGAGCCTGTTATTACACATGAAAAACCTTGTAATTCTATTTACTTACTTTAATTCAACCTTGTTACCTCTTTTCCATAATCTCCTAGTAATTGTAATACCACATTCTCAGCATTTTTAGTTTTAATTTCCATAGTCTTTGTCCCTAAATCCATTGTAAATTATCTGATTCAGAAATGAACTTCATTACATATTTTAGCAGTACAATAATAGTATGACATGTCTCCTATCACACAAATCAAGCAAGCTCTTGGAGGCTAACATTTGTGTGATGTATTTGTACAAAGGAACAGGGAAATCAAAGCCTTATTGATCCATTTTAACATTTCTCTTTCATCTAACAGTGACAAAAGGCAAAGTACAGAGCACTTCAACTTAATATTGGAATAAATAGAAAGATTCCACTTTAAACCTCTGTTTTAATTATTGAACAGCTCTCAAAATTAAATCACTGACCTTTGAGAATTTAGTGACCAAACAAATGCTTGTCCTGGAGGCACATATCAGAGTGTGCATTCCTTTGCATGAAGCTTTTACACTCTGTTTAAAGATGCCCAAGAACCCTACAAGTACCAAGTGAACAAGGTAAGAACAAAGGTCCTATATATGTGATGATGATATTGATGTCAGGTTGAGGTTAGGAGTCCGTGTATGGGGACAACACTGTGTATTCTTTAGGCAAGAAATGCTTCCCTAGACAACTGGGAATGGGGTTCTTTGTAAGTGGACAAGGACTGTCAGACTTCTCCATGGGATGCATCATACCCTAACAGTGTCATACAGAGCACTTTTTCCTTTTGCACTCTTCTGGAGTCCTTTGATTAAGGCAGCAAATATTTATATACCTCAGGAGGAGCAAATGTTTTATCTATTTTCACCTCTCTTTAGTGCCAACCAGCAGCAGCAGACAAAATGGGATTTTTCTGGTTGGTGATCAAACATCTCTGAGTAAATCCACTGGCAAAGACACCATAAATAATTTCTAATAATGGTTCCAAAATGGGGAACTTTTCTGAACACAGAATAAAAATATTAAGGAAAGTGTCCCAAAGCTAAAGTCTCACTCTAAAAATTAGGTTAAGGGTGTGATTATTCTTATTGAGGACATACTGCTGTCTCTCTACATGGTACTTGTGTGCATTGCTTCATGAGAGTGAGAAATTGTGGTGAAGAGATTAAAGAGAAGACATCAGTTTTTAGTTAACGCTAGTTAATATTGCAAAAAAATTACTGATCTTACTCCTCATTAACAAAAGAACCAATTCCAAAGCCAATTGTGTAAAATTTACTCATACTAATAATCACTTTTGCCTGTTTTAACCTATATAGCTGAAGTTTCTGTGCATTAGACATTTATGGATATTAATTCCAAATAAAACATGTATTAATTTTGTTGCTATTTGCTTTTTATTCCTCAGTCTAATCTCTTCTCAACAATTGCTCTTACACTCAATTAAATCAGCTGTGTCCAGGATTAAGTCTTAATGTATTTCAATGGGCCTATATTAAAAGACATTATGTAGGAGAGACTCTCTAGTGAAAAGATAAATATAAGCTGCACTTTTAGTAGCAAAGTTACATGAATTTGGAGCACCCAGCTGAAGACTTGTTTTTGCCAAAAAACTCTCTTACTTGATCCCTCACACCTTTGCCCTCATCTTACTCTGCTCCAGCTCTAACCCTCCTCTGAGGTCATTCAGCTTATTAACCCAGTAAGGGACTAATTTGAGTGATAAACAATAAAAAATAAAATTAAATTTAAAAGTGATTGCTTTGTGCTGAATTAGGGGGATTTATGGCCTTAGCTCACCTCCCATGGCACCATCTCCTGGGAGATAAAAGGTACAGCCATGCAGTCACAAGTAGGTGCAGGGAGAAACGTGGATAGAGAATTGTGTAAAGCTAATATTTTAAATGTAGAATGATGCTATAACTGATCTGTCCATTAAACAATTATTTAAATTAGCACTTGGTCGTCTCCGGGACTGTAATTAATGCAATATAGAGTTTTATAAATAAAACAAAAGAATAGACATGGTGAAAACCCATTTCCTTATTTTTCTCCCTCCAGCACCCTGCATTCCTTCGTAAGATAGACATAGGCAGATGTATTTTTTTCCTTAAACATTTCAGCCAAAGCCATATAACCTACCTAAAGAATGAAAAGCTGGATTGTACTGCTGGCAATTGTAGTCAGCACAGCAGAAACACAAAACCAGGACATCTGCACCCAAGGGTATCCTGGCATCCCTGGCAATCCTGGGCACAATGGCATACCTGGTCGGGATGGACGTGACGGGTCAAAAGGAGACAAGGGAGATACAGGTACTACATTCAGACTGAATGATTTAATATATCAAATGCAAGGATATTCATTCCCAAATTTGTTTATAGTTACTCTGCATGAATGGGATTATTCTGCCTAGCCTTCAGAAAACATTTCAGACATTTGTCATTTACCTGTTTGAAGAAGGAAATATAAAGAAAGGCTTAATAATGAAAGCAAGACAGCAAATGCTATGGAGATGTCAGGTTCATGGGATAAAAACAAAAGAAAGGCTTTACCTTTTATTATGGGAATATTTTCAAGTCTATTTGAAAATTTTAAATCCTGCAAACCTACTCCTACTTCCTTAAGATAGAAATTACATTTCTGCAAAGTGCTTCAAGCCCACTAAACAAAAAAAGTAACAACTGATACCTTGTTTGGTGTAGCAGGAAGTATGCAGTGGTAAGAAGATTTCTCTTTCTTATCTAACTTACACGTTTGTAGGACTTAATTCTGTGTATGCCTACTTGCTGTAACTCAAGAGTCACTAGAATAAGTTCAGAAATTCAGACTACTGAACAGCAATGCAGAATTTATGTCTACTCCAGCAGGCTATAATAGAGATTTTTGTGAGATATCAAAGCCAGAGATAATCTCAGCATCCTCAAGCTAATCACCCCATAATACCTTAAGCCTTAGGTTAATGATGGCCCTTGTATCTGTGCTGGAATATCAGGGCCAGGGTTGCACAAAGTGATAAATGTGCAAGCATGTGGACATATAACACTTCATCACCTTTTAAAATATAGTAAGAAACCAGGATTTCCATTAGCATCTTAATAGGCACACACATTTAATTTCCCTCTTTTTCTGTATGCAGGGTTCCAGAAAGGTCTGAAAAATAGAAAATCTAAAGCTTTCTTATTTTTGTTTGTTTTCTAAAGACCTTTTCTCCACTCCAGTGAGTTATCATGATACCACTGGATTCTGATAAACTCCCCAACTTTCTTCATAAACTCATCTGTTATGATGACTATACTGATTATTCTTTGAACAAACTGGGGTGAATGTACTATTCTTTATGTAGATACATCTTTGTGGTTTAATACATGAGAATTAATTTTGTTCCT
>JAOTQP010000001.1:70538526-70554076 GCA_026413545.1 Cichladusa arquata
ACAAACTGGGGTGAATGTACTATTCTTTATGTAGATACATCTTTGTGGTTTAATACATGAGAATTAATTTTGTTCCTTACCAAGTCAATGAAATTTCAGCAGATGCTGGGATATGCCCAATGTGCAGGAAACTGCTAAAGAACTGTTCTCTGGTCCATATGACTGAAGAGCTACTCCTGGAGTATGAGTACAACCAAACTGCCTACTCTGTTTTTCTTCTGTTGCTGCACTCAGGATTTATCCAGTTATTTGATCATGGACTTCTTGGTCTTCTGTACTACTTCTGTACTACAAAAATAACTTTTATAATTGCTCTCTGTAGAGCAGTGGGAAGTCCATGTCATGCTAGGTTCAGGGATCAGGAGTGTGAATGCCTTCCTCAGCTTTATAGGCAATATTATTCCACTGTAATGATCCATTACCATCCATCAAACTCCTGCACATGTCTCTTCTTGAGGTGGGAGTTCACCACTCATAGACTCACAGAACCATTGCAGCTAGAAAAGGCCTCTAAGATGATCTAGTCCAACTATTAACACAGCACTGCCAGGCCCACCACTAAACCACATCCATGTTTCACTGCGAGGCTTCCTGCCCCCACAATGCTTCTTGCTGAATTTCCATGGATGGAGGCCACGAGAGAAGTTTTCACACTGGTGATGCTCACCAGGTTATAACAACTATACATGTCTCAATAACTCACCTTTTTATGCCAAGGATTCCTTCTGCACCCAAAAAGCACCATCCTCAAGCAGAGTTTCTCTACTCTTTGTCAATCTCTCCATAAGATAAAAGCACCAGCAGTGGCAGACACCAAAAGTCAGGAATAAGGATATGCTTTACATTACTGTTTGGCCAGGCTTGAAGAGGAAGGATTAAAGAAGGACTCTTTCAAATTTTCTGATAATTCGTTTAATGAAAATCTGTGGTTTTATTTCTGTACTAGGTGAACCAGGAGTTCCTGGCAGTCGGGGAAAAGATGGAGTCAATGGAGAGAAAGGTGAACGAGGTTAGAGAAGTGTTTCAATTTAAAATTTGTCTATGAACTGCTGCCCTTCTGTTTGTGAATTCATTATACAGTCTTATTTATTTTAAATTCTCTCATTTCTAAATTGAGAACAACAAACTGTACAAAAAGCATTGTTCCTAGCACAAGAAGCCAAAGGCTGCTCAGCAGAATTGATCAACTTCTTTTCCTGATGCATTGAGCATATGTTCTCTATGGAGTCCTTTGTCTATCAACTGCTAAAGCACCTTTCACATCATGAGATCTTCACCTTCAAAACCTTGTGCAGCAACCAGAGCAGTTTTGAAGGCTTTGATCTTCAGATCAATGGTGGATGAGAGATAAATAAAGCGTAGGGTGGCATGTAACCAGGACAAAACCCCTTTAGTTGTGTCGCAGTAGCAATCTATGTAACCCAAGAAAAGTAGAAATTATACATAGAAATTATAGAAACACCATGTAGAAATTATAGAAACATGTAGTAAGCAAGTTCAGGGTGTTGTAAATAAACTCCCTTCCTCTCCCCTCTGATTAAATTGTGAACCCTCTCACCCATTTTGTACGCCAAAAACTGTAGAAAAGTGTGGACGGATGCTGCTTTTGTATGAGATGATGTGAGCTGTCAGTGTTATCATCAGCCCATAGACAACCTTCCTTTCTTTGAGCTGATTCTTGCTGCTGCCAGTTGGAGCACCTGTTTTCTAACAAAATAACAGGCTCTTCAGACATGCTTATCCTGCACTTAAATGTATGAGAAACTCTGTGTACACTGAGCACAGTGGAGAGGCACACCTGCACATATGTCATGATGAAACTCAATTTGTACCTTCCAGTGGAGGATCACAAGAAATTTGTGCAGTTGTTTTGTTCAGTTTTTATTATTTTTTGTTTCTTTTTTTTTTGTTGTTTTTTTTTTTCCCCTCTAGGGACCAATGGGACTGTTGAAGAGAAGGGGAACAAAGGAGATAAAGGAGAAAGAGGACCACCTGGGAAACTGGGACCAAAAGGATTTACAGGATCAGTGGGTTACAAAGGTCAGAAGGGAGAGCTGGGATTGCAAGGACCAAAGGGGCTAAAAGGAGACATTGGACCCATAGGTCCAAAAGGGACAAAGGGTGAAATTGGCCATCCTGGAAGAGTCGGTTTCCCAGGGCCGATTGGCCCGATTGGGAATCCAGGTCCTAAAGGTAATACTGGAGGTATAGGGCCACAGGGTAATCCAGGAGTTCAGGGGGAAAGAGGCTTGAAAGGAGACAGAGGAGACAAGGGCAATGTAGGTGCCCCAGGAGTCCTGCCAAGGAGTGCTTTCAGCGTTGGCCTTACAGCCAACACCAAGTTTCCCCCTCCGAATCGCCCGATCAGGTTTGACAAGGTGCTGTATAACAGCCTGAATGACTTCAACTCAGCCACTGGCAAGTTCACCTGCAGACACCCCGGTGTTTACTACTTCACCTACCACATCACTGTCTACTCAAGGAACGTGCGAGTAGCTCTCGTTAAGAACGGCATCAAGATGCTGCACACGGTGGACAGGTACCAGAGCGGAGAGGACCAGGCCTCGGGAGCCGCCATCCTGGAGCTGCAGGGAGGAGACGAGGTGTGGCTGCAGGCCCACCAAGGAGAGGCTTTCAACGGGCTGTATGCAGATGGTGACGATGACACCACCTTCTCTGGGTTCCTCCTGTTCGGCACCGCTGACCCGCTGGAGCCACCGCTGCTGCCCGCCCTGTAACTCCACGTGATCCCTGAATGCTGCATGCCTGTGCCCTTCCGCCCTCCCTAAGAAAGCTGCTACCTGCTGGACAATTTCTACTGGATTCAGCAGGAAATGGTTGGTGTCAGGAACAGCTTCTGCACCAGAGAGGACAAGTCTTCAGAATCTACAGCGCTGGGCTTAATGCATTACTGGTTTGGTGACTAGTGTGGCACGGCGTGTAGGGCGCATACCCCGGTTGTGAAGAACAAATTTTAAAGCAAAGTGGGATGAAATAAAAGACAAAAGTTTCAGAATTGTGTCGTGTGGGACATTTTGTATAAACGAGAAGCAATAGTTACTTCCAAGCCAGTTTGTATCTTCCAGTGTGGCATGTGTAGATGGACTTGAAACTTGGTTAGTTTGCATCCAACCACTTTAAAATAATTTTTAAACTTGAAATTAGTGTAGTTTGATACCTCTAGAGAAGCTGCTTGTTGTGTGGCCCAAGCAAGTTTCATTGTTTCATTTACAGCTTTTAAATATGGTTCTTTGCTCTCTGTATAGTCACAGGTCTGAAATGAAACAAAATGGAATGATACGAGGAAGTGCCATGTGAATTCTCTGATGTGGGCAGTGCAAAAATACAGCCTAAAGCTGCTGTACTTCAGAATTAGCTGGTGCAAAACAAATTCTCCCAGAATAAAGATAATATTTAATCAACACTGAACCAGCCATGCCAGAGAACTAACTGATCAAGAGATATTTCCTCTGCCATTAAACATTAAATCTGACATTTTTTCCCCCAAATTTTCTTTTTCTTCCCCTCTCTCCCCATTTCTTCTAAAACTCAAAAATATTAAAAAAAAAATTGGGAAGTCTCATTCGCTTCTCTTAGAAGAGAATAAGGTAGAGATGCTAATGGAGATGGGTCAGCATCATGAAATTCAGTGGAAATGCAGTGTTGGGAGCATAAGGCCTGGCTTCCCATCACACCTCAGGGTACCAGGGGAATGTGGGCATGTTCCCGCAGTACGGAAAGGGCACGGTGGGTTATTCAGGAGGAACAGCTGCACTTCTCAAATGACAGCGAGGGAGATAGAAGGGCACTCAGGCGGAGGAAAGGGCTCTGTCAATCTTTCAGCAAGACGAAGCTCTTTCCCGTAAGCCACATGCCGCAAGTTTGTATCACGGAAACATCCAGACCGAAAAACTGTTTTAAAAGGGCCTTAGGTTTAACTGGAGAATGTGTAGGGCAGGTATCAGCCGGCAGAGGCCCCGGTGCGGTATCAGCAAGGCAGAGGCCCCGGTGCGGCCGGGTCGGGCGCTGTGGGCCGCGAAGCGGGGCAATGCTGAGAGCCGGGACAGAGGTGCCCGGCGGGAACCGGGGCAGGCCGGGGCAGTGCTGAGAGCGGGACAATGCTGAGAGCCGGGACAGAGGTGCCCGGCGGGAACCGGGGCAGGCCGGGGTAGTGCTGAGAGCCCGGGCACAGAGGTGCCCGGCGGCTGAGCGGCTGCGGGAGCCCGGGAGCCCGGGTGCCCGGAACTCCGCCTCGCTCCGCCTCTTGCTGCCGCTCCTCCCCTCGGCGCGGACGCGCGGAGGTCGCTGCCGCGCGGGGCGTGCGGAGGCCGCGGCTGTGCCGGCCCGCTCCGCTCCGCTCCGCTCCCCCGCGCTGTGCCGTGCCGTGCCGTGCCATGCTGGGCGGCTGCCGCCGGGCGCTGCCCGCGGCGCTGGGCCGGGCGCTGCGGGGCCGGGCGGCGGGGCAGGGCGGCCGGGCCGTCAGCACCAGCTGGTGCCCCGTGGGCACCGCCTTCGATGCGAAGCAGCAGCAGCAGCAGCCGCTGCGCGGCGGCGCGGCGGGCAGGGACACGGTGAGCGCCGGGGCGGGAGGGCCGGGCCTGCTGCGGCGGGAGGCGGCCCTGGCTGCTGGCAGCCTCGTGCTTTGCTCTCTTTGCCTGAACCGTTTCAAGGGACTTTTTTTGGGGCAGTTTTTCTCTTGTGTGGATTTTTTTTTTAAATAGGAGTTTATATTGGTTCTAGCAAACCCAAACGTTGTGGATTTTGGAAGCAGAAGCGTTTGACAGTGATGGCCTTGTGCGTGGGAAGGCTTTGAGCCTCGGTGGTGCCCATGTGTCCATAAAGCGATATTACCCCTGCCATTGTCCTTTCCCTGCTAGCCCTCCCCTGGCTGTGCCGTCTGCCAGGTGTTGGTGCCGTGCCACTGCCCTCGGACAGTGCTTCAGGGGCAGCCACGCTGCTCACATCCTCTTGCCTGGGCGTTATTCTTCATGTTCTGCCTGCAGCAAAAATAAAAAAGGATTTCTTGGCTGATTTGGTGACAGTTGGGTTTTCTGGTGCGTTTCTTTTTAGGGTGAGTCAGGGACATTTGTTAATGTGTGTTCAGGGGATCAACAGGCTCCCGGAGAGGGTAAGATTGGCACAGCACACACAGAATAGGTGCAGCTGTAAAATCCAGGTATTTGCCTGCTGACTCAGCTGTTCCTGCCATGATGTGCCCAGCCTACTGGAGCTGTTGAACTTTGGGTTTTAGAGAGGACAAATCTGACCTCTGTTTATAATCTGGCACTTGCTTGGGAAACCTTTCTTCAGGTCCTCATGCTTCTGCATGCACTGGTTTAAGTCTTGCTTCGGGAAATAATCCATGTAAATATTGTCCATTTGGCTGATCTAGGGAATGTGTTCCATATTATTCACTTGGCCCACAGTTCTTTTGGAATAGAGGTGTGTATTTCAGGCTCACAGAGAGGCTGTTTCAGGTGGGATGTAGATGCTGAGACCAAGCAAATACAGAACTGTTTCAGCCATGCAGCCAATGCCATTAAAGAACAGAGAGAATTGCACCAGGCCTCTTTTTTTTTTTTTTTTTTTTTTTTTTTTTGTAATTTTAGAATTTTTATGTTAAACTTGATATCACGTGTAAGAGGAGTTCCATGGCTAATTTATCTGTAAGAGGAGATACATCCCGGTCACAGAGCACTAGATGTGCAGGAAGTGCTCACTCGGGAGGGTGGGTGATGATGTGGGGCAGCAGAAAGACCTGGAACCTGTCAGGGATCTTGCAGGACACTGCATGCTCTGGCTGAGGATCTGAGTGAAGGGGCAGTCTTGCATGTCTTACACAGCAAACATTATTCATGAGTGCTGTGATACAGGTATATTTATGTTTGTGTACATACATGTATAGATATAAAAATACCTTTTTCAGTATTCACTTCAGTCCAGTTCCTGTTCCCAAATAATAAATTAAAACATGCTAAGTGTGAGGTTTTCTTTCTTTAGCAGAAAAAGGAGGTGCTTTTAGCAACAGTGACAGAAAGAAAGTAGGAAAAAGCAGCGCAAAATGTTCCAGGTGCAACTTGAAGGGTTGCTTTTGCTTTGGAATATCTATTTGTACAGATGAGCTGTCAGTTTGTAGCTTTTTGTTTTATTTGGATAAATACTAGCAAGCTATATGCAAACCTGCAGCTGGTTGCTGTAATACAAAGAGTTTGCAGAAAGTGGATTATAAACTGACTGGACTGCAGATTTGAAAATCCAGATTGTGATTTTTAGATATTGAGGTTGAATTTGGGAAGGGGTAGATGTGATGTGAAGTCACATACCTTTCACTGTTTGATGCTGTAGGCAGGAGGTGAGGAGGTGCTCATGTTGTAGTTGGGCAGTTGCAAAGGGAGTGTATTGCTTGAAGAGATGTTGCTTTAACTTAAGTGAAATTAAGGAATTACTAGGATAAGGTTTTTCACCCAGAGGATGTTTGGGCACTGGAACAGCTCCCCAGGGAAGTGGTCACAGCACCAGCCTGACAGAGCTCAAGAAGTGTTTGGACAGTGCGCTCAGGCACATGGTGTGACTCTTGGGGATGGTCCAGTGCAGGGCCAGGAACTGGATTTCACTGATCCTTGTGGGTCCCTTCTGTCACGTGGAATAAAGCACAAAACTTTTCCAAACAGTGTTAAAATTATAATATCAAAGCAAATCTTTAGTTGAAAGTCTTCAAGGTGCACAACATGGTGATACGTATACATGATACAGTAGTCCTACAATTTTTACAAGGTTAGTTGATTAGTATACCTGTCAATATTACCAGTTAGAAAAGCAGTTGGATTAGATAATTTCCCCCCTGGGTTCAGCCCCATTGGAGCCCCTCCACCCTCCCCATCTTCTAGCTCTAAATTTTATTATGTCTATGATACATGGTGCAAGATAAAGTGTCCTTGCTAAACTAACGGGCAAGACTAAACAGAATTTCAAGAATGCATCAATAGGGGTTTGTTAACTGTGAGAAAAGGAGCTGGAAAAGTACTAGAAGTTATGACTATGTACTAACAGTCTACAAAATCTACAAATACATGAAGAATACATAAAACCCAAAAATCTTTAGACGTCACTTTCAACTTAGAGGATTCTGTGATTCTTTGAAATCTTTTTCCTTTTGTAGGTCTGCACTGTGGAACTTCTCTATCTGCTCACATTAGTAATTTTGTTTGATCAGTGGTAGAATCTCTCTAAGTCTCTTCCACAAATGCAGAACACAAGTGCCGTCTGCATTTACTCTGCACAAAGAAGTGTGTTTACCTTGCCCTGTGGGACAGGGCCAGGCTTGATAGGAATTTCAGGAATAAAACTGTTCATTCCACAAACATTTTCAGTTGTTGTTGATTATTCCTTTAAGGTCTGCTTCCAGTATTGGGGGCTAATTTAGTGAGCCTGAGACAACTGTGCTGTTGCCTGCAATCTCTTGGTATCTGGGGGTGCTGGCCAGTGAAATGTTACAATATGCTAGCTAGGATCATTTTGGTAAAATTCTGTAGTGATAATTCAGTCTTGAAACACAGGTGCAGAAATCAGAGGGCAATAATGATGTGTTTTCATTGTGTTCTGCACTGTAGGGTCTGTTTGGTGTTCCAGAACTGAGCTGTCCAGAAGGATTTCAAGAAGCACAGAACAAAGCACTGCAAGAATCGCAAGAACTTGTCCAGAAGGCATGTTCAACACCACCGGGGCCAGAGACTGTAATGATCTTTGATCAACTTTCAGATAGCCTGTGCAGAGTAGCAGACTTGGTATGTTGCTTTTTTTATTTTTACATAAATACTTTTAAACTGGCTGAGCTTGCACCATGTTCTATTTTATGATTTTCTGCACTGCAGTAAATAGCAGATCAGCTCCATGAAGTTTTGTGTTAAGGCAGAAAATTAAATTGATTGAAAGTGAATTACAAAGGCTTTTATCAAATGATAGCTAAGTACAAATCCTGTCAAACTGTCCAGTTATTTTTAAGACAGATGCAAAAATAGTATAGAAGCCGCAACAAGAAAAACAAAATCAAAATCATACTTGTGTTTCTGCTGCAATATTAGTCCATAAGCTCTCCAGTGTCACTTACATTATGGAGAAGAGGGTTTTGATTTCAAAGTTAAAGTTGTGGTGGCAGTGCACTTGTTTTAAGTTATGATCATTTATAGGTGAAGGTCCACAAAGAACTTTCAGAGTAACGGCAGCAGATGAAACTCAACAGTATCATTTTTTTATTAACACAAGAAAAAGGCAGCAATTTCTTAGATTGTAGTTTTTGTGGTCCAGAGATTTAGAGTACTTGGTCTGATATTCTGCATAAAAAAATTTTACATTTAATATAGCATTTCATATTGCTCCCTGGAAGTTTGCCCGAAGTGTAGCTTTCACCAAAACATAATTCTTTGGTTGAAGGAAGCAGAGCCAACCTTCATGCTGAAATCAGTTCTTAGTGAATAGGTCACTGAGTTTTTTGAGGTTGCTTGGGTTTTCACATTTGAATGTCTCTGTGTGTTTTCAGTTCTCCAGTCTTGTTTCTTATTCTTTTGTAGATTTAAGACATCTTTTGTGCCAGGCACTTTTTCCTTCTGAAAGTACTTACAAGCTTGGTCAAGTTACTCGTTCTTATGTTTCGTATAGACTATGCCTAATTCTGCCTAATCAATCAATATCTAAGTAAAACATTAATAACAAAATTCAATGGATAGTTTTGTATCAGTTTGCTGAGTTAAAATTATGTTCTTTGTACTATATTCAGGCTTTTTATGTTCACAGAGGCACAGCTTACAGAGCTGTGTGGAAGTTATTTGAGATTGTTACCTGTTGTTCGGAATTTTGATATCTGTCATTCATCACCTTTTCTGTCAGTGTTATACAGAATTTTAAAAAGGAATTCTAAGAAGTAAAAATTTTAAGTGTGTAACCTGTCTAAGGCTGCCTTTTCAATCAAACTGCAATATATACTATGAGCTTTATACTGTCAGCTTGTTGCATGTACTTTCTGTAAAATTGTGCTTAATGTCTTCAATATATTAGTAGACTTTAAATATATTCCTAATCTTTTAATGCTAAATGCTAAAGCCACCCTGAATTCATGTCAGCAGTCCTGGAAGCCCCTAGCTCCCCAGCTCCTTTTAGCATCCTTCTGGACTTGTGAACCCCCTGAAGTATTTGGATATTTATAAAAAATCAGTCTTTCTTCCTATTAGGAAATATGTACATTTGATGGTGTGCTTTCTCCTTAACTAGGAAATTTAGTTTTAAAAATCTTTTATGTGTTGGAGTAGCTCTGTGTTGTAAAGGCTCTAAGATATGCACTACTTAAAATGTTTTAAGAAGTGTGTGACTTAATGATGCTTATTGGAAAGACACAGGCACTGTGTGGTTTAATAAGTGTCAGCAAATTTTTCCAATCAGCTTTATGTTTTAGACAGAAAAAGACAAATTCTACAAAATGATTGCATAGAACTGTAGAAATAAATGTTAATATAGGTGGAACTGCTTAAATGCGATTTATTTATAAGCCAGGATTCTTTTTTTTTTTGGTCTTTTTGCCTCACTGTTTTCTTCTTCTACTGTGTCAGGCTGATTTTGTAAAAGTTGCCCACCCAGACTTTGCATTCAGAGAGGCTGCTGAAGAAGCTTGCAGGAACATCGGTACCGTGGTAGAGAAGTATGTTTTCTTTTTTTTTTCTTTTTTTTTTTTTCTATTTCCATATGCAGCTTTAAAAATTACTATATGATCATCTATGAAAGCAGCAATCAAAAAAAGTTTTTGCATATGGGTACCAAGTGTCAGTCTTCTGTTACAATTATTTAAGGGTTTAGTTTTGCTACAGTATTTCATGAAAGGTTTTTCTATTTTATTTGCAGTTTATGACTCCCTGTCACTGAAGCCCATCAAAGGCTGAAGTGACATTTTTCTAGGACTTGTGACAATTCTCTAGTGGTTGTAAAGTTTATGTACAAAATGATTGAAAGTGGATTTCTCAATACTTTGGTTAAACACGCTTTGATTAAGCACACCATGTATAACAATATGACTTTAATATCTGAATACCACTTCAGATAACAAATTTGTGGAAAGAAGAAATTATTCACATATTATTTTGAGATAAACCGTTGTGTGCATGTGTTTTCACTGTATCCCACCCGGGAGTGCGGGATAACATGCCAGCAAATTCAATGGACACACTGTTATCTGCATGGGGACAGTGCTTGGTGTGTGGAAATGTTCTGGGGATAGTAAGCTCTTAGTCTATCCCAGCGGCAGTCACAGCACATTTATCTGATGGCAAATTTGAACATAGGTTTTCCTTTAATGGAGTCCTTTTAAAGTAAGGATTAGAAAACCGTTCTCCCACCTTTATGCTCTCACCAGGTTTATCTTAGTTCGTAAAAAAATAAGCAGCCAGTGTTAGACTTGCTCATATTTCCAAAAAGTACTGTCCCAAAGTATTTTTCTGTCAGATGCACAAGACCTGTTTCCATACTGGTTTGTCCACACATGCTGTGTAGAAATTTTCTGGTTTTTAATTGTGATTGTGAACCAGAAAGCATTTTGAAAATAGAGTGCTTAGCTTTTAATGTTGTTTCACTAAAAACTGCCTTTGAATGAGTAATACCAAGCAACTGAAATGTTAGTCTGTTGCTAATGCATGGTTCTTTTACTCTGTATCTTTTCAGATTAAATACAGATGTTGAACTGTGTCAGAGTCTGAGACGTCTGCTAGCTGATGAAACTGTAATGAGTTCCTTAGATCCAGAAACCAGGTACTTATTAATGCTTATAGGTCTTTATAGATTATAAATAGAACCTTGTAGATTTATATTCTTAGATGATATATATTGTTCTTTATTGTACCTATATTTTGTGTTTTCTCACATTAATAAATGCAACTTTTGGAAAAACAATCCACATCTCCATAAGTAATTTATTAGTCACTACCAAATTACCTGCACAGGGGTTAGGAAGTTTGTAGTTGTATAATCTTGGAGAATGTCTGTGACTGTAGAGCACAAGATATATTTATGCTGAATAACTCAGATCTTGCAAGAACAAAAAAATGGAAACTTAAGATTTTCTTCAATAATATTCTTTTGATTAAAATTATATACTGTACTGTGGTGTACATGTCAATGTTTTTAGGAATATAATTAGGGAACAGACTATATAACTTGATTTCAATTTATAGAAGTTTATTTATAATTTTAAAAATTGGATTAGCAGTATATTTGTTAAAAGCTTATTCTATGATTGCTGTAATAGGTTTTATTATCTGTTTATGCAGTTATAGTTTCGAATTATTTATTCACTGACATGGTTAGACAAGCTTAATGTATAAGTTATTTCCTTCTTCCTTCTTTCACCACGATCAAGGATGTTAGATTTGGAAAGATATTTTTCTGATTTTAGGATAAATGAAGTGTGAAAGGAAATTAGAATGGTAATTTGCACAAATTGGTTGAACATCTAGATTAAGGTACTGGAATTACTTTGAGGGATATTTTCAAAGCAGATGACTGAACTAAAAACAAAGGACAAATTGTTTCTCATGAGTAAATTGTTAAGGATTTAAAACATAGGAAATCTTTGTCCCTAATAAAAACATTCATATAACTGTGGCATTATTCTCTGTGAAAGACAAAAAACATAAATAACTACTAAAGGCAAAATCTGTTAAGAAATTATGCTTACTATCAAATGAGGCTGTTTTAACAGGGATTTACTGTATTTTTAGGCGAGTGGCAGAACTTTTTATGTTTGATTTTGAGATCAGTGGCATTCATTTGGATGAAGAAAAGGTAATTTCTGGCTACAATGTATGAACAGAAATTTGTCTGCAAAAGACCAGATAATGAAACATGTGGGACATGAAATCACGTGATTCTGGGTCAGTTTGTCCTGTGTAGAAATTTGTCACCTTAGAAGTGATGAATTTTGTATATTTTAAATCACTTCTAAAGACAGTTTTTAGATGGTTGCTCTCCCTAGTTTGGTCCTCATCATTCATTTCTGTTCTGAGGAGTTATAAGCCAGTCTTGAGATGCTATTTTCTTTCTTTGGTGTCTACATCAGATATTTAAAATAGCTACTCAGCTGTCAGAACAACATATTTACAGAGAGGGAAAAGCAGCACTCCATGCACCTTGATGACAGGTTAATCAAGTGGGGTGTGTTAGAAGGGATCAGATGTGTGTCCAGGCACTCCTGGGGTGCTCACATAACCAGAAGTTGTAAATCTTTTTCAAAATTGAATACCTGGGCATGGTCTGATTACCTGTCTTGGAGCTTTTACATACTTTTTGCATGTACATACTTTGCACTTTAGTTAGTGATGGATTTTCCAAACCCAGCAGCTTACACCATGCTTTGTATGGATGGATGCTCTATGGATGCTCTATCTGTTCATAGTTCATGTCATATATGAAGTTAATTCCATGTTTATTTGAGTCATCCCCTCCAAAAAGATTTGTACAAAAGCTCTTCTCCCAGATCGATGCTATGGAGTTATTCTGTTTGATGGTGTTTTGTGACCTAAAAAATGGTTCTAGAATATAATTTTTACAGTTACTTTGTCCAAAGAAAAACCCCGAAACTTCAGCTCTGGGGTTTATGTCTAATTTGACTATTGGTTCTATGATGCTTCATCTCCTTTCAGTTATAATTTCACTTATTTTTGCATGTTTTTGTTTTCCTCCCCTGCCTATCCCACTTTTCTTGCTTGCTGCTCAGTATTTCTTTTCAATTCTCATTTAAGACTTTAGAACCCCTTCCCTATTGTAAGTTGAAGTTTACTTCTCCTACATAGAATTTCTGCTTTTTGAAATAAAACTGAAAGATATATTTTCAAGAGAAAGGGTGGGAATGGGAGGACAGAGATCACATTATGTCATTCTTCGGACTTTACGAGTTATGTTGTATCTGTACCCTCAGCCTTTTTATTTTTGAGCTATGAACTCACAGACAATTAAGACAATACTGTACTAATATAAGCAAGTTCACTGAAGTTCACATATTGCATGATTAAGAGTATGAAATACTGTGATGATGATAAAACTCTAAATTACAAACTCCTAAGAGGAGGATTGAAATACTGTAAATCGTTTACAGTCTCCAGAAAACAGCACAATACAAACAGGAAAAAGAGAACTTGAATTCTATATGTATTTTAGGATATCTCTCTCAAAGATGCTTCTTTTTTTTTATTCAGTGTTTTACATAGCAGTCAGTTACACCTAGCAAAACTTATGTAAATCCTACTTGAACTCCACTGTACATTTTCTTACTGCAGAAACATGGGCATTTTCTCTGAAATTTCAATGTTTTATAAGCATCTCATCTCGTTGACTTGCCCTGCATTATGACTTTGTTGATTCCATAGGTATAATCTTAAGTGTTGTACTTTCTGCTTCATTTTTACAAGAGTTCTTTAAGGTTTAAAAACTTTGAGTTCTGCTTGTACTGTGTCTGAAGATATTATTTTGTGCTTTATTTTTCTTACAGCGTAAAAAGGCAGTCGACCTCAACGTCAGAATATTGGATTTATGTAACGAATTTCTGATAGGAACTCACATTCCCAACAAGATTGACAAACATGTTTTGCCAGAGCATATTCGGTATAATTTTACTGCTGAAGGCAATTACTTACGAGTTGCTGGTCTACATGCTGATTGTCCTGATGATCTGGTTTGTATTCCCTGACTTTACTTTGGCATCTTTTATACCAGAAGTGCATATCAGTTATTTGACTTGTTAGTGAGGCAAATGCATGTGATTTGTGATTATGCTGTTATTACTAACAAGGAAAAGCTTCTGTGGAATGTAATAATCAGTGGCATACTTGATAGTAGCAGAAATAATGGCTGTGCAGATCCTGAATGGCTGGAGGAAGGAGAGGGGCAGACTGTGGATTTTAGGCGAGCACACTTCAGTTTATTCAGGTGGGATCCCATGAAATGCAATTCTGAAGGGTAAAGGAGCTCATGAAAGTAGGTAGTTCTCTAAAGGCAGCATCCTCCAAGCATGTGAGAGTATTGAGATACTCAGTATTAGTGCATCCTGATCCTTAGAAAGCCTACCAGATGTAACAGGAACCAGGCTTGGCAAGCAGACAGTTCTTAACAAAGCTTCCTTTCCAAAAGATAGCATACATGGAGTGGAAGCAGGTACAAGATCCAGGGGAGGAATGTAGAAACATTGCCTGTGTGTGTAAGGATGATGTTGGGAGGGTCAAAGCTCAACTGCGGTTGTGATTTGGAAGGGACATCAAAAGCAACAAGAGAAAAGCCTGAGTAAGGAAAACATGGCCTCAGTGCTGGGTAAGGTGGGTGACAGTGGCAGCAGACAGATAAGGCTGAGATGCTCATCAATTTCTTTTACCTCAAGGTTCATCAGTGACTTTTGTCCCATGTAGGAGATTATAGTCTGGATTGGTGGACAACCAGATAGGTAAAAAAACTAATTTCATGGTCAGATTCAGAGGACTGGTTGAAATGCACCCTACAGGAAGACTGGTAATGTAAGAACTCTTGCAAGGGTCTGTCCTGGGTCCCCAGTTTAACACATTTATCAGTTACGTAAGGGAAGTGACAGAGAGTTTGCCTACCAGATTTGCAGGAGAGAGCAAATAGGGAGGAACAATCAATACACATGAAGGTCAAGGCTGACATTCAGAGTGCCCTAAAAGCTGGGATAATGGTTCAGTGGCAGTCTTATGTAATTCAGAAAGGACAAGAGCAAAGTCATACACCTAGAAATGGACAATTCCTGGTTATAGGACAGGTTGGGACTGCTTGGTTGGGTCTGGTCTGTGGCAAAGGCCCACAGTGTTGATGGGCAGCAAGCTGAGCATGAGCCTGCAGTGACCCTGGCAACAAAGGGGCCAACAGCACCTGGACTGGACTGGATTATCATCCCACTCTTCAGGAGTGTCTTTAACAGAGCCCAAGATGGGCAGTAACTGGAGTGCTTGCACTGTGAAGAGGGGCAGAGGGCTTGTTCACCCTGTAGCAGAGATGGTCTGGGGGGACCCTGACAACACCCTGCCAGTACCTACAAGGATAACATGGAGAAAATAGAGCCAGACTCTTCACCGTGGTGCATGACAGGAGAGCAAGTGTCAAAAGGCACAGGTTGAGATGAGAAATGGCAGTTGGAGTTTTTCCTGCACTATGAAATAGTGAGGTCATACTGTCTCTCCCAGATGTGCAGGGCTTCAGGACCAGAAGAAGCTTTGTGTGACCTGGTCTTAGCTTATAGCTGTCTCTGCTTTGTGCAGAAGGTTGGATTAGAGACCTCATGAAGTCCCATCCAATCTGACTTTTATCCTGAAAAAAAATCTTATTGTTAATGTTGTTTTTCTAAAAAAGAATTAATTTAAAGTTATAAATTTAGTTTAGACTCATTGAAATGTGGCAGTGGCTCCCTAGACTTTTAGGTACAATTCTAGGATCAGGAACATATTAAAATGAGGTTCATTCTTCACTTTTACTGTGTAGAGAGAAGCTTAGTTCAGATGAAGGCAAGTATAAG
>JAOTQP010000001.1:70560023-70654109 GCA_026413545.1 Cichladusa arquata
TGTCTAAACCCGACCGTGACAATTTTGTTTCTGTCAGCTTTCACCAAGTCCTTTCCCTGGAAACTTGATCCTACTTCAAAAGTGTAAGCCTCCCATTGATGGGAACAGGATTTTTTTTTTTTTTTTCCCCAGACTACGTTAAGTAGCCTCTCTGGCTTTAAACCTACACTTAAGACTGTGTAATGTTTTTGTAGCTATAGTTTAAGAGGCAGGGAAAATACATGTCGGTATAAATGTACTTTTAAGAGAAACAGGAGACAAAAGTCTGAAATTCATGGTAGTAGTATCTTAAAAGAAGATAGAGTAATTAGGAGAACCTCAGGAATTTTGGCAGGCTAAGGGTAATAAACCAGTGAATGCTAGAACATGCTTCAACATCTAACAAGTAGGAAGATGTCTAATATGTATATATTATAAAAATAATAATGTTGCATTTTAGTGCAGACAAGTACCCAAGTATTAATTAAATTGCATTACTTCTCAGTAAATGCATCTGTAATTCTCAAGGCCCTGATCTTGCAAAGATGTGGTAGTCCTGCTGACTTCTTCTAGGTCAGAGAAAAAAGCACAACAGAAAATCACCCCAAAAGGCTGTGAGAAACTTTTTGAGGTCAGCCATTTACCTTGAAGGTAGGATTGGCAGTGCTTACTCACTTCTGACAGAGGTGCAGAACTGTTCTTGAGAACCATCAGCAGTGAGCTTTGTGTATTTGGTACTGACTCTTGTTTCCTTAACCTATGATTCTTGCCAGGCTGGGTTGACTTTACTGGCTATAATTCACTGTTAGGACTTTTGCCAAAATGTCTCAGCTTTTATTCAACTTGAAGCTGTGATGTGCTTGCAGAGCACTGACACTGTGCTAGTCCCTTTCTTTGGGGCTGCAGAAGGAAGTAAGACCAGCCTTGAGGATGACAGATCAATGCAAAAATAAGTTAGTTTCCTGATGAGTAGGAAAATGAAGCTACCATGACAGCTGCAAGCATTTTGAATCTTGGGGTGCCAGCTTAGTAGAAATTAGGAATAAATCACCTCCTTTCTTGTTGGGACTGTACGTAGGTTGCTGGCTTCAGGGGAGGGTGGACACCACTTCTGAGATTTTTCAGAGGGGTAGGTTCAGTACCAAGATATTAAAATGTGACTGGATGTTTCACAAGTTCCTAAAAGCAAATTGAGGTTTGCAAGTTACTAGTAACAAACTTGTTCATGGCTGCTTTTTGTAAAATTATTTTTAGTTTTATGAAAGACTGTTCTCTCTAGGGAATGCCATGTGGAAGAATAGCCCAGACCCTTTGCAGAACATGTGAGAAAACTGTCACTCTGTTCAATTTGAAAGCTGAAGTGCAAAAGTAATGCAAATGTAACTAGGAAATCATTCAACCAAAGTGCTCAGAGAGAAGGAGAACTTCCTGTAACAAATTATTTATAAGAAAGAGAAAGCATGCCTTCTCTTAAATCAACCAGTGTAGGTATAGAAAGTCCACTTCAACTCACCAGTCGCTGAAGCTTTTTGAAGGGAAACCTGAAAGTTATTGAAAAGCATTGCTGTGAAGCAGAATTCAGCTTTCAAAATTATATCTTTATTCAAGACATTATGGAAGAACAAATAAATTGTTGCTTTGAAAACAAAGTAAAATCTAAAAGTTGTGTGCAGTGTTGATACCAATATTCCAAATTACCCCTTGACCTCCTCCAAAGTATTTTAGGGAGTACAATTAGCAGAAAGAAAAAAGAAATGTGAAATACAGGTGCTACTTTATGGTTGATGAGAGTACAAAGGCTTTCTATTATTACTATTATTGCTGTTATTTTTAAGAAATCCAGAGTCTTCTATAAATCATGGTTAAGAGTCTCCCTTTAGGTAAAGAATTAAGTTTCATAGTCTGGCATGTAATGAAAATTGAAGGGGTTTTCCTTGTCTTGATCTCTTCAAGTTAACCTGAGGGGTTCATCTCACTTTTATCTTTACTAACATGATCTTTTCAAGTTTCTTTGAAAGCTTTGACAGGATCTGTTTTATTAGATATAGTTAATTTTGTCTTCTATATTTTTGTGGATGTCAACAGGGTAATAATTTTTCTCACAAAAGCCCCCAAAGAAGTCAGGATATATCAGGGACTACATTTAATAGCCACCGATAAGAATTTTTGCCTGGCAGCTACTGTTAAGAGTCTGAATGCTTGTGTTCTGAGGAACAGTGATCCTGATTCAAATATCCCTAATGTTCAATTTTATAAAAAGCATTCTTAATAGAATAGATGAAAGTCATGTTGCACAAAACAGTCTTAGTCTTGTTCCATAGATACAGCTTAAATTAAAGTGATTTTGAATCTGCATTTTATTTAGACTCAGTGAAGTCACACAAGCTTAGAAATAATTATTTGTAATCACATACTACATCTTTGTTTCTCACAAGGGCAAAGACTTTTTGTTTGAAGCCTGCTGTTCTTGAAGAATAACCAAACCTCATTGTGTCAGTTAACTTTTTTTATAATAGTTTTTTTAATTGGTTTGGCTACTTTGCTTCTCTTAAAAATACTGCTGTGCTGCAAACTGTGAAAGTAAAGTGGCTGGGTTTCTTAAATGTAGTTTATCCTTTAATAAAAAGCAGGAATTTACATTAAAGAAACTGCAGCTTTCTTTGATATTTCTACTTTTGTAAGGAGGGTACTGAGATTTCTCTTCATAAAGTCACTGAGCTCAAAATCTGACATAGAGTATATGAGAAAATTTTCATTCTTTCCAGGACTTTATTATAAATACAAATGCTTTGGCATTTGAAATCAGATGTTCAGAGTGAATTAAGTTACTGGAATATGCAAAATGAATACAGAGCAAACTATTATGTTCAAGTTTATGTGTCTCAGTCTTTTACCGTTTTCAACGTGTAAGCATGAGAGTTATGCAATTCTATAGGAGAAACAAATAATTTAAGATTCATTATTATAATAAAAGGGACCTCTTTGAGTCTTGATTTGTATCTTTCTTAAGTCAAAGCAGCTTAACTGAAAGTTTGGCACAGAGGAAAATATTCTTTTCCACTGCAGAGGAGTTCGTGTATATATTTGTTGATCTGCTACTGATTTGTGCAGGGTGAGTGTGTGTTGGTGTCCCCCTTTTTTTTTTACATAAATTTTATATTTCCTACATCAAAACTAAAAGCAGCTTTTAAAAAAATTAATATCTAGGCATGTACAAAACCCTTGATTTCAGGAAGTCTTCTTTTAGATTAATCATTGTGTTTTCTGATGGGTGTGTGTATGTCTATAACACATAGAAGTTTTGATATTTCCTTTTCCTGTTCTTCCAGAATTCTACTCAGATCCTTTAAGTTTCACAGAATGGCTTAAGAAAATTTTTGTGCTCAAGTTCAAGGGTAGTTGGGTAAATCTTTTTGTAGCAGTGCAAACTGCAAATATCAAAAATCAACCCATAGCTGTTTTTTGTTTTTTTTTTTTTTTTTGTTACCTGAGATACACTAGAAGAAATGTTACATGGTAAGAAATCTTTTTGACTGGAGTATATAGTTCTCTGCAAAGTTAACACCATTTGAGATCCATCTCTTTTGCCTGCATTTTCAAAGGCATATTCCCATAGAAAATGCTGTGATCTTCATCCTTCTGGAATTCAACTATACAACATTCCAGTCAGGGAAGCCTAAATTCCAAAAAGAAGCAAGAGCTCATACCTCAGCTCTTGACTTGTGCTAGTTACCTCTAATTGATACCTTACTAAGCTTGAAAGTGTAATATTTGTGTCTGTTCTTCTCTGATGACATAGGCATCCTAAGGCCCAGAACTCACATTTTAAGCAAAAGGGTATCCAGGCGGGGTGTTTGATTCTTGCCCTGGCTTGCTTAGCTGCCCTGAATCCTTTTTCTTCCTTAGGAAATGCCATAACTATGTTTCCATGTGTTTTCTGGCTTTGGAGACAGCAGTACAATGTTTTGCTGGTGATATTACTCTGCCATGTGCACCATCCTCCCCGCTGAAGAGTCTGTCTCCTCTTCTGGTGCTGCAAATTACTGCATATAAGAAAATCTGTCTTCCAGCTCTTCTTTGCAGTAGTTATTGTCACTAAATGCTGTCTGTCTCCAGAACATTAACTTTTCTTCCTAGTAGCAGTAACCCTTAGCAGAAATTTTACTGGTAGCAGAGTGCCTGTTACTGTAGTTCAGTGTGGGTCATGATAATTTCCTTTCTGATTTCTTTTCCCAAAAATACTTGAGTGCACTTCCTGTTATAGATAAAATCATAACTTGTCTGAATAAATGTGGAGGCAGCTTGCCAAAGAGTGTGCTCATAGTAAGGCAGCTGTTTCTTGCAGTTTTATTTCAATTTTTTTCTATTTGTTTTAAATAGAAGGCACAAAGCTGTACAACTGTTCAAGCAGACAATTGATAGCTTGAAAATTTTGTACAAAGTGATTCTTAGAATGGTTGCAGCTTTAACATGTAATATAATAAAAATAATTATATGCACAGTAGGGTCATCAACATTTCTTAATGTTAGATTATGAAGATAGCTTTGCTCTGACTAGTGAGCATTTCAAGGGCAGGCTAAGCTAAAGCACTTTGGGAATTCTGCTTCTTTTTATGTGGAGTCAGTCAGTATCAGCTAATTCAGTGACTGAAATAGTTGTCCTTTCATTCTGTTGATTGAATAGTAATGTGCAGTGGAATCTCAGAATCACAAAATTGTTAGGGTTGAAAGACACCTCTGGAGATAATCTTGTCCAACCCCTTGCCAAGGCAGGAATGCCTTGGTTTTCATGAAGTTTTGTTGGGAGGCTTTAGTCTGCATTTACAAATACACTGGGTTTCATGTTTGAAACAAGCATCAAAGAAGCACCATACACCTGGGATAGAAGATGGGGAACTTTGAGTTTTCTCTTTAGCTTCAGGAGAAATTAATTTTACAGTCTTGGATCAGCCCTCAAAAAGTCTCTGCATCCTACGCAGACAAGTTCTGTCTTTGTTACTGGGCAATTTAAAATGCTAAAGGAGTGTATTGAGAGAAGTCTTCAAGTTTTATGTGGTCTTTTAGAAAATCTGGCCTGGGTCAGAGTGTGTTTTGAGGATACAATCTGAGACACTTTAACAGCATGAGAATTTTTGTTGAAAGGACTGAGGGAAGAGAAGTTTGGATTGCTGTCACAATCACAGTCCCCCTTGCTGCTAAAAAGTTGAGCTACCATGTTTTTAGATTGGTATGAATTTGAATGCCAAAATACTGTGCCTGGGAAATGTGTTCTTGCAGTTCCACTAATGTGATGAAGCTGTCAGTAACTGAGATTGGGTAATCATTTGCTGGCTAGCAGATGCCTTTTTCTTGTCATCTGGAAACAATGAAGTTGCTAATGACTGCTACCATTTGAGTGTCTGAAATCAAGCAAGAATCTTCAGCAAGGGAACATCTACTTTGTAAACTCTTCCAAATACTTTTCTACCCACACCCATATGCCAGATTTAAGTTTTAGAGATCTAGTAGAGATTGCAGCATTTCTTGTTCTGTTTACTTAGTATTTTTATTTTTGAGGAAGATTCAAATCTTTTTGTTTCTTCTCTTTTCCCCATTGTCCTCTAATCTTACCTAGTGTTACACCTTTTATTTTTCAGTGAGTAGCATTAAATCTTGAAGGTGGGGGCTCAGAAGAGAGTCAGTCATATGCTTGCTCTTGCCACTGAAAGGCAAGATCATCTATCAGTAATAATTCCAGGAATTGAGGTTTTGGTTGTAGAACATCAGTTTCAGATAGCTGAGGTTTTGGCTAATTTCTGTTCCTAAGTAAGCCCAAAGAGAAATTTTTCCTGGAATCAGTGCAAGTTTGGGGTTAGGTTTTCTTCACTTATAGTTGGTTGTACTTCATTTGTAAAAATAGAGTTCGTGTATGACGTAGGACCAAATTCAAAACTTGGGAATTGAATCTGTGTTTTGGTGTCTGGAATGATTACTGCTTAGTGGGTATAGACTGGTATTTAGACAAAGATTTTTGAAGATATATTACACACTTTTTGGAGGAGTAGCTTTTTTTTTCAGTACCCAGTACTCATTTTGGAGTATTTTTGGTTATTATAATCTGATTGTGATAATTGCACTATACTATGGGTTTTAACCCCTTTTTCCATAACTCCTAGGACATTGCACTGGCTAGCAAAAAATGGATGCCAGATAATTCAAGGTATAATAATCTCTGCTGACTGCTGCCAGGTGTGTTCAAAAGTAAGTTAAGTATTGGGTCTATGGCATAAAATACTAGGTGGTAGTTGAGGATTTTTCAGTATCTTCAGCTTTGATTTCTTTTTTGTACACTGGTGTAATAGGCAAGGCAGAAATGGACAATTGAGATCAGAAGTAGAAACATTTTTTCTTTTGGCATTCTGTATAAATAATGTTGTTTTTCAAAACTTTTTTCAATTTTTCATTGGCAAGAAGAACATTAACACACATCTTTCATTAAATGTGGGAGAAGTTTGATCCTGGCAATGTTCTACCAGAAGGGACTGACCTTAACTTTGTGTAGTTTCTATTAAAGTGGTTGTTTAGTCAGGACCTCATTGTACTCAAAATGTCAAGATTGTGACATCTTCAAACATTAGCCAGCGTAGGGGGGCTAGTTCCTCTGGGAAGTCTGCCTTAAGGCATTAGTCTGTTACTGCTATTTTTCTGGGGGGCTGGATAAGTATCATGCTTTTTCCAAAGGACAAAACTATTACAGCCTGACTTCCTGCCACCCCCCCACCCCCTCTCCCTCTTTGGACAGTAACGGTATACTACAAAGTATTTACCAGAAAGCCTTCCCATCCTTTTCATCTTAGGGTAGGGACATGAGGACATTGTGCATATTCAAGGCGTGCTGAGAATGAGAAATAGGCACTGGTCTCCTCCCTGCCATATATTAATTTTAGCTGTTCTATCCATGAATAAATACCATTGCTTTCTCCTGCTGGTGCCTATCTGTGTTTTTGACTGAAATGAAAGTGAACTTAGTTTCAAAGCTTGTTTTTTCCACCCCTCCAGCAAACATATTAATCCAGCATTTCAACTGAATGTGATAATCCTTTACAATTACTATGAAACATTGTCTTCCTCTGATAAAGCTGGAATCTATCTCATGCTGTAGCTGTGTGCTCGTGGACCTAGGCTCTATATGACATCTTCACAAAATAACTGAGGTTGGAAATTTTTACTGGAGGCCGTCTGATCCAGCTGCCTGCTAAAGCAAGGTCCCCTAGAGCTGCGTGTCCAGGATCATGTCCAGACAGCTATTCAGTATCTCCAAGTTGCAAGACTTTGTAGCTTCTAAGGGTAACCTGTGCCACTGCTTGCTAATCCTCACTGGGAAAAAAATGTTTCCTGATGTTGAGATGCAACATCTTGTGTTCCATTCTGTGCCCCTTCCCTCCGGTCCTGTCACTGGGCAGCACCGAGAGGAGCCTGGCTCTGTCCTCTTTGCACCCTCCCTTCAGGAGTTTATACTCCTTAGTAAGATTCCTATGAGCCTTCTCTTTCCCAGGCTGAACAGTGTGGCCATGTCTCTCTTTCTGATGAGCCGAGCACTGCACTTCAGCACTGGACACAGACAGTGCTGAGCAGAGCAGAAGGATCACCTCCCTCAGCCTGCTGGCCATGCTTTCCCTAATGCACCCAGGATGCCATTCACCTTCTTTGTGGCAAGGATCCCTCCCTGGCTCACCAGGACCCCCAGGCCCCTGTCTGTAAAACGCCTTTCTTCTGGGCCTGGGTGTCTCCCAGCACACACTGATGCCTGGGATTGTTCTCCCCAGGTTCAGGGGAGGACTTTTGGAAGTTTCTGTCCACTCATTTGTCCTGTAAGCCTGTAAAGGTCCCAGTGGATGGAAGCAAGACCCTCTGACATATCAGCCAATCCTCCCAGTTTGGGCGACAGTTTGGTGTTACCTGCCAACAGCTGGACAGGACTGAACCCAGTATTGACCCCTGGAGCACACTGCTGGTTCTTGGCCTCCAAGCAGCCATTGTGGCACTGATCCCCTCCCTCTGGGCTCTGTCATTCAGTTTTCTGTCTGCTCATCCAGCCCATACATTGACAGCTTCTCTGCGAAGATCTTACGGGAGCCAGTGTCAAAGGGCTCACTGAAGTCCAAGGAAGTGACATCCACTGCTCTCCCCTTTTCTGCCTACCAGTTATTTCATTATATAAGGTTATCACATTATTTAAGCATGACTTGCCTTCGGTTGCTTTGAATCTATGCTGAGTCCTCCTGGTGACTTTCTTGTCTTTCATGTACTTGAAAATGGTTTCCAGGTTTAGCTGGTCCATCAAAAAAAATTCTGCTCTTTAGAAAATTTTGAGCAGTCTCTACACATCTTTTGATTTTCCTTACTTCTTGTGCAACAGTTATCTAATTTCTTGAAATGTTTTCAAGGATGCTGTTAATTTCTTATTATTTTCATGTTCTCTTATCCTGCAGCTGAACTCACTATTGGGAGTTACACGTTTTAATTTCCTGCAGCTGTGAAAATCGGATGTTTTGTTATGAATGTGAGCTGTTGGTAGTGTTAAATTTTGATTTACTGAAGTGTGTATTTGTAGTACTATATTGTATGGGTACTTTCTTGAAATACCTTGTACTTTGTCTCTCTTCTCCAACTGGGCAGGGAGGAAATGGGACGGGATGATAATGGATGTCTGGGGGGAGGAGAGTGTGCAGGCTTTGCACATAAGTGTAGCTTTGGCAGGACTGATTGAAATGCACTCATCAAAAAAGCCCTGCAAAGAGCCCTTGTGCAATGAAACCACTTGAGCTTGTCTGTGGTGTGTATTGAGACAGTACTTTTGTAGCCAGATATTAGTTAAAGAAGCAATTATTTGAATTGCAAATGAAAAACTCAGCTTATTATTCATAGTGGCATGTAGGATGATAGTAGAAGATTTTAAAGTGAGATGACAAAACCCAGTTCTAAACTTTTATGGAGGTTGTTGTAATTCACTGCCAAAAGAAGGGTCATTTTAACAGATCTTGTAGTCTGTATGCAGGGAGAGCTTCAGAGCGGAATCAGGAGGTCTGAAACACTTAGTGGTGTGTTTCAGTTTTTGTGGTAACAGTCTGGGCAGAAGGCAATCACTGAGAGATTCTATTGAAGTGTGAAGACATCTGAGATTTACCTGCTAAAGTTTTCCAAAAAGTGCCACTGTTGAAAGCATTGCAATTCTTAGGAATTACTGACTTAAAAATTCTGAGGATATTCAACACGTACCCTGTAATTCTGTACTTGGAGGTGGAAGGGCAGCTCTGTGTATCAATCAGTGTCCTTACTACTCCAAATTTCTGTGGCTTATGTGAAAATTAACTCGTCTCTTCTGCTTTGTTTTAGAGACTTGCTTTCAATCTTTTTATCTAACTTGATCTAAAGTGATTTATATAATGCTTATTTCCTTGGGTGTAGTGACTTTTTGCATAAGAAGGAAAATGTGCATATGGAAGAGTGTGGTGTGTGAATTTAAGTGTGAAGTTCTTGAAAAAGTGTGTCAGTGTGGTCGAGGCAAAATCTGCTTTATTTTCTGTGTTCTAGTATAGTTTAAAATAGAATGGAATACACTGGCTTTAGCTTCTTACATTTGAAAATAAGCAAAATCTTGTACGTCACAGTATTGTGGCTTAGAGGAGTAACCTCACCCTGCTGTGCCTCACAGCTCAGTGATGCCCATCAGTGAATCAGAGCTGTAAACAGCACTCAGTTGTAAACAGCACTTTGGCAGATGAAGTGTCCCCAGCGGGCTTCTTTTTCAGGTCTTCTCTGTGGGAGTGGGAAGGAAGGAAGGGTTGGTGTGTGCGTAGGGACTAGCTGGTTCTTTCACAGCTGGTCTGTAACTAAGCCTTTTGATCACAGGCCTTAAAACAGCATGGTTCTCATCTTTGGTGTCCAGCTATTGTAGTCTAGCTGATGCATGTTTAAATTTCAGTAACTGTGATTGTCTAGAGTTAAACAGTCTGTACTCTGAGACCCTAGAAAATGGTATAAAATAGCACTTGGGCTTTGTATGTGAAATGAGACAAGAATATGTTTTGCCGTTTGGGGTGCACACACAACTACAAACAGATTCCAATTCTGATTTTCCTGTTGTCTCAAAAGTGTGGTGCAGATCAGCTTGTGAAAGGTGTAATTTTGCAAAGCATTTATTTGATACATCTGTAGTGTGTTTACTTTTTAGGATCAGAGTCTCAGGGAGTGTAAACCTTTCTACAGAGTGCATCTCTGAACTACTTTCTGAATTTTTTGTTCATTCTCAGTTTATATGACTGCATGCAGATGTATGATATCTTCCTTCTTATGAATGTCTTCTGTGCTACAGCATCTTGGACATGGTTGAGGTTAGGCTCAGGAAGCTATGTTGGCCATGTTTGAAATCCATGTCACATACTAGAATATTCAGGTGGCTCACAGCTGTAAGATTTTTTCTTTGTGGTTCAAGAGAGTCCCCAGAGCTTGAGGTGTGATTTTTGTGTGAGAGGTGTTTCTGTTGCTGCAGTGAAAGGCAAGACTGCAGAGTCAGCAGTGCTTACCAGTTGGTTTCCTGCCCTAGCTGAGGATTTGGCTTACACCACAGCCAAAGCCAGCTTGTTTTTCTGATCAGTCACACGATGCAGCCTTGGCATGGGAAAGGCACTTGAGTGCCAGTGGCCTCTTGAGTATCAAAAGCCACTGCTTGGCCACCCATCATGTTGCCATGGTCTGTTTGGGCTACATGTTCACCACATTTCTGAAAATCATAGTTAACATCTGTTGAATTTGGTATCCAGATTTGAATATAAGGAAAATTGAGGTACTGCAAAGCACTGTGCCTGTAACTTGGTTTCACTATTTGAAAAATAAAGCCAAACATGCTTGCTGAGGTCCTTTTGGCTGAGCTGGTGTATTTGTGACATCCTGTGGCTTGAAGGCGAGTACTATAATTTATGTAGCTTTGCTGACTGACTGGTTTGGGATTCTTGTATTTCCTTAGGTACAACATTGATCCTGGCTTGTACTGTCCATTTTTCTCTCTTGGGGCATGCATGGAAGGTTTGAACTCTTTATTCAGTCAGCTCCTAGGGATCTCTCTCTATGCTGAACAGACAAAGAGAGGAGAGATTTGGTCTGAAGATGTTCGAAAGTTGGTAAGTGTTCCCAGCATCTGAAACCAAAGGGAAGATAAACAAGATAGTGTGTTCCTGTGAGCTGTGAATCAAACTTTTAAAAAAAATTGCTTGGATACCTATCAAAAGCACAAGCTAGTTATCTAATTTTAGTGGAGTTAGACTTCAAAAGTATTATCATCTCTTTAAGTGCCTTTTGGATGTTTGGTGTTTTATGGCTTAACAACAGCTCTGTGTCAATGATGCCTGAATCAGAAACAGCTTCTGTGTTTGGAGATTATTGTTGCACCTTTCTGAATGAGTCCTGTTAGTTTATTTAGTTTCAATTTGTAGATGACCGTAGGTGACTAGAATGCTGTAGGTGTATGTCCTAGCAGTCATGTGTCTTTGCCTCATATTTTTTACTCTGTAAGTCATCTTTACTTGGAGATTGATTTTTAATTTTCTTTTATTTTTCTGCCCTCTTTTTAGGGGAGGGTGGAAATAAAAACTTGGGCAGTAACTTAGTCATCAGGTTCCCAAGTTCCTCTGTTGTCTTCCTACATTTATTCACTGCCAGATCTCCACTACTCTTCTATCCTCAACCTCCAGCAAGAGAGTCTGTTCTTTATATACTGTGGGTCAAGTTGTAGTTACTCATTACTCTTTCTATTTTTATTTCCATGGTAAATCAGCTTGTGGTTGTCACTTGGGGCCTGCAGACAGTGCTTTTTTAATACAGAAAGTACTTTTAATGCTAATCTGTGACTAGCTAGTTTTGAGTGAAATGCAGAAACATCTGTAGTTTGAGATACAAGATGTGAATTTTGTACACATTTTTTTTTTCAATTAAAATTATGAATAGATTTTATATTAATTATTCCCAATTCACTTGTTATTTATTCATTGTAAGTCTTGGGATTTGAATATTATGTCTTCAATTTACACGTTATCGGTGCTTTCAGTATGGAAATTATACTCTTTTTTTTCTTCAGGCTGTTGTTCACGAAACTGAAGGTTTGCTAGGATACATCTATTGTGACTTCTTCCAGCGACCTGATAAACCACATCAGGTAACATTTGTGATCTGACTTCAGCTTTTATTGGAGTGAAGCATTAGTGTCATTTGCATTCAATGTAAATTTAGTGAAACTTGCCTCATTTTAAAATAGATTTAAACAGGGAATGTCTGTAACTTTGTGTCTGGGTTTAGATAAAATATTTTTTAGAGCAAGCTTTCATTTAAAAAAACATCACCCAGTAGGCTGAACTCAGACTCTGTGGTACAGAGTAACAGGCATTATGAAATGTCATAGAACTCTGTTTAGAGAAATGATAGATATTTAAACACTTATTTTCTGGCCTACCGTTTACAAGTAGAAACAATCTGACATTTGCACTTTCTAATCTTTACGCTCATCTAATTTTTATTCTAAATTCTCCTTAAAACTGTAGATGGTTTTACTGTAGATGTTGTGGCTGTCACTACCTAGTATTAGTATATTTGCAATAGGATGCAGTAGAGTTGATACTTCACTCAGTAGAAGCATCTGCAAATTTCCACCGTTAGTGAGGTGATGAGCGGCAAAGTTTAAATCTGCATTAGTTTAATATATAACTGTTTTTTAGTATTTCACAATATACTAGTAGTGCTGTGTGGTGTATTTTATAAAGGAGTTACTGCTGAAGGCTGAGGAGGGAGCTGGATCTGTACGTTATGGATTTGACTCATCAGTAAATTTCTTGCCACTAGTGATACCCATTAGGAAATTTGAATGGTTTGATAATTCTAAAACATAAAGAAATAATTTTATTTTCTAAAAGCAAAACAGTCTTTCCTTTATGGAATAAAGTAATTTCCTTATGAATTTGAAGCATGTAATAAGGATGGAGAAACAGTGCTGCTATTGAACAACACTGTTAATGATCATTGAATTCCACTTGTGTAACAAGTATATGTTCAGATTTGATTTAACAGTTTAGTTTAATTTAATCATTGTTTTAGTATCATTGATATAATGACATTGGCTGTCCATGTTTGCTTTTACCTTGAAAAGGACTGTCACTTTACAGTTCGAGGTGGCAGGCTAAAGGAAAATGGAGAGTACCAGCTACCTGTAGTTGTTCTTATGCTGAGCCTTCCCAATTCAGCAAGGGGTGCACCAACGCTACTAAGTCCTGGCATGATGGAGAATCTCTTCCATGAAATGGGGCATGCTATGCACTCTATGCTGGGAAGAACTCGGTACCAACATGTCACTGGTAAGGAAGTTATAAGAGTGATTTTTTTGTTTTAGTCAGATGTTTAATTTCCAGAAGAAAGGAGTAGATTTAAAAAAAATTATAAATAGACTGAACAAAACAAAAGAATAAAAAGAGTATGAACCAAAAATGGTTTTCATGTTAATAGTTCTGTACCCTTCATGATTTGAGAATACAGTATCAGATCCTTAGATATTATGTAGAACTCAACCTAACAACACTTGATTATTCTTTTTCTAATAAGAATGAGGTGTTCATATCTCTTCTTTATGTACTGTTGATCGTTATTGTATTGGTGGCATCCACTCTTGCAAGTTAGTCTTATATGGAGTTTATAATTATTGGAATAGCTGGAGGTTGGGAAATAGATTGTACCTAATGTAGAACCACAATGAATCCTGGGTTGGAAATTACTTAGGAAAACGAATGAAGGAAAATTAGTGAATTAGGTCTTACAAAGAGTAGTGAGGGTATTGGTTGGCAAGTCTCTGGCTTCTGTAACCTTCTGCTGTGGCAAACAGGTCAAAGACTCATGCTGGCTAAGGCTGCTTGACATGCTACTCTTTTTTTGCCTGTGGACAGCTTGGTATATTCTTTTCTATAATAGTGTGCTGGAAATCTCAAGTAGACATTTACATATTAAAAAAAACCCCAAAACAAACAGCCAAACAGATGAGATTGTAACTCCCTTGTCTGATGAATTATTTTTTAGTATGTTTTACCGTTTTTATGTTAGTGATACAAAGGGATGTCCATATTAATGTTTTATCAATGGATACCTTTGCACTCAGTGGCAGAATACTCTTTTTTTAAGTCATCCATTTAAAATTAAAATTGAGTGAACTGTTTTATAAGTAGGTTACTAGTGGACATTGTTAAAACAGATGAACACTGCATAATTCCTTCCATATAAGCTCTATATGGTCTTTGGGACAGCTAAGGACTTTTCCCCCAGTCCTTCCCCTCATGTAGCCTTGCTCATCTTGAGCTATAGGAATACTTACATGCCCAAAGTAGCTGCTTTAATGCAAGTTCTCCTCTTGTGCTGAATTGTGAGTGTCTGCATGTCAAACTCTTGAAGGGGCAGGAAATAGCTTATTTTGAGCCTCAGACTTTCTGAGAGTCCCTGTGTATGGTTTCTGTGTTGCCTTAGCTCCAGGCAGTCCTGTATCCCAGAGGATTTCACTCCAGATCTAGCATTGCAAAAGCAGCATTGGAGGTTGTAGGTCAGTGGTGCTGTTTCTGCAGAGAATCCTTTTTTAATGGATTTGGAATGTGTAACAATGAAAGGTCTTGTCATAGGGATGTCTGTTAGGGGCTGTCTGCTCTCATGGAACACGAGGGTGGTGAAGTATGGACACAAGATGACTATAGGCTGTTATGAGAACAAAAAATTTGCCATTCAGTTGAGATGAGCTGAGTAGTTTGACATCTTTCCTGCTCTCTCTTGCTTTACTTTTCTTTAATTCAGAACTACACAGTTAAGATCATGCATTTTCAGAATATAAGGAGAATTTTTGCTATCAAGTAGATTTTTCAGCAGTGGTGGACAAACAGAATGAGTTTTATGGGTCAATGCAGAAGTGCATATAGCTAATGTGTCTGTGAAAAGGTCTAATGTGATTTGAAATTACATCAGAGCTGTATCTAAAAGCAGTATTAGAATGGTAAATGTACTGGTGAAACCTCATGCAATGTTTGGGCATGTTCATTTTGTGTGTCTAGTGTGAAGGTGAATTCAAACTGCAGCAGGTACAGAGAAGAGCTAGAATGGATGGTTTCTTAGACTTTATCTTACCTTTGGGTGATGATGACTCAGAAAGAATATAGTTTCAATTTAGTAGGTAAAAACCAGTGGGGTAAATGCTATTTATATTAAAGAGCAGTAAAGAGCAGTCTGAATCATTGCGTGTAAACAGATTATAAGTTAAGACTGAAAATTAGAGAAAGGATTGTAGAGGTCAAAGGAGTGATTCAGAAAATAGTAAAAGCATACTGGGATTTAAGACTAATTCTGAATGTTGACATTGTCTCTGGCAGACAGGGATAGAGGTGATGACCCAGTGGGTCCACTGTGAAAGCAAGAACTTTTTACTTTGCTAACTTTAATATAGAAATTAGAAATTCAGCTTTGATTTGGCAATGTGTTACACTTTTTAATAACTTGCATTAGGTAAGATGCTGATAAAGATTAGAATAAATAAGGCCTTTGGGAAAGTGCTTTTTGAAAATAGCAACAGGTAAGATATTAACACATTGCACTTACATAGAACATGTCTTCAATCTGCAAGAGTGTTTCTTGAATGAATGATTGGTATTATAAAGCGAGGTTAATATAAAGCATAAGTGAGCTCAGCAAACAGATGGAAGCTAAGACTTGTAACTGTGAATGGGATTAAGGCAGAGTTTTGTTTACATTGTAGTTTAATTTAGGTTTAGGACACTTAAATGGATTTGCTGTTTCACGTAGGGCCAGTTTGGCTACAGTCTGGTTTAGTTTAAAAAGGGTGTGATCCAGAGCTTTATAAGGTACCTCACCCAGCTGTTCAAATATTTTGTTTTACTTTGTGATTTATAGTAAAATGTGTAGGATCATAATGAAGTTTTTCTGGCAGTATGTACAATAATGGAAATAAAATATTGACTTAAAAAATGAAAGAACATTAAAGTTCACCGAAAGTCCAAACTGAAAGTTGCAAAACCTTTTGGGAAGAGTTAACTATTTGTGTTAGTGGAAATAGCAAATGCTAATACATATGATTATTCTACCTCTAGGAACCAGATGTGCTACTGATTTTGCTGAAGTTCCCTCAATTCTGATGGAGTACTTTGCAAATGACTATCGAGTGGTTAACCAGTTTGCAAGGCATTATAAAACAGGACAGGTAGGGGAAAAATATGTAAAATATTAATAAATGTATGTAGGAAAAGAATAATATTTACATATGTTATTGATTAATAATGTTTAAAGTAGAAATAAACAATGGATAAAATGATTTTAGTATTGTAATTTCAGTTATTCAGAAAAAAAGTTAATATTGTCATTGCAAAAAAGATAAATGTAATCTGTGGAAGAATACTAGGTTCTTGTATCTAAGGTTCCAATTAAATATTTAAAACTTTCAGCCTTTTTTTACTACAAGGTGTAGTAGTTGAACAACTTCCATGTGAATCAAGTTATTTGGAATGGTTTAATATAATTACAGGTAAGTTATGACAAAAATAGAATTTGTCATTGAACTCTCTAAAGTCTGTCTTAAAATAAAGTGCAGGTAACCAATCATGGACATAAATGGAAATGATCTTCAGTGTTTCAAAATTTCCATTTTTAGCACAATATAGGGCAGTGATTGAAGTATTTTTGTGATGAAAAACACACTGCTTTATTTAGGATTATATTAGGATTAGTTAGATTCTTTCAGTCATGAATTTCTGCATTAAAACTCTGATGCTGTTCTTATATGAAGTAAATCTTTATTAGTCTGTTTCAAGAATCTGCTTTCTGTGGGGTATTTGGAAAACAGTGCTCTTTGGAACAAGGTGACTTTTGGTGGTCACTTTAAGACATGGCAATAGAAAATGATTTCTATTTATACAGACATTTCCTAAATTCCTCCTAAGTTGTGTAGCTCCAATACTTCACTGGAGTTTTTTATCCAACACTAAACATTCAGTTTATTTCAGTATTATGGAAGTAGAATTATGTTTACCTCCATTGAACAGTTAGGAAAATACATTGCTTAACTTTTATTTTAATAGATATTGTCTGAGAAATTTGCTCTTTTTTTGTTTTGGGGGGTTTTTTGGGGTTTTTTTGGGTTTTTGCTTGCTTGTTTTTGTTTTTTTTGTTTTTTTTTGTTGTTTTTTTTTGTTTGTTTGTTTTTTTGTTTGTTTTTTTGCAACAGAGCAATCGTTTCTACAGAATTGATTGTGCTGAGAAATGTCTCTTTGAAACCTGGGAGTTAAACTCAGTTCAGGAGTGTTGATCATTCATCTATTTGAATCCACATACAGAAATCGACTTTCTAATGTTCTCTATAAAATTCATGTAGTGAACATGGATGGAGTCAATCTGATTGCATATGAGTTCAGAGAATGAGCTTCACTAAAACATCTGATAGAAATTTGTAGAACATTATTTATGGCTTTGTATTTTCAAAATGACTTGACAAATCTAAACCATGTTTAGTTTCAGTGCAAAAGCTAGGAACCAGTCACTGTGTCCCATTTGGCATTTCCATAAACTACTTCTGTTTATTGGTGGTGAAATCTTCCCCTTTCAGAGAGCAATTGAGAGAGGTTTGATGGAGAAATCCAGTCTTGAAGGGGGCAAGAATGGATTATGCTGAAAGATGAGAAGAGCTTGAAACTGCTCTGTGGCCCTTGAGGGCTTTAGATGGCTTGCTTTTAATTGCTTTTTTAAAATTTTAGAATGCATTTTTAAGCTATTATCCAACATATATAAATCTGCTTTTGCTTGTGTTTGTTCATCTAAACTGATTTTAAGAATCTGATATCAGATTTCTATGTTCATCATTTAAATACAAATAGATTGAAGTAATCTTTTCTGTTGTGTATATGTTATGAAGTACTTGGTCTTGAAAATCCCATCTTTCTTACATTTTCTACTTCACAAAGATCTTTTTGGGGCTTACTTTCTGTGCTTGTTCTCTGATTCTTTTGTTACTCAAATAGGAAATGAGATTTTTTTTGTTTGTTTTTCCAGTTTTTGATTTATTTGAAAAAAAGAAGAGTCCCCCTTTTCAAGGGGAAGTAAGGAAGGTGGATGAAAAAGTTAAAATGTGAAAACTGTGAAACCATTTAATCAATATGTTGTTCTGTACGAGAACTTCCATTAATTTTCTTCTTATGAGAGGTTTTCTGGGCTAGAAGGATCTTTTCTGCAACAACTACACCAACAGAGCTCTGCTGGATGTTGGCAGAAGGAGGACTTGCTACTGACCCAGTTTCTGTCAGAGGCAATGCAGATAATTTGCCAAAGCATCCTTCTTTTGGTGTTGCTGCATCTACAATCTATTTTTTGCATGCAGACTTCAGGTGGTGTGGTTTTTAATATCCCTGTTGAACATAATTGCATCAGAAACTTGTCAGTGTAATCTCATATTAGCCATTGCTGTAAAAGTGAATTGTAGAAGGACTCTTCTTTGAGGATCTGCACTTACAATCAGTGCTTATGCTTGTGAGAAGAGGAGGGGAAAGAGGTGTTTTGATTATTAAAATGTGCACTGTTGAAAATTGTATTTCAGTAGCATTGCAGAAAAAGAAACTGATGGGCAGACCTTCAAAGATGAGAGTTTATTTAGATGTAGATCATGAGGTTCTGGTCCAAAATATCTTGAAGTTTATAGAAAGCTTGTCTCTGCCTTCTGTCCCTTTTGAAAGGTTGTGCTGTTGAATGTTGAGGAGTGACAAAGCTTGCAAGCTCTTCTGTCAAAAGGAGCAAGTCTTTTGAACTTAGTTGAAAAAACTGGCCAGTACAGATCTATTTGTTTCAAGAAAATAGCAAGCCTAGTTTTCCTTTCATCTGAAAGACGACTCAAGCAAAAACAAATCCTTGAGATAAAATGAATAAATAGAGAGGGCTGTTATAATTAGTTACTAAAATTGGATTAGTCAGGTAAACTCATGAAGCCAAGCCATATCAAAATGAGGGCATTACAGTGCTTAAGCAGACCAATCTGGTGCATATGTGCCATTCTGTATCATTATGATTTTTAAATTTCATTTTTGAAGTGCAGAGATATGTGGTAGGTCTGAGCTAAATAATTTTAAGCTTGTGCATCTTTGGTGGCTCTCTTGAACAAAGGCCACTGTTTCAGCTGTTCAAATTTGAACTGAGTTCATTTTTCACAGAGATGGAATTACAAAGACAGTATTGTATTAGCATGATTATAAGAATAAGCCCACAGATAGTGAACAGTTGTAATGTGTTGCAGTTACTACACAGTGGTAAGGAGTTAAGCATGCTTTGAGACACAGGGAATTCTGCTCTTTTAGCCACCATGAAAAAGATGCTGAAAAATTCATTCCAAGAGCTTAAAGTTACTTAATGGAGAAGGATAGAAAAGTGGACCTCAAAGTAAAGCATGTAGTATTTAAATTTTAAAAATTGAATGGCTATTCAATGACGTAGTTTTAGCCAAAGCTCTGTGAAGTCTTTCTTTTAGAAGGAAGATGACAGTCTCAGTCTGGTTTTATCAGAGAGTTCATCTTTCAGAAGTGAAGTAAGAATGCTGAAGCTTTTTTTAGATTCATTCAGCTGCTTATTAAGTGGCTTTGTGCGATTGTAGTGGAGCAAGGAGCAATAGTTTCCATTGCCTGAAACACTGCACGCTCCAGTTCAAGACCTCAGCATATCTGTGTGCATGACATTCACAGAAACATACCTTGGAGTGGAGTTGTGGTCTTTGAAAAACCCTCTGGAGTCAAATTTTGCTTCCCTGAAATCTGAAGTATTAAGATCTCAAAGGTGTTTTGGGAAAAATAAGTGATTTCTTTATCAATTTATATTCTTTCAATTTAATCTAATTTCGGCAGTGCTTTTCTGGTGCCAATTTCTGCTTGGCTTGTGAATTATGATCACAACACAGTTTTTGAGCCAGGTTAGTAACACTGATAGGTTGAAGAAAGACATAAATGTTTTTCCTCCTTTCTCTTTTTGTCAACAGGCGTAGTCATAAGAATGACTTGTACTTTCTTGTTCATTTTTATCTGCTCAAACAGTAGAGATTGCTTTTCAATGCACAGTAGATTGACATTGTTTGTTTGACATTCATATGGCTACGAAAATAGTTAACAGAATTTTCTTGGAGACTCTTGGTAAAATTTTACTTAGTCTCTAGAACTTCCTCTTGACATCATTTAATATAGAAGAAATACAAAATTGAAATTCCATTATGTTGAAAGAGTTGGTTTGACCTTACTGGTAGGAGAGCTCTTAACTCTTGAGTGATAACTTTGTAAAACATACATGTTTGCTATTGCTAAGTTTTTGGTTGTTCAGGTCGTTAACACGGACAAATTACCATTTACAAATTTCCATCCAGTTTTCTCATACTTTGCTGTATCCTACATACAGAGGCCCCTAGAAGAAATCAGTTTTGTTAAAATCCATGTTGTACTAGTTCACTAGGGAAAAAAAAGTCTCCAAAAAACTGATAAAACTTGCTGATGGGTTTTGTGCTTAAAAAAATCTGTTCAATATTCTATTGGTTTCCTTGTTGAAACCATGTTATTGCAAACCCAGATGTACTTTAGTTCCAAGCTGAAAGGCCATTGAAGGGTGTGCTGTACTGGTGTAAGAGGATGAGACAGAGACATTCATAGAACAGGGAGAATAATTGTCCAACCAAAATACTCTAAACAATTGTAACTTTTCTACTTTACTTTCTGCCTTATTAAATTCTCTGGTTCTATAACATGCTTGACCTAGCTAACTTCTGAGTTGAAGAAGAGGTTGCAAGCTTTAGCAAGTACTGCATAGAGCTGCTGTGCAACCAGAGAATTTTTCTTACCTGCTTCAACTTTGAGATTCTAGAGTCAATTGATAAAATTTTCTTCACTTAGGTGTAACTTCTCTAGAGCTGGATTTTTATTCTGTGAACATTGTTTGTCTTGAATTCATATAATTTGCAGACAATCTAAACATATGGCTCTGCCATATCTGTAGAGTTCCTTGGATTATTTCTTGAATGCTTCAACACACTATAAAAGCATAGGTATGATTTTAGAATCAAGCTTAATACCTAGCATCTCTATAACATTGTTCAGCTTGTAGTACCTTTCTTAATATTTTAGAGAGAATGCAGTTATTTTAACCATATTTCATTTGTTTGGCTAAGGAAGCTGCTAGAAAAAAAAAAAAAGAAAATGTTTGTTAGGAAAAACATCTATTGAAAAGCTTCAGCAAGTTATGGAAGAAGTAGAAGGTCAAGCATTCACAGTCAGACATTCTTAAAAATCTGGCATTAAAAAGTCTTTGGATGTATTTGCAGACATCTGGATGGAAAGTCAAAAAGTTTGTTTAACGACTTGAAAAGTGTTTCTGACTTTTCAGTCTGTGGTGGCATGGATAATTTTATTGCCATAGATGTGGAATAAATTTAACTTTGTTAAAAATTTCAAAGGGTAGATATTTGCTGTCAGTACAACTAAATATTTTTATGTGGGTTAGGGCAGAAGGCCTGATGCTGTCTCAGTTGAAGTTATGAAAACCCAGTATTATTATGCTCAGTATTATGAGTTATATGATGTGGGAGGGCTTTAACTGCCCGGTCTGTTTATGTCTAAAAATAGTAATAACATTTTTAACAGGCATATGGGGGATGTGGAATCAGTTTATAGAAAAACAAACAGGTTTCACACAGTAATTTCTCTATTGCTATGTGGATTAATGCTGATATCTTAATTGGTCATTTAATGCTTTGCTCAGCAAATATTTCCTTCCTCAATGCAAAGCACTTCAAATATGTTTTATTACCACCAGGGTTTTTTTGTTTTGTTTTGTTTTGTTTTTTTGTGTCTTCAGCCTCTTCTAGTAATTAGCTATTTAAACACAATTTACAAAAAACCCAATAAGTCTAAATGTGATCTGATTTTTTTTTCAAGCCGCTTCCCAAAAACATGGTGTCAAGACTATGTGAGTCCAAAAAGGTGTGTGCTGCAGCTGATATGCAACTGCAGGTATGTGTTTTGCATTCTAGTTTCTACTCTCTATTAACACTTAAAAAAAATATTTTAGTTCTTATAATTTGACCAACTTTTTAAAATGTAGATGTGTTATCTAAGTATATGCTAATTAATTAAATTTTATATTAATTATGTTTACTTTTCTGAACATATTCTGTGTTGTCTGCTTAAGCCTAAATGCTTATATCTATAGGAAAATATAAGGAAAACTACAGCTTTTGAAAATAATTGGATTATCAGAATTCCCAAACATAGGTTAAGGTTGAATTATTGAATTAATGGAATAATTTATGGAGAATTTGAAGTAGAAGAAGTATTGTGTACCTTAGATCATTAAAGTATAGTAGGACTGAGAGATACAGGCTACCATAGTAAAATCAAACCAGCATGTTTATTTGCTAGAATGTGATTTGAGCTCCTTGTCTTCTGCAGCTCCAGATGAAAGTAGCCACTTCATCACATCAAAATTGCTGGCTGAGCTGTAAGGATGTAAGACTTCTCACTCACAGTGTTAGGAGAAGTAACTAAATTCATAAACCTTTATTTTCTGTGGGGAGGTGTGATTGATCAGTCATTTCTGTAAGCAATCAGTGATGCTGTTCTTCAAAGGAAGTAAAGGAAATTAGACTTCTATCTGAAATGGTATTTGGCATTTTTCAGTCCTGAAACAGCAGTTCTCAGACGTGTACAGTAGCATTAGCATCCAGCTAATGCTAGGTTTTTTTACAGTGAGCATTTGGCTGCATTTAGTATGCTACAAGGTTTTGCTGTGTGATTTTTGTGATTTTGTTTTCTCCTTTGTTTTGCCTTAAGCCTGAAGCACACAGTTTTTCCTTCTACAATTTACCTGGTGTTTAGGTGAGATAACTCTGCTAGTACCTTAGTGAAGGTTAGTTACTGAGATGTGGAAGGAAACAAATTCACAGATCTTTGGTACTTCTTCCTTTGACAAGTGGCCATATGATCACAACCCTGCCTACAAACATGAGTTAGGCTGGTTAACTGAAGTTGATCTGAAAGAGAAACTTAAATATTTGCAGTTTTTTCCGTGCAGTTACATAGAAAACTTTAAACTAATCAGAAGTCTGGAGTGTGGACCTGTTAGTTGTACACATGTCGTTTACACTAGTCAAAGCCAGACTGAACACTGCTTTCAGTGTATATATGTGTTTTTCATTGGTTAAACTTAATGGACTTTTGAACTTTTGAATGTGCTTTCAGTGCACTGCTGGCTGTCATCAGCCAGTGCTGGCTGGACAGGTGCTACCCGTGGCTATACCTCAGTGACATGAAAATATAACTGCACCATCTCTGCAGCTCTGATTTTGAAATGGGCATTACTGGCTTTGAAAGATTCTCATAAAGATGTGTGATAATCCAGAAAGAATGTGGGCAAGAATATAAATAATTAATACAGTAGTTTTTTTATTGGAAAAAAAAAAGAATTCACATAAAATTTATACTGTGAATGCTTAATCATGGACCTTTATTCCCGAGGGCACAACACCTGTACAGATTAGTAACCACCAAAGTGTTGATCAAGTCCTTTCACATGCACCCTTTCTTTTCTGGTGTCTCTATCCATAACAGCTATGTATCAATCTGACAGATTTCTTTCAACTTTTTATATGTATTTGCTATGATCTTGTCAAGGTTTGAGACCAAGCTGGCATTGTGGAGGCTAAATGGGCTTGGACATCAAGCAATATAAGCCACAAATATATTCAAAAGTGACATGGCCTCCCAGTTCTGTGGTGCGGGAGAGAGTATTCCAAAAGGAGAAGTCATGGCATCAGTTGCTTGTGCTGGGGCTGTGCAATGCCCCTGCTGCTGTTGGGCCTCAGCTGGTCCTGGGGCCTCTTTACAGTCTGTCTTGGGAGTCACTCCACACCCCATGGCTCAAGAACACCCACTTCTGATGGCCCAAGTTCCCATGGGTGCCTAATGATTGACTGGTGCTGCAGTGATGCAGTGATTTAGCAGGCTGCTTACCATCAAATTATGCTTATGTAAATTAAGTTCATCTAGTTTCAACCTGTGCCAAATGACCACCATGCCATACTGAATAATATTATTCATTTCTACTTTCAGCACTATGTTTTTGGAGATACCAGGTGTAAAACCTGCAGAACTGTGCACTCATTTCAAAGAGACAGATTGGCAGACCTTTCTGTTGAATAATTCGGAAAAAAAGTCTCAGAAAAGTTGACTAAATGGCAAATATAAAGCTAATAGATTCCATTTTAGAAGTGCATTGTTACCCATACAGATTAAAAAGTATAATAATTAATTGAAGCAAAATATATTTTAATTTGCAGATGCCAAAGTATGTATGTGCTGCTAGCTATGTGCCTGAAAAAACTGTGCATGATGATTCTAGAACCGTTCCTTCAGACTTTGCAAAGACTATATTCTGTATTGATGGCTAGATGCTATGTTAGCTATATTTGACCTTTAAAAGAAGAAAAAGTGCTGACAAATATTCCAGATGTGTGGAAAACACTTGGAGGTTCTTCTGTGGTCTGTTCAGAAAATAAGTCTATTGGCACATTAAAGTAAGAAATATAGCATCTTTTTCACAACTGTAATACCTCTGAATTTCTTTTAGGTCATGTAATCAGTTACTCAGAAGGAAAGATAGGAGTGCCCATATATCTTCTCCTAAGGCTTTTGTCAGGCAGATTCAATCTCAGACTCTTTCACTCAGTAGTAACTTCCCTGGAAAATGCCTAAGTGTGTGCATATTAATGCTATTAAGTAGACAAGGAGCTAGAAAGAACTGGAATCAAGTGAAACTAATAAATAGCAATGTAAGTGCAAAATAGAGAGACAGTATGAAGATATATAACTATTTGATGGTATTTTTATATTTTTAAGTTGTTTGAGAAATGTGAATTAGAAATCATCTTCTATCTACTGCTTGGTGTTAAGTATTAGCTTGCTTCTCAGCAGTATCACCTAAAATCCTGTGGTCCTGGGATGTGTTTCCCTTTCCCATTTCAAAGGCCTGTGTAAACACCCAGAACTGTGGTTTGTAGATGGTAATGCATATGGGTATAAAGTTCATCCAAGTTTATTTTCAGGGCTGGTTTTTTTAACCGTGCTGTCCAGGTGGCCTGGCTCATAGCTTTCTTCCCACACTGTACATGTGCCAGGATCAAGGGAGAGCTTCTAGCTGACTTCAGTGACTCATTTCCCTGTCACCACATTGTTCCTTAGGCAGAACATAGAACTGGCCTTCGGTGACATTTCCCCACTTCCTAGCTGTGAGTTGAGCTTTTGCTCCTTGACCACAAACTGCTTCACTCCAAATTTCACATTAGAGAAGGTCCCCTGCAGTGCAGATGCAGTTCCCCCATGTTGTGAGGAACACTGAAGAACAACTGCAGACTGGTCCAAACGAAGATGGGAGATAGAAAAAAGAGGTTGACACTGGAGTCTGTTGTCATCTGCTGAAGTTCCTCATGTTTGATTTGGGTTTTGTAGAGAGGAGAAGGGAAGTTATTGTGAAATGACTACTGCAGAGTTAAAAAGGTCTAAGGTGACAGGAGAAAGTGAGCTTTTTAGGACTAGTACATCAGGTAATTTTCAGGTTTATTCATGGTACTTACTGTGGGTCATACTCTGTCACGCTTGCTACCATAAACCTGTAGCTTTTGTTACACTGTGTAAAAAAAAAAAAAAAAAAGAGTGGGATTCTAGTGACTAGGAATGCAAAGCCATTATAAAGCCTCTTTCTCTTCTTAGATAAATAAGACTAAAAAAGTATTGTAGTTTTTGCAGTATAGCATAGGTGTCTCTTTATTTTTTTAGTTGGAACAGATGCTTGCTGCCTGCTCTGCATCTGTAGATGGTCAATGTTGAGTGTTTACATGTCTTGTTCAGTGTTGCTGCCTGGGACACAAAACTTGCAATGTCATTAATGGGTGATTGTGCAAGTGGAGTCTTACTGACCTCTCTTCTCATTAGCCATGTAGGAAGCAAGCAGGAAATACAGGAGTAGCTGCTGCAAATCACGGTTTATTCACCCCCCTGCTTATAACCCTCAGTTTTTCTTGGAAAAAAAATCAATGTGCACATTTGTTAGTTGTCAAGAGAGACTGTCAAAGGCTTTATCAGAATTCTCTATGTTAGAAGACAGCTTATTCAAACAGAAGGCATATACTCCTTTAGAAACAGTCACAGTTTTGGTGAAACTACATGTTGTATCCAGAACAAATAAAAAGATGCTGAATTCTGATAAATTACTAAAGCGTTCAGAATGATTTGTACTCAAATTTCATAATAAAGAATCTTTTCAGAGGTTCAGGGAGTTGTGTTATTTAGATAACATAAAACATCCAAACAACTTTTACTCCATAAAATTTTGTGGTTATAGTTCCTGGAATGGTGTGTTTATGTCATTGGGGATGGTATTGCACACTGGGAGTGTGACTGGGCCTAAAACTCTAGCCAAATTATTTGCTTCATTCCTTTTTCATTCTCAAAAAGCAAAAGAGCTTTTTGAGACTCCTTATTGTCAATCACATTTCCTATGAAATGTGCCTACCACAGGATGACCTGACTTCTTGCCTTAAACATCTGGATCCATCAAACTTCTCAAAAATATCTTGTGTTGCTCAGTAGTGGGTGTCCTCTGTCTTCCTTGCACACAAAATAGGAAATCTTCATACTTAAAAAAAAAAAAAAAAGGCTGCAATCATTTCTTTTGTCCATGCCTGTTTCATGTTTTTTTTGTTACAGTGCCAGAGACTCTGCTTTGCTGTCTTTGCTTGGAAAGTGTTTTTAATGGTTCCATTTTCCCACTCTCCCAATACCTCAGTAATTTGGTCGTGCACCTGTGTTCTGCTGTACTTCACATGCATAAAAATGTTTATGGGGCACTCTTACTTCTGGCAAAATACCCTCCTGGTGCAGTGTACTTTGAGCTACGCTTACACTTCAGCACTTTATTGCTCTGATGGTGAGAGCTTATATAAAGGAAAAATCTGCCTTAGTACTACACTGTTGTATGGCTCTAGCAGAAACTCAGTAGCATCAGCAGCTCTCTGTCTAGTGGGCATGGTACTTTTAGCTCAAAGGTTGGACTTGATAATCTTGGAGGTCTTTTCCAACCTTACTGATTCTGTAATATTGTTAACATAATTCTTATGTTCACTGCCTAAGCCATAAATTGCTCCTGCCGGGGTAAAGTGTTCTCATGGTTGCAGGTACACATGAAAATAGCTTATTTTGCAGTGTCTACTTAAAAAACTTTAAATAAATAACTTAAAAATAGGGGTTTTAAATTAAATCTATTTTAAAATACTTTTCTTGAAAAGGGGAATTGATGGAGGGCCTTAGGAACAGATCTTAATTTATTTTAAAAATGCAGAGAATTTAGTACTCCCAGTGTGCTAAGCGACATAAACATGGATTTATGAAAGGCCATGATGGTGGTGGTTGGTGTACTCCAAAAACCTGTTTCTCTCCTTGTGTAACATTAGTGTTGTACTGATGATAGATTTCCAAGCCATGTGTATTTAAAATGTTCACTCTCCCTATTCCATCTCTCATGTTCTTTTCTTTGTGTCTTTTTTGGCTTTCATATGCCAATAACATGTGCCAAAGACAAATGTATTTTCTCACTTCAGGTATTTTATGCTGTCTTGGACCAAATCTACCATGGTAAACACCCTCTAAAAAAGTCAACCACAGAAATTTTAAAGGAAACCCAGGAGAAAGTTTATGGACTGCCATATGTACCCAATACAGTGAGTAGCAATAGAATAACTATAAACTGCACCGTTTCTTTGATAGCATAATAATACCCCTCCCTCTCCCTGACCCTTGCCCTGCACGCTCATGTGTTTGCTGCTGTATTGTTATATGGAAAGAGATTTATTCCTTTCATTCACTTTATCCAGAGAGTAGGGAAGTTTTTGTGCAAGTGTAGTCTTTAAATTGTGAACTTCATTACCTTGCCTTTATTTTCTTAGTAAAGAAGGCAGTGGAAACAATATATTGGAAAAAGGGTTTATTCGAGCTTTTCAAAGGCTGCTTATAAAAGGCAGCAAACACTGTGCTGCACATCGGTGTTTGTGTGCTGTCAGCATGAGAGAAAGTGTGAAGCAGGAAACAGAAGTGTGTTTTCCTCACTGTATTCCTGTGACCTTTGTCATGTGTTTTATCCTTTCATGTGTTTCTGAAAGTGCAAAATCCTTGAGTTCTACTAAGCTATCTAATTTTGATCTTCATCACAGCATGTGTTTGTTCTGTGCTTCATGTGACAGCCAAAAGCGTCGTTTGCATAGACAGCAGTCACAGGATTTCCTGGTCTGTGTGAAGCTGAATTCCCACCTGGAGCCTGGCTCCCCCAGTCACTGTTTGACACTGTGGTTAGAATACCCAAATTCTTTTTCTGCTTCTCAGAAAATGTACTTTTGTTCTTAGCAAAATGTGTCTTTCCTTCTCTTGAGAACAGTGTTGGGAGATACATTTCCTCATCAAAACTGTACTGCTGCTGCTCACACCTTCAGAAGAGTGTAACATCTTGTAGTGAGGCTATGAACATTTTGAAGTGGGACAGCACGTTTTGGCCTGGAACTGAATCCCAGCAAAATATACTGTGAACTTCTAAATAGTCAGAAAATCTATGTTTATATTTATTGAATGTAAAATTAGTGTCAAGAACTGTAAGACAGTTTAAATTTCAGTAAAACATTGTGAAAAACTTCATTAGAGTAACAGTACTTGTAGCGCATTTAATGTCTGCAGTTTGTCTTGCTGTCCTTAGCTGTTACTCCTTCCAAATTTGAGACATGTTAATGTGTTTAATTTGTAGTCCAGATAAAAAAAATAATAAAAGCCTTGAAAGTAAAGGTTGGGGTTTTTAAGTGAAGAGAATATATTTCTTCCTTTCTTTTGGTTTCAGAGCTAGACATTAAAATACACTAGTAGGGACCAGTTTTTATTTTCGTCTGTTATTTGGCTAGGTACTTATAGAGCTGGCAGAGAAAACAAAGCATTTTGATTATTTGAATTTATCTGTTCTCTATACATTTAGATTCCATTATGTAATGTTAAGTCAGACTTCTACGTCTTAAGCTAGTGGTGTTTGATAAGAGTATTTCTTCCTTAGTGAAGATCTTCACTGCATTAATGTGATTTTTCTGTAGCAGCATTATCTGTCATGGCTGCAAACATCCATTATTATCTCTTCCTAATGAGCCCTAGTTCTCTTTTGTGCTCTTGAGAGTCAAATAAATTTAGTCAATATCCTGTGAATGTACTTCGTTGGGCTTCAGTCTTACTGTGGAGGCTTATTCTGTGAAGTAGAGCCACAGCATATGTCTTCAGCAGATGAATTTCTGTCTGAATTCTCAGGCACAGCTCAGATAATAGGACAATCTGCATGTGTCTTTTTGTTATAGTGCTTTCAGCAGGAGGCATAGAGACTATACCTAGTAAGTAAATGCTGCTGCACCTATGAGGTATACCTGTTTATGGTAAGCCTAGGCATCATATGTTACATACCAACAGTAGGAGGGATAGGGCAAAAAAAGCCCTTTGGGAGATACAGCAATCTAAGTCCTGTTGAGATCTATATTTGCCATTCAAGCAGATTTTGCAGGCACTGGAGCAGCAGGCATTACAACAGTGTTTGCATTGGCTGTGTTGATGCAGACAGGCACAGGAGCTGGTGCCACATGCAAGGCAGAAAGGAAGTCAGATGGAAGCATAGAGAAACAGCACTCCACTAAACTTTGTTTGTCTGAATAATGCAAATCTCGATTTCTGGCTGGCCACTGCTTATCTGTTCAAGTGTACAGCATTTACTGCTGGCTGCTGGAGGATGAAATTCCACTGGGATTTCATTGCTCTGTTACTGAGTCCAGAAGGTGATGATTGCCAGGCAGGGGGCAAGGAAATGTATCTGCCTGTTTTTGTAGTGTCTGGCAGTTTTTGTTGCCAGAGGAGAGTAGTGTTACTGAATTTGGAAAATGAATAGCAATTTTGCCCAGGCTGGATTCTTGAGTCCTTGTGATACCTTTAAAAAGGACCTTTTGATTTTTCTAGGAAAGCAAGATAAACAAAATAGTGATGACCATACTTTCCCCAGCTGTTTGTTCCTGAGTGTACATTGTGTCAAAATCTGTGTACTGTGGGGAATCCAGTACTCTGCTTTTGCTCCAAATTTTTTTTCAAATCATAGCTTATTTCTTATCTCTTGTGAAGTCAATTTTCATTTATTATGGCCTGCCTTGCAGTTGATGATACTGTCTTCTTTCAGAGTGCCTGGTCTCTTCTACATTTGTCCCCAGGATGCCCAGAGAGGCTTTTGAAAATGTATCAGGTGACCCTTTGATCAATCTGAGACATGATCAAAGTTTCTCCCCATAATCTCTTGCTTAGTCCCCTCATGTCCCCCACGTTCAGACTTGAAAACTACTTTCCTTTGAGACAGTCATCAAACCTTAATGATATGCCATTGTTAGTCCTTCGCCAAGCATAATAATTCCTATCTCTTGCTGGGGGTTTGGTTCAATACTGTAACAGAAAATGATACACAGGGCAAACAGGCTCTGCAATGATAGTGGAGTTTGCAGCCTCCTGCAGTTACAGGAAAGAGCTCTCAATAATGAAGTTGTTGTACAATTAACACCAGCTGCCCAGATCATTATACCTGTATTTTCTTTGTGAAGTAGTTTGAGTTATTGATTCTTATTTTCAGAAAATTATGGACTTATATATTAATTGTCTGTCTGTAGTAACCTTTTCTAATCTGGAATTTTGGCAGGAAATGGTTTGACTGTGACTGTGAGGAAAAAATGGTTTTGAAGAGTGAGGCCCAAGGAATCTGGATTCTTTCTTAGATCACTGCCAAATAGTCCCTTTTGCATTTTTCAAAATTACATGGTCTTCTGGTAGGCTTTTCTTCCAGAAACAGCTGAATTTCTTGTGTGGTACTTGAATACAAAGTGCAATGATGGAATTAACCCACACACATCATTATAATTACATTTGATAGGAGGCAACATGTTGGTATGTAGAGTGCCTTTGATATTTTTTGGAACACTGAATAATTTGCTATATTCCTTTTTATTTTAACATACTAAAAATATATATTACTTCAGAGGGACCACCTTTACTGATGCCCTAAAGTGTGCATCAGGTTACAGGTTTAATTATGGTTATATGGTTTTGTCCAGAGTGCAAGTTTCTTTGGCAGCATGGCCTATGGTTGCTAGTGTTTGGAAAGACCAAAACACCTGTGAGACAAAAAAGGTTAGCCAGCTAAGTTTGCCAGCAGAAGACAAGGCAGGTATTGTGAGAGATACCCTAGAGCAAAGACGTGTATGAAAATGGTGTATCACCAATATGGTTGTTAGTCTGTCTTCTTCCTGCAGCTGGGAGGACTCTGCCCAGACAGGGATTCTGACCTTGGAAGGCTCCACCTAGGTCCTTGTCTTAACTTGTATGGCTGTGTCTGTCATTTTCCTGACAAAGGAAATCAATGGATGAGATGCAACCTAACGTTTGGAGTGCTTGCTCAGTGAGGCTGTCAGGCACGATGGGAAGATGTGGCTTGCCGTGGGTGCTGAAAACACAAGCTTTTCATTAACAGGGAACATGCAGAGGCATGGGTGTTTTGTCAGCTGATGAGGAGTTGATGTCAATAGGTAGAGCTGGCTTCTCTACAGAGGGAAAATAGTTTTTGCATCACACATGGTTGCCATGAGCCAAAGCCTCCTGTTTTGTTGTTGTTGAAGAAAACCTGTGTGCAAGAGTGTAGTTTTAACAGGCTGATTCCTCAGCTTACTGAGGGCTGGCTGGCAGTTTGGGTGAAGTATCTTGTTATAGAATCTACCATCTATGTCCTTGTGGCATCTGTTGTCTTAAGATTACTTGTTAGGTTTTTGGAGTGACTACTAATGTGAAGTTATATATAACTCTGTTTCTGTATACAATTTCATGTGAATATCAGTAATCCATATAAAAGGAATAAATAGACTGAGGAAGCAATGAGGAAGCTGGCTTAAAGTAAATAAGTGATAACCTTTAACCTCTAATGGTAAAAGTGGTTTTGAATTCTGAAAACTTAACTTGAGTGGTGAACATAAATCTTTAAATTATTGGTAAGGAAGGCTAAGTAGTGGCTGCCTATTAAATTTTAAAGTGTAATTTCACTTCATATTTATTCTGTCTAAAACCTTCCAAAATTTATTTTAGGTTTCTTAGGCTAAGCTATGATGTAACCTTAGAACCTAAGCAAAACTGAAAGCCAGATTAAAGGGAATGTAAAAAAACAGTTCAAAGGTAGAATGGGTGCAATTGGCAAAGAGCATTTAAAAAAAAATTCTAGGTGGCAGATGAAGGAATAAAATTTATGGTGCTAATCAATAAGATACTGAAAAGAACTCAGTGGGAGAAAAAGTCTGTATATCTGACTATCTGAGAAAGGGAGGTTGTTAGAAAAGTAAAAGCCATATAAAAGTGTGAAGAACAGAATGCAGTGTAAGTTCTAACAAGCCACAGGTAAAACTATGGGTGTTTCAAGCAGCTTAGAAAACAAACCCAGCAATAACGACTAAAAGTAATGCATCAGAAAGAGGAAGGATGCCAGATATTTGCTGGAACTGGAACATAGCAGATTCAAAAGACATTATGTAGTTATCCAAGAGACTGAACCAAGGATACTAACCATCCTGATGCAAAAAGATTTGGCAGTAAAGGACCAAGCCCTTAAAAACTTTATTAAGATAATAAAAAGTAGAAATTATTATATGACTAGAGATAATTATTAAAAGAATGCAAGAATTGGGAACAAAAAAGGCTAGAAATGCTGAGTTGCAAATTGCAAGTAGAGAAGGTAATAGAATTCCATAATTACTCAAGAAGTAAGAGGAGAGTGGGAGAACAACAATAAATGTGATATTCTATTCTGCCTCAGCATTTTTTGAACAATAATTGAATTTTTATTAGGTAAGTAATACATGCAATTTTTGAGATAGATTGAAACGGTACTGAGATTACGGAATAAAATAGAGAGAATAACTAGATTAGATGTCATCAAATTGTCAGAATATTTAAGCTTGTTGAAACAGTCAGTGACTTGGAGGAATTATCACTCACAAACTCATGAAGAAGAAGAAGTGTTGCCATAACTGTTCATATGAGGGGAGAAGAACTTGGGAGCTTGTAGACTAATTGTTCAGACTTTGTCACTCAACAAGTAGTAGAAGTAATTATTAAGCAGCTTGTAAGTACCTTGAGAACAATCAAGTGAGCAAAATAACCCCAGTTTTGTTAAGAATTGCCTAAGATGGAAAAAATCCACTTCTTCCCAAGACATTTATTGATCTTGGAAACAGGATGTAAATAATTGATAGCATAACTCTATTATTATTAACTCTATAAGCTTAGCAAGCTTTCTGACACTTGCAAGTCATAATTTTACAACCAAACTGTAGATTTGTGTCTGAGTCAACACACATGCTGACATGGAGGTTAAAGCTTTGTTTCAGACAGGGACATTTTAAATGGATATCACCAGGAATCTGCCCATATTGGAAACATGAACTACGAGGAAAGTTGAGGAAATACAGTATTTGGCTAGCAGAGAGAAATTTATATGCGTACACATGAATGGTATTGAAAACCTTTATGAAAAAATTATTTGGAACTGTGATTATTTGTTTCTTACTAATGAGCGAATAGGGGGAAAATGATGGAAAAATAGGGGAAACATGATACAGTTTATTGCAAATGTGACTATGGGTGTTATCTAATCTTTTAAACTATTTTTAATTTTTTTCCCTCACTTGTTGAAGAGGGAAGCGGATACCCAGTATGTCTTGAATCTCTCTTATAGACAGTTTTAAAGAAACCACTTTGTAGATCACAGAGACATAAGTTTCATAGTAAAGCCAGAGAACCTTCATAGAGGATGGCTTTTCCACTTCTTCTCCCTCTGCAGTTACTTGAGAGGTACTGATGTTGCTCATATTGCTCTTTTTTGAGTTTTGAAGAGATGAAGTCATATGTTATTACTTAACCTCTTGAAGTTTGTGTAACCCCTTCAAGGTAATTTTTTACCTTGCCATGTTGGAAACTAAAGTTGTTTATACAGAGTCTAAGTTGCTGGATTAGTTTTCATATGAGCCTTCTTAAAAGTATACTATAAAATCAAGTTGAAGAGTCTGAAGGAAAGATTAATAAAGGAGTGCACGGTGAACTCTGGGGAAGTGATAGTTCTATAAATAATTAATTGCTAAAAGCCATTTCAAAAAGATTGGTTCCCTGCTGAGGTCACTACTCCAGTAGGTGCTGGGACTTTCAAAAGCTCTTAAAGTCCCCTTTCAAGGTTTGTTTAGGTTTCTATCTTTGTGGAGTTAAGTTCATTTTATGATAAAGAAAATGCTGATAGCAAATACTGTGAAGATTTGTTTTCCAGGGGTTATATGACACTATTCACTGGGCAACTATCTACAGCAGTAGAGTGTTTACAGATATCATAAGATATGAAGCACTTTTAAGGAAATTCTTTTTCTAAGTGTTAGCCCCATGAAACTCAAACATATTTTAGTGATAGTATTTACCATATTTACCATGTGGTAGACCATTTTAAGGAATAGGGCAAGTAGTTGCCTACATCTCCTGTTAACATTTTGAATATATTTAGATATATTGTACATATATATGAAAACATAGCTTAATCTAATTTGATATAGTTCTGTTTTTGTGGCTCACATGTCTTTTTCCCCCTGAGACTGCAGTACTGAAGCTGTATTTGACAGTAATAGAGAAAATTGAATACATTATTGCCATGAACACAGCCTAGAGAGTCTGAAAGGAAATTCCCTTCAGGTACAATGGGAGACTGTCCTTTCTATGAAAAGTGAAAATAGAAAAGAACAAGATGGAGAAGTATTAGCACCCTTGCTTCACAGAAGGTGACTGAGGTAGCTTTAAATTCACACTGCACTTGTGGCAGATGAAGTATTAGAGTCATGATCCCTTAAATCTATTTCTAGAATGCCTCTAGTAAAATATAGTAAATAAACAGTACTGTAAAAACATAGTGATTTCATCTTTCAGTGTTTGTTCAGATACTTTACTTGATTAAGTTCTACTTGCAAATATATTTTGCAGTTACCATGTTGCTTAAGATATTTCTTGGTTTTTGTAAGGACTTACCTTAAGCAGTGTTCATTATGTTTATTTTAAAAATAATGGGTCAATATTTAAAATCAGGTTTAATTGGCAAAGTAGTATAAAAAATTTGGGCTTCAGTACAAGTCTGTACCCAAAGGAAACAGTGACCTGATTCTACTTATCTCAGGCTTATGAATTTAAAGCTTAGGCAATAATAGAAATTACTAATTGTAATTGAGGAGGAGGTATTGCATTTGTGTGGATATCTGTGTAGTATGGTATGACATGACTTGAAAATCATATGTTTGCCAATTTCTTATATTTTACTTTAAAGACTAGTTACAATGTTTGCAAGTAGGTTTACAGGTAGCACTGTCTCTTAACTTGTCCAAATAAGATCACTTAAAGGACACAATAAAGAATCCATTTTCATATTTCTGTGTCTTTTAAAGACTGTGAAGCAATGCAAATCATACATACAGATTTCTGATGTCAGTGTTCTTTATTATCACCCACATCCCCTTCCCTCAGTCCCATTCTGGGGAGAAGAGAGTATAGAGTAAATAGTTCTAAATTATTTTGCTTTAAGCAGCTCAAATTCATGAATAGTTTATAAATAAAAATGAAAGATTTTTCTTTAAGCAATTCAAAGACCATATGGTACATATCTGGAATCACCTAAGTGGTTAATTGCATGTTAAATTCCTTTCCTCTTCCTTAGTGTAAACAACTGCAAAAATATTTACATTTCCTGCCTTGCTGGATTTATTTATAATTTTATAATAAAAAGAAGGAAGTGTTATAAATTGAAATCTTAATCTCTTGCTTGACTTGCTTTCTGAAATGTCAGTGGTTTGGTTTACTTTGTGTTTTCTCTATTCCTAACACAGAAATGCACAGCACTGGAAAACTGGAGAGTATTGATATTAAGCAAGTTAGAGGCGCAGCATGTGATGAGGTTTCTTGAAATTAATTTTCTGTTATTCTAAGCAAGATTAGAAACTGCAGGAAAGAAAGTGGTTCTTTATTGCATTTTATTACTATTGTGAAACTCCAGAAGAATGGTGATGTAAAGGTCAAAAATCCAGAATGTAAGTTGACGGAGCAAGCTGCTGCGTACCTAGGGAGAGAGTTGTTTCTACAGTCAGGGAGTGCTCCAGCTTATCCCCAAAGGTAGATAGCAAGCAGTGCAAGCAGTTTGCAAACTCTACACTCTGTTACTCATCAAACCATTGCTTCAAGTGAGAATGAGTCGAGGATGTCTTCAAGGCACTGGCAAGTGTGCTTGTCTGCATGGCAGAGCAGCGTTGTCCTGGGCTTCCACTGGTGCTGATAAACCTTGGCCTCAGCAGAGGGAAATAGGCTGTGCTGATTCCCATGCTAATCACCCTTCTCTCCTGGCTCCAAGGAACCAGAGACTGCAGCTACCCCTTGACTCTCAGGAGTTTTCCACCCCTGCTGATAGCTAAATTCAAGGGCATCAGGAGCAATAGTATCAAGTTAGTGCCAGACACAAGGGGTTCTCCACCCAGTAGCCCCTGAAGGAGATAAGCTGGCTGCTCCTTTGTTGAGTTTCCTGCCAGAATAAGATTTTAATTAAGAAGGGGGAGGGCACCAGATACCATCTCCATCAAATATTGTTCTTCATGGAAACAATTCAACAACTTTGTCATTGACATAATTACTCTAGCACACATTTTGTAATTAGAAGTCTTAAATGACAAAAATACTTCCCTTAATTTAGTATTGGGTCTTTTCAGGTTCTCACTTGTGTTTTTTGTCTTAAGATGCGAAGCAAAATGGACTTAAAATATACTTTAAAGTACCTAAAGTCACAGTGGAAACTGTTGGAAGAAGGTTTTGAAAAGTCCAAGCAATGGTCAAGAATTTCTGTAGGATTCCTTTTCAAAAGACATGGTAGGATTTTGTAGCACTAATTCCTGGTGAAATTAGTGGAGCTCTCCATAGCATTTTTTAGCCACACTCAAGCAAAAGCTAACTTACTATATATTAAGCTACCTACAGATTTTCTTTTAATTTTGTCTTTTTACCATCACATATAAATTTTTGTATCAGATTTTTTTTGTGGCAGTATTAATGGTTCTAAATTTAAAGTTCAAATAATAGAATACTAAATGAATGTAGCCCACAAAATAGTTTCGTTTAACTGATCCTACCACGTTGTTAAAATGAATGAAGGGACTTAACTTTTGAATAGAAGATGGAAGGTGTAGTGAATTATTCAGACTTTTCCTAAAGCAGTAATCCTATCCTCTCAAAAGATAACAGGATAAATATTTCTGTCCTCTACTATAAAGGAGGCCTATGTGACTAGTTTGGGCAAGACACATAGTTTAAGGTAGCTAAAGTAAAGTGAACTGAATCTTACCCTAAGAATGTATTCTACAAAGACTTTAAAAAATGTCCTGATAAGGTGTGAGAATACAAAATATCAGTAAGGTATTTCTGTTTTCACATGATGGGGTGGAAAGCCATTGCACATGGAATTTTGGAAGTGCTTCAGACATGGTTATAAGAAAAGATTGATAATGTTGGTGGAAAAAAAGCCTGTTTAATAGCAGCAGTGGATCAGTCACACACCTTTATTGCAGTCTGTTGTGCTGAATGAAAAGCAGGCATGAACATGACCTGTGGATGGCATATTATCATAACCCATGGGCTATGCTGTAAAATGCTCTGTTTTATAAACTCCTGGAATGGGTTCATGGAACTTTTTGAAGTAAGCGATTACTCAGAGTATTCATTAACTTTATAGTTGCTTACCAAAATATAACATTTAATAAGGAGACTGCCCTAGTTCTACATGTCTAGCCTTTACCCTGTCCAAAAGGGAATTTGATATGTCTTTTCTTTATTTTTAATGAAGAAATGACTCCTTGTTGGGAGTAACACAAGAAATCAAGTCATCTTATAGCTGAATTTATTAAAATGGAGAAATGGAGTTTTATGCTACACGGTCAATCATTTAGTTTTAAATACAGTTAGAGTGATGTGGAGTGTCTTTTTGTTCATCATAGAACTTTTAAATGGAGCAGCAGCCTATATATTCTTGTGTTTTTTGAACTTTTTTATTGCCTAGGTCGTAATCTCCTCTGTATGAAGTGGGAGGAGAGGAAGAGATTTTTTTTTATGTGGGCATGTAGCTCCTTGTGAATTAGGGTAGAGGATGGGTGTTTTAATGTTTAAATATATTTTTATAGGTAGCTATGTCCAGTCTTGAAAAGTTAATTGTTAGGACAGAAAATGGACTTGAATAATGTAATGGGTTCTGGGTAATATTGAAGATTGGGAGTTCCTGATCAGGAACTTTGTGTGAGGACTGGGATGAAAGTGCTGACAGGAAATGATGACATGCTAGCGTTGTTCATGTTCTAGGGTGGGGAAAATCTGTACTAATTTAAAAAAAAATACTGAATATAGGCTTTAAATTTCAGTAGGAAATAGCATTGTTTGTTTTGGGTTTTCCTTTACTGCTGTTTGCAATGGGAAAACAATCTTAGTTGCAGTTTGACTCATCCTCCATTTCTGTTTCTTGTTTTAGATATTGTCGTATTCCAAATAAATGTTTGAATTTTCCACTTCATCATGTTTGCAAGCTTCCCCAGATGCAGGGAGGGAGATGAGTAATGTCATTCCTTGGTCTTTCTGTACCCTTTCCTTTTCTCTTTTGAAAGGAAACAGTGTAAAATTTGTTAGTAAAGCTTAGTAGCAAAGACAAGGTCAAACAAAATTGGGCAGAGGGTACTGAGGCCTGTTTTATGTGCAGACTTTGCAATCAAGCTTTTGGTCTTGGACAGATTGCTGAGAAGCTGTTCTTCTCTCCTTGCTTAATTGTGATACAGAGTTTCAACAAACTGAATAAATGGAATAGTTGATTGGCCTGGAAGTGCAGATGAGCTGGTTTAGGTGCAGATCATTAAATGCCAAGAGCATTTGAGTGAACAGTGTAATCTGAGGTTTCAGGGAAGACATACTGTCTTAGTTTCAGCTTATATGGTTATCAAAGCAATTCCCTTCTGATGGGAGAGGTAGAAATATCCTTCACTATGCCAAACACCTGGAAATTATTTTTGTTTGTAGCCTAAAAACCATTTCTGAGTATGTGAAACCAATTCATCAGTAAAGTTTTCCACATTCCAGAGAGAGAGAGTAGAAAGTTCTAATCATAACTTTAAAAACTTATTATAAAAGAAACGGACATGTTTTCCTACTCAGTCTTCTAAAAATGTAGTCTCTCTGCTCTGTTTCAAAATGTGCTTTTAGTTTAGTGATTGTGGTTATAATTAAGGGACTAGTTAGAGAAACTATAGCTATAAAGTATAAACATGGCAACCAAAATACCTTTCAAAGCAAAACGGATGTTGTAACACACTTGCATTACATGAGGTACAGTGCTTTACCTTAAAAATCGAGAAAAAAAGTTAATAATTTTAGAGAATTTGTACCATGCATCAAGACCCATAGGAAAATCGAAGACTGGAGATCTTTTTTAATTTCATTTAACATTGCTACTCCTACTTCAGTTGTGCAGATCTCCAGTAGAAGCTCAATTCTTCACCCATGGCAAATTTCATTTGTTTTGGGCACTGTCTTAGGGTGGAGGTAGCCATCCTGTAAAAAGTAGCTTTTGAATGGCTGAACTACAGCTTTGAGAACTTTTATTTGTAGGTATTGCCTAGGAAAGGTAGAGTAGCTAGCAACTTCTTTTTCGTCAGCTGTTCAAAGTAACTTAGATTATGAAGGACTGTTTGCTCCCTTTTATTTTAGGGAAAAAAGACTAAGTAAAAGCCAAATACTTACCTTTTCCACCCTTTCAGTTGGTCATTTTTTTTAGAATACATGTACATCTTTTTGGGTGTATAATGAATAAGATAATAATCAGGACTCTCTTGAATAAAGAAACATAGTTTATTTCAGCTATAAAAAACAAGGAGTTTGTTAATTGCAGTCTTCTAAAGAATTGCAAAGACAAATAGTTTTGGAAAGTTATATATGTCCTTTCACTTTTTTGTTTGGCTTTATTAGAATTTCAGGCATTGACTGTAGGATAAGAACAACCATCTCACAGCCCATGGATTTAAATTTAAAACATCTGTTATGCTACATTATTGTTCATCTTTTAGTTCCTCTTTGAAATCTGTTTTTTATAGCACCTGCAAAAGCCATGACAACAGACATATCACAAGAATGTTAAGTGTTTTGACTTTGGATAGGAGGACTAATAAGACAGGGCACTTGTTTTCTCTTTGGAGTTTCCTCAGAGCCAGCAGGGCAAAGGAAGTTTCATACTTCTTCCTTTATACATCCATTCTCATTTCAAAAACTATGCCTGAATCTGTTGGGAAACAACATTTCAGTTTGGACCTACTTGCCTTTACACATCACGCTGGAGAGGTGATGAAATCTTCATCCCAGGAGAATTTAGACAGAGCCCTGAGAAATCTCTTCAAAGCTGGCTTTGCTTTGAGGTCAGGGTTGGACCAGATGACTTTTGGAAGTCTGTCACAATTTAAATTGTTCTGTTGCAGTCACGGAAATAAAAATAAAAAAGTATTTTGATTTCTGTGAAGATAATGCTGCTAGTTCTGATTTTCTGTGCTAAGAAAACATAAGGAAACAGTCAACACTAAGCAGCATTAAAAAATAAGTCTATCATCACTTGAATGAGTCACTATGTGAAATAATACATAAATGAATAGCAATATAATTGTCGATTATAATCTGCTCTATGTATATGTATTTAAAAATGTGCAGACAAATCTGTGAATTACGGCATTGCGTGTGGATGGAACTTGTGTACCTCTGAGATTGTTGCCACATGGATAGTTGTATTTTTTTAATAGCATTAAACACAAGCCACTATTACCATTTTGTTTCTGACAAAAGTTATAAATTGAACTTTTCCAAGTGTGATACTGCACTTACCCACATGGAAAATTATAAAATATTGTTTTACTTGTAACAAGGTAGTCGTGGGTTTTGTTCAAGACCAGCAGAACTACACAGCTATTATCAAATATGAGTAATTTATTTTACTGCTTGATTTTCTCCCTTTCTGTCTCTGTTTATATATAGTTTCAATCCTGATGATTGGTGTATTGGATATACAGCATTTAGGTTGAAAAATGCTTCTTCTGATAAAGGGTTGTTCATTTTGGGATTTATTTCTGGTGGCTATGTTTTTTCTTTTTTTTCTTTTTTGTTTATCATTAATAGTATCAGATTTCTTCCATCATCCATAAGAAAATGTTGAACAATATGTAGAATTTAAAAGATGACATGGAGTTTGGGTTTTTTTCCTTCTTTCAGGCTTGGCAGCTGCGATTCAGTCACCTTGTTGGTTATGGTGCCAAATACTACTCCTACCTCATGTCCAGGGCTGTTGCCTCTATGGTGTGGAAACAGTGTTTTGCTCAGAACCCGTTTGATAGGTAAAAACACAGAAATGTTAAATAAAATGAAATGCTAGTTGCTTCTGGAAAACATGAAACAAATTAGGTTGGTGGGTTTTTTTGATGCAAATTAGTTTTTAGCGTTTTTCTTGATTTTAAGAGGACTACAAAGCAAAATAACCACAGATATATATACACTTTGGGACATGCTCATTGGTACAAAAAAATGTTGTGTCAATGTTTTAAAATACAGGTGTGTCAGTTGGGAGGCACTGAAATCCCTATTTAGATGTAATTAGAGAGCTTGAAATTCATAGATGCCTAATTGCTTTTAATTTTCTATTAAAATCAAAGCAACTGTGGGTATTAAACAAGCTTCATGTCACCAACTTCAAAGCTCAGTGTAGCTATCCTACTCATTTTGCTTTGCGAAATTAAAAAGCAAATTATGAGGTCACAAATTGTAAGCATTCTTACACCTTTGCAGAATGTTCAGGACACTGTAACAGAGTGGCATAATGAAGCCTGAAGTGTTGTTCACAAATTAACTTCTGTAAGCACCAACACACATTCATATGTATAAAATTTGTCTAGTTCAGTTCAACATGGCATTGTTTTGGGGTGGAAAATTTCATTTGGTCTCTGTCTGTCAGTTCTGTAGAGATCCTAGAAGCAAACCTGAGTGAAGGCTGCGTAGGTTGTGTTTGCAGATGGCTCTGACACCTGTGTTTCTGCAGGGCAATGGGGGAGCGCTATCGTAGAGAGATGCTGGCACACGGTGGTGGAAAGGAGCCCATGCTGATGGTGCAAGGTAGGAAATAAACTGTAACTGTCTTGTTCCCCTGTGAAAGGAAGGAACTTCAGCTTCATTGCACTTCCCAACTTGGTCTTTTTAGTTTAAATATGATATTCACTGGATTTGTAAAAGAAAAATTTAAGTGGACTGGTCATCACCTTTATATCGTGGTCAGTAGAACTCCTTGTGGTATGTGGAGTAGCCACAGATAACTGGGCTGAAGTGTTGGAAAGGTTTGTATTACAAGGCTGTCAAAGGAATTCAGAATAAAGGGAGGAAGATAGATGACATCATTTCTTGGATACAATAAAGTAGTAACTTTTCCCTACCTGGAATTCATAATATCTCTGGTTATTTTGTATAGGAGAAATTGAACTTGTTTTGGCCGCATCATTTCAGTGTAAGCGAAGTATCTTTGGCTGTATCAGTACTTCGAGTGTACATTTTCATGAAATGCAGCTCTGACAACTGTAATAAAAAAACACAGTTCATTATTCATTTCACTACCATATTTGCCTTTTGAATCTGGAGAATAACTTCTAAAATTGTTCATACCCATAACAAAAATACTCTGTGTGTTCATATCTTAAAAAATAATGCCAGGAGAATGAAACAGGTTTGAGAAACTGCTGACTTTATCTCAAATCTGTGAAATCAGGGTAAAGACTTTGCTGTGTAATGTTGCAGAATTCAAACCAAACATTACTTTTACTGTTCCTAAGATGAGCATTTGCTAAGTCCTGGCACATCCTTCAAATTTCTCTGAAATTCTTAGTATTAAGAATGAATATGAATTCACTGGCCTCTGTTCTCTTCATTTTAGCAGACTGTAACTTGTGGGACTTTTTTCTACAGATAAGGAAGACAGTGGTAGCGTGTCTGTGTTTCATCATGAGATTGACACAGTTTCATGTCTGGAACATTTCAGTTCTTTGACCCATCTGTTTATATTTGAGGTCATGACCTCTGCTCTCCTTAGACTCATCATATATTAAGCAACTATATATTTTGTAGGTTGTCTATTTACGTTTCTGATCTACAGGGTTACTTTTCATTCAGTATGACTTCCAAAACTTACTTCTCTGTACTGTTCTTGAAGAGTTTGTGTTTCTAACCTTGAAAAACTGTAGCCCAGAACTGTGGATTAAGAAGTTGCAAGACAGGAATGTACATCTTTACAAGCATATCAAATTTTTGCATTGTAAGTCATATGGCAGAGAAAGAAAAATGTTTTTAAACATCAGATATGCTTATGATCTCTTTCTGGGATATATTCTGCATTTTACTGAACATGGAATTTTCCTGCAATGTCCTGGAGACTATGTTGAAGTTGTTGGCAGTGTGCTTCCTTGAAACAAGTACTATTTGAATGAAGTTACAGAATTCATCTGTGGATTGTCTTACAGAAGATCTATGGAAGTATAACTGGCTTTCCCCATTGCATGTGATAGGATCTTATGGCAGTGTCAAAGGGCTCACTGAGGTCCAAGGAGGTGACATACACTACTCTCCCCTTTTCTGCCAGGCCAGTTATTTCATCGTATAGGGTTATCAAGTTATTTAAGCATGGCATGCCTTTGGTGAATCCATGGTGACTATTCCTGATTTTTTTTTCTGTTCATGAGTCTGAAAATGGTTTCCAGGATTAGCTGGTCCAGCACCTTCCTAGGGACTGAGGTGAGGCTGGTCACCTCAGTTCCTTGGATTCTGCTACTTGCTCCTCCTGAAGATAGATGTGACTTTCGCTTTTTTCTAGTCTTTTCTATTTTAACAGATTACTGAGAGTTGCCTTGCAACGCCATCTGCCACCTCTGTTAGCACTCAGGAGTGCATCCCACCAGGGCCTGTGGGCTTGTTTATGCCCAGTTTTCTTAAGTGTTCCATGATCTGATCCTCTTCCATTACATCTTCCTTGCTTCAGATTATCTCCCTGGCCACTTTTGTATTCTGAATTTCACTTTTACTCTCTTTATACAGAAATCCTAACTGATATTCAAGATCATAAAAATAACCAGTGTTCATCAGCAGATTCTTTGTCTGTGTATATCATGATGTTCATTTGTATACAGTAGTAGTAGTTAAGTAAAAAAACTTAACAAACGTGCTTGAATGACTCCCTGAAGAATGAAATTAGGGTGACTCAGGTGTTTTGACAAGACAATAACTTGATTGCTCATTTGGGATTATTGGAAGCTAAATCATAGATTACACCGGATAAAAAAAATTATATTTGTATTTGATTGGTCTGTATGTATTACAAAAAAAAAGAGGATTTATGGAGAAAAGTAGTTTGTTTAGATTCAGTGCGCTTCTGATTCTTCTTGCTGCTTTTTTTTTTCCTTATCGACATTCCAGACTACTTGATTTCCATCTCCTGTTGGTTTCCATCAGTTGCAAAACTGTTCTCCCATAGCAAATAACAAAACATACCTGATTAAAGACAGATTCCAACAAACTTTAAAGCTTGTTGATTTTACTCCTCTTCAGAGAAACATTTTCACTCACTAGTGCGTTATTTCAAAAAGTTCTTTACGTTGTTATTTCAGGTGGTTTTTTATATGGGCTTGCACGTTTGGCTTTCGGATGCACATCTGCAGCCTCACCCTTGAAGTGCTTCCATACCTCATTAGGAAGCTAGCCATGTTCATTGGCTGTTTGATGGCAGGTTACTTCATGAGCACATTTCATTTATGCAGTTTCTTTGTTATGATTTTCTTCTCAGAAGCTATCTATTGTTTTTCTTTTGTGTTTGGATATGACCCTAGCTTTTCATCTTTCTCCAACATGATTCCATAGATGTGCTGATTAGGAAAGATAAAGGATCGGACTTGTGGAGTTACTGACAAGGTTCCTGTTTGAACTAGTCTTTAATTAGGAAACACAATATATTTTTTTGTTGTTGTTGTTGTTGTTTGCATTTGATTCTCTTGATATTTGTTTCCTTTAAAAAAAAAAAAAACAAAACAACAAAATAATAGAGGTTTTTTGCGAATTTTTGAAACATTTTCTGAAGTGACTCTTTTTATCTTACTCCCTTGACAGTCAATGAAATACAGAAATAGTCACAAATATGGATGTCGAGCAATTGAAAATGAGTGGACAATGTTTTGTCTGAGAGGCTTATTTTCTTTCAATTTTTCCTTTGAGAAAAAATATATTTTGAGAAGAACTTGATTCTTCTGTCGTTTTGTGTCGACTACATGGCTCTTGCAGATTTTCTCCTTCCTAGGACTACATGGCATTAGGGATTCCAAATTCCTTTAAAGTTATATAACCCAGGTGTCCCTTCCAGGTCCAGTTGTGTGCTGGTTGCAGGTCTGAACAAGATTCAGGTGTGCACCATTCCTTCCTCTCTCCCTTGGCACCTCCTGGCTGGAAAGAAACCCAGGTGCATAGGCAGAAAGTGAATTGCAGTGTGAAAACTACTGGGCTGGATGTTTTGGGAACTGAGAGCATGGAACATATCCTGGAGTGCACTTCTGCAGCCTTGATGCAGTCACATTGCCCTTGGGGCTTCTGAAGAAATCCTTGTGCAAAATGCGTGAGGTTGTGTTCTTGCTTTGTTGATGCCGTATTACATTGCACACAGTCATACTCAGCTCTGTACCTACATGGTAACCAAACCAACTGGCTGTGTAAATAAACACCCATTTGCTCAAATGCTGTTTGAAAATTTGCTTTTCCATGCTTCAGACTGAACTTCATGGGGTAATTACAATTTGAAGAGGCTGCAAAGATCTTCAGATAATGATTGTACATCTCTTTGAAAGTGCAAAAAATATCCATAAATCCTAGAAGGTGATGTGAACGGCATTTGTTAGCTCAAACTACATGGACCCAAAATAATTAGTGTTCTGGGGGGAAGAGGCCAAATTTTGCCACAGGCTTTATTCTTCTCTCAATTTTCAGTGATTGTAGGTTATAGCTAACCATCTCTCAAAAGGGTGTGGTTAACCACAGTGCTGTAATGTGAAAGAAACTTCAAAGCAGCGAAGATAAGCTATGCAGTTGCCTTAGGCTTGGGAGAGACTGAGCTGAAATAGGAGTCGGGCTGAACGTATTAAAATACACTCCTAAATTTGAAAACTGCAACCATCAGACCTTGTGGACATCTTACTAAATCATTTAGACTGAAGTGCTGAGTACTTACAATATATCAAAGCTGATCTTGCTTTGATATATTTTAATGGGGTTTGAAGAGAGACATGACCACTTTTTAGCACATCGGTGTAGAGTAAGAGGTTAAAACACAGAAATACCATCATTGCCTGTTTGTTTTGGACCTGTGTACTCTAAAATCTGTAGTTATTTATTTAATGAGGGCATCATCATTTCACTACAGAAGGAGTTCTTTAGCACTGACCTCAGTTACTCTTTGTCCCTTCTTTGCAAAAGAAAGAAGTCTGTTGGTGTCTGCTTTTGATGTCAGTGTTGAGAAAATGAGAATGCAACAAACCACTAATGCAAGAAATTTGAAATCTGTTTTTGTTATCAAAAGCTGGAACTACTGGATAGGAGGTCATTTGACATCGCCATTGCCAGAATAACTTTGGAATCTTCTACATATTTAAAGCAAATCTGGTTTTAATAAATAAATACAATTTGTAACAAGTTTTGAGTGATATTTGATAAGACTGTATTCAGCTGCACTAAAATGCATCCAAGTATACTGTAATTAATTATATTTCTCTTACTCATTTTGTAATATCTAGGGTTGGAATGTTTTTGTTATGATTTGCCATTTTTATGTAAGAGGGGAAATTAAATCTCCTTGAAGATAATCCCAACTTCAGTTTCTTCTCTTCTGCCTATCATCCCTATGGGATCTTCTTTTTTTGCAATGTATTGATGATTGGCAGAATAATTGTTAGTGTGTCAAAGAATTGGCTGAGCATCATCCAGACTGGCTGTTCTTTATAAGTCAGTATTGGAAGGGGAGTTTAGTACAATGGAGTTCAGGGGGTGGTGGTTATGTCTATTGTGGCCATCTTTATGGACCCTCTGTGCAGCATTTTAGTCATCTCTCCATACTGATATCTGGTGAAAAAGGAATGACTGTACATGTTCCAGTGGACTGCCATCCCTGTCACCTTCTTAAGGCTCTCTCTTCTCTTCTGTGAAAACTGCAGGAAAATATGAGTTTAACTGGAATTTTTCCAAGGCTGTTAGGGAGCAAATATGCGTGTTCCCCAGCCAGGAACCCGAGAGAAGGAGTCTGCAAGAGGCCATGGCTCTGGGGAGCTCAGATCAGTAGCTGGGTATCTGCACACATCTGTTTCTCAGCCCAGCACATAGCAAGCCATTTTTCACTGTGAACTACAAGTAATTCCACTGTGATTTTTCTAATGTTAGAGTAGATGACATGTTTACCAAGTATTTGGAAATATTAATTCTGTTCTCTTTCATTCTGAAAATAACTTGATGCAAATTCATTTAACATCATTTCAATCAATCTATATATACTGTGAGATTTGTTTTTCTTTTAGTGCATGTTATTAATCTACTGGGCCGTGGCAGTTTGTGTAGACACTTGTAACATGTCTTTAAATCAAATTGAAATGGAATTCTGTAAGGTCTTAGCAAGAAAATTCTTTTTGGTTACTCACACCAATTTCCTTTGAGCTGGTCTGTTTCCTGATGGGTTTTGAATCATTGTGTTGTAGTAAAAGATTATAGTCTTTTGGCAGCATGCAATTATAATTTCCACCAAAAGCAAATATTGTTGAGGATGTGAAAGAATATAAATGTATGTTCAGTAGGTACACCGATCAGAAAGGGTAGAACAAGGTTATATTTACATTGGCAGATGTCAGAAAGAAGAGATCACTTCAAAGAAATAAAAAGATTAAATTTATACATTATTTGGCAGTTATACTGGTTTTTTTGGTTTTTTTTTTTTTGGTATAAGTGATGCAGTAAGTTTTCATGTGTAATCTTGAAAGTGTTAGTGACAGTGAAAAGACCAGCTGTATGTGATGTTAAGCGCAAAGAAAAATCTGAAAATAATTTAAAGGATATAGTCTCATGCCATCTAAAAATTGGGATTCTGGAGAGGAAGGGGTGAAATTTTTATCTTCTCTGTTTATAGAATTACCTGACAAAGTACTTGGGCGTTATTCTAATACTAATTCATTATGCTGATTTTCTTGTCTATTATCGTGTAGCCAAGCGCTACAGCTAACAGATGCAATAATTTAAATTTTTAAAAGGTAAGTCCTAGCATTATAAAAAAAGCAAAACTAAAACTGCAATATATTGAAAATGCTTTTGTTTATGTTTTGTGCCTTGTCAAAAATTTCAGATACAGGTGTACTTTAATTACTAAATTAAATGGTTCTAAGGTGTGTAATGCTTTGAGAAAATATATTTTTTTTCTGACTTCGTTGGAACTAAGACTTAGTAGATAAGGATTTATATACCTGCTCAATCACTAATTTATTTCAGTCATTTAGGAATGACTGAGTCTGCAGTTACATTGCTTTAAAACAGGTATAATTCCCTGCTTAAACAAGATGGTAATGACAAAAATCAGTTAACAGTCTTGAAACCTGTCAAGTCTGTGAAAATGTGTAACAGCTATCTTGAGTAAATTAAATTAAATAATCCCCCTACACTATATTTGCACTTTTTTCTTCACAAAGAAATCTGATAGCTGTTTCTGTAGTATAGTGGCATTAAAAGTTAGCAGTAAATGTTATCACTGATGAAGCTGTCAAGGTGACAGCATCCTGATGAAGAGTCTCTTGTCTTGCTGTTTTGTAGGTATGCTTCAGAAATCCCCGTCAGTTGAAGATTTTGTGGATGCCCTTGTTTCAGACTTAGACCATGACTTTGAAACATTTATCATGGATTCGTAACAACAGAATGAATTTCTTTTATGGAAGATTGCGTATGTCTTCATAATTGTGGATAAAATATTGTTATGACTGGTTTTGCTTTTAGAGTTGACTGTTCATGTTGGTGGAACGGTAATAAATACTTTCATTGGATCACGTGGTTTTATTTTTGAAAATGACTATTTTCCATTGCATAGGAGCTTAAGCAAGGAATTTGAGGGAACAAATCCTCTAGCATGTACTGTAAGAAAATTTGATCTTGTTAGAAGAGAGTAAATGGGAATTCACTTCCAGGTGACTGGAGGGGATGAAAGGTCTTTTGGTTCAATCATTGATTCACTATTAGGGTTTACCTCTTGATGTTATGGACCAGAACTGTTCATACAGGTCTTTCTCATGTGCTCATGGATTTTCTTTATTTAACCATATTTCTTGTAGGAGTCCTTCATTGGGGAAGCGCAAATTGTGTTTGAAACAATGGGAAAATTGGAAATGAAGTGAAAAACTAGGAGCTGTATTTGAGATAGGGAAGAGAAAGATGGGAGAAGTAAATATGTGGTCCTACTGGTCTGTAATGGAAAATTTTAGATAAGGAGGAAAGACATCTGTTGCTACATGTAAGAGAGACAAAGGAGTAAAATAGGTGCCCTACAGATGATCTGGTCCCTGCATGTTTGTTCACACTGAGTTTCCTTTTAATGATGAGTGGACAAGTTTGGGGAACTGTTTAAAGAAGGGTGGGTTTTGGAGGGGAAACGAAAGAATTCAAAACAAATATATTTTTCCAGGATAGACTGGTGCAGTTTGGTAAGGTTGCTCATTATATAGTGGATGATGAACAAAGGGAATGTTATCGATGGGGTTTTTTTTTTCTCTCTAAATAAATTCTGAAATGGTATTTGAGAGTGTTTTGGGGGAAAAAAAAAGGAAGAATACTGGTTATTTTTTCTGTAGGAATGGCCTTGCTTGGAGGTTGTTTGTAGGTTGCTGTTAAAGATATTGTAAATATTAAGTGTTCTGCTAAGCAGAAATGCAGTGAAAGAAGCAAGAGAGGAAGAGAATCAAAGCTAAGAGATGAGGGCAAATAGCTGAGAGAGAAGCAAGCAAAGGTAAAAGAACCCGGCCAGAAAAAGTGGATGTTTGGGAAGGGATAAACAAGAGTCAGAGCTGATTGGATGATTTGCCCTCTTTTTAGCAGAATCTGTGCAAAAGTGTATTGTTTGATATTTTACCCTGTTTTTCTCACTGCCTGTTTTTGCAAGGTGACAGTTGCCTTATGTGAGTTGCACTGTCATTCTGGTAGAGCTGGGTTTAGACCTTTTTAGATGTTTTGATTAAACCATATTGGGTCCATTTTCAGACATGTACCACAACCAGGCTTCTGGTTTGTACCACTGACTGACTCCACTGTGTGTCTGCAGTTGGTTCCCTGAGAGAGAAGTGTGAATGGTTTTGCTTAACAAACTAGGTGGGCATTTTGCTGTAAGTAAAGTCATTAAAAAACCCACAAAGTAAGTGTCAGTTTAGGTGTGAGTAAGACCCCATTGTGAAGATAGGAAGGCCTGTAAAGTATACAATAGCTGATGAATGTAAATTTAACAGCCCATAGGGAGGTATTTAATGGAAGTACATTTCAAAGGGAATTCAAGGGTGTTGCTAAGGGAGCCTGCATTGTTTGTTGCCTGGGCTTTGTACTGGAACAAACTAACGATTATGTTTATCTGGAGCTGGCACACGTTGAAAGATTCATTGTGACAAAAAGAACTTAGCAAACGGAAATCCTCGTGCTGACACGGCTCTGGAAGCACTGTGGTAAAGAAAATAAAGCATCATAATTGGCGGAATAAGCAGAGCATTTACAATTAAGAGATTGCCCCTACATTTTAATTTGAAAGAAATTCAAGTGATACTGGATTTAGTGTACAGATACCTCTTCAAACTATATGTAGTACTCACATTGCTTTATGTTCATGGCTGCTGTTACCTCCTTAATTCATCATTTCATTTGATCCTTCTGCAAACAACAGTCTTTTCAAGGTTTTATCAGAGTGGCATCAAACAATATCTTCCTAATATGAAATCAGATACCAACAAAGAAAGGAAGAAAATCTTGCCTTTTGCCAGAGCAGCTCATTGCTCAGAGTCATTACTTGTGGGACGTCTGACAAAGATGGGAGCTAGTAGACAAATAAATACATCTCAGAATGATGGCTTCAGGTTCTTTTAAGAAGAAACTCTGTTGGCTTCAATGATTCTTTTTAAATGAAATAACCTTTGAGGGTTGAACAGTAGACATGATTAAGCCTCTAGGGAACATATTATACCACCACCACGAGGCTTACTACAGAAGGGGAAATATTATTCTAAATTTTTTCTCCTTTTTTTTGATAGTTGCTAAAAATGCTTCCAGCTGTTCAAATGTCTGATGCTTTTTCCCTTTTTTTTTTTTTTTTTTTTTTTTGCTTTTCAAGAGACTTTTATTTTCCAGCAAATAATGTGTACTCTCAGTAACGTGAAACCTCTCTTGTGACCAGCAGTGTAACTCTTCATAAATGTAAAAACCACTGTAATCCTTTTCCAGCATTCCATGCTTTCCCACTGGGGCTGCTGAACCAGCTATCCAAAAGTTTGGTTTATAATACTGTAACTCAGCATCAGGCTTTTAATCTGAAATTTTACAATGTTTTGGATTTTAGCTGCTATGGAAAATAAGTAGTGAACATCTTCAGAAGAAATTATACCCTTATGCAATCCTGAAATAATAACACATAATTACAACACATCAGAAAAGCACAGATGGATTATGTTTGGAAGTCTGAGGTGTGAACTTCACTGCTTTTTTTTTAAAGGTTTGATGTCATTATTTTTCTGATTCACTTAAGATAGACTGAAATATTATGTAATAATTACTTTCATGTGATATGAATACAGCTGGTGCTGGATGAAGTTCTCTAAACACTAAAGAAGATAGCAGGAGGAAAAGGCAGCAGTTAGGAAGGCAGAGAAGAGAAGGGAAATCAAGCAGGGAAGAATTGAATATAGATTAGAAACCAGGCATGGTAAGGGGTTGATGAAGAAGAAAAATAACCTCTGAGTTAAAAGCTTGGGCAGAGTAAAAGAGGTCTTTCTTTCCACAGCAGTGAGTCTAGAATGGAAATTACAGCACTGCCAGTAACACAATAGGCAGAGGTGTTCAAAAATGTTTCTGCTTTGTGTTCAGTGGAATGCCAGATGGAAGAATTCATATCATATGCTGATAAAAGCTTTTCTACAGATGTTAAATAACTGCGAGTCAGAATCTAAATCAGTGTGCAAAAATAAAAAATTAATTTATATCAAAGTAAGAGCTTAGTACTGTAGATGACTCTAAGATGGAAGAGATGATTGTAACAGCAATATTGATGGCTCAGAAAATATGCATCTTAATCTATCAGAAGATTAACATAATGATGATACCAAAACACAATTTGAAAGATTGAACGTTGATCTGAAAACATGTGTTTAACAAGAGCTGGTAGCTGAAATTAGACAAAGTAGCACCTGATTATTAGTCTATATACAGGGTACAGCACGGGCAATAATGAGAAGAGCTGGGGTTGACTGATCAGCACCAGAAAGGTACATCAGAGCTGGACTGTTTTCTGAAAAACCTGCTCTAATTCAGAGAAGCCCTGTGGCCTCAGTTAAACCAGGGCAGAGCCATCTTCTGTGGTCCAGCAAGCTGTGAATGAGGAGAATGCCTTTGGAAGGAGGTTTTTCCACGAGGGTAGCAAGTCTGTGCTTGCTGGATAACTGTCCTCCTGGCGGCTTCCCCCTGTCTTCTGTGGAGAGCTGGAAAAGCAGTGTCAGCCAAAGCACCTCCTCTGCTTGCTGTGAAGTGGGAAGCACTGTGTGTCTGCTCTTTCAGATTGCTTCTGGGCAAAGTGTTGGAAATTTTGTGTTCCCAAAATCAGGGATTTATTTGTGTGCTGTTGGGAACAAGTTCAAATCAGCGCTTTACCCCAGCAGGTTTGCAATGTACCAAAAGGGGAGTATTATATTAAAATTAGAAAGAATTCGGAGAGTTAAAGAACTTTAGAATTGAAGATGCATGATAGCAGAAGGCAAGCACACAGATTTCCCTGGGAGAAGGACCGTGGGAGAACAGCTAGTGTGCTCGGGGAGGAGAGGGAAGGAGATAAAAGATAAGGAAGTATAAATCAGCACCAGTAGGGCTGTCTGTCGGCCCTTCTGATCTTCCCCAGGCTGAGATTTGTTTATTTTCAAGTCCTCAACAGCTGGTATGCAGAGTTGCACGGGTGTAGGAAATCATTATGACTTCTTGTTTGGAGGAAGTATCCAAAAAATCTCTTGGAGACAAGCTCCTTAAGTCAGAAGCAAAGTGGCAGTACAGATCTGACAGAATGACTGGTTGGTGCTCTGCTGCTGTGTAGATTTAAAAGCACAGAGGGAAGGGAGTGGGATGCCTCTTGCCAGCAATTGCCAAAGAGTTGGTAGCTTGTAAGTGGCTAAAACTTGCCATTCTGGCTGCCTTCACTCTTGATGAGAAGAAACAGACATCTTCAAAATGGAATATATCCTAGCAGTCTAAGGATGGGGATGAACCAGCTCTTTTATATGTGTTTTGTTGCACCAGTAAATAGGGAGAGAGCACAGATGGCTGGAATAGAAGTGTCAGGAACCCTGGTTTCTGTTCAAAACACCTCAAAGCACTGAACTCTTTTTTTTAACGTTACAAATTTTTAATTGTCAAATGCCACTGTTGTTTACTTTTGCTGCCTGTCATACATGACTGAATTAATGCATCATTGACAGCATCATGTGGTATGGTATTAGAATGGCTGCAGAAGGTGCTCTTAATTAATCTTCAGGACATCTTGTGTTCTGTGAAGTGCCTTTTGGCCATTGTCCCTCTGACTCCTTACAACCCTTTCACTTCAGTCCTTAGACACGTCTAAATGCCCCCATCTCCATCTACTCTTACAGCTGCACTCAGACATGACCTAGGGGATAGGAGGAGGCGAGGGATGCTTTGGGCTGTGACTGACCCGGGCATTGTGATCATGTCAGAGGAAAAGCAAAATGGCAGCATGGCAGGTTCTTCCCACCCTGTCCACAGCTGCTGCTGCTGGTACCCATTTGGCCTGGAGTTTATATCATTCTGAAACAACATTTCTCATCTGCCATTCCCATGCTGTGGGAAAGCTTGGCCTTGGGGAAATGCCCTGAATATGATCCACTAAGAAGGCGAAGCGTTTCCAAGCTGGGCCAAGTCGGGATGGATGAGCCCCTTTAGGTTACAGGCCACAGGACAGCAGCTGCTCCTCCTGAATAATAATTTATCAGGTATGTGTTTGAAGGGGCTTGTCCCTTGAACATGGTCAGAAGCCAGTGTTTGGCTGATGTTTGCAGCAGCCCTTAACCTCATCAGGCTCCTCTGTCATACTCACAGCAGATTAGCAGGGCAGTTGATAAAAATAGTCTGTTTATTAATGGTGCTCTTCAGAAGTAGCCACAAGGCTCAACCATAGCCTACCTTCAGTATTTAAAATATACATGAAATAAAAAACATGTATAAGATCAGAAGGGCTGGCTGGTTTCACTTAGTGCTCTCTCCTTACCAGCCCCACTTTCCTTCCTCACAAAGATGGAATCCAGTTAACTCACCTTGCAGCTTCCTGCACATAGGCAAATCCTCATCCAACATATCTTCCTGTAGCTCAGATGAAGTTATTAAAGGCTTGTGTTATTTATACCTGTTGAGTGTTTTCCCCCAAGGTCATTTGACAGCATCCCAGCTCCTGGGTTGCTGAACTGCAGCATCTGCTGTGGGCAGCCAGGGGCTGTGTGGAGGTGGCTGAGCGACAGCCTGGGAGCAGAGAGTGTCTTCAGCTTTGGGCAGCTGATAGGGCTGGAGCCCACAAGTGCCTGCATTTCTTCACATGGATTTTAGAAATGAAAAAGGCATTAAAATTGCCTTGAATGCCTTGGCTCACAATGCTTCTGACATACAGATGTGCTCAGTTGTCTGCAATTCACTTCCAAGGAGAATATGGTTGTAACAAAATCATTTTATAAGAGAGCCCTGGGGGAACACAAGTGATAGAACAGCTTTTATAACATACTAAAACTTCTATAAAACTAATTATATATGTTATCAAAATGATTCATGCTAGCCAGGGTAAATCCTACTCATTACAAATGAGAGTTGAGGTGACAGTTCATTGTCTCTTAACATTTGCACAAATATATTGCCTTTTCTCCCTGTGCTGTGACAGGGAGGTTGGGGAAGGAATTCCCCAGGAACTAGAGGTGCCATTGGAAGAAAGAGGCAGTGCCACTGGGTTCTGTAGCTTCAGCTGACAATGACAAGGTAAGTTCTGGTCACACCTGATTCCTCACCATTGTGGCAAATTTTCCTCTGATCTCCTGTAAGTTTAATTTGTTGTCTTACCCTGAAGCCTACCCAGCAAATACGTCCCTCATGCATGGAGAAGTGCCATGTGTCTGTATTGCTCTTGCTTAAACTATTTAACATTGAAGGTCTTTTGCAAAACAGTGCCGAATTGCTGGCGGTGTTTTCCCTAAGTAGGGATTTAGATAACTTGTTCTACTTAATCAAATTAGCTATCTTTGATTTAATCTGGTGTTTAAGCCAAATTCCCAAGACAAAGTAGTTTTAATAGTCTGTTCAGTTTGTAATCTCTGTTTTCCAAGAAAATCAGCTTTTATTTATTTTTTTGTTGTTTCTGACAGTCTCAAATGTACATGAAAAAATTATGTAGGCTGGCTAAGTACAGGGAAATAGCTCATTTGACATTCGGTTACTTCCCTTTGTGAGCTATCCCATTTTCCATGCCTTTCCCTTGGTCTGTCAGAAGCATCTGTCAGCTGGTCTGGCATCTGTGCCTCTCTGGCTGTAGCCTGTGGTTTTTTTCTTCTTTGTTTTTTGTTTGTTTGTTTGTTGTTTTTTTTTGGTTTTTTTGTTTTTTTTTTTCTCATCCCGTCTTGCATCTCCAGCTTTATCTGCTTTATTTGGGGAAAAAAAAAGGTTTTGCGAATTAAAGTGGGTCAGTAGAAGCTACAAATCCCCCTTTTTAGAACTCTCTCTGTCTGTCGGGAGCCTTTGTGCCAGCTGAGAACACTTCAGATCCCAGTCACCACACCCTATGGAAAAGGTCACTTTAGGGTAACCTTTTCAGAAGTACAGGACTTGCTGAAGCAAACAGGACCCTTGAGCTTTGCTCTTCCTTTTCTATTATTCACCTGGGGTTTTGGGCTGGAACAGAGGGGCTGTGCACCTCTTACCAATGTCAGGACTGGGGAAGGTGGCCCCCAGCTCACACTGTGCTCACCCAAAGGCCCCTCTGGAGCTCCAGCTGTAGGTAGAAGATCCATCACTGCTCTCGGTCAACTTAAGGACATGCATGTGAATGAATGCTGCATTAGCTCTGGTCCTCTGAAACAATGTTTAAAGGCCAAAGTCAGCCTGGGACTTCTGTGATTGTTGAGAGGCTTTATTAAAAGTTAGCTCCTGGATAGTTTATTTATCAATACCTGGAACCACAGTCACAGTATGAACATAGAAATAGGAGAAAATAGGATGTTTGAGCTGGTGGTTTGGCTGACATTCTAGAATTCTATTTTATTTCCCCCTGAACGCTGGGGAAAATGGTGGGGTAGATGAAATGTTTTTATTGTCTGCATAATGGAGAAAATTCCTTGTTATGCCAGATCATCAAAGTCAGTTTTGGGTCTTTCCATTTGTACTACTGCTACTCCTTACCATCCTCCACTGATCTGAAATCAAACCTGAGTAAATCCTCCAGATAAATTTACCCCATTTATACTGACTTACCCTACAGAGAAGTCCCATCTGGACTCAGGGTGTTGCTCTCCAGCCTTGCAAAGCTGATGTTGGGAAAGACAAGTTCTGTCTCTGCAGCCAGCTCATTCTTCCACCTTTTATTTGCCTTTTTCCTCTTACTATACCATAAATACTACAGCCTCCTGAGCACTGCTATTTGTACCAAAAAAATAATACAAACTATACTAACAGAAAGGCAGGCAAGTGTCTCTGGCAGGGGCGATCTTTCTGTAACTTCTCTCTTCATTATTACTGCTCTAAGCAATTTAAATGTGAATAAGCCTGCTCCAAGTGGAAGGAAGCACTGGATTCAGCATGACCCTGGTTGGAAAAGAGTAGGTGTTAATATGCCCAGAGGTCATCTGGGGCTTGTAACATCTCTTGGCAGGGCCCTTGGCAGGCAAACTGGTATTTTCTTACTCTTCAGGAGTGTTGGGGTGTTTGCCAGCAGCCTCCACATCTCACTCCACTTTCAGGTTCATTATCAGTGAGGCTGCTGAATTGCCATCTGTCCTGCAGAGACTGGAAGATATCCACAAAAATCGGTGCTGGTGACACTGAGGGGATGGAGTTGTTGTGGATTTTCTGAGAGGGATGTGCCAGTGGAGACTGGGCCTGCTCTTGCTGCTCAGCGGCACAGCCACAGTGTCAATGTCCCAAGAGTGTTTATGCCTTCAGTGGCTTTTCCTGTTGATCTGAGTCTAGCATGCCTCTTCTCTCTGTCTCCCAGAAAAGGGATGCTCAAGTGGCAATAGCTGGAAGTTTACAGTATTTAAACTACAGCTCCAGACTTACACTCAGGTCAGTGGGGTGGGATCAGCTAGCAAAGGAGGAGGTAATTAAAGGGCCATTACAGCAAGCTGGTCCCAAGGGAGCCATAATGGTCCTAGTGGTCCTGGTGAAGCTGCTGGAGGCAAGCACTCAAGTCACACCCTCAGCTGCCTTGCTGAACTCAGGGGTCGGGAAGTGTGTTCTTACAGGTTGGTTTGAACTGAAATGTGTACAGCACAGCTGTGCTCATTCAAAAAGGAATTCACAAAGGTCTAAAGAGGGAATTAAACCTTGCTGAGGCCAGCCAAGAAAATGTTGAGATCTTTTATTTTGGCTGGAAACATGTAAATCACCCGAATACCTTACTCAGACTTACTTAAAACTGCTTTCAGAAGTGTTTATACAGAGAGAGCCCACTGTTACTGTCTTCATACAGACCCAGATTACATGACACAAATTTTACTCTATTTTAGGATCTGTTTTGTGCATCCTGATTTCCATCTTTTCTTTTTTTCCCCTTTGGCACTGCTGATGAATATGTTTCAATTTCCCATGGCTTCTACTCGTCAGAGCTGCACCAAGTTGGCTGCCAGCTACACCAGCTCTCTGTGCTGTTTGGAATCCCCTTCCTTGTCAGGGGGTCTCAGGTCAGCCTGAAACTTCACTTTTGCTTGAATAAAGAATAAGAGAAGCAAAAAATCCCCACCCAGAAGAACACTGGAAGAGCTTGCACATGGTAGTGGCAACATTTTCAGATGGTCCTGGATCTGGGCTTCCATACACCACCAACTGATGGATTAATTGCAGACAGAAGTACATTCTTCAGCTGCTGGGGGTCCATAAGTAGTGCTAAGGGCTTGCTCACTCATCATCGCCAGTTTGCAGTTTCCCACTCCATCACCTAATGAAGAGCCAGAGACAAGCAGACCAAGTGCAAAGGCTCCTTTGTGGCCACCTCACAGCACAGCAGGACATTGCAATGGTGCACACATTTCCTGTGTAAAAGCCATTCACCCGCTGGAAGACTTTGAGCAAACACCAACAAAGCACTTTGCAAAAGCAAAGGGAGGGGCAGATGCCAGGATAACAGAGGATTGCTCCTGCTGCAGGGACAGACAGAGGAGCTGCTGTGAGCCATGGCCAGGGCATCGCTTCTGCCTTCACTTGGGGCAGGTGAGGAGCTGCAGAGGGATTGGATCAGCCAGAGCCCAGCCCTGATTAGCAGCTGAAGGGGCTCTTGAAAGCCCCCATTCTAGGGCCCTGTAGTTTTCTTTCCTGTAGAAGTGTAAAGATTGTAACAGCATAATGTAAAAATATATAATTCTATAGTATACTCTGGGCCTGTTCACCAGCAACAGCTGGTGAGGTTGAAAATAGGAGGATCTGAGGTGGGAGTAGGGTGCTGCCAGTGAGCCTGCAGGCAGTGGGTGCTTCCCTGCCCAGGCATCCCCTCCCAGTGCCCATGAGGACTCTTGCCTGTTTTGGTCAAAGTTAGATTGGATTCTTTCTTCCACTTCTTCCATTTCACTGTCCTTAAGTTTTTGACGTGTTTAAGATATTAGTGTTAAAATAACTTCCGTTGAACTGAGTATAACCAAGTAACTTGGATGTGATTTGGGCTGATTTATAATTAGCAGTTCTAAGCAGGAGACTAATTTAACTGTCATCCTTTCTGCTGTAGCTCCTTTGCTCTTTGGTGGTATTTTCCACCAGCCTAAGAACATGGGAGGGAATGCCCTGCTGTGTCTCAGCTAACAGGTCAGCCCAACCTGCTTTGACTCACCCATTTAGGAAATTGAGTTGAATACCAGGTGTGCAAAGTAGATCTGATATGAAGGATTATTTGTTTTGCTATAGCATTTTGTGGTAAGATTATCTCAAGGAAGAGAAAGTGACTGTTCCAGGCCAAAAAAAGAGGACAGCTTTGTGTTTCCAGACAGTTTAAGCCATCACACTTCCCAACTGACCTGTCTAATCTTTTCTACAGATAATTTTTTTCCAGCACCTGAGGGTAAGTCCTGTTATCAGCAATTTTTACATACTGTCATGGATAGCTCTGTCTTGTTGCTGTGACCAGCTCTTGTCCCTAATTTTCATGGAGGGTCCTTGCAGAAAAATTCTGATCAGGCCATGTGCTTAAAAGCCACCATTTTAAGCACTTTACCATTATCTTCCATTTCAGAAGCAGCTGTCCATAGATAGGAAGCCAACCAAATTAATCCCTGGGTAGATTAGCTTTGAATGTCTCTGCCCTTTTAAAAGCAAGCTTTACCTTGTGCATGTGTGACATCTTCCAAATTATTGAAATTAAACCCCCAATTCTGTTTTCCAGTGGTAATGAGGGATCAGACCAGACAGTTGAGGAGAATGGGAAACACAGACAATTGCAGCAGTGATAAATAAGGCAGACATGTAGGAAAGAGCCATAAAACAGGAGTGGGGATAAGAAAGAGACATTCCTTTCCCGAGTGGAAAGAGTCTTCAGTGTGTTACTATTTCTGACAAGGGGCAGGGGATGGGGAGGACAAATCCTCCTGTATCAAGAAAAAGAAGTAAATGCAGCATATCTTCTTCACAAAATGGATTTTTTTATGAAGATTAAGAAGATAAAATGCCTGGTATGCTTGAGGGGCAGGGTAATCCTAGAGAATAGAAGAGTTTTCTTTCCTACTTGTTTTTCCATGAAGCCCTGGGTTATTTAGCTAAGCCTTTAATACACAAGTGGGAATTTTGCTGAATGGTTCTCCAGTACAACTTTTATGGCGTTTTTTCCCCTCCCATCTCTTTTTCCCCCCTTTTTGTTTTCTTTTGTTTGAACTACCCATAGGCAATGGTTCAATGGCAGACTTCGAAAGAATGGGTTGTTGGTATGGGTTGGGGTTGATCTGGTCAAAGATGTGGTTTTTGTTTTTTTTTTCCTGGCTTGGTTACTGGGCCAGAGGACAGAGCAGCAGTAACAGCATGAAGCAGTAGCTGATTCCAGGGCCATCTTCTGGGTGGCATTAGGATATCTGTCTTTTTTTTCCTATGAAAAAATGTAATGCAAGTTAAAGCCAAATCTGAATAGAGTAATTTTTTGTTTTGTGCAAAGCCTGAGGTAATTAGGAAAAGAACAGAAAGAACAGGCATTTAAACCCTCCAGCTCTTGTAGCATGGAGTGTGACAAGGCTAAACCAAAAGCCAACTTCTCTTCCCTAAGATCAGATGAGAACTGCAGGAGTATCCATGAAGGAGCTGCAGCAGCTGTAGACCTTGGACTGAATGAAAAGCAAACACCAGAAAGCAGATCCAATGAAGGTTTGAGTCAAAAATTTTTAGTTGTTTTTGGGTCACCCCCTGAGCTAAGAGCTAGTAATAATTTCTATTTACTTACCTCTCTCACCTGCTGCAGTTACAACACTGATACATCTCCAAAAGGCACAATATTGCATCTTTGGGGGTTTTAGGCTTCCAAGCACTTTTACAGCTTGTGTCTGCACCTCTAGGCTTGCAGAGGGAAGTCAGCTGCAAGAGGCAGGCAGCAGTGTGTGCTGAAGTGCCAGCACTGCTCCCTGCTCTGCCCTGCCTCCTGCAGCTCTTGCTGCTGCCCCCGCCGCCCAGAGTTCACTCGCTGCAGAAAGGCAACAGCAAGATTTCTTCTCTAGGAAGAGAAAGCATCTGGGCCATAAATGCCACAAGGCCTCCTCAGCGACATTCTGTGTTAGGAAACATCATCTGGCACTCAGATACTTTTCAGGAATCTCTACTACAGCACTTGCCAACACCTTGAGTAAACTCCAGCACTATCTATTTGCTGTTGAAAGCCACAGGACATGTAATTTATGGCACTCTTGAGCTCTTCCCTGCAGATCCCACAGCTTCTCTCATTGTATTAATGAGAAGGCTGAACCCACAGGGTTTGCTTCTATTAACCCATCAATACAATAGGCATTTTATCACCTAAAGGATTTAGAGTCTCTTCTGCCTGAGTCCATCTGTTCTGCCAGTTAAAAAAACAGTGTATGAAGATAACTTTGAGGTAGTCCTTGCCCATAAAAGGTTGATTAGTCCTCGTTGAGTAAGCAACAAATCCTTCAAAGTCTGAAGTGTATTTAAAGGTATATTTAAGTTGAAGATTTCATTAGATTAAAAGTTTAACATGGAGAGAGTAGCTGCACAAACATTCCCAGAGAAAACTTCCTTATGGGAATTTTCACATTTTGTCTAGGTGTATAAATTTTTTTTTATAAAGGATCTTTGTCTCTTTATAGTCTTAAAATATCAAAAAGTGTAATGTATTTTGACAAAATTCAAGTGTTATTTGCTGGAATATTATGGATCTGTTTTGGTATTACAGTCAGAAAGATATTCTCACTCTTGCACTGATACAGTGTCTCCTTCCTGTTGAGCATCCTTAGGGATAAGGTTTAATAAAGCTGAACCTCTGATAAAGGAATACAACAACTGTTGTATCTAACAACATGTTGGTAAAAAACTTGTATTTTTTTTCTCTTGCAACACAGAGACAACAAATGGCCAAACAAATGGCCAAGCTGATACTTGCTGCTGAATTACTTCAAGTTAAACTCAGCTACCTGATGTTGCTGGAATCAACACCAATATGCAAGAAAGCACATTTGCAAGGTATGGACAAAACTGTCATGGTAAATGCTGTTACTCTGCTGATTCCAGATCTTCCTCATTTTGCTTTGAGCTGGTGCAGAGTCTATGTGTGTTTAGGTGAACATGAAATTAGAGAAGTAAGGTGGCTGTAGACTAGTGCTTTACTTTGACTTTTAAAATATGTTTTGTAACGTAATGGCCCCCTTTGGTTTTTTTTTTTGTGCACTAAGAGCTAGATATCCTTTTTTCATTCTTACTTTGATAACAAATAACCTCTGCTGCTGCCATTTTGTTCAATATTGGTGGAATACCCATTGTGTGGAACTTTTTTTTCCCCCCTAAGGCTCCCGTATTAGTCTGTGAAATGTCTAGGGCACTTGAATGCCTGGGTTGAAAGGCATTTCAAAAAATTGAAACAGAACCTTTAGTTGTTTGTTTCTTTTTTTTCCCTAATGTTCTCAGTTCATTTTGTAATCTCTGCCACATGCAGAATAAGTGCTTGGGTGGTGTACAGTCTCCCGTGAATTGGTCCACAGTGTTCTGTAATTTCCTCAAGTTTAAGGACTTAGCGATAAAGTTGCTAACTGACCTGGACAATGCCCTGCCTCAGGTCATGTGCAAGGTGACAAGTTTACTATTTTGTATGCATTCTGTATTTATATATGTTTATTGGTATGTTTCAATGAACTGTGTGATACAGATCTGGGCCAAATCAAAATGATCTCTGGAATTCCAAAGGTTTAATATTTTTTTCTAAGCTATAAATCAGTGCTCTCCCCTAAACTATTGGTTACAACCAGATTTTGATATATTAGCTGCTATATTTAGGGGAATTTTTGCATACTAAATAGCATGTGAATTGTCCATCCATAAACTGACACTGAGACCTAGGCAAAAGAAATGGAAAACTCCACAAAGATTGAGGCTCAGGGGAAGCACTTTCAAAAAGCTGCCTTCTCTTTTTGTCTGCTTTTCTACCAATGCTTTAGAAAAATGTCATTTATAACCTTTTGAACAAGCCGAATCGCCTTTTGTGAGATCAACCAAAAAAAAAAAAATCCAACGGTGATAAGGATTTAGAAAATCAAATGATGGGAAAACCCCTTCAGTCTGACTCAGCTGACCCTGCTGTTGAAGCCGTGGTGCTGTGTAGAAGCCTCAGTGTGCCCCCAATCTGCCACCTTCTCAGTCAGTAGGCTATTAGAAAACATTTCCTCTAATCCCATCATTCACTGCTGTTGTGGAAAGCAGCAGGCTCCCCAGCAAATCCACCCAAGATTATTTTTATCCCATTGAAAGCCCTACCTTATTGGACATAATCGAAATGGCTCATGTGCTGCTGTGTGAAGAGCAAGTGGGCTTTACCATCACTCAGGCCAAAACTAAATATGGATTAAATTGCACCCTGCCAGCACAAAGTGTGCATTGTGTGGCTCTGCTCTGCAGTGCCCAGCCTCAGCTTGCTCCATGCCTGATAAAACACTGCACCCTCCTTCCATCCCCCTTTTTTAAAAGGGCAAAACAAAGCAGCAGTGTCTGCGCTGGAATGTGCTGCAGGTAGTGAGCTAAACCTCCATCACCAAAGAGAGTGAGAGGATTAATTTAATGCATGGAGGTTGTTGCTTGGAGGGACTTCATAGGAATGCAAACCAAAGGCCCTCAAAGAGACCACAACAAAGGGAAAAGCCATGTGACCTCAAACTCCTGGTAGGATGAGGAGCACTGCATTAAGGGCTTGGTCTACCTTGTAGAAAAGGCAGGAAATACTGTTGCACTGAATGGCAATGCAAGCAGGGAAAATATTTTGGGGTGGGTGGGGTTTTTTGTAGACCTTCTGGAAAGTTTGGAAGGAAAACTGCAGCCTTGTTAATGACATATATATAGTAATTGATATGAGCAATTGTCTATACAAATTTAGGGGTCATGTATGTCTTGTGTTCTGAATTGTACTTTGTTTCCAGATAGAGTAAATATCTATTTTTCAATTTCTGATTGTCTGTTGATTATATTTTTTAAAATTTTTGTAAGGGACACTCCATTGCAATCCTGGCAGTGCTGAGAGTCACAAAGATCCCTACCTTGGCACAGAGTGGCCTCCCAAACATTCCATGTTCTGCTGTGCAGATTTACAGACCTCCAAGGACACTCAGGTGGGCTGGGCATGTGAACTGCTGCCATTTGTAACAGTCACAGCAGAAAACAAGTAGAACTGTGCTCAGGAGCGCAGCGCATGGACACAGGGGTATAAGGAGTCCTTGCTACTCTGTGAAGGTGATCCCCATTTGAGCTCTGAATTATGTACTTCAAAGAATGTAGAAATAACAGCATTACACCGAGAAGAGCCAATGTGAAATTTGCTCAACTAAACCAGAGCCAGGGACAGAGCAGCTTTTGAGTGTGCCCCAAACTTTCCACCCAAAAATCAAGAGTGCTATCACACTCCAGCACAAGCACTCTGGCTTTATGTTATCTGCAATCCCTATCTGGATTCAGTTTCCAGTCATTGCTTATGGCTTTATCAAAATGACCAATTTTATGCAATTATCAAATTACTCTTTCTTCTCAATCTTCTACTCTTGTCAGTCAGACTGTGCCACTCCTTTCTTAATCATTTAAATTGGGGCCATGACTCCAATCCTGCTTCAAAAATACAGCCCCTCTCATTATTTGCTTATCTGTCTTGTCTGAAACAACCCTAGTGGTGTGGAGCACCAGGTTCTCTTTTCCAAGACAATGTAGGGACAGCAATCTGTCTTTTTCCCCCCAGCTTTCTCCCACCCCTTTCTTGAGAAGCAGAATTTTTAAACAGTTTTGAAGCACTATGATTTTAAGCATCGATGTTATCTTAGTGCTTCTTCAGGGTTCTCCTGCTTGAAGAATGATGTTACTGCTAAACCACAAACATCTCAAGACAAAGATGCTCCAAATTCTACTATAACCTTAATATAATTGCACCATCATGGAATTCTAAAAGAATTAGAAGAATTCATCATTAAATTTGTACAGAAAGCTATTATTAATTTGAGGTCAACAAACCAAGATTGGTTCATGTAACATTTTATTCACAGGTAGAAAAAGTATTACAAAACAATTTATACAAGATTTTAATTTACATTTGTTAAAGGAGTATTTAAAATAGCACTGTAAGTCCCTAGACATGACATGTGGGCAGTCTAAATGCAGTGATAGTGGAGGTTTTCTATTGGCATGTACAACATTGCTTGCCACAGGCAATATACAAAAGACCAATTTGGTTAAATTAAGAAAAAAAGTATATACAAAATATACACATATATTTTAAAAACACTCTCAATTTTTTTCATTCCAATTTGCTCTCAAGCTTTCACTCATGAGGAAAAAAAAAAAGAAGTATCTTTCTCTAGGGTTGCTGGGTAAAAACATATAAAGTTTAAATTCCAATGGGAAAACATACTGTGGCAGATGCTGGCAAAATTTTTGAACATTGCTTTTTCAAGAACTTTTATTAGTGAAAAGTTAAATCTCCATATGTTCTAAAAATATTTTGCCATATACTGAAATGCACGTTGGATTCTTTTTCTATTTACAAAGTATATACAATGAAGCACACATCTCTTCATGCACATGTAGTGAAAAATAATGTTTTGTAACTTCTTAAATTTATGAAAGTATACAAAGAAATTATTCAAAACTACTCATATTTAAACATATATGTGAAAGTATTTATCTGAGTAATTGTACTGCATAACTGTTTATTATTTCATCAGTGCCCAAAAGGTGGTATCTACTACCTAAAACATCAAACCAAGCAACAGCAAAAAACCACTTGGGTAACTTGTTCACTTTGGTTTGAATTGGGGACTTGCTTTTGCACAAATGAATGATCTCAGTGGTGAAGAGCTGGAGCATCTCTCTGCCATGGCTGCCTATACAGTTTCTAGCTATTCTTGTGCAGGTCCAACCTTCTTCTGTGCTCCAAAGCAAAAGTCTTTTTCCATAAAGGATTCTGAATACTGTCTCAAAATTTCCATTGCCACACAAACCATCTGTGGAAAGTTGAGTAATATTTATTGCCAATTTGCATGTTTCACTGATTGCTTTGCTTTAGTCAAGGCACATTGAGTACTTTAAGGAATAATTGCTAGAGTTCATCACAGACAAGTGTGAGCCTGTTGGGTGTAATGAATCAGTAGAGGTTACTGGGATTATCCACAGAAGCAAACAATATTTTGGGGATGAAAATGGCTGAAAAAAATATATTAAGGAATGGTGATAAAGCAAACCACTTTTTAAATTTTGTGTGGAAAATGTGAATTGAGAGAGTACTACAGTGAGAAGGACAGAGTGTCCTGAATGAAAGAGACACCTAAACAAATGGATTAGTTCATCACAGAGATTGACCCTTAAAAATAGTGCATCAATAAGAAACCTTGGTAACAGTCTCACTGTGTAAATACTTCCATGGCACACCTGCTGTAATCTGACATTTTGATTTAACAGGTGATTACAATTATTTCAACATTCAAAATTATATGCTATAAAAAGAAGTGCTGTATTCCAATACTGAGACTACTGATTAAACACAATGTCCTTATCTATATGTCTGACCTTCATTAAACTAAATCTAATTTACAGCTAATCTCCTGCTACACTTAACAGAACGATGCCACCTCCCAAAAATGTAATAACTGGATGGAGGGGACTTCAACCACACATACTGTAACATACTAATTCTCTAACTCCCCAGACTAGCTTATTGACTATAATGTAATACATAGTAAGAGCTTCAGTTTATTAATAGGTGATCCTTTTATAAACAGAAATTGATTTTTTTATGTCCTTCAATAGCAGGAATATTATTTAAAATTAGAACCAGCAGAAAAAAAATCCTAATGTATGCACAAATCTTCAGGCAGAGTAACTGGCCCCATGTTGTCCCACATCTTCTGACACCTGTAGCCATATTTGTAGCCCCTAAATACAGTGAAGTATTTTTATTTCTCGCTGTATAAACTATTAAGCTCGCTCCATTAGACGTTTTGAGACTGAGGAAATAGAGAGATTGAAAAGGTCGTAAATCCACTTTCAGGGTCCTCATAGGATGCTCCTTGAAGTTTAACTTCACAGCTGTTACAGCTCAGACACAACTGCTCAGAAGGTGTCAAATGATGCCATTTTTTCCCAGCTGGTTTGAAAACCATGCAACACTGAAGACCAGACTATGTTTGATGAGAATCAGCAGAGGAGTGTAAGGGAAGCATTCAGCTTTAGTGCTGAGACAAATAGCTCCAATCCCTGAAAAAAGAGTGACAGAAGAGTGGTTACATAAATTCATAAGAAATGTGCATGTACTTCCATATTTGACTAAACACTAAAAGAGTAGAGGTATACTTATTGCTTGCAGCAAAATTCACCCAAACTTGAACATTAAACCTGTATTAAAACCCACATTAAAAAGCTTAGATTTGTGTGTACGTATATAAAAATATGCTATATTCTGATTTTATGTTATTCTTTTGAAATACAATAATAGAACATTGACCAGTAATACATTCACAGGCAGTACAAAGACCATCCTTGCCTCAAAATATTTCAAAAAGACATGAAAGATGAAGAGCAGGTGGGAAAAAATGCTATAGACTGAGACAAAATAATTGTCCTGGAGTTGTACAGCTGGCCAGTGTTCATCCTAAAAATACATCTCAAGCAAGCCTAGGCCTTGTCCTGTCCCATGAACACTACTGAAATTTCTCTGCCAAAAATGCACACATAATGGTGCACCTTAGAGGCTGAATGGGGAGAAATTGTACAAAATGAATCAGTAGGGTCTATTACAGGAAAAAAAATGAAGAAGAACTTAACCCTCCTGAAAACCTTGATTATTTAAAATTATTCACAAATCTCAGTAGTAATAGAGGACAGCAAAAAACTATCAAACCATACAGGATTTTGAGATGCTAGAAGACCTGTCTCCATACACACAGGAATCAATAAGAAAGCTCACAGTTCATATACCATAAAAGCTAATTTTGTAGTCATATTTTGAAATTCTATAGTTCTTTTGATCTAAGAAAACACTTAAATAATATTAATCACATACCTCTGAAGTTGAAGCATGGTTTGTTGGGAAAACACCCACAAACATCTGATTTTTAAAATCTTGTTAGTATGGAAATGCATTCCCTTAAAACATCAAGAACTGCTGAGAATTAGCAGTGTTGAGATCTGAAGTTATATCCATGTCACTGTCCCTTCCTACACACATCTACAGAGTACAACTGTCACCAAATGATATTGGGCACACAGAGAAATAACTTGCCATCAGCACACAGGCCATAATTTGGGATCCTTTCACAAATTAGTTACATGGGGCTCCAGATTACTTCTAAAAGTAGAAAATTCCATTTTAAAAATATGGAGCAGCTAATACTAAAAAAATATATAATGATGAAGCAGTTATCAGAGTGACTTTTTGCAACAATTCCACTGTTACGTAGTTGAGACAATGGTTTATCACATCTTTGCATTTTGAGCTCAGACCTGCATTTCCCCTAAGCTTTTATAGATGAAGTTGCATTTTATGGACTAACTTATGTTTTATCTGATGACATGGGAATATGAATGGCATTATAAAGCATTGGAGATTCTCTTGTGTTTCTACAGCTACTGCAGTAACTCCACAGAAAGGCTTTGTAAATATTTTTAGATGAACACTTGTACGTCCTTTATGCTTTGTTTGTAATAAGCAAAGTTCTTACTCATAAACAAAGGCTAGCCTTACACAATGGTTTGGTCATAAGGCTATTAAACTGAATTTTTCCCTTCAAATTTAATGAAAAAATTCCTTGATAAAAGCTGACTGGTGTACAGACTTAACCCCTGTATTCTGGTAAATATTATTTCAACATCACAGTTTGCATAATTACACCTTTCAAATTCAGTTAATGATTTAAAAATGTGAAACTGCTGGATCTCTTGTAGAGGTTTAATTTCAGCAATAGCTAGGTGTAACCTATGGAGAAATATCACCCTACAACTTCTTACAATTCTATTTTTATCTAGCTCTACATGCCTGGAGCACTCATTCTCATTCCTTTGTAGTTATGTTTTTTACCTCTTTATCAGTCTGTAGAGTCATTTGTTGTTCCATTACACTTTGTCTTTGGCTGGCTTTCAGCAGTCGCCGAGTTCTGAAGTGATGAAGCTTCTGTGCACGTTCTATGTTCGGAGATTTCAAAGGACTGTGCAACATTTCCATCAAGAGACTTAGCTGAAATAAGTATTTCACTTAGTTCCTGGTTACTATCCAATTCAACAGCGGCTGCATTTTCAGTCTCAGGGCTGCAGGACTTTGCAGATCCTTCAGCCAGTTCTGGATATGATTCACAGATAGAAATGCTGTCACAACAAGCTGAGTTTTGCATAAGAGGCCAAGCATCTGGAATGTCTCCACAGGTAGAGTGTGAAAGAGAACCAAGGAAAGTAGGAATCATTTCTCCAACAGAATCAGAAGCTCTGCAGAAAGACAAAAGGTACATGGTATACAAAGCATTCCAGAAAACATTATCAGTATTTTAATTATGTAATTTGTAATTATAGGTATTTCAAGAAGGTTTAACAGTGTTATATTAATACTCTAGAGACATCCTCTACAAACGAATTCTATTGGGAAGGAATACAGTTTGTTCCTTGGCTGGAAATGACAAAAGCTCTGGTGAGCACTACTTTGGACAGTGAATCTGGGATGCCACTAACCATGAAATACAGTTGGGGTTATTTAGGGTCATAAACATGACAAAAAATACTATAGTAGTGTTCAGATATAAACACTGTCACAAAGAAAAAGGATTTTTTTTTCTCAGTGCATGGAGAGTGCATTATTAAGACAAGATGTAACAGGCTTAAACTGCAGCAACAAAGATGGTTGGGCAGAGTCTAAAATCTTCAGCACCAGGGAGGTTTGGTTGGTTTGGGTTTTTTTCTCCCCCAAACTGTAGATAGGCAAATATCTAATGGAAGTAAAAGAAGTAAAGTGGCTTCAGACTGGGATAATGGAATAGGCAACAAGCCTTCTTGAAACTTTGTGTTTGCTTTAAACCTGAAAACGCATTCAATTTAGATTTTTCAGTTTGTTCTGTCTAGCCTTCAGAATATGAAAAGTTTTTCTTCTATTCTCTTTTACATGGAAAGGACATAATATTAAAGAAGTGCAAGCATTATTTTTATTTTATGGAAAATGGAAGAAAGTAGAAGTGGAAACTCAGTATTAGTGTATTTAAAGTGCATGATAATAATGACATGTGCCAAACACTGTTGAAACTCCAGTAGTGTTTTTCACCATATATACACCAAAATAAGTACTAACAAAACCAGGAAGTTATATCAATGTGTCTTATTTCCAAAACTGTCTACAGATTTTTAAAAATGCAGAGGCTATATTAAGTCTGATATGCAGTGTCACAAAACTTGTCCCACATTTACACTCCTATAACAGCTTTTAAGTAGCCTTACTCATTTCCAAAACATGATGCTTTAATAGCTTTGATATACACACAAAGCATTTTCAGAGATGAGGCCAAAAGTCAGGACATTGCACCACAATTGAAGGAAATACATTATTCTGGCAAAGGAAATTGGCACAAGCTCCATTTCTACTGGAAGGAACCACAGGATCTTTGATGTCCACATAGCGTGGATATTAGAGTTATTTTTAAAGCCTTAACCAAAAGATTCCTCAAAAAGTACACAACTCTCAATTTGTCAGCCTTGGTGGTATACAAGGATGACTTGATCTTGTTGGTGTTTAAACAAGTTGTTAGAGAAAACTCAGATATTTGTACTTAGGTCACTAAGTCACCTTGCACAAACAGCACTCATGAAGAAGCTGCCTCTACATTTTTAGTTACATGTGGCCATAAGAACAAAACAGCTGAAGATCAATTTAAAACTCATATGGAAAATTATTCTAGCCAAAAGAAATAAATACATCCTGCGTTAAAATCTGTAACCAGGAAACTCTGAAGGACACCATAAATTTTATATATTTAGCTCATGGCCCTGCTGTAAAAATAACTGCCCTACTACTGCACTTATACTCAGCTGATTGGGATAAAATAAAGGTTAAAACCTGCTAGAAATTCAGAAATAATAAATATTTCTAATCTTGAAGTCATAAAAAGTTCCTTAAAAAAAAAAATCTCCCTGTCACTTGTGAACTGCACCTCACTCCCCCCAGATTCATGGGTTTATGCAGCAACTTTCTAATCTCTAGCAGATGAGGAGGAGGCCAAAGTCTCTAAGGTGCCACAGAATGAAAGGAACTTTACCCGCTTGTGAGAGAAGCCACTTCTTCAGAGAAACCCATGAGTCAAGTCAGCATTTACTAAGTTATACTGAACTTTTTCCCCATGAACCTATTCTTGCACAACATGGGATGATATGGATACAGTTCATCAAAATCCCTCATTCCACTTCAAGCAGCTGTTGTCTCTGTATAAATATGGATGTGACTGCATAAAAAATACCTCATGTTTAATACACATTTGTAAAACTAAGTTACCTTTCATTGAGTGTGGTCTGTGAGTGGAAAGCACAACTGTGACTGCTGTGCTCCATGCTACAGGTCTCATCACAGCACAGTGAGGGAATCAAGTGAACTGGTCCTAAGGAATGAAAGTTAATTTAATAGTGTTAAAACTGTCAAAGCGCTGTATAAACTTAGTCTCTGTTCTTTTTCAAACTTGAGTATTAGTTTGCCAGTGACATTATAATACATGGATTGAGAAAAGAGATTTCTTGCTGTAAAAATATTTTTTTAAAAACATCTTTATTCCTTTAAAATTGAAATATTTATAAAAGCCAAGCCTTTCCTCCAGGAGTAATAGAGAAGTCAGTCATGAGTACCTATTTTTAAAATTAATTTTCTTCTCAGTTAAATACACTTAGGTGGAAGCATTCTCAGTTAAGCTATCAGGATGATATTTAAATCTGTGCTTTTGAGTTAAATTATGTATTTCTTAATGTCATAACTGCATCTGTTCTGATATGACTTCACAAAATGGCAATGATTTGAATTGTCCAGGTTGTTAATGGTAAATTCTCTGGTAAATCCTTCACACTAATTTAAGTCTCAAAGCCAGATGCAGTGCTATTTTCATCAGAAATAAACGAGATAGACATCTTAATTTTTTTTTCAAGAGAAGTCACTTAAATGAATATAGGAAAAAACAAAAAAAACCCCAACCCAAATAGCTACTTAAAAACCCTTTCAGCTTATTAAGAAATTAGCCTAGGACAAGGGCTAGTTTGACAGTGTTAGCTCTGCAGTTAAGTTTAATTGTCACAACTCTAGTGTTATATAAAATAAAGTCACCTTTCAGTACATACCACATGTCTGTGATGTGCTTCTTTGGCACTGGCAGCAGGTTCTGTGGTCATATCCACTTAGCCGTGGTCTATCAAAGCATGATAACTCAGAGCCATTGTAGTGAATGTCTTGTGATCTCAGAGACCCTTCAAACAGAGTGAATAAAAATCTATGTCAGTAAGTGTTACCCTTTCTCCTTCTCAGAACCCTCTCTCTTCACAGAATGTGTAATTGTCATGCTATAAAGTATGTCCATACATTTCCCAGCTGAAAGATCCACAGTGACCATGTGGCTTCCAATAACGTAAACCACAGATTGTACAACAAACCTTAGAACAGCTGGTTCAACTACAGCCTCTTCTAGGAAGACATCTGCTCTCATTTTGATGATTTGAGAGTGTATCTTATTCACTGTTACATTTTTGCAGTGTTTAATGATTCTCAGTGATTCCCATCTGAAATTTTCCAGAGTCAGCTTTCAGCCACTGCTATTTTGTTTATATTATCTTAAAGAGCTTTATATTAACAGCAGACTTCCTTTAATCTGTATAATTGTAGGCCAAGGCAAACAAGTTACTGCACTTCACTAAATGAAGTCTGAATTCACTGTGTCAGAATCTCTCAAAACTCATGTGTAAAGCAAATTCTAGCTTAGGAACAATTCTTACAATGCCTCAGTAAACCTTTTAATTTCTGCTTGTGCTGAAAGCAGCAGTAACATCAATTCATTCTAGACAGTATTCTTGTTTGGCATCCAGGGTTCATTAGATGCTACAAACATATTTTAATAGAAGTTTTATAATACTATAAATGGAACAAGAGTGCTTTTCACTTTCTTCTTCCTTAATTTAAATTAAGAGGCAGAAAAATGTTTATTATAAACAAATTGTGTTGATGAGCCTTTATAGATTTAAAAGAAAATTACAAATCTTAGTTATTTAATTAATCTTGAATATGGCCATGAAACCAAAACTGTTAAATACAAATCTCTTATCTACACTGGCCACATTCATTATCTTGATGACCTAATCTGTGTTTCACAATAGCATTTGATGCAGAGATGTTCCAAACTGGTATTTCCACATTGACATTGCAACTCTGTAATGCCCCATCTTGGATTGTGAATAGTCCAAATGTATCTGTGTAGCATCTAGCAGAGTATGGCATGGAATTGATGCAACTGGAGTATTTCTGGGCATTTATATAGCATTCTCTCAGTAGCAGCTGAAACTTCCACACTGAGCTGGCCAACTTGGATGGGGTCCTGGGCTCTGCTACATCGACCACCTCATTGCAAAACTTGCTTAAATGATGTAGACATTTCACTTCTTTATCTACAGAGAGACCTTCCAAACTAATACCACTCTATAAATATTACCAAGAAACAGTGATAATTGGAAACTCACAGCTTGGTTTCTTCTCCATGAACTGCCTCTTGCAATAGATAACACAAAGGATGAGAAGAGCCAAGAGCACTGTTGCAAGTGCACTGCAGATAACAGCTGCCAGAGCAGTGTCTCGAGGACTGGAAGCAGTTGAAGAGATCTTCACAAGATTTACCTTGGTGGTACCTGAAATATAATTAAATAATAATTAAGGCAAACTGCAGACATTTCCAGAATATAGGAATATAGTCATGTAAATGAAAGTATGGGAAACAGAAGAGGTTTGTAGTACAGAAGGAACAAAAAAAAAAAAAAGAGAATGTATTTATTAGTTGCACGTATAGACAGATATGATTATCAGCACCCTCAGCAGGAAAAGCAATTTTAGAAAAGATAAATTACAAGACATGCGATAATGAGCCAAGATGCACACAATCACTTTCAGACTGTTCATGAGAATGGAATCAGATCCTTACCATGAAAAAAAAGACATATGAATGTTTAATGTCACATGAATTTAATATGGAGAACATTTCCTAGTGTAGAGTTGAGTGATCCACTAGAGGGAGTCACAAATACATGAACTTCCCTTAATAAGGAAACTTTCTGGTCACTGAGACACCCACAGAAGTTCAAATGCTGTCAAAATTATGATCCTGCTTTGTTGCATGTGTCATGACACCTTGGTCATTTCCAAGATCAAACCCAGGATTTTAACTGCCAATTCTTTTTCTTCAGGGATTTTTTTAAAATACTAGATAATATCTCTAGTCAACATTCAAAAGATTGACTTTATACCCAAATTAGTGAAGACTTAACCAATGTTTCCAGCTACAAACATTTTTACCTTTAGGTGGAAAATGAAAAATATTTTTAAAGGATCAAAACTTTAACTACAACTGTTGAAACGGTCTTAAATTATGTATTTTTAAATTAAATTATTTTTAAACAACCTATGAATTTTGACAGCCCACCTATTTCAATCTACTTTGAAGTCCTCCTTAATTCAATGATAAAAAGGAATAAAACATAGAGTACTTCTATGACAGCGAAATTTTAAGAAACCACAAATCATATTTTACTAACTTACAAAAATAAGTGGCTATGCCTATTTGCCCCAGAAGACATTTGGTTAAAGCCTAAAGACTATAATATCCTAAGAAATGGTCCATGCAGTCATAAGTTTAAATTGTGAGATAAATGTCTGCCAGAGTATATGAAAACCTCTAATCAAATTGTACATAAATACAATGGTTCAATATCGTTACTGCAATTTCATAATGGCAGGAGACAACTTCCAAGCTTAGTTAGTGCAATCAGTGGAATTGTATTACTCAGGAATAATTTTCTGCAATAGTTATGGTATTTCCTCTACACACATCAAATATGGGCACCAAAGGATTTGTGGTACCTTATTGCTTTGTTACAATGCCTATAGAGATTGACAAAACCTAGGCACTTTGAAAAATCTACTTAATTCTAAGATTTTAGACCACTTAATGCCAAAGAAAACACCGTATTCTATGAAATAAAGGATCCAGAAAATTAAAGAAATAACCCACCAAATGTATTGAATAAAAACAGTTTCTGCAGCTTATAGTATCATATAGTTGCTAGTAAATAGGATAATATAAAAAGGCAGAGAGATCAGATCATGGCCATTATTAAGAAGAAAGAAAGTTTAGTTGTTCATTTCCTGATTTCAGCGTGAAGAGAAACAAGTGTTACTGCATTTGCATCTGCTTAAATATTTCCATTTACCTTCAATTTGTACTATTATGTTCCACTGTCACATCAAAATCTGAAGAGCAAATTTACAGCAGATCTTTTTCACATGCTTTCAACTCACCCAATTGCACCAAGTGGAGCAACTGGAGAAAGTACAACAGAAAGCCACAAAAATGACTGAGTAACTGGAGATTGTCTCTCATGTGATCAAAGTTTGAGAGAGCTGGGATGGCTCAAGGTCAAGAAGACTCAATTTGTATAAATTTGAGAAGCTCAATTTGTATAAATCCTTGGAGGGAGTGTGCAGAGAGGACAGAGCCAGGCTCTTTCCTCAGACCGGAGGTGATGGACACAAACTAAACACAGAGGTACCCTCTGAACATCAGGACACACTTTAATAACTCTGGGACTGACTGACCACTGTCACAGATACATTTCCTCTTACACAGTTATTACCTACCCTTCTCCTCGTGTTCTCCTATAATTCCTACTACTCACAGAGCTAAGTTCTATTGCCTCTTTTGCCAATCTCCAATGCTATTTTTAAAGAAAATGCAGTAAGTGTCACAATCATTTTGTTACAAGTAGAATGCTCTTGGCAGAAGCACCTCAATCGTCCACAGAGAAAACTTTTCACTCAGTTTCTAGGATTCTTGCAGCTGAAGTTTTAAGTTTATAGTTTTAGCAGACTGAAGAAATTTCTGCATGAAGTTCCAGGATATCTGTGAGGAGCAGTAAATCTATATAAAAGCCTGTCTATATAGCAATGTGTGCTGGCTTTGGTGTGAAAGTTAGACTGCATTGGTATCAGGTTCTCAGTTTTAGTCAACTGCCTGATCTAGTTTTTCAAAGGTTAAAGACAGACTGGACAAGTATTTAAAAACCAGACAATAAAAAACCTGATCAGAACATCTTCAAATATTTTTCATATCAATACACATATTTACATTAACGTACATAAAAGCACTAAACAGTTCTTAGTAATTAGGCCTTCATAATTTGCAGAAAAAAGAATTGTCAATTTTTTAGGGTAAAAAAGAAATAAAGCACGGGAGATGAAGCTTCTATATTTTTGTCCTATTTTCAAGTATGGTTACATGTTACATATTCTAGGAAAATATAAATTATATATTTCTTTAATGCCAATGAGCAATATTCAAACTGGAAATACAGTGATTTCATTTTAAATAAGCATGGAAAAAATGAAATTTTTTTACCCATCTTGCTATTTAAGATTTATTTGGTTGATTTTTTTTTCACTTGAGAAAGCAATTTTCTATTCCTGAGAATGCCTACCACTCATCTTCACCTTCAAAGAACTTTTTGGAACAGCTACTCTGAGCAGTCCGTTGTAGTCTAGCTCTAATTATAATGATAGTGATCTTCCCTGCAGAGACCAACATTTCAGAAGTGGATTGCTATTGTAGAAGTGGCCCGTTGGGCATTGCTGAACTCTGCTTTCAGTGTTACTCAGACATGTATGCATTTTCTTAAACTCTTTCTTTTCACAGACTTAATGGTCCCACTTCAGTAAAGCAAGGAGTTGCATTTTAAATTTAAACTTGTACTTACATCTATTAGATGATTACATGATTAAATTTAAATATGCAATTAAACACTTTGTGAACTAGATGAGATACATTCAGAAAGGAGGGAGGAGGTGCACACTCTTTTCTGATTCTGGAAAGCATGTGCATATTACCCATATTTTATTTAAGAAACAGATTTCCTTTTTTAAATCTTAGTTCTAACATATCCTGAATATGTGCTAATGTTGAAGAATTACCCAAAATATCAAACTGTCTCCTGCATAATTTTGAGGAGTGAGCCTAATTACACATTCTTCCCTTAATTAACCAATATTACATTATAATGGCAGTATATGCAAAGGTGTGGTCCTTAAAAGCAAGTAAAGTTTCTGTTAATCCAAGACAGTTAACAGCAGGAACTCAGATATTATGGAACACACAAATCCCTGTAGTATCACTAAAATTTCTGCCAATAAGCAGAACAGCTGAATTTTTGGCCTATTATACCAAACAACAAGAGACAGGGCAAAATGTAAAAATACTTCCTTTGTCACTGATTTCATGTTTATTTGTTTATTTTATCCTTTTAGAACCATGATTAATTACAGTCATTACTGGAATCAGCAAACCTAAAAGAAAGCTTTTTGTGGTAGATCTGCCATGTGAAAACAACTTACAACACTATGTTTGTTCTATGGATACAGGAAATATATACTAGCTAGTGAAGTCGAGGAGAATAAAATGTGGAATATCATGTTTGGGTTTCTTTCTTAACGTGTCAAGTCAATGCTAACCTGAAGAGAGTTTACTCAAAGTAACTGAACTAATCCAAACTGGCTTCAGAAGCAGTAACATGGTAACATTGGACAGAATGCCATCTGTTACCATCAGGATTGGAAGCAAAATGCAAAGATTAAAGTGTTGCTAATTCCTGGAATATGGGTATTCCTGGTCCACAGGGGAAAGGAATATTTGCCTATTACAAAAACTGTTTGCCCATTACCTTTATGTTGAATGGCCCGACTCAGTGGTATCAACTTTAATTTGACAAGAATTAAGGGCTCAGACATACCCTCAAGTTATGTAATTTAACAAGTTACTGCCTGTCAGCTGAACTGCAGTGGCTATTTTTCTGTGTGCTCTCGATCCACAGACAAGGCAAGCCAGTGTAAGGCACTTTGAAATTCCCTCAATTTGGGGAAAAAACAAAACAAAAAAAAAGTAAAGATGTTTATATTAATTAAAAGTAAGAAGGCAGTATGTTTATCTAGCCCCAAAGAAGCAAAAGGATGTATTATATATCCTTATATATGATATAGACAATTCAGCTATATAAGATCTGTGTATATAGATACTTTTGTTTTATATACTACTGAGCATTAACACAAATGGAAAGCAAACTTCCCCAAATATATCTTTGAGTCTTTGCAAAGCAGCAGATTGTCTCCTCCCGATCTTTCAAGCAGGAGGTAAGAAACTTTATTAAACCTTACTGTTGGAGGCTGTGGTAAACAGTGGGGACAGAGTCTCCCAACATCTGTAAAAGCCTTTTGCATGCACAGCCTACACCCAAAAGTTCATTGTGTCAAACCACATTTTTCAAATGTGCTCCAAGTGCTGACTATAAAGGCTTTAGTTAATGGCCCACAATTTTTTTTCTTTTGGTTTGTTTTATTTTGCTGGTTTTGTCATTTTTTAAATAAATGTACCAAAAAGCCCTAGGGAAGAAAATGACTGTTCAAGTATTTATCCATTGTTTGGAAATCCTGAGAAATAAGCTTATAAATTAAAATCTTTGTAATTTGATTTATTGATTTCCCAGACTATTTCTCTTGCACTGTGTATTTTCACGAACTCCAGTTGCTGACAGCCTTTTATGTTTAAAATGGTAGAACAATTGCACTGTGTATGTGAATTTAAAATACATATGAGCTCCACAGTACTGGGTACATACCACACTGTCTGTAAGGCATAGCCAACCTCTGCTACACACTTTTCTTTTAGTAGTTCAGAGATGTGAAATCTTGGTATTACCATGGTGATCTAAATTGAACCACTGTAGGAGCACAAAAGTAACATTGTTTCATACACAAAACTTCCAACTTGGAGAACTGTCTAGCCATGTGAAAACAGAAGTCCATGAGAGTAAGGGCTCAGATCACTGCTACCCTCAAATAACCTGAAAAAACCTAAGAGGAAGAAAAAAATAAAAATCAGAGGAAGTGAGATAAAATCTGTGTCACCACTGAACTACACATTCTACCTCCAACATAACTGGTTATCAATAAGAAAAGACAGATCTCTCCTCCGTAAACTGGAAATACCCATAGTGATCTGATGGCACCAAGTCTATGTTGATATTAATGTGGTGCTGTCAACAACTGCCTTTCTGATATTTGCTTCTATAAGCCAACTTTACATCCCTGGAAGTTGAGGGTGGGCAGCACCTATTTTCTTGAAAATGCAACTTCATTTTTAGGTGTTTCCATGTGTTAAAACAATGTGCCATAAAACTTACGTCGGAACGTATAAGATTGCTAGACACAGCAGAAAAATCTATTTTCTTACATCACCACTGACTTGTACTTTTAACCACATTCTTTGCCAGACATATCCTGTGAAATAGAACACTCTATTTCAGGCTATTCTCTTGTTCAAATCCAACTATAGAATGCATCCATCCCACACAGGCTATGAAAGCTGTTTCATCCTTTAAACAGAAAATGAAAGTAGCAAGTATTTTTTGTATTGTACTTTGTATTCAGTATGTGCAGTCCCATTTAATCTTTAGGATTACCCAGTTAGAGAACAAAAATGTCCCGGTACAGAATTTGAGTCAGTTTGGTTTATGCCATTTTCTGCTCTACTCAGTCTCTGAACACACTGTATTGCTCTCAGTCCCAAAACACACACAAGGCACCACCCACATAAGCAGAGGAGGAGCTTGCATTGCTGAGAAGCAAAGCATGTCCATGTGGGCAGCTACTGCCATCACCCATTTGCTAAGGGAGGAGAGGGGGGCCTTGAGCCCTTCAGAATCTGCTTGTATATTCACTAGTTGAATGACAATGGCATGCAGGCAAATGGAAGAATAGGTATGTCTGGAGGTTGTCTCTTTCTCTCTCAATAGAGAGAAACCCACTTTCATTAATCAAAACTGTGATTGAACATTGTGAATCCCATGCATACAGGTTACAGATCTGTTCCAAAAGATTCAAACAAGCTCTTACAGATGTTGTGTGATGAGGATGCAGACTGGTGCATGGATTGGCTTTCTGTAGGTTGAAATATAACAGTGTGGAAAGCTCTATCCTGTGACCATGACAGAGGGCTGGTAGAGCAGCTAAGCCTTCCCCTAGGCAGGGAACATACATGCCCTTCCATATATATCTATGTATTTATTTGTAAAAATCCCAGTAAAGCAAGAAATGAAATGTAAATCAGTCATAAAAGTTTTTGTCCCTCTCTGATTCAACAAGAAGTAATTTCTAACAATTCACGTTCTAAAACTTCACTTTCTATCCCAAATATTTCCCTCCTTATCCTGGTTCAGCTGTGGTAACATCCAAGGAGTAAAGGAAAATATTTCATAATGATTGACAGCCTGTGTCCTAAGTTTTCTGACACAAATTTCCATAAACATCATTAATAGTCTATGCAATACATTTTCAAGAACTATGGCTTTTGTCCTTGCTTTAAAAAAGCTTTGTAAAGGTACAGAACTCAGCTGTGTCACTTCTGTTGCAAGCTGTTCTGTCATCAGAATAACAGAGTATACTCTGATAGATTTCATTCATAAAGTTTCTAAGACTTTAGAAAATAGCGACTGTAGATTCAAAAACAAATATATCAGTAAGTGGTACATTAAGAAAAACTACTCTATTTGAATATCAAATTAGGTGCAGGAATAATTTCCTTATTTTGCAGAAAATGCAACTTCTTGAATTGGCCAAATAACTTATCTAGTCCAGACAGCTAGATGTTCCAGCAGCTACCAGAAAATTCCATAAAGTTTTAGTACATTTCTCTTGTTGCCTCCTGGCCTAAAATTAAAATCTGAAATAACTAGGAAAGGAAAATGAAATCTGGATAGTTAGAAACATCTTCACTCTTCAGACTCTCTGTAGTGAACTAATATTTTTTGTTACTGAATATGAAAAATATAAATGCTAAGGAAATTCTTCCAAGTATTAGAAATCCCATGCAGAAAGAGCCTAGTTATTAGATATTACTAATAAAAGATCAGTGCTCAAAGAGATCTGGAAATACATGTGTGTGTGCATGTGTGTTCAACACTGGACAATTTATTACATTACATTTTAAAGTGGTTATTTTAAATTGAGAGAATATATGAGAAACAAAATACAGAAAACCCACAACTTTCAGCTTGCAGATAATCCAGAGCAATCTAAAAATGAATACACGTAAAATATTGATGACATTTTATTTTGGTATCCGTTTTAAAAAGTGACAAAGGGACAAGGCTTAAGTATGCAAAATTTAAGCTGTAAAATCCGTAATTTTAAAATCTAAATCTATCTGGGAAGCTAGAGGCCTGTATCAGGTCACATATTTCCTATATAGAGTGAAGAAAAGGTTAAATACAGAATAGAATCTGAAATATCTGTCATATGAGTAACACAGTTCCTTATGTCACCATGCTCAGCTTATAGATACAAAAACCTGGAGAAGGATAACATACTTTGCTCTTCTCCAAATTACTCAGAGACAGAGAGGAGCTTCCACTTCTGTCTTGTTCTCTATGGAGAACAAAAATTTATGCTCCTATTTTAAAATTAAGAGACAAATCACAAGCATGGCTTGTAATGCCTTTCAGATGCACCTCTTGAAAGAGGAGGTAGTGATGGGGTTTCTGCCTTCTGAGAAACGTTAAGAGCTCTTTGCCAAGAGGTATGAAATGAAGACTCTTCTACACCTTCATGGAGATTGTTTTAGCCACTAGGCTAGAACCTGAGCTTGGTAAAAGCTTATTTCTTCTCTCCAGTTGAATTTGCCCAGTTGTAAAGTTTTAGCAGAAGTAGTAAGATATGTAGACTGGAACAAAATTAAATAAACTAGACCTAGGCTTGCTCAGCACTTATGCTTTTCCTTTTTACAATTGTATTTAAGTATCACTAAGTTACCTTGAATTCTCCACATAAGGCACATGTTGGGGGGAGAAATAAGTCTGCACTAGGGAAAACAAAAAGTATGTTTATGTAATTAGGACAGTTTCATAATACACTGCACTGAGCTGAATTGCAATTCTGAATTATGGTTAAGAGTTGCATAACCAACAATGCAAAGTTAAAAACTTAAAAAATACTAGTAATCTCAGGACCTTTTAAAAACACTTTTTTTTTTTTTTTTTTGGTGGGGTAAGTAATATGAAATACATGGGATTAAATAAAAATTTTCAAAATTTTGTATCATAGAGGTTAACACCTTTAGAAGTTGGCCATGCATCCCCAGCTTGTATTACTTGTATTGCAGATATCATAATTGTTGTGATTTACCGCAAAGAAGTTACCTACAGTGCATCAGTGTGCATTCACATGCAAACTGTATTACAAATGAAACAGCTGTAACTTTGACATCAGAAATAACAATGGCTTATGTAAAGCAGTTATTAATTCACCACTTCAAGCTGCAGGGATAAAGTCAAGCTATACAGAACAAAAGGCTGCTGTATAAAAGATCCTTGCTCCATTATATTACTTAATCTGAACCATAACATCTCCCCTCTTTAACAGAAGTCAGTAGGAATTAGACATAGAATACAGAAGACATTCTGAAAAGCTATCTCTGAAAAGTCAAGCTCTGCAAGTGAGTTTCATCTGACCAAAGCAAAGATTTCCTTTGGAGGGAATCACCTGTACTTTTTCTACAGGAGATGGGGAGGGGGGTAGGAGAAAGGCTCTTTTAGGGTGTAATTAATCTGATTTGTTTTGAGCACCACCCTTGATCTCTCCACTGAATATAGAGTGTACTTCAGATCACCAGCTCACAGATGTAGCCATTACACATATTCACAGTCAAGAAGGTTTCATCCTACTCTGGTTTTGGCAAGAAACAATGAAGGGTTTTGAGGGCCTTTTACTTGCTCTGTTTCAGTTTGTTAACAGATATTGAACATTTTATGCCACTTTCATTGAGAGATGAAAGTCAGTCACAACTGCAAAATCTGTAACAACTTCTTTACAGTGGCAGAACCCCAGAAAAGTCCAGCAGTATTTAATACCTCACATTCTGCATGGGATATAAAATAGTATGCAGCAAATAAAGTGAGACTTACAGAATTTCAGGTTTTGCCTATCCTGTGCTTTAAATGAACAAAGGCCTAGTGGGAAATAATATAGAGCAACGTAAATAACTCTGTATTAGAGTAACTATACATGAGGAAATCTCATTATAGCTGCAGGCCTCGATTCTGGCATATTCTAACTCCAGCAAGTTCTCTTAGAATATGGGCTTTGGTTTGGAAGAGACGTTTTATCAAAAAGTAAGAAAAATATTTTTCTAATTTTTTTATTTGTGTTTTTATTTATATAGCAGGAGTGAAAAAAATTTACAGTCTAAAAGTAATTTTCCTCCTTAAAAAATATTAAAAAGAAAAAAGAGTAAGATTCATTTAATGTTGAATTGCAGTTTTCATCTAACCTGATATTAGCATCTAAGTGAGATTCATAACTATAGAAGTCTGAAGGTCTGAAGACAAAGCCAGAGCTAGTCACCTTAGGCTCTCTTTCTAAAGCAAATCCAGGAACAGAATCTCCTGAGAAGTAATTATTATAAAAATGGCTTGAAAGACTGTGTTAGTCACTGAAGCTCACCTTATCTGGCTTGCCTGAACCCTTGAGATACCTAATTCTCACCCCTGATTGGGAGTTTGGGCTGACAACTTCAGTGCATTAACTTGTAGATGCCCAAATTAGGGTGCATGAATTCCATCTAAAATTTCCACATGTAGACAGGGTAATCACGTTCAGTAATAGGCACATAGAATCACACCACTGGACTGAAATGAAACTTTTTTAAAACTGGTGGACACAACCCTTTAGTTTAAAATACTCTAACAAAGAGCTCATGTTTTTAGGAAACAGTCACAGACTGTACCTCAAAGGCACATGTCACTGCCCAAAATAACACGTGACATTTTTCCATGATCTTTGTAAGAGAGGAGCTTGGCAGTACAAACTGCTTCAGCACAAGTGAACCAGTAAGAGTGAGAATGTTTGAGGTCTATCACCCAAAAAATTAAGGGTGAGCAAAGTAGAGGACAATTCTAAGAATATAAGTGATCTGTAGGAACATGAGGCCTTCTTCTACAAGGCTGCTCACAGCTCATAAGGTGTTGGTTTATAATGAATCATTACTGCTAAGGTCCTCAGCACACAACCCTTGTTACAAGGCTATTGCATTTTATTCTACTTCCAATACATTCCAGTCCTCCAGGTAATTCCAGTCCTCTGGTGTGGTATTTCAGTGTTCTTTTGCTTGACAATGATTTTCTTAATAAAGAGTTGGCAGTATGGAAAGTTTGAGCCTAGATGGATTCCACGTTTTCTACTGTATTTTCTTAAAACTAAGAAATTTAAGTGGAAAACAGCCAAAGAATTTTGTAGCTTAGCAACTTAGATTCATAGAATCCTTAGAAGTTGAAAAAGACCTTTAAGATCATTGAGTCACTAAGTACCTACTAGCACCAAGTAGAACAAAAATCCCCAACACACTACTGTGCACTTGTTTAGCAGTATTTTATATTCACATGCCAGTCACAGCGTACACTCTGTACCTCAAGTCACAGCAGTCAGCATGGTTTTATACCAGAGATACCAAAACTCAGTGCTTCTGAAGTGGTGTTAATGGAACCATTCCCTGTGTGATTATGAGCGTTAAATTTGAACTAGTATTTTCAGTCTGAACACAACTTAAAAGCATGCTATTAAATTAATATATTTAGAACAGTCTAATGCTTCTGTAATTGGAAATTCTTTAAAAAATACTGAAAAGCTGTAACCACTACTTATTTATTTCAGATTACCCCTAAAAACAATAAAGCAAAAATTTACTGAAAGAAAAAATGTTTTGCAACTTTACTGCAATGCATGCAGTCCTGGAATAGTTTTGAATAACCTAATGGTCAAGTTAAAAAAGAACCTTGCAAATCCACTCCATACAGAAAATAGATAATTGCTTATAGCCACTGCAAGCCTGGGCTGAAGGGCTGCCCACATTAGTAAGTGCACATAAGGAAAAAACCATAGGAAATAGTACTTATTCACTACAGGTCACAGATTAGCCCCTTCTCTGAAACTCAGGAATTTCAAGTTCACTTTAATCTAGTGTAATTGAGCTAACCAGCTCTTACATTAAAAAGTAATGATTAAGTTAAATTTCTTGCAGACTTTCTGTACCTAAAACAAACATGCAGTATGCCTCTGGCAAAGAAGAATACTAATTATAGGATTGACTCATAAGATGAAAGGTTGCACAAGTTACTACTAGAAACTGAAGTATGGTAAGCTGTTTTGAAAAAACACATTGAAATTCTCATGCTCTGCAGTTGAGAATTTAATGTTCTCACTGTACTTAAGAGTGTCAAGAAACAAAACTAAATGTGCTTGTAAAATGCTTGTTCATATTTTAGATGAACAAGCAAGAAGTGAATACAGTGATTACTTCATCATTCTATAATAAAGATTTTTTAAATATAATAAAGAAGTGAGCTCTACAGTGAATTTTTATTACATGAAAGCATGCAAAATTAGGTATTTTTGGTCATTCTTAGCTTTCTTTTGTTATATAAAACATGGTCTTACCGTGGGTACTTGAGGATTCTTTGCTTGACTTCACTCTTAATACAAAAATTAATTCCCTAATTTACAGGAATCATAAAAGAAACATATCTCCAAGGCTTCAGACATCTCTGGGGAAGAATATGCAAGTTCAAAAGTAGTTTTGCATTTCCAGCTGCAGCTTTCACTGGGATTAGCAGAGAGATCTGCCAGCTGTGAGTTAGAACTAAGATACAAAATAAGCCCTGTTTGTTGTCATGAGCTGATCAGATACAACCTGCTGAACACCAGATGGGTTCTGCTCATTCGAACTCCTATTAGCTGCATGAGCTTGTGATGTGAATTCAGGAAAGAAATGAAATTTAATTAAATTTATTTTAAAAATCACATGTTGACATTTCTGCTTTCATTTTAAGGTACATACTTTCCATCATATTTTAGCAAGGAACATGGAAAGTATTTTCAAAAAACACTGTGGAATACTGTGTTCTCTCCAAAATGCATTAATACATACTTTAGTAGATAAAAATGGATTATATATAATTAGTGCAATTCTCATGCTGAAACTAGACAGCTAAGGCTCGCTGTCCAATTCAGCTTGGTCAAACATCACAGCAACTTATCCACCTTTAAATTTTACTGGATTATGACCATATATATTTTATATTTTACATTTCCAGAGATAATGAACAAGTAGTGTTAAAAAAAGACATTTCTATTCCTAATTTATTCTATGATTTCCATCTGTATTATGGAGCCATTTGTATCTGCTCACTCTGAAATAATTTAATATTTATATTGCTGAAACCTTACTAAGTAGGGACTGCTAATACTAACCTAGATTTTATATTAGAGCAGATGCTTAAAGTTTCAAACTTTAGTATTCAGATTTTTCTGTTCTTTACCCTCAATCATAATAAATTAACAGTTTCAAGAGGCTCAGACATTATTATTTGTTTTCCATTATTTTCTTTTCTGTACATTTTCTGCCATCAACAAATGTGGTAGGAGCTTATGCCACAACCTTCTCATCTCAGTAAGTGCACTAACATGGCACTTTCTTTGCTACTCATTCATTTGTTTTTTGTAAAATTTGAAAATTCTTTGTCTGAGATCTCTGTTACTTGGTCAGCACAGACAGAAATTAGTCATCATGGTCAAAAGGGATAAATGACAGTAGTATGGATACACTGTGTTCACCTAGGAAAGCAAACTGAAATAAACCAATTCTATTCTTATCATATATCTTAAAAAGTTTACAATAACACTTAAATTTACAATTCTGAAATTATAAAAATAACAACTGTCAAGTCTATGGGCCACTGGCAACATCCACAATGCTTCAAATACATAACAGTTAAAAGCAATGGAAGGCAAATTCCCTTTTCTCAAAAATCTAACCTTCCATGGCAAGGAATAAAAAAGCAGTTTCCACCTAAGGATACACAACTGGCAAGAATGAAAATTCTTGTATAGATCCAGAAATTGGTGTGATGCAGGCATTCAAGGATTGATCCATGTCCTCAATAATAACCACCAAGTGCTCTGATAGGTGTTCAATCAACAAAGCCAACTCGGTTCTTAACTCAGAACTTAAAAGAGAGTGATGTAGAACGACAGGAGATGTTTGACTGTGAGCAAGAAAGGTTTTTAGAACTGCAGAATGTCTGTGGGAGACCATCAGCACAAGTGTGGGACACATGCTCTTCCAGTTCTGGAAGAGAAAACCTTATGGCTGCATCCCATTTGTGTTACCTCACAAGCCTGCACAAAGTAACAGCAGGAAAGGACTAGGAAAGAACTAGGGAAGAACTAGGCTTTTCCAGTTTGGTGCTTTTCCTCTGTTGCAAGAGCTACAACATTCCTTCATGTATAAAAACTCTTCAGTATGGAACTTTTAAAGTATATTTTGATCCAGAAGAATATATCGCAATCCATGTCATACAGCTCTAATCATGGAAATCTGTATGAAATCAATCTAAGAAACCATGTTTTGTCAAAAGAAAAATTACATATTATAATTATCATAGGTAGTTAGGAAAGGTTTAACAATTTGATTGGAAAATGATACATAGAAAATGGGGATTCAAAGCACATTCTCTAAAGCCTCCAGAAAGAAAAATTACCAAAATATATGTTTTAAAATCCAAATTTTGTTTGGCTTTGTACTTCTACTGCAAACTGTTACTGGACTATTCCCTGGTCTTGCATACTTCACAGAAATATTTTCTAGTATATCAAGTATATTTTTTATTTTCACACAGAAAATATTTGCATATCAGAAGTGTAAATACAATTATAATGAAGGAAAGACAAGAATTTCTGAATTAAAAAGGGCTAAACCCACACCAATTAACACAGCAGAATGTCTTCTAGTGATTCTTTTGTGTAGGTTTATTCTCTGATGTAGAGGATTACTCATTATAGTGATGAAGCGATGCATTAAACCTTTGCAGAGCCTTTACAGTGCCATGTTCAGCTTTTTAAGTTTCCATTGGATGTTATCAACAGACCTCCTTTATGATTTCCTGATCAGTCTCAATGCATCTGATAATACAAAGGTAGTGACAACCAAAACAGAGAATTGCCCATTATTTGAGATTAAAGAGCAGAATAATTGAAAAAGAAAGTCTGACCCAATCACCTGTACTTTACACACAAAAAGCAGAAAGTAGGGAATAGAGTTGAGTTAATTAGTCAGATAATAATTTAAATGGAAATTCACTAATTTTTAGCCTGAACATTACTCCAAAAAGACAACTCAAATTCTTAACAATTTGAACAATTTCTATTCAAGAAAAGAACAGTCTTACTGGTATACCTTCATCAGGATATCCAAACAGGAAACATAGCAGATATGCTTTTCCCTCATTTTAAAAAGTTGTGAGTAGTAAATTAGACTCTATCATTTAACCAAGACTGGGTTGCAGTCAGAATGTGAAAATTATAAACAGTGCAATTATCTCAAAAAGTAATCTTAGAGCCATTGAGCTGGATTGCAACTTGCTGGAGAAGGCATGAAACCAGGATCCCAGAGGGGCCTGGGCCCTGCAGTGCCAAGCACAGCAACACCTGGGCTGCATCCTCAGCACTGGGAACCCATTCAGGGAACACAGGAACAATCAGAGTAACAACAGGGAGCCAGCACACATGACAAGGGAAGGATTCCAGACTCAAAGAAGTCACCAAGAAAAGGACTCCCAGACATTATCCCAACCTGCTCTGCAGAGTTTGGCATCAGGAGGCACCAGGTCAGAGACGAGCAGCAGAGCAATTGGCTCGTGGATCCTGATGGCTTCAGTGCCAGCTGCACACACAGCTGCTCAGGGCTGCAAAAGGCTTTGGATGACCACTGAAGTGTACAGAGAAATTTGGAGGTGCCTCCTTAAATTCCAGTTTCATTACCTCTGGATCAACTGTGATAGAGAAAGGAGTCAGTATTGTCCATGTATACACCTGGTCAGAGCATCCCGCCCAGTCCAGGCTTATGTACTTCCAGAGCAGTCAGGGCAAAGCAGGTGAATCACAAACTTTTGGTCTAAACTAAAGCTGCAACATGTCCAAGCCACCTGGACCCAGAATTAGTGGAATACTCCTGGAGACCAAAGGAAATGTTGTAAGTCCCTTGAGCTTTCAAATGTTTGTACAGTTAGGTAGCTGTCAAGCAGGACAGCTGTTGATGCAATTTTGGAGTCAGAATCCTGGGTCTGTTTGAATATTTACACCTTACATACCCCTGGATACTTGACAGGGTTAATGTTACCTATACCAAGATACCCCTAAAGAATCCACTACTAATCTGGTTCTTTCAGTTTGTAGCTTGAACTGGGCTACTTGAAACACACAAGTGAAATAAAATTTCACTGTGCTAAGAAATCTAAGTTAGACTTTAGGTAGCAGGCACAAAATAAGGAGCCTGCTTATTGTCATTGTAAGAGCTTCAAAGAAGACCAAGAAATTTCAAACACTCATTACTTGAGGTTACTGTGGACTTGCGTAATAGAGCAGACAAGCTATGCTGAGTACTTCTACAGAAGTTACTAGTAAGTGAATCAATTCATTGGAAGAGCCCTCACACCTACAGTTTTGCAGAACTAAGCTGTAATAGATGTGATTAGAAATCTTTCTGATAAAACAAATTTTCACCGTAAAAAATAAACAGAATGGTAGAAAACATTTAAGGATAGTGCAGTGATGTAGGCAGGAGTTCAACAGTTTAAACTGATTGGATGTCCTGAGAGCTTCAACTTCCAAACCTTGATTCCTTGGTAGCGTCTGGCTTACTTAACAGAAATTCTGTTGGGCTGGGGAGTTGCACCTCCTGGAAAATTTGTGATGTTTTTTGGTTTGTTTAAGCTTGGTGTTTTTGGTTTTTTTTTTATTTTGTTTTTTTGGGTTTTGTGTTTTTTTGGTTTGCTTGTTTTTGGGGTTTTTTTGTTTTGTTTTTGAAGAGGAGTAGACAGGATAGCAGATGGAAATGAGGGAAACACTTCTGGTCATTTCTGTCTACTAACCATAATACATATGTAGTGGTACATAATGAAGTCCTTCCATACATATAGGCATAGAAATGAGAGGTACATGCAAGGAAAGTTGATGAGTTGGGGAAGTTTTAGAACATGATTAAACTGCAATGTATTTAAATTTTCATTAAGTAACGCTTCAGAACAATTTTAACTCATTTTAGTCACAATACCTCTGTTATTAAAATAAAGAAAAATCTGTCCTCTCTTTTTTTGCAACTTTTTTTAGAAGAGGAGCCCTACATATAAAGTAAATTCAGAACAGAAAGAAAAGGAGCTGTTTGACTCTAAGTTATACATGAATCCCCATCTCAGTCATCAAGGACAAAGAATTGAAAGCATGTAGGTTTCCTAGGTTAACTCTATGATGAAAAATTGTAATAAGACTTTTAAAGACATTAATAGCAATTCTCATCTCTCTGAAACACCTTGTGGAATTTATTTCAGGCTTCCTAAAGAAAAGTTACTCTACCATCAGGTCACATGTGGAAAATACCAGACTGACTTTTACATTTTTACAAAACTCTACCTTTCCATTTTGAAATAATGGGATGGCAATGTCTCTGTAATAAAACAGTATTGATATTTATAAGCTAATGATGATACTACCTGTACTTAAATTAGCTGTCAGTGCTTATGGATGTTGTGAAAGGTTTATACAATATTCCAGCTGCTTTCTATCACAGTGTTCAAAATGGCGAAGAGGATTATGAGAGATGCTGTTAGGTAACCTCAAATCAGAACAAATACTGAAATAAGAAGGAGATATATGTTGGAACAGAACCAAATAATTAAGAATAACTTCACTTGCTATATACTTTCAGATGCCAGTTGCCTCATGTGCATGTAAGCAGTGTTCCTTCAAAGGCTGCTTTGCATTAGTAATACAAAGTTTACTGTACAAAGCAACCAAATAAAATTATAGAAAAACTTAATTGAGGGAAAAACATTATCTGGAGTCCGACAGCTTTAAAATCACAAAATTCTCTAAACAGAAAGAAGAAAGTGACACAAACAAACTAAAATTCCACTATATAAACAGTGGAACTAATGTGGAATTGAATATCATCCAAAAATTACTCTCAAGTTAAAAATCTGTATTTATGTTTAATGAAATAATATAAAAAGCTTCAGCAAAGCTGAGACAGTGCAATTTTTTCTGTTTTACCACTAGTGAAAGGATTTTACAGAATACACATGTAGCCAGCAAGCTTCCAGCTCTCCCCTTACAAAACTATGTAAGTTAAACCTTGCAGGCTGCAGTTTTTAGCTTTCTGTCTTTGTTCTGATGTTTAGTGCTTGCATACTCCCAATACCCATTACACTTGCATAAAAGTTTACAAAGTCACAGATCCTAATCTTGTTAATGTAAATAAGTAGATTTATATGAAATCTTACTTTTCCTACACCATCTACTTTTAAAACCAGGAAGAAGGAAATAACACCAGATTTTGTCCCTTAAATAGTACTTTTTCCTAGTGAAACAACATACCTTGTAGATTTGAAGAGTGACACTCAGCTCCAGGACACATATTTAGTTCCCAGAAAAAATAATACTGTAAACATACAGAAAGTAACGAATAAAAAAAAATCTACACAAGAAAACTCTAAAGGAAGCTTTGTGATCAATCTTAGGTAAGGCAGTCAAAATGTCATAGGAGCTGCTTAAAGGAGCAAAATTTAAAGCAGGTAAGATATGGATGCCTCAAATTTAATAATCTTCTTCATGTATTTTGTCTCAACAAGTCTCTACTTTTATTCCCCACCTTAGTAAAAAACTGTTTATTTTCTAGTTTGAGACATTCCTTGTAATTGACATCAATATGGTTCATGGCAAAAAAAAAGCAGCAATTTTAGAGCTGAGTATTTCAAATGCACATGATGTTACAATCAAACTGCAGATATGTCTACTGCTGTGACTTATTCAACAAACCATTTCTGCTTCAATGAAGCAAAGGATGTGTTTATTTCCTGGAACATGTAGAGGCTAGTTTCCCAAGCTCCACACAGAATGGTATCCCTCCCCCATCCTGTCCCCCCACAGCTTCCCATGCTCCTTGATCTATGCCATGAGGACATGCAGAAATAGTCCTGGAGAAGGAAGAATTAATTGGGCTGGACAACCTGTGCAATTTTTCATGATGTAAAAGAAAGTTCCATGTCACAGGCTCTTCTGTTTAGTAGAAAGTCTGTCCAGAAACTAAAGGATTCTTGTGACTCTAGGGCTTTTCTGCATTTTGATGTGAACCATACAAATTAAACCACTTGTAAGAATAGCTGACATAATAATTCTCTTTCTTCAATTTTTATCTGCAATCTTCTTACGGCTGAAAGAAGATAAGTATGGTTTCTAATGGTGTTTGGGTTTTTTTTGTCTCTTTTTGGTTTTTTTTGTTTATTTGCTAAGACAGACTAGCTGAAAACATAATGGTTGTTCCAAGAAAGCAATGGTATCTTCAGAAAACCTGCTGATGACCTGAACCATTCTCACATCTCAACTTGTGCCACAAGTGTTTTGAGGTCAATGATCTCATTAGATTTAAAAATAACCTTAAGAAGGGAGTTATTTTAATTCTTTTTCTATCACAGATTCATAATCTAGCTCACTGAGCAGTTTCAGTAACAGTTTAAGCATAATCATGGGGAAAGCACAAAAATGGCCTGAGTGGACAGGAGACTGAACTCTGCAAATCTAACTTGTTACTAAGAAACAAGAATCACTGAACCATATCAATATTACTGTTTCAACACTTTTGGACAGTGTATATTACCTTCTATTTCAGAATTTACATCTTTCATAAATTCTAATTCCACTCTAATTCCAAGTTCAAAGAATTCATATTCTGCCATTCAGATGAGAAAAAAAAGTCTTCAAGTGAGAAAAATGTCTTCAGTTTACAAAGTGAGCATAAATCACAATTTAAAAAACATGCTTTCATTTCTAATGTTTAGATGCTGACTTTATACATAAGGTTGGTATTTACAGTTTATTTACCTGAACTAATTAAAATATAACTATATCATTGTGTATTTAATTTTCTGACATTTTAAAAACACACATAAGTCATTGTGTCCCCCTTTAAAGTTTGCACAAAGGTGATAGCAATTCTCCTGGCCTGTAATACTCTCTTTACTTGTTCATTATAGAATCCTTTCAACTTTGCCTCTAGCAATCCACAAACTCATTTTTTCATGAGTAAATATTTAAACCCCCTGGCAGCACCTGCTGCTGCACTGGCCGTCACCTTCCCATTCACAGCAGAGCGAGGGAAACACATTGCACGGCCTT
>JAOTQP010000001.1:70657348-70676824 GCA_026413545.1 Cichladusa arquata
CATGTCTTGAAAGCCTCCAAGCTTAGTCTTCCTATAAAATCTATAAGATAGGAGAATGTGAAAAAATGGTTAATCAAAACCAGTTATTATTACTCACAAAATTACTCAGGTGTTCTAAAAAAACCCTTCTATAATTGCAAGTTTTGCCAATCTGTGTCTCAATGCAAACAATCAGGAAATAGAAGAAAATAAAAGTAAAAAAAAGTACAGTAGTTATTAATTAATAGTACAAGACAGGTCTAAAATAAACTCAGGAAAACTTCAAGATCTCTGTTAGTGAAAATGCACAGTTCCTATAATCCTATATTCACAGAAGAGATAAACAGTTCTGGAGATTTCACACAGAAATCAATATCCCATTTTCCACACAGATCACAGCTATGGTGTGGTAATACATGGTATGCATTAAGAACTTACCTTATGCAAGCTTACTTACATGTCTAAAAAATAAAAGTGAAGTGATTGATCTATACATTACAAGGTAATTATCACTTCTAAAAATATACAGCATGCTGGATATCAGTGACACTTTATTTAAAGACCCTTCAAGAGCTTTATTACTGTGCTTATGTTTGAAGTATGTCCTGACTACAGTGACTGGCAAAACCCTACATTCCCAATCAGGAACAAGAGTAGCACCAAAGAAAAAAAATAGAACTTTAGAATGTTGTATTTCAAATTTTTATATATGATATCCTCTAAAGATCTTGCCTACAGCTCCTAATCAAGTAGGTCTGTCTGTCTTTCAGCCATCCATTAGTACTAAGACAGAATCAGCAGCAGTGGCCTGTTCAAGATGAGTACATGAATTGTTTTCTGTAGCAGTAGTGGCAAATTAAATAAAAGGTACTAACTCTATTGATGTTATATTCCTAGCACTGTAAATGTCATTAAAGTATGAAGCTTTTATCAGCTAAAGCAAACAGCTTTCCAGCTGCTCAAGAAACTCATGCCTTAATGTGAACAGAAACAGATCCACAGGCTGCAAGGCCTAAGGGGTCACTGTGATAATTCACTCTGAACAAAATGCATTAATATTTGTTTTTAGCTCAATGTAATGTTTTGAAGCTGAACAATAGAGAATGGCATGTTGGAAACCCAAGCAAAACAAATAAACAAGACTGCTGAGAGGTAAAACATCAGCTAAACTATTGGGTTAGGTAGCTGCATCCTCCATTGGCTTGGGCAGAATCTAAACTAAAGGACAGGTATGAGTGGTGGTGTGTTCTACAGTTCTGCTTCCCAAAACATCCAGAGCAGATGAGCAGATGTCCCATGTCTACCTTTGCCATGGCCATGACTGCTTCCCTCCTCCTGCTTCCAACTTCACCGCCAGAAAACTCAGGTTGTGGAAGCAGCTCTCATTTAAAACTTTATCTAGGATGCATTCTAGACCAGAATACTGAGAAGCATTCCCAGGCCCTCCAGTTTATTCATGTCATAATGTGGCTTCTTTTTCCTTTCTTTCTCATCTTCAAAAATTCAGATTATATTGTTTACAGAAGAAGAAGATCATCTCCCTGCTGACAGCCAAGGAAGCCCTACAATACATATATATTAATATGCCATAAGAGCATAAATCAATTCACCACATAGCTGCAAACAGTATCAAAAGTGATTGTGAGTAACATCTATAATGCCTGGGGCTGCACCTTCTTATACAGTGACTTAAGCTAAGATTAGTTACCAAACATTTACTGAGTGCTTTTAAACAAAGATATTTCACCTCTGGCTTGAGAAGCTATAATGGCAGAAGCTTCAACAGTGTTCAGGTATTTGATAGTTAGTATTTAGAAAAAATCATAAATAAAATGAAACAGCTGCAACATAGATACTAAACAAATGCATGAACTTCTAAGCATGTCTGAAAATACACTCTGAAAATAAAAAAGCTGTTACAATTGCAAATCAGTTCTCATACACTACTCCTATTAGTTGAATTACTAGTTCAAAAAAACAAATTTTTACAAATTCATGGCAGGTGCTTATAATATGAGGATTTGGAAGCAATGTTAAAAACAGTCTTTTAGAGATCTTAAGACTTAATGCTACAAACAGATAAAATTAGCAACAGAGGTTTAGGATGACAATACAAAAAAACTAGGAACTGGTTTTTATTTATAAAAGCAGTTTTAGCAAACGATTATTTCAGATTCATTTGTGATGCTCAGCCAGGATCATGCTTTATGAATTTTTAAAGAAGGAAAGGTGAAGCAAATTTCAGACAGTATACTATAGCCACTGCTTTTGACCTAAGAATATATGTGCATGAGAATTATTAGGCATTAACCTAAGGAGGAGAAATAATCCAATCAAATAATGTGATCATTTTTGAAGGAGGTAGCTGTGCATGTTTCTAAATGTTTAATAATTTATAACAGTGAAGTAAGTCACCAGTAACACTGTTTGAGGTATTTTGCTCAGGTGCTGTTAAGACAATACTCTTACAGACCAAGTAGATAATTATATAACCATTTTTGTAGGTAATTACTACAGCAATTCAGAAATTTCATGCTCCGATAATACAGTAAGGCCAAGATTAGAACACAGGGCCTTCATGCATACACAAAGGGTACCAACATTTATCCAGAAAACATGAACAAGCAATTCTGATGTAGATTAGGCTAGAATTTGTTCCAGTCTCATTGTCAGAAATGGTCTTACCCTGGTAAACAGTCCCCACATAGTGCATTGCTGGTGGCAGAACAGTTGGCCTTCTGAAACCGGTTAACCAGCGCACAGTCCAGACAGGGCTTGCACTTCTGAAAGCCCCAGTCCTCCTTGAATCTGTTTGGCCTGCATGTCATGCACTGTGCATCCTCCCCGTATCCAAAGCCGCATTCCTGTAGGGATTAACAAGCAAGAGCGAGCTATTCAGTCACTGAAAGCGTGAACAAGAAGGGAATGCTGGGATGAAATGAAGACCTAGTGTAATTATTACTGAGAGTAGGTCTTTCTGGAGACAAAAGCCATCCTTTCAGCAAGTTCAAATGTGTCTTCCACTGCTAATAATCTCCCTTACTTCTATAAGTAATACTTAGTCATCCACTTTATTCATGAAACCACTGTGTATTTGAATGATAAAGGGCTTCAAGGACTCCCACAGTTTCTTTATTACTAGCTTATGGTAGAATTATTGAGCTGTCTGTTTTTTAATTAGGTCAGTCATGTGAAAGCGAAGAAACTGGGACAAGTGAAGTATAAAGGCACTTACTCAGTTACAAAAACAGCAAAGAAGCACTTTGATATCAAGGTTCATAGCTAAGGTGAACAAAGTTAATTGCCAAAGAGAGTGCACTGATCTTCAAAGCTTAGGACTTCTGTTACCAAATAAACCAGAAGTGGTTAATGACCATCAGCTAGGCATGAAATGTTGCTTAGCCACTGAGAATCTCAAAAACTCAAGCCACTACAGTTCTAACAGTTCTCAAACTGTAGGAAAAGTTTAATAGATCTGCAGATCACAGGGAGAAACAATATTTTACTATACAAGCAATACTGTTATGGTTGGTTATTTCTGCCAAATTTAGTGGTTTAACGGCATTATTTTCATTCATTTCCAAAAGGACACCTAATACAATGGACAAGCTGCAAAGATAAACACCAAGCCATGTGTGGTAGTTTGGGTGCTGAATCCTGTGAACTGATTACCAAGAGCTATCAATCAGCTTCTTAGGAATTATCAAGTTACTAGAAGTTGCTATTCCCTCTTATCATCCAAATATTCGATCAATTTTGTCGGGTACTTTGAAGTTCGATTTGATGCATTAGTGATACACCACAAAACCACAAGGGGAGTACAACAAATTGCCAGAAATAACTTATTAGGAAAGGCACTATCTGGGGACCTTGTTCTCCAGAATGTATTTTCAGTGTAAGAATAGGGCATTTTCCCAGTGGGAAAGCTGCAGGAAATCTTCAACTGGGGCAGCTTCAGAGAAGGTTTCCACCAGTTTGATGCATGTAAACACGCATGATGCAGGTGTTTGATGCATATAAACAACTTTTTCCAAAGTCACCAACCTAACCATATTGCTGCAATAAAAAACTTCTAAACTTTAGAAACACACTCAGACTCTCCAAGATCCAACACGTTTGGATTCTCCAAGGTTTTGTGCTGAGAAAGCATCTATGGGACAAGCTCTGTGATCAAGCTGGCCAATATGCATTTTATAGTGCCTCTAACTTGCAATAATAAAGTAACAGTAAACAACTACAGACACATTTTACAAGACATTCTAAGCATTTTTATTTTTCCTTTATGCTAAGAATAAATTTTCCCCTGAAGAACAAGCACACAAATATGCAGAAAATGAACAATTTATGAAACCAGCTACAAAAAGACACCAAAAATAATCTTCTTCCTTTGTCTCTAGATCCACAAATGTAATAATTTTTGGTTTGTTTTGCTTTCTTTTAGCTGAAATGTAGTTTATTACTGAGTGAGTGGGTATTTTTCAGATCAAGGAGCAGGCAGGCAAATCAGTCAGTAACAGCAAAAAACATCTTACAGTTTCATGCATTGTACAGCATGGTTCTCCTGTGATATACTGGGACCATACTAAAGCTGGTAGGCAAAAAGTTTTAAAAACATATTTATTTTCTTTCTTTACTTTATTCAGGTGTAGAACATTTTATACCATTTTATTTCAAATTGATAAGTTTCTACTAGGAATCAATGCCAAAGCCATGTCAGTTGTAGCTGTATATTCCTGTGTTAATTTTTAGACTCCATTTCATTTCTGTAATTGTAAGACTGTATACAAAGCTACATGATTACCGCCAGAGACTGGAACCAGACTAACTTGTGTTAGATTTTGCTCTCCATAAGTCTAAATAAACTTTTTCATTGAATATCATTAATCTTTAATATACTCTTTCTAAATACCTACTCTTTCTAGTTAGCTTATCCAAATAGCAGTGTTATGGAATACATTATACAACTCTGTTAAATCATATATATTTGGCTCTTTTGATAAATCACTTGGAATCAGTCCCTCCCAAGTCCTATCAAACTTTCAAATATAAGGCTTGAATTAACTTAATTATAAGTTTTCCTTTCCAGACTACCTTTGAAGCTTTGGATCAAAAAAAAAAAACAAAAAAACAAACAGGAAATAAAAGTTAGAATCAAATGCTTTCACTCACTGGCCCGAACTACCAAAGTTGCAAGTTGTTTCTAGATCAGATCTGCTCTGCTATAGCTGGATGTATGGACACATCCTAGTGATTTTTGCATCATGGAATGCTTTACTTTAAAGCTATAAAAATAGTGGATGCAATATAAAGAAATATTCTGCCCAAGGAATTTACAGTCTCCCATCTTTTCAAAGATTACTTCTAAGCTCTTGCCAGGAATTCCATAGATACCAATTCATAACAACTAAAACTTCATGTATGTGCTTTTTATGTTCACATAATATTTGAGGTAGTTAACTGCCTGGCAGGTGCAAATAAATATTTAAGCTTTTAAACCAGGCAGAACTTCAAACAGATCTGTACTCATAATTAAGCACATTCCCCAAACTGAAGGATATGATTTAGATGATGGATTCAAACCCTTTGAAATCTTGGACTTCATAATTTAGCAGTCCAGCAAAGATACAAACAATTGACTGTTCATCTTTTATCAGTACATGTGCAAAACTGATGTGCACCAGTTTTCTTACTGTTCTATTTACAAAGCTGTCAAGTTATATGGCTGATGAGAACTGAATAGTTCCCAGCTCCCCCTCAGCCTTTCTATCCTCCCATTCTTAACTTTAAAAGAGAGCTCATCTCCTGTAGCATTTGACCTTAGGACTACAAAAAAGAGAAATAAAATTTGTAATATCAATTAGCTAGATTTCAAAAAAGCATTCTTTTTTTGTGTACCATAAAAAAACCCCCACAAATATATGCTGTCCTTATTTTTGCTGTTGCAAAGCTTTCTGTGAAGAACACTTAGCACACTCCTCCCTTTCCACTTCCCCTTTTCAATTAATGAAAATTTTCTCTCTCGAAAGATACACAGTACAAGCTGTAAAAACTGAAACATTTCTTTAGAAAACTGTATTCAAGCTAGCTACAAAAAATCTTCAAAATTCAAATGTACCTCAATTTTCTTGATACCTATGCAGCTTTCACTATCACAGTAATGTTCCATCTCTTTACCTTTAATTCTGTATCTCTAGAACAGCTCTGTTCAGAAGTGTTTCACTGAATATCAAGAGGGGTGACTGGTCAAGGCTGCCTAGGAATCTGTAGCAAACTAGTTAACCAAATTCATAATTTTGTTTCTGGCTAAAAATATTAAATGCACAGAATAATACATCTCTTCAAGAACTACTAGGCCACTGTTAAAAATTTCTTTCACTATGTATTACCCAATCACAGATCCAGACAGAGCCCCATAAGTCTAGCAGACTATAAAGGGTACTGGAGTTAAGTGGTATGGTTTTCCCCTAAAAGTTGAATCCAGCACAGACAGCGAAAGAACAGTAAATTAGATTTTAAACATTATTTCAATTAAAATAACCTCAAATTTCATTTTAAAAAATGCTTTCAGGCATCATTAAGATCATAATCTGCAAGTACATTTCAGAATTGTCTCTAGTTGCACTGATTACCCACAACCTCTGTGAGTTCTTAGGCAACACAGCCAGAGCAGTTCCACTTGTGACGTGATGATTACAAGAATACTTGGGTATTCACAAGAAAAAGTCTTCCAAGCATTAAGACACTTTTAATTGATGTCAGGTCACGTAACAGGTTGTGGCACTGCACTGGTGCTGGGAAATGAAGTTTTCCTAATACCTTTGAGTACATGGCCTTGTTAAATAGCACACAGGTTTAGCTTCCTAAAGCACCTCAGGCTGTGGGTCAGCCTCTTCTAGGATCCAAAAATGAGCTGGATCTGCCAGCAGAAGTCTCTGAGCAGGACAGGCTGCAAGGGCATGCTGCAAACATCAGACTTAGCTGCTGTCAAAGTGCACGGATAAGGTCAGAAAAGTTTCATTCCCAGTGAAGATGATTTGACATGCTTACATGCAGCTGCTCCAGTTTCCAGAAACATGCTGGCCTCTCCTGAGCTGAGATCTGGCAGACCTCCTCACAAGCAGCTCTCTTGCTTTGGAAAGTTAGGAGTGGCTGCTGAACCTGGCAGCAGCTGCTCTCGGTGGCTTCACTGTGACAGCACAGGAGCAGAGCACTCTGATGTTCTTGTGTGAGGACTGTCACATCCAGGAGTAGCTTCAAACAGCACCTGCCTGTTTAACTCACAGATCCTTTTCCTGACACAAGATGCAGGTCTCCTCTTTCTCCACCATATACTTGGTAGAAGGAAGCAAGCTGTGACACACAGCCCCACCTCAGCAGCCACCAGGCTGCCTCTCTGCTCAGCAGCTGTCTCTCAGTGACAGGATTTATCATGGCTCACTTGATGGCAGTGCTGGCTTCAGGCACTCTCACCTCTTGGTGATTCCTCTCTTTCTATTCCTTCACCTCGGCATTCCTTTCTATTCCTTCCTTGTCATATATTGTCCTCAGTGTAGTGGCTCAGCTGATAACTTTAAAAAAATTATGGTGAAAGGACTGGGAGGACTCTTATTTCTGTACTTGAACATTTTTAAGAAAAATGCTGAAACTCAAACTACATCATGGGTTTCTTTTTTTTCCTGCATTAACTGTGATTTGTATAAATTTCAATAATATGTAAGGACTGATTTATTTCAGAAACATATATAAGATAAGATGAAAGGCTGCTACTATCAAGCCAAACCAATGACTATTCAGGTACTGGAAAACTGAAGCCACCTAAAGAATGAAAGATACTAAATGATTTGTGCTTAACTACATGAGCTTTGCTATCCTCTAAATGAATGAGAAATGCAATGATGCTGAGCCACATGAGGCAAACACTTCCTTCTGAATCAACACAACCATTTCAGTCTCCTACCCAGAAGAAAGCACTGTTTAACAAAAAGAAGAAAAAAACCAAAAAACCTAACAAAAACCCCCAAACAAAAAGCCAGCCTGAAACAAAGACTGCACACACTGAAAACTAAGTTAATTCAGTGATTCAAAGGCTTCACAAATATTCCAAAGACACATGCTTATGAGAAAAGGCTATACAGAGATTTTTAAAAAAAATTAATGAATAGAAGCAAAAAAAACATGAGAAGCAGCTTTCACTCTCTTCCCCATCAATTCTATTGATATAATAATAAAGCTTCCTTTCTTCTGATGGCAATGTTAGAAGTCTTTAATAAAAATACAGTTAATATAAGTGATCAATGGATTTTAGTTCTAAGCTAACTAATGTAACACTGCAGCATTGTTGTTAGAACAGTATATAGGCAATCAGATAGGAAAAGATGAGAGTGGCACTATTTTCTTTCTTACTTGAGGGAAAAAAACTTACTATTAAAACATTTTTGAAAAAGAGCCGTATTAAACTGTGACAGCAAAAGCTGAAAAGAATGGTCTAGATTCAGAGCTAGTTACATGAAATAAGGCTGGGTTTTTTTCTGTTTTTCTTTGTTTCATGCTATCAAGGATTTCTGAAGTTGTTTCCCTGTACAGCAAGGTCAATCCAATAGACTGAGCACTGGTTGGCAACCAAAATTAAAACTTTCACCATGGAAACACAGAGCAGGCAGGTTAGAAGGAACGTTGAAAGAACATCTGATTCGAACTTCCATGGGTCAGGGACAGAGCTCATCTGAGCTGATCTAGCACCCTGTCCAGTTGCATCCTAAAAGTTCCCAGTGATGGGGACTCTAGGGAGATTGCTTCAGGGAATCAATGTTCTCACTGTAAAAAAGAAACTCCCTTGGTACAATTTGTGCCCATCAGCCTTTGTCTTGTCCATATGGTGCCTTGTGAAGAGAAAGCTTCTGTTCCACTCTATGGCCTCTGTCTACTCTGCTCTACGAAAAGATTCCTGCATTACCATGGGCAAGTTGATTTCTGTTAGTGTCTTATGCATAAATTCATGAATTTAAGGAAAGGGCAACAGCATTTCCCTAATTTAGAAAGATGAAATGCTCATATAGTATAGCAACAAAGATATATATGTATCTAACTGAAGTTTTAAATAATAGTTGTAAAAATAAGTATATACACACGCATACGTATATGCACTCTGTACAGCTGGGTTTTTGCCCTGTTTTTCTTTATAGTCAGTCATGAAAAGAAAGAAAACTACATTTTTACGTTGTAACTGAGATAAATTAATTTCTCATACACAAGATGATAAAAGCTGGGCTTTTGCATTGAACAATATAGGCTGATGTGTTTTGTTACAAACAAAAAAAAAGCCTATTTGTCAATTGCTTAAAACACTCAGGGGGAACTGAACCAAAAACCCCACCACTAACAGCGTATTTTATTCTACCCTTAGACACACAATCATGCTCACACATCCAGCAGTATATTTAGTTTTATTCATGAGCACTAAATATTTAATAGCAAAACGGACACGTTATTTAGTGTAAAGAAACTGTTATTAAACTATAGCATTACTATATCATTGCTTTCCCATGTGTAAAAGAAACCAAGCAAACAAAACTTCTCCTGGGCTGCAAATTACTTCAAGTGTGTGATTAAACACCTCTTCCCTTTGCATTCTGACCTTTGACTTCACGTATTTGTTGCTTCAAGCTGTAGTTCTACATGACTACCTTCAACCACATTTCAGTTACAGCCACAGCATCACATCCTTCACTATGATTCACAGAAAATGGTACCTCTATTTATGGAGGAAATGATGATTCTACTCGTTTAGGTTTGAGCAAAATCTGTTATTTCATTTCTAGCACAGAAGAAAACATATTTTTGAAAGTCTATTACTGTCTGTGAGAAGTAATTGCTTACGTAGTGAAATGAATCAAGTATTCATATTTTCAAAAACACCAAGCTAGTCCTAATAATAAGGACTATCAGACTGTAAACAAAAATAGGTGAAGCAAAACCATAACTTGAATAGTGTACTATTGCAAACTATAACCTTGCTGTTTTAGTTTAGTGTTTCTTTATTGAATTGAATGTAATTACTGAGGGCCTTAGTTTTATTAGCTTTTGGGTTTTATTTGCCAGCTAGATAAGTATATTTTTTTGCTATATAAATGCACATAGTACTGGCCCACTGTTATAAAGTGCCATGTTTACAAGTGTTTTTACAAATTAAACACCCCCTAGAACCTAATTTAAGGCAAATCTGAAAAAATCCAAACTAAACCGCATCCATGTCCTAAGTCATGTTCAAATCCCTGCTTTAACAGCATTGCTTGTATGACTAAACCTTAACTAATAGTGCCCAACATACAAAGGGACTCCAACTAAAGTGTGAAACTAAATATTTCTGTTAATGCACTGAACACTCACCACAGGGGGTCATGAGATAGAGAAAATGTGTCACTCAACTTCAGTAAATCCGTTCAAATCACACACAAGCCACAATACCTAAGTTGTGCTTTTTTTCAGAGCTGAACATCGTAGGAACTGTAGAGCCATGAACTGAAAGCTTCTTTTTCCCTCTGCACTTTCAACAGTTTGGTGTGAATACCAAACTTACTAACAGTTTATGTTAATAATTTTCCAAAGAAGCATTTCCATTTCCCCTAAACACCCTAAATTCCACCTTCACCATCCTTTCTACACTATCAGTAGAAGCACAAGACAGAGTTTGCCCTTCTGCAAAGGCCATGCTCTTTTTGGCCTCACCTCTCAGGTATGGATCTGACTGCACAGCTATGTCAGGGTCACAGCTTCACACTCCAGCAATGGGCAAGATGTGGGTTTGGAGCTGGACTCTGAAGAAAGGATTTTACACATGCATGAGTCTGGATAGGTCTACTCACCCTTCCTGACACCACCCTACACCCTTTTTTGCCTTACCATCCTCATGTCTCCGGCAGGACACACTTGCTCCCTCAAGACACCCAGTCTCCCAAAACCCATAACTCATTTTGTTCTCTTTCCTCTCCAGTAACTGAGTAATGAATCCAAACATATCCCTGCCTACTTCTTCTTTCAGCTATGTCTTCCTTCACTGCTCTCTATCCCTGGTCATGCACAGCACCTGCTTTCTCTGAACTGAAAACAACTAAGGTCCCCCTCATGACTTGCATTCAGACTTGGAATATTGTTGAAAATTTTGCCAAGTGAACTTTCTCGTTCTACTGAATCCCAGCCCATAATCCCAGCCAGCATTCATCTCCACTGATTCATTTCCACTGTCTTAAAAACCTAGTAATTAAAAAACTTTTATGGGGATTTTCTTTTGGAAGAGATGCAATTGTTATAAAAGCAAAATAAAATTACATAAGATTCACAATAGTATTTCTTTCTCTATGATATTAACAAGAATTTCTTATGTGTTTTCTAAATACTATCATGTATTTTTCTGGCCTCAACTTTTTCAATTACATTACACAGCATAAAGATAAGAATTAGGTTTATAGCATTTTTAATGAGCTGTAAAACAAAGAAATTGAGCCTGACTTGAATCTGGCTTCTTAAAGTTCTCCAACCACAGACCTAGTGAAAACACAACAATCATCCATCTCCCTCCTGTTCTAAGGAAATATATTTGTTCTCATTTGAATCTTATTCTGTATTTATGTACTTATGACCTTTTCATTGTAAAGCATTCTGTTAAGACAAGAGCTCATATATAAAATATTTAAACTTTGTCACCTAAAATCCAGAACCGATTGTGAATGTCAGCATTGTAAAAATTTAGCCCCTCCAATTCAGCAATCTCTACCAATCATTGGTTTGAAATTAATTTTTCCACATTGTCTTCTACAGAGTAAGGTTATTTAGCCTTAACTCCCTGTAGTTTTTTTCCTGCTTTGTAGTTTCTTCCCTCCTTTGTTACATTAACTCACCTTTAAAACAATAATTTGAGAGCCCATCCAGATGGTACTGCCTACTTTATTAGTGGCATCATCATTTTCTGAACTGAGCATTTTATATAAAATGAAACAGATAACACAGTTCTTGAAAAACTGTGAATATTTTCATGTAAGTGCAGATATCCATTATTTTAGATCACATACATAAATGCACTTATCAGAAATAAAGTAAATTCAAGAAATAATGATTTCCTTACCTTTGAGAGTTCCATTCCAGGCCCACATTGTTTGCAAAGGACACAGTTTCCAGTCTGGTCCCTAAATTCTTGTTCTCTGCAGTCTCCAGTCTCGCAAATTACCTTACTCAGCTAAAACACAAAAACCAACAACAAAACCAAAATAGGGTAAATTCATCAAAATAAATCTGAGAAATAAGCCCATATTTTTGTCTTAAAAATAACTTTCTGAATTATTAATTATCCTTAGTTCTACAGCAAGCCAGAGTTAAGTACACTGAGCAGGCATTGTGTGCTCTGCTACGTTCTATCCATAAACTGAATATTCCAAACACCTAAACTATGTATACTGCACACTGCAGTAAGAGATGGCCACCTCTGAAGTGATGCAGTATCACCTCCACAGCACTATATTCACCTGTATTTTCTGTCCTAGTCCACTCCTTTGTCCATGAAGAGGCTCACACAAGGTAAAATTTTGTAACTGTGTGTGTGGAGCAGCCAAAAATTATATGAACCAGTGGACCAGGCTTAAGTGCAAATCAATAAAATGTGTAAGTAATTGTCTGCATGCAGCATCTGAAGACCTTTGGTGTCAGCAGTAATGTGTAAAACAAAAGACAGTTTCTGTCCTCAGTACAATTTTTTCAACATAGGGGAAAAATATTAATCTTTAACTTACCAAATATGCTAGGAAAATGACAAGCACCTTCAGTTTATCATCTCCTTGTAATCCTTTAGCATCCATTTCTTGTGATTAAACCTTTCTTCCTGGAAAAATATAAAAGGGGAAAAAAAAGAAAAAAAACATTATATTAGCATTGTATTTTGACATGCCAAGTGTCATGAAGCATGATGGATATGTGACTTCTGCAATTTAAACAATCTGTCAATGCCATTAACATTTTCAGATGGATTTCTGGAAGCCGCTAAACAACAAACATATGCTTTAGAAATCACATGCCTTTTGAAGACAAGACAATGAACACAAAGTTTCTATAATTTTAAATCTTACAAGAAGAGATGGCAATCAGTCTAGAGTAGAGAACATCAACGTTTATTAATCTAACATCCCTAACATATGTTTCTTGCTTGTTAAACTCTCAGATAAGTACATGATCAACTGACAAAAATATATTTTTTTAAACATGCCATGTAGTTTTTATCATTTAAGAGTAGAGACTGAGAAATGAAAGGATGGAACCCAAACAAAAGGAACATAACAGGGAAAAATATTAAGAATAATTGCAAAATGCTTTTCAGCATGGAACTACTGCAAGCATAATATGCTTTCAAAAATATATAACCAGAATGAACAGAGACTATAATTAATACACAATTCCACATTTTACTGCATGAATACCCTAGTTAATGAATTCTAATCAATAACAAGGATGTACACTTCAGTGTCACTATTGATATTTTTGAAGATAAGCTGTATTTTGAAGTGTAAAAAGAGCCGTCTACTAGAAAGAGCAGAACAGGTAAAGATGTGGCAGACAGTACTCCATGGAAAAGCCAAGATGAGATTTTTATGGTTATTTCTCACTTTGTGATGGTAATGTTCTATGAGCCAATGACAATTATCAGATTAAATGCATGTCAACATGGGTAAAAAAGAAGACATAGTCTCAAGGAATATGAATACATACAGATATAGTATTTGACATAGGTTTCTTTTTTAATTCTGAGGGGAAAAAATTAAAGCAAGAAACATTAAATGAAAAAATCTCAGAAATAATTCTAGAGGACCAAAACACAGCTTCATATAAAAAGTACCATAGAACAACTAGAAAAAAGGAAAAGGAGTGTCAACAGATTTTAAAAGTTTTGAAATCATGAGAAGCCAACAATTCTAATGCTGAAAAAAATAGGTATGCAAAACCAAAACAATTTCTAGTAATAGCAAAGAGCAAACAGTAGACAGAGACACTAAAAACACTGTTAAGGGAACTCAGAAATTTCAGGAAACATTTACCTTCTGCTTTTTGAAACATACAAAATGAGCAAATACACACACCATACATTATATCTTCTGGCCAAAAAGTAACTGAATATCTTCTAAGTAAAACCTGATTAGATAAGAGACAAACTGTGAGACTTTGCACCTCAGTAACCTTGAAATAAGGATCAAGAAAGTCTTAATTCTGATCCTGTTCAATTTTGCTGTTAATTTCCTTTGGAATGCTACAGAAATTCAAGAGAAACATACAAAGAAATTAAAAAATAAGTAAGAATCGTGATACAATAAACAACTCTACGCTGCGTTACAGAAAAGCAGTCCTGTAAAACAAACTTGACTTCACTTGATTCAGAAAAGACAAGACACTAAATCTAAAAGTCTAAGAGTTAAATGAAATAAACTGATTAAATATTGATTCAAAGAATCATGCTGAAATTAATGGGATTTGGGAAAAAAAAAATTCCCCATCAACTTTTTCATTTCATGTAATACTGTTTAGTGGAAAAAATAAATATTTCATGTGCTTTCTTAATTGCTATAGGAGTTAAAACTTTACAGAAGTGTTCAAGGGAAATAAAATCATAAACATATATGAATTTCTTAGATTTGAATGTCAAATGATTACTCCAAGTCATATATATTCCTTAATAATTAAAAAATAGCTAAATCATAGTACAGTTCTAATGTAGTTAGGACCGTCTATGGAATACCAGCAAAAGTTCAAAACCAAGATTCTTCCTAAGGTTAAAAGTAAGTTTTAAGTTTCAATGTTTACTTTTGCTTCTGAAAATAGATGTGTAATATATCAAAAAGAAACTGAAGAGTGTAATAATTGTATACTTTTGTGTCAAGTTTCACATAAAATTTTCAATACAAAAAGTACTGGTGAGTGGTACTAAGTCTAATGATCTAAAATATGGAGCTGTAACATAATTTAAGAAGTCTATTTTTTCTGTGCAAGTCACCTGAAGCATGAAAAAAAAAAGAAAATTAAGAACAGCCCAATTAACTGCCCTGCAGACCAATTATTTTCAATAGACATATATTAACTTAATGTAATTCAGGTATATTAACCCTATGCCTTTTCTCCAATACACAATTACTTGAATTTTCAGTATTTTTAAAAAATCAATATATATACAACTTACCAAAATCAATACCAAAACAAAGCTAATTACATATTTTCATCTTTTAGTATTCTGGAGTCACAATTAGAATAAATATCAAATGCCAGTGCAGAACAAAAAGAAGTATTCAAAACCCTGCTGGTCATGCTGACATCTTGTATTTCATTTTTGAAGTTGCCCTATCTGTTATAAGATGGTCTTCTTAGAGCAAGTACCTCAAAGACTTTTAAAACATAAAAAACACATGGTAAACCATCCAGCACCACAACATATTTTGTTCACTTAGGTGTGAAATTTGATTGCAGCTCTGAAATATTCTTCATGTAAAAGAAAATCTACTGCCTTTATAATGGTCTTGGCAAGTCCAATCACCAGGAGTTCCACAACCCAGAGTAAATTTTCAAAACCAAGTGTTTTACAACTGGCATCAAACTATCAAGGATTTCTCCAATTAATCCTACACTTAAATAAGCTTCAGCTTTTTGACTGATCATTACAAGTTTCATGAGATCTTATGGCTTTAGGCCTAGGATATGAGATATCTTCTATATAATAAGTCTTCTATAATCAACAAAGATTCCAAAAGAAGCTTTCAGGTCTTTGGACCTTAAACTTCAGAGCACTTCAGTAGCACCAAAGCACATTTAAGTAATTTCAGCAGATGTGTATGAATGTCTGTGGTACTCTGTCATGCCATCACTGTGCACATTGTCACCACTCTACCAAAACAACACCAAAGACCACATGCAAACTAATGTGTGAGGAAGAAATGACCTACTGTACAAGAAACAACCATTCTTAAGAGGACAAATAAAATGTTTCTTTCATGACAACATTTTGATTAAAATAATTGAAAGGCACCTTAATGATTAGGGCACACTAATAAGTCATTGTACTGAATGCAAGTCTCAAAGGAGAGATAACCGTGTCAGCTGCATGTTTCCTGTTTCAATCTCCAGTTTGGTCAAAAGTCCTGCTTAAAAAGCAGAGACTGCAGCACTTAATAATAGGTTGCCATTGGGCAAATTTCTTCTCTCATATCAAGTAGCATTATACTGATGTCTGTTGGACAGCAGCCATTCACCTTATGCTTTCAAGTAAGAAGTTATTAGAAGATTTTGCCCTCTAAAACATGTGTGAGTAAACAGCAGTTCCATACCTTTAAAGACTATTTGCTCTTGTCCAGATACTGATATTTAAAATGCCAAGTTCAGTTATACTCAGTTTTATTAGAAGAAAGAAACCTGTGGACAGAGTTTTTTTAGGTCACTAAATCATTCCAAATGCATCTTATTAGGTTAACAGTAATATGCTTGCCTAAAATACTCAGGGAAAGCAATCATTACTGGTAATGTACTGAACTCAGGATAGAGAACTTGCATTAGAAAATGTGGTTGCATAATTTAAGGTCATTTGGGGCCCACTATGCATATGCAAAAAGAGGGTAATATCAAAAAATAAATTAGAAACATGGTGGAAGTCAGAACTTCCAGCCTTTAGGATTCTAGAATCCATCGCCCTCTAAAATTTACTCTTACATTTACCGGTTTGCTTGAATAGTACTCATCATTTTGTTTCAAAGTCAGAAAAATATTCCTTTTTTCTCTCCAAAAAACTTAAAGTTCCACCCTGAAAGACACACCACCTCAAGAAGTAAAGTAGCATGACTAAATTATGGCTCACTGGCAGGTTTCTCAGACACGGAAGCACCAAAATTTTGAAGTCAACATCATCTATCTTCTAAGGGAAACTTTAGAAATGGTGAAGAGTCCCAACCTCACATTCACTTAACTTGAAGTTGCAAATTTCCAGTTAATTCACAACCAGGTCTTGGAAATTTCCCATACTTGATTTGATATTTTTACTTGACTACCGCTTTTCACACGGTCTGTAACACTGGCAGAGTACTCTGAGAAGTTCTGGGTAAGAAAGAGGGATGGAAATATAATCATCTTATCTTGCCAACAGAGGTCTCCGGTATCCAACAAATAGGGTCTCAGCTCCTTTCTAACCACCTACTTCCCACCCGCAGCTGTCAACTGCAGGCAATAAAACAAGGAGTGGCAGATGGCTTTAGCAGAGTCAGTGCCCCAGGGGCGAGAAACAAGAGAAGGGAAAGTACTCACACTGCTGCAATGACAAAGACAAAGAAAGGGAGCAAGTTAGGGACAAGAACTTCCACTGCAGCGCTGCACATGGTTATTTCTGTCTCACAGGTCTAGAGCACCTTCCCTTTACACCCTGCCCACAACCCTTGTAGTCTTCCCCTTTGTGAAGTAAATGAGGTCCTGTCTGACCACATTCGGTCCAACTTTTCTGAGAAACGTGGGGGAAAAAACTCCATACTGTCAGCTAGGGCACGTTCATCACATTAAAATAATAAAATTCATCACACGTTGAAAAGATCTGTATTTTATGAACCTGCCATATATGAAATTGTACGACATTAGGCTCTATGGAGTTATTTCTAATTTTGTAAAGACAACGGCAGCAGATTAAAGTTAGAACCTTACTGGTGATCAAAGACGTTTAGATGTATTTTAGGGGCTGAGGGAGATGAGAAGAAGACATTACCACAAGATACAGCCAGGAAATATTTGTGGTCCTTCTAAGCACCACACACTTCAAGTTAAGTTAATTGAAGTACTTGTCTTTACAGGAATAATGGTGATAAAGCAGTTTACCATTGTGTTCTTCAACATACCCAGCTTATCATTAACTAGATATTAGAGTGAAATATTGTAACAAAGGTGCAATGTGGCAACATTTTTCCTACACATAAACAAAGCTTTTTAGAAGATCAGAGCCTGTGATTCGCACTAGAACTCCCACTCTCACCAAAGTTGATGAGCCTACTCATACAACATCAAAACCGTGGTGAAAAAAAAAAAAAAAGTTGCTCCTTCTGTTTAATACATCTCGCCCGTCTCAAATTCGTACTTCATTTACACCAAAATATACTAATAGTTGTTTTTCAATGTAATTTTTAAGGATCATGAATTATAAAGCATTGGACTGGTTAATACAGTTAATACACCTTGCAATGGTGCAATGCCAATATGCTACATTTATCCAGCCACCCTTGAGCAGTTTTGGATGGCATGCAATGTCTTAAAAACCACAGACATGAGTTACTGTCATTCACACCATTCTCTTTTATTAGGATTGTAAGATGTTGAAAGTAAGAAGAAGTGACTTATTGCCTCCTAAACTGACATTTTAAGCATCTTACTAGTAAACTAATAAAGAAGCTTACTTCTAAGCCTAAAAGAAACAAACAAAAAACCCCAACAAACCAACCAACCAAAAACAACAACAAAAACCCACCCAAAACCCCAACCCCTTTTCTCTTATGGTAACAAGCTCCCGGGTAACATAACTGAGTAACTTGCTTTACACCTGGTGAAGGTGTGCTCGAAAGAGATTATGCAGCAGTTAAGAAACCCACCTACAGATTGATTCAATTTGCCACTTACTCATATTAAATGCTACTGGACCACTTTAAAAACTTAGTAAAAGCATCCATCTAAAGTAGTTGTAAATATAAAGGTGGTAAATGCTTTTCAAGAGCATCAGTTAAAGCTTTCAGTCCAAGGTCAGATTAAATGGAGACAGACGTCAGGAAAGTAAGTCAAACAATCAAAACCTTTTCAATAAACCCAATTGTAATTGGGGCTTTTAAACCTCTTACCAGCCAAAAGAAAAAGTTAGGAGCTCCTATTCCTTCAACTCCAGCTCTAAAATTGTTTGAAGCAAGCAGCAGCTTACTTATGCAGCAGACACGAGAAGCGCTGGCGAACATGAAAGCCCAGCTTTCAAGGGCTTTTTGTTCGCCGCGCTCCGGGGCGGGGAGCAGCCGCTCCGGGGCTGTCGAGACCTGCAGGACGCGCCCGCAGCTCCGCGCCCCGCGCACCCACGGGGCGGCACAGCCGAGCCACGGCGGGAGCGGGCCCGGCGAGCCCTGCCCGCTGCCCGCGGAGCTCACTACATCCCTCCCTCGCCCACCGCGGGCCCGGGCAGGCAGCGCGGGTCGGTGCCCGGCCAGCCCGCGGTGACCCGGCCGTGCCGCTGCTCGCCCCGTGGCCACCGCGCTCCGCACGGCCGTCGCTCGCACCCACCTGCCACAACGCGGCTCGGCCGCCCCGGCGGCACCGGAGCGCTCGCCCCGCACCGCCCCCGCCGCCTGCCCGCCCGTCTCCGCGGCAGCACCGCCCGCCCCGGGAGCGTCACCGGGCCGGGCAGCCAATGGGAGGGATGGAGGGAGGGAGGGAGGGATGGATGGATGGATGGATGGATGGATGGATGGATGG
>JAOTQP010000001.1:70676924-70688371 GCA_026413545.1 Cichladusa arquata
CCCATCCCATCCCATCCCATCCCATCCCATCCCATCCCATCCCATCCCATCCCATCCCATCCCATCCCATCCCTCCCATCCCCCTGGAGGTGCCCATGCTCCAGGATGTGCCCCAGTGCTGGATGGTGATGGAGATGGAGCAGGAGTTTCCCGGGGGCTCTCAGGGGGGACAGGGGCTCACTCTCCCACCCTCTCCCCATGCTAACAGTGAGTCTGTGCCCCCACACCCACGGTTCCCCTCCAGCCCACCCCAGCTCATCTCCCTGAGCCCCCTCCATCCCGGCTCTCCCAAAGCAGGGCAGAGCTGCAGCTGGGGGAAGCCGGAGCACACATTTCCCCACGTCCCCCAGCTGGGAGGGTTCAGCAGCAGAGAACCTTTCTCAGGATCAGAGGAGGCTGAGGAGAGGGGGGCTGGGAGCTGAGACCCTTCCCACGCTCCCGGGCACCGCCAGGTCCCCGTGTCCCCAGCGTGTCCCCAGCGTGTCCCCAGCGTGTCCCCAGCTCAGGTTTCCAGCACCCCCAGCCCCAAGGCAGCTCTGCCTTTCCCAGGTGCCCCCCGCCCTGGAGCTGGGACACCCAGGCAAACAACCCTGGCTGAGCCCCCTGTTATTTAGGCAGGATTAGGCAAAAATTTGTGTGCACTTTTGAACTGTTTTCACAAGCGTTGCCTCTCACTCCCACGCAGGAAGCAGCCGCGGAGCCGGCCTGTTCCAATTAGGGCTCCTCGGACCCAAGGGGCAGCGAGATTCCAGGGGGGGAAAGGGAAAGTGGGACAGAGAGCTGGAAACAAGGAACCAGAAGGAAATCTGGATGGGAGCAGGGATAAGCACAGCAAGAGGAGTTTGGGGATGGGATGGGAGCAGATAAGGGGAGATTTGGGTCCTCATCCTGCAGCAGCTTGCCAGAGACCAGCTCAGCTTCCCTCTGCAAGGATGGCACAAAAGGCGCAGACATTTGCTATTTTAATTCAAAATAAATATATTAAAAAAAAAAAAAAGAAAGAAAAAAGAGAAGAAAAATAAGTCTTTTTTTCCTCCTTCAAGCAGTGAAAAATAAATACTCTGAGATGAAAGCTGGGCTTCAAGAGAAAAACAAGAGAGGAAACCGAAAGCCCACAGTGCTTAGCGCTGCAGAAAGCCCAACAAAGCCGGCTTTTTTCTGGCCCTCAGCAGTTTTCTTAGGGAGATGTGGTGTGCCATGGGGGCCAGCTCTTCCCCAAAAAACAGGCCTGAGCCCTGTCCTCCCTAAAGGCAGATAAAAGCATTTTGTCCCTGTTTGGGCTCTGAGCACTTGGAGCACCAGAGGGGAAGGTTCAGCTGTGGGTGAGGGTTGGGATGCTCTGCTCTCCTCGGGTTTTGGGGTTCCCTGTGTCCTGTGGATACTCTGGCTTGGCCTGGGAGAGACGTGGCCATGAGGAAAACTGGGCACAGAGCAGCCCCCAGGTGAGAGAGGGCTGGGTTTGGCTCTGGGAATCTGGCAGCTGTGAGGAAGCAGGCCCAGGGAAAGGATTCTGCAGTGACAACCCACCCTGCTCAGGCTGCAGCTCCTTCTGCTGCCTCCCTCTCCCTGCTCTGTAATGTGGGTGTTGGATGGCAATCCTGGGAAAGCAGCATCCTTGAGAGTCCCAGGAGCTTGCAGGGGAGCAGCCTGGTGGGCAGCTCGCTCCGTCCTTGGTTTTGTGGGAGAGAAGAGGGAATGAAGTGCTAGAGAAAGGCCAGGGCTGAAGCTGAGCTAAACCACAGCCCCTGAGTCAACGCTCACTGTGATTATGGGAAAGCTCCCCCAGCTCAGCAAGGCCAGGGCCCACAGCTCCTCTTCCTTAGGCAGCTCAGGAGCTTCCCTCAGCTGGGGATTCACCCCATCCTCCCCATTTCAGCTGCTGGAAGGAGCACAGATGGATAAAGCAAACCCTGGGGAGATTCAGCCACCTCTGAGGTTGGGGAATGTGACTATGGCTTAACAGCACTCACTGGAACCACCAAAGAAGTCAGAAATAAGATCAGTCATCAGTAAAATTCCATCACTGTGCCCAGAGAAGCTGTGGCTGCCCCAGCCCTGGAAGTGTCCAAGGGCAGGCTGGACAGGGCTTGGAGCAGCCTGGGACAGGGCAGGTGCTTGTGGATGAGGTGAGCTTAAAGGTCCCTCCCAGCCCAACCGTGCCAGGGCTCCAGGAGGAGATGCTGCAAGGCTGGAGTGGTTCAGCTGCAGCAGCACCCCCAGCTCAGCACGAGACCCTCCCACTCCTGAACCAGCTCTAAATGGCCTCTGCAGTCCCTTTAAACTTCACACAACCTAAAACTTCCACCAGCCTTTTCCAATGGCCTGAGGGCCGGGTCCAGGGTAATTAAAGCCCTGTGGGAGCCCCAGGCTGGAGACGGCCAGGCCAGGAGGCTGCAGCCGGTGAGGAGCAGCCTCCCCCTGCCCAAATCCCTCCTGCTCAGGAGGCAAAGCCCCTGCCCGCAGGGCCCCGAGCCCTTCCCTGCTCCGTCCCAATGGAACACCCCTCTGCAGGGGATTAGCACCTCGCTCCCGGCGGGGATCGCTCCTCAGCAGGGCTGGGGGGACCCTCCCAGGCTGGCTCAGCCCCGTCCGCCTCCGTGCCCGGGATAATCGCGCTAATCCCTGCTAAGGAGCGCTGAGGAGCTCTAATCCCCGGGCACGGGCACACGCTGCCGAGCCTGGAAGAGCCTGCACGGACACCCCGGCGGCTGCAGGCAGGGCAGGTGGAACCAGCCGGCCCAGGTCATGCCCGTGGCGCTGCCCCACCTCGGGAGATGCTCCTTTCAACAAACCCCGCAGAGCTCGGGTTGCTCAACCGCAGTGGGGAAAGAAGGGAAAAACCCCTGCCCAGCCCCGGCGGCGAGCAAACACGCACAGGTATCGCCGTGCTCCCGGGCTCACCCTGCCGCCAGAGAAACCCGCAATTCCGCACTCCCCCCGGCGGCCCCCAGCCCCAGCCGTGCTCCCGGAGGCTTCCAGGGCTGCAGGAGCCCGGCCTGAGCCCTTCCAGAGCAATCCCACTCTGGGCTCTGGCACTCGGGGAGCTCCGGGTCATCCACAGCCACCTCCTGAGAGCGCACATTCCCTTGCAGCCAGGTTAAACCCAGGAATTCTGCTCTGTGCTCCTCAGGTCTGGCTGATGTTGCCATTTCTGGCATCTTTGATGAAGAAGGGACGGGACTGGAGGAATTGTCCCACCCCAGAACCCTGACATGGATTTTTCCTGGATTGCAGAAGCACCCGTGGGATGCTCCCAAGGTCCCAGTTCAGATGGGACATTTCTCCATCCATCCAAACAAACCCTCAGACTCTTCTGCAGATATTCATCTCCCTCTCCTTCATCATCATCCGGGAACAGGGACAGACACAAAGAGGATTCAGCTCCAACACCTCCAGCTGCTGCTGCAGCCTGGGGCTGCCAAGCCACGCACCAGAGTCTCCCAGCAAGGGAGAGCAGGGATGTAGCAAGGCCAGGTTGAGGATAATTGGCAGAACATCGTGTGGGGAAGATGCTGTCAGGATGGGAAGTGTGAAAAGGGAAGGCTGAGATCTCTTGGCAGGGCTGTCCTCTCGCAGCAGGAGAAGGGCCAAGGAACCTTCACTCAATGTGAGCTCTTTCATCACTCACAAAGGATCCCAACCCTCCCAGCCAGCTCAAACACACCTGAAGAACAAACTGTGCCAGCACACTGTGAGCAGCCCCACATGACCTCACAGCTTGGGATGTTTTCATGCCACAATCCCGGTGAGCCATGTGCAATGACTCCATGCCCTGGATAAAACCCCATCATTTGTGCTGCCCATCAGCAGGACACGAGCCAGTTCTGGGGCAGATGGACTCCAGAGCTGCCCCTGCTGCTGGAAATCACTGCTCCTGACAGGCGCCTCAGTTATCCTTGCCTTGGGAAGGGATTAGACACGGAGATGCTCAGCCAAACACCTCCAATGTGTCTGTCCCGAGGAATTCCCCAGCCTTCCCTTGACTTCCCTGCACAGACTGATCCCTCTGTGTCCCGGCCCGGCCCCTGCCCCCAGGGCCGAGTCACGCCAGACACGAGGGCAGCACATGGCAGGACAGGGGCAGTGCCCAGGGCTGGGATGATGTCCAACCCCCCGGATATGTCCGGCCACATCAAAGCCTGGGCTCGGCTCAGCAGCTCCCCTCCATCCTCCCGGAGCGTGTGTCAGAGCCGGAGCCGCTGCGGGGGCGCGCCCGTGTGTCCCCGCACCCACGAGTGGAACGTCCCAGGATGCTCCCGCGGCTTCCCGAAGCGCAGAACATCCCCGTGGGATGCTGCCAGCACCAAGGCGGCGGTGCGGAAGGATCAGAGGGTGACGAGGGAGGAGGGAGGGAGGCTCGGCAGCTCCGGGTCACCTCCGCTCGCTGCCCCGGGCGACGGGCGCTGGGCGAGCCCTGCGCCGCTCGGCAGCTGCAGATTCCTGCCTGTCCCAGCCCTCCTCCGCAGCCTTCCCGGGCAGCCCTTCCCCGCAGGGCAATGCCAGCCAGACAGCCCGGATTGCGCAATGGCAGCTGCAAGCCGCGGCGCGTCCATCGCGGCTGGCACAGGGATGGACGGATGGATGGAGGGATGGATGGATGGATGGAGGGATGGATGGAGGGATGGATGGATGGATGGATGGATGGATGGATGGATGGATGGATGGATGGATGGATGGACGGATGGATGGATGGATGGATTTATGGACTGACCTGTGGATGGATGGATGGATGGATGAGTAGTTGGATGAATGACTGGTGGTGTGGATGGATTGGGATGGATGGATGGATGGATGGATGGATGGATGGATGGATGGATGGATGGATTGAGGTGTGGATGGATTGGGATGGATGGATGGATGGATAGATGGATGGAAGGATGGAGGGATGGATGGATGGATGGATGGATGGATGGATGGATGGATGAATGGTTGGATGGATGGATGGATGGATGGGTTCTTGGATAGTTGGATGGTGGATGGATGGATGGATGGATGGATGGATGGATGGATGGATGGATGGATGGAGGGATGGAGGGATGGATGGATGGATGGATGGATGGATGGATGGATGGATGGATGGCGCTGTGTGTCCGCGCTGCGAGGGCATGAGTGCCTCGTACCAATAGTGTGAAGCCAGGGTGAATCACAAGTGAGGTGCTGGTGTCCCTTTTATCCCACCAGAAGGACAGGATAGCAGGGCACTCCTGCGCCCACCCTTGCCTCCAAACCCTGCCCCGCTTTGGGACTGCAGCCTTGGCATTGCTTATCCGCCTCAGAGGGAGCTCAGGCTTATGGTTGCTGGGCTGTTCTAAAGAGACTGGCGCTTAGCCTCTATAGAATGTGTCCTTGTAGCTCGGGAAAGCCCTTTCCACCTCTCCCACACAAAAAACATGACAGAGGCTTTCTGACAACACACTGCAAATTCTCCTTTCTGCAAGCTCTCCTTCCCAAAGTACTCGAGTAGCTTTTTTTTCCTGCTAGCTCAGAGCCTGAAATATTTTATCCATTTTGCAGGTAATAAGTTACCCAGCTGAAAGCATAATGTCGATACCAAATGCAAGTATCTCTGGAGAAATGGAGAAATCCATCCCTTCACAGATAGCAAATTTTTCCCCATCACTAGGCTGGGTTTTACTGTGACACAAATTAGGAGTTGTTCTGAAGTTAGTGAAGCTCCCACATTGGTGAAACCAGTCTTGGATACCTTGGTAAAAGAACTGCTGCTGCATTTCTTTTTTTCTTTTTTTACTGCTGCATTGGGATTTCAGGTCTTCAGTTTTACTTCTAATGAAAAGGTTAATGATCCACTTACAGTCTAGACAACTGTATGGACACACAAGGAACTGGGTTAGGCTCTGAAAAAAAATGAACAAATGCTTATACTGGGAGGTAAAGCGTTTTCAAATAAACAGAATTTTTGGAGCTCCTCACAGACAAAATTTTGAAGATCACCAGCCACACGGACTTCTCTAAAAACAAGGAGTGCTTATTGAAATCCAGCAAGCTGTATGCAAAGAGAGAAATGATTGCTGTGAAACTAGTTGTTTTCAATTATAAAACACAAACAACCCAGAATGTACAGGGGTTTTCATGCAATTATCTTCTGAAGGGCCTTCAAAGAAGAGCTTTGCTTCAGGACCCTTGCCAGGAGGAGCTCTGCAAGAGGCTGGAATTTCAGTGAGGAATGGCACACTGCGGCGCAGCAGCAGCGCATCTGTTGTGGATAGCAGCTGCTGCACAGCACTGAGCATTGTACACAGCCTCACTATTTACAGACAATCTTTTGTAGATTATCTGCTTTCTGGAGCCACCAGTGAAACTACTGCGTGAGTTTTTCTTAGTAGAATCATCATGTATGTTTCAGATACTTGTCTTAAAGTAGTATAGTTAGACAAAGGTATTAAAATATCCCAGAGTTCTTGAGGTGTTGACTAAACACTCGGGATTACCATATAAAAAACATTAAGACTTTCATCAGAGAGTGGGTTACTATGCTAATGAACTCAGAGCAACGCGTTGTCTGTAACACTGAAGCTTAAAAGTTTAAATCTTTGTTGTAGCGTGTAAAATCTTTCCTCTGATTGTAAAATGGATGAATTAGTTCCATTCATCATTGAAAGATGTTGAAAATTTTACTGTTGATTTTGTTTTAAATCATGATACTTCTCAGGAAATTGAAGAAGTGAATTGTTAGAACCAGTACAGAGATTCTCACTACAACAGAGAAAGCAAAAAAGAAATATTTGGAAAGCAGTTTCAGCTGACCCCTTTGATAAGACAAAGTTGCGTGACATATCTGATGTGGAAGCAGAAATTGTACAGCAATAGGAAGTTGTTATCTCCATATCTCAAATGCTGACACAGTTCCCCCAGTCAACTGTGAGATGGATCTACTCTTGTTATGACAGCTGTTGGAAACTGATGTCAGTATAACTGTGCAATGTCTTTTGATAATCTTAGCTATTACAAACCTTAAAATATGTTTATGATGTTATCTAAGGCACACTGTTTGGAAATGGCTCCATTTATAATCAGAAATTGCTCAAGCTATTTTTATAAATAAATCATATACTTGTGAGTTTCCTAGTCAGATTTGCTTGAAAAAGCATTGTGAACTTTTTGTTTCTGAAGGCTTAAGCCTGAGGATTAATTAATGTTTATACAGCTCTTAGTAAAAGCAAAGTTACTAGTGCCAAGAATTATTACTATTTAATCTTTAAAAGTCAGATCAATGACAGGCTAAACTGTCAGAGAACTGCTATTCAAAACAACAAAAATGTTGAAAATCCTCTTCCCACCATGCTTGAATGTGTTCAAGTGCGTTTTCATTTCAGCCTCATTTACATACAGGCAAGCAAAGATATTTTTCAGTTTAATTTGGTTGACGCCCATCTTTGTTTAAATAACTGGGGAGATTACCTAAAATCCTAGGGACTTTTTACAAAATGAAAAAAAACCTTTGTTTTTTAAATGCATTTTCAGGGCCCAAATGTTGTAAATAATTATCTATGCAAATCCTACTCAACAGTGTAATCTATCTGATTAACCGGAGTTCCTTCTGTGTGCAACTTCACCCATTTGTGTGATAGGTCAGATCCTTGTAGTGATAGTTTCATTGTATTAGACTTGCACAGCTGTTTTGACTTCTGAGGAAAAGGATTCCTTGCGTTCTTTCTTGAAATTTGCTTCCCTTGCTACTTTACACCAAGCAGAGGTAAGGTTTAGAAAAAAATTTTCTCAGAAAATAAATGTACAGAACAAGCAACAAGCAAGAGGGGACTGGAAAGGCAGAGAAGCTCATCAATGAAGCATATAATCAATAAATAAAGCTATCTTTTCAGGGTTACAGGAGCATGTACACCATTGTTCCTTAGGGAGAATTGCTAAATTTTGCTTTGGCTATGCCTTAAATGACATTCTTCCTTGACAGCTATGCACATATTATTCATACAGTGCTAATTACTTTCCTCATAATATAATTGACTTGTTAAGTAAGAGTGTGAATTAATTGGTGGCATAGAAAACAAAATGATACCAAGTCAGGCCTAGTTAATCTGTGTCTGGCCTATTATCTCCTGATATTCAGTCAATTGAAGTTTTATATATACAAATACAGCTTTAATTAGAAGAAACAAATTTTGCAGACTGACTAATGAAAGCTAACTACATTTATCTGTAAGTGTTGATAATTTGATCTTACTCAGATGGAAGCAGACTGTTAAAATTTGGGTTGGCATGTTGCACTATAGTGTATGCTGAAATAGGAGCATCTTGAAGGTACTGTGGCCTGGTAGACCTCTCAAAGAATAGTTTTCAAGTGATGCTTAACAGCTATAATTTATGAGTTTTAGTTGCAATTTGTTAATAAACATATTTAAACATATTTATAAACACTTAAATTTAGACTTAAGAATATGTAAGTCAGTATTACTAGCCACCATTAAGACTAGATCTTCAAAGACCTCAGTGTCTGGAATGTTTGCAAGTCTGGTCCCAATTATGGGTTCTAAGTTCTTCTGAAAATCTAAATTATATTTAAATACTACAGAAGGAGTTTGAGTCCTATTTTAACAACCTGACTCCAGCTGCAGGCACAGAACACTCATGGATTTGGCCCAAACTCACACAAGTATCTGGCCCTTTAAAACTGCAAATGTGTGAATAATCCTTCAAAAGATTGTTCCCTTACAGTGAATTTCTGGAGTAGATGTCTTAAAATTTCTTCAACACATACTTTTCATAAATATGAGTTCGAGGAACATAATTCAAAACACTGTGAATTGAAATGGCATCAATAAAATGCAGCAAAATTTCTATGAAGTTCAGCAAAACTAGCTGTTAGCTCTAGACAAACCTAAGATTTCTTTAACATATTTATTAAAATGCCTTAGAGGAAACTCCTATCTTTAGGTTAAAAGATTACTTTTACTTCAAGGTTTCATATGGTACAGATGAACTATAATCTCCTCAATCTTAAAATAAAACCATTTCCTTTTGTGTATAAGGCTCTTATGTTTATAAATTTAGTTCTAATAACTTCTGGAAGTGGAGACATTTTTACATCACAAGTATGGAACTATTAGGCTTAAAAGGGTTGTTTAAAAAGACATAGTTTAATAAACACACTGAGAGCAAACAAAGTATTACAGTGTGTATGAGATGAGGTTGATCTTTCCTTAGAAAATAAGTACTCCCCTTAGTCATGTAATGCATGTATTCAAATATAAATTTAGAAACCTATAGATGGTACGAATGAGCAGTGCAACCCAAAATCTTACATACCCCCAAATCATTGAAAAATACTGGGTTTGCTTCACTTTTCTATCTATTATTCTAGATAGTCTGTTCTCAATATAATTCTGCCCAAGAGCTGCAAACAAAATCTGCATAAATTACAACCTTTTGAACTCTGTACACACAATGATGTGCAGTATTATTGGTTATGTGAACTTTATAATTTCATAAAATCTTGCAACACAAAACTGAAAAATACCCCCGAAATTCAGTACCTGTTATCTGATGAAGTTTCCCAGTGCCAGAGTTTCTGCAGCTTAATTTCACACTGCCGGAGCTTCTGTATTAAATGCTTTTACCTCCAAAGAGAAAAAAAAAAAAAGAAAGAAAAGAAAAAAAAAGTATGTCGGCACAAGCCCAGACGAAACTCCAAATCCGGGAAAATAAAATTAACCATGCAGATCAAAGGCAGACGAGCACTGAGACCAAATGCCTGTAATCTGATCAGTGATCAGTTGCCGTACATCAAAGGCAGTGCTTTGGCGAGGAAAAAGAGCTCCTTTTCCAGCAGGTAGTTGCGCTCAAATCCTGCCTTTCAGTGCTCTGCACTAGCTCCTTCCCCCCTTTCGTTCCTCGTGCTGGGAGAATGCACACGATTCTGAAATGCTTGGGGTTGAGTGGCTGGATCTGTAGCTTTTGAGTTCCCAAGCTGTGTTGTGGATTGTGTGTTGGAAGCTTTCCCCAGTGCCAGCGGGTTCCGCTTTATCCCTTTCATCTCGCTGAACTGCAGATCCCATGACATCATTCAATGCTGTGGGACTGGTTAGAGAGCTGTAATACAGCCTGTGGGGGAATGCAGCTAAAGAGCAGCAAGAGTTTGCATGATTTCTAATCAGGTTAGCCCATTGTAACAAACCCAAGGCTCACTTCAAAGTCTTCACTACATTTACGTTTCCTCCTGAGAAGGGAAAATAGTGTAATTAATAAAGTTTTCTTTAAAAGATGCATTATAATTTTGTCTGCAAAAAGAAGTTACAATCTTCCATAAAGTTGTGAAAGTCAGACATGAAGATCGGTTTGCTAGACATGGGAGGAAACTACTTTTGTTCGTCTCTTTGTCGAGATTTGGAGCAGAGAAAATGGTGCATTTTGCAGGCTGGCATTGGGTTTTTGCACTGGCAAAACCAAGCACAATAGAGCATGCTCTCAGTCCTGGCTCACGTCCTCCCTGCTGCTTACTGTGTGGCCTTTTGCAAATCTTTTTACTTGAGCCTGATTCATCTGTGGCTCATGATTCCTTTACGTAAATGAGCTGTGAAGCTGTCCTAAGTAACTCACAGAAGTGGTTTTCAGTGTAAAGGCATTTTTTAGCCATAAGTAACTCACAGAAGTGTTTTTCAGTGAAAAGGCATTTTTTTTAGCTAGATTTGAAGTGGTCACCACTGCGCTTCCGCAGAGGGAGGCTTTTGGGGACATGAAAGTATATGGAGAGACATTCTCTGTGCTGCTGGTCCCGAGGATTGCTGGAGGGTCCTGTGTAGCCCTGGCGAGCAGCAGAATCCTCAAGGCTGCTGTGACTTTCTTGCAGTGCAGAGGAAATGCAGAAGAAACGTACTACTGAATTTCATATTCTGCCATCTGAGGCTAAGTTAGCTTTTGCACAGAGATCAATTCAGCCCTCTGTACTTCAGCTGTTAATAAAACATACAACTATCAAGCAGGATGGATTTTAGGATAATCAGCCGTATTGAAGATGTCACTGAAGTTCCCATCGGCGCACACCCCATACTTTGGGCACACCACATGTGCAGATGAAAGCGATACGAGCCTGTCAACTGCAGACGCCTGCAAATATTTGCACACCGAGTAACCGAGAATTCATTTAAAAGGCAAAAGTAAAAAGAGGCAGTGCGCTAGACCCGGTTGCCTTAAGCGTTGAAACAAAAGCAAACAATCGGCGGATAATGGGCACTGGATAGCCAGGCTGGGAGCGATGGAGCGCCCAGCGGAGTGCCCGATGGAGTGAGTGCCCGATGGAGTGCCCGATGGAGTGAGTGCCCGATGGAGTGCCCGATGGAGTGCCCGATGGAGTGCCCGATGGAGTGAGTGCCCGATGGAGTGCTCGCTCTGCTCCCCATGTGCGGCTGCAGCCTCCTCGCTCTCCGAGCTCTCCCCCCGCTCCTCGCCTTGCGCATCCCGCCCGCTCCCTCTCC
>JAOTQP010000001.1:70690052-70703890 GCA_026413545.1 Cichladusa arquata
CCCTCCCCCGCTCCCACGCCCGCTCCCTCTCCCTCTCCCTCTCCCTCTCCCTCTCCCGCTCCCGCTCCCTCTCCCGCTCCGCTCCCGCCGCCCGGGGACGATGCTCCCGCCGCACTCGGTGGGATAGGGAGCCTTCTGCTGGCGGGATGGCGCACTGCGGGCAGTGCAAGCAGCACTCTGCTTCCCGGGGATGGCAAGGAATATTTCCACAAAGACTCGACAACCTCACAAAGAACGCTGCACAGTGTAGTTTTGTTGCTAGCTGGAGGAAGTTTGAATATTGGTTTGGGTCACCTATGCAGGCCTTTGAGTGATGTTCTGGTAACTGAAAAGGAGAAGAGATGATGCACATGGATCAGGTCATGAATCTGACTTTCAGGTATATATTGCTGGGAAAAAAAAATGTGAACAAACCATTTATTTGTCTCTTTCTCTAATTTCCACTTCCATCTATTACAAATAAAAGAAAATTATCCAGGTGCTCGCTTCTCTTTCAACATTAATTTGTGCTCTTCTGATATACAATCCTCTATCACCAGAAAGTTTTTTGACTCCATTTGTAGCTTTTGTGGTAAAACTGGAAATGTTTGTATTGAAATAAAATCTATGGGTGGGCTGTGCAGAATTAAAATAACCCCTTTGATTTCAATGGTGCTTTAAGAACAGTGCTCTTCACAGAAAGCACCTCTTATTTCTCTGGATTTCAAACAAAAGCAAGTCCTGATGGCTTATTAGAGTTCTTTGATCTTTTTCATACGTATGAAAAAGAAAGCAAGATTAATTATTGTCAATTTAACCTTCTACAGCTTAAGCATTGCATTTTGCATTTAAATACTGCTTTTCACTGGGGAGCCTGTCAGCCTGAGCTGCTATTTCCTATTCTATGGCTTCTCAAAATTTGGCTAGGTGTGTGTAGTTATAACAACAGTTGTTGTTGTCTCTATAGTTCAATTTCAATATTTTTCCAAAAGCTGATAAAGATTTTTTTCTCTTTACATAAAATGAAGATAATATTGTGATTTGTGTAAAGCACGGGGCAGACAAGAGTCAGAAACAGAACCTACCTAAGATGACACTTATACTTTTTGATCATCAGCTCATGCTTTCTCTTGTAGTCAATAACCTAGCAAGGCATTCAAGCACAAGTGGTCTGAAATCCTTTCGGTTCCTCTCTAGATACTTGATTCTAATCACTGAAATTACTGGGGTATGAGCAGAGATCACTGAAACTGAGGACTCAACTTTTACTCACTTTTTAGGCATCTCAAAAGCTTTTCTAGAAGAAGTACTTGTGATTCCTGCGTGAAACCAGAGAGGTGTCCCCAAAGTCCTGCAGAGGGAGATGCTCTCTTCCTAATTAATTGCTTAAATTTTTCTAAATTTAGACAGAACCTTCCTTGAGCAACATTTAGTGGGTTCATCCTTCTCTTTTTACCGCATGAGGATCTCAGGCTCTTAAATTCCACTTTAAGAATTTTTAGGGAAACAGTACAAAGTCTAGGGCTGCTATTCATAGCCAGGGCTTAACTGGGTCAAAGCCATAAAAGATAGTCAGTTGATAGAAATAAGAAATTTCTGGAGATGTTTCTTAAATATAACTAAGTATTGGGAAAAATTATTTGTGGAAGAAACAATGAAACCAAATAAAGGTTTCCCTGCTCCATTCTTAACATATCTAATATTCAAGCTGTGCCTTATGCACTTGTATCATTTACATCAAACGATTTATCATGTTGCTTTATACACGTGCTGTCTGCACCTCTTTGCTGCACCTCTTCCCTTTGTTTTCCCTCAGTACATAGGAACTCCAACAGACTTTCAGAGAGGAGGAATCATCAGGGAGGAGGAAAGGAGGAAAGGCAGTGCCATTGTTACAGCCCACTCACTGGCCATGCAGCCACTGTTTGTGCCAGCTGCAGCCTTTCTAAACGTGGCATAAATGCTGGATATCCTATTATAAATATCACACAGCCAGCATTGTTGCAGTTACAAGTTTTCATCCTGGACATCTGCTGTGGCTGCTGTCTACTGGTGGTAAGTGGTGAGATGCTGATTTATAGAGGTGGAAGACCATTTCCAGAACCTTTTATGGCAGATCAGCACTATCTCTGAAGCAATGCTTACCTATCCTGGTCCCAGTTGATGTCAGAAGTGCTGATCATCACTCTCCTAAAACATTAGGGGGATATTGTTCCGTGAGGCAAGCCAGTCCTGTGGTCAGGAGAGATGCTTTAGAATACCCAAATCCAACCTCCTGCATTATCTGCACTGCCACCCTGATAAAAGCTAACATCCTGTTTCTGCACTATCACATGGTTGTTGTTAGTCCAGGTGTTGCTGATACCTACTCCCACTTCCTGCTTCGGCACTTGCAAGCTCCTTGAGAGTAATAATGTTTAAGAACTTCAGATACAGCACCTCTAGGCAGAAAAATCAAGATTCTTTGGCATTTCCTGAAAAACTGGCTCACTGTTATCACCTGGTGTGTCATCAGACTCACCCTAATCTGCAACATTCTGCACAGTCAATTGCAGTGCACCTTGGTCTAGTTAATACTAGCTTTAGATGTAGTTCCATTAGTTTTTGACTTTCAGGGAGAAAAATTCTCTCTGCCATTTATGTGTTCCACAATAGCAGGTCTCTGACCTCATGACTTGGGTGAAGAAAACAGCTTTGTTTTGCCTGTCTTTGGTCCTCAATTTTTATTGCAGTTTACCTGTGGGTTTTCCCCCCCTTGGGTCTTCATAGGAGATAGCTTTGACTTGTTCCTTTATGAGTACCTTAAGATCTAAGCAAAATGGAGATTTTTAGTTCTTGGCTCACCTGGTGGATCACTCTAAGGGAAGCCTCACGGGCATTGCCACATCTAGATAACGTGGTAGGTTGGGAATTTGGCTTTGAGGTTGTCCTCAAGGATAATGTAGATGCATGCTGTAGGAAGTAATAGCTAATTTACCTGTGATTGGGAGTCAGAAACTGTGGTTTTATTCCCCACTCTATTACATGGCTATGACTGGAGGCAAGTTACTTTTTCTCACTGTGTTAGATCCTCAGTTGTGTAAGTTTCAGGTAAAATTAAATCAAAGAAATAGTGTCAGTTTACGGTCTATGGCCATCCAGTTCCCCTCAGTACATTTTCCTATCCCTTTAGAATAATGTAAAAATAATTTTTTGTAATACCATACCTGAAATAATGCAAAGCAATTCTTCATGAATTCCAAACCAAAATAATCTGGTTCTGAAACTTCAAAAGTTTCTGTATTGAAAGTGTTTTTGAAGATTAATAAGAATAACAAACATCCCTAGGGCAATAGTGTGCTTCTCACTTTACTGTGCACTGAAGTTTCACAGCCCTTACCTGTCCTCACACACATCCAAGAACTGGAGGAAGAAGCTTCTGTCGTGTATTCGTTCTTTATTGTCTCATTAAATGAAAACACAAAGTTTCTTCCCTCTTCTACACTGAGTTTTTCACTTGTACTGAAATGGTCTACTGTGATTTTCTAGGTGTTAGGATTGCTGAAGTTCTGCCCCAGCCTGCAAACTTTAATAACCTAGCACTCTTTCCAGAGATGCTGGTGGAGTTGTGCTGGTGAATTGACTTCCCCAAGGCTGCTGAAGCTTGATGAGAAGTATTGCTCATGCAGCTGAAATGGGAGATTCAATGGTTTTGTAATTTGTATTTCAGAAGCCAGTGGACATTTTTGAAGCACTGTATTCTCATCCTAATTGAAAGAAAAATTACGTACCTTGAAGCACACACTTTTAAAGCATACTGAGGTTTCACCCATGAGATGTCATGTTTTGCAGAAAACAATATAAACCCCACAAAATTCCAAAACCAATTCTAACAGCTCAATAGAAGATGCAATGAAATCAGGCTAAGTGGAAAGAAAGGGAATGGAGAAACAAATCTGAGATGTGCAATTCAGTGATCCAGAGTAGAGATCATAGCTGGCCACTTGCCTACTTGTCATCAAAACACAGTTTCAGAAGCATTCCCTTAAGGAAACTCTAGCAAAATAATTTCTAAAAGATCATGAAGTTAATTGTAACTAAAAAGAATGTTCTTATTTTAGACAAAATGTTGTTTATAAATACATATGTCTCATCATAGAGACACTACAATCACACCGCTACACTTCTGTCTTCAAGGATTTGTTCAGTTTTGCTCTTTATTCTCACTTCACAGTTCAAAATTTTCTCTATTTAAATAAAACACTCTCAGTCTATTTCACAGATTTTGTACTACTTCTCCCTTCCTTTTCCCGTATTTCTTAAGCAGAATTGGCCCTCTCTCCCAATCTTTATTTTCCCCACAACTAATCAAGAACAAGCTGAGAACAAGTCTAATGACTTCTTTTTGGTCAGTATTTTATTTGAATTTTTTTTTTTGGTCAGTGCTTTACTTTAAATTGTTTTCTAAAACACTCTCTTATACCAGAACTTAGATTCAGTGCATATTTAGGTAAAGCATGAACCTGTAGGAATGCAGTAGTCAAGATGCTCAAATAATACTCATAGTTTCCTGTGAATTATATTAGTTCGGACTTTAACAATACAATTCTAGTTTCCCTTGTTTGTCATTATTTTGGCATCTGGGAGTTCACTTTAGTAGTTCAGATGAAAAATCCTGTGCTGTCTATATCAAATCCTGTACTCCAAAGTGCACATGCTGCAAACAAACATCCAAGTTTCTGTGCTGAGCAATTCAAGTTCCTGATGGAATGACTGCAAACTGTAGGCACTTACTCCCTCTGTAGTCAAGAGCTTAATCTTAATTGCTTAAAAACTTATAATCATTGTCAAAAGTCAGAAGGGGGAGAGACTTGAGATTTCTTTAATTCCATCCATATATCCGTATAGCAAAGTGCTTATATGTCCATATCTTTAAGTGGGAGAGAGTCAATGGGACATAAATAAAAGCATATTTCTGAGCTGAAGCCCAGCTTCCATGTTATTTTTGGGTATTCAGACAGAAAGAACCTGTCCTCAGATGATGATATAGTAACTGACTCGTAGAGTAGCATTAGTGTAGTTTTTGGCTGAGTTTCCCCTCCCAGAGAAGAGTAGGTTTATTTGTAGAAATTAAAGACAAGAAGATATACAGATTGTCACCACTCTTAAATTGGCAGCTTTGATAAATAGCACTGTCATTAAGGAGACATCTGAACAGAATCAATGTCTCAGAAGAAATAGTAACTAGATCTAATCCCTAAGCAGTTGTCTGCAGTCCCAGTTGCAATACATCTTTTTTTTTCACATATTCTGCTTTGAAAGAGTTGATAGATTAGGTCTTTTTCTTTTTTTTTTTCCTGGTTTCCTGGTTATAGATGATAAACTATACTTTTCCTGTATGAAGCATTCACTGCTTTATCCCACTGTCCTTAAGAAATCTTCCATACTAGCTACAGCCATAAAAATACCAAGTGAATAAGGAAAAATATAAACAAAAGAGCAGAGGTTTTAAAAGAGATCAGGCTCAGCTGATCTGCTGCCAGTTTTTGCAAAGCAAATATTCTTCTTCTGACTTTCATCTGTTTTTAGTCTGGAGTTCTGTATCTACTTTAACACGCATTTCCTAGCTCATGATTTGCAAAGTTTCAGTATATTTTCCCTAGAAACATTTTTGCACTCTTCCTCACCTTAAAGCTCTTTGTGTTCTTCTAAAAAACAATGAGCTATGAAAAAAATAGTTGAAAACAATGGAAAGAACAAGAGACTATAAAGACTTAGGGAAGATGACTCAAGAAAAGTTCTAATAATATCTTCAAAGTCATATTATAAGTGAGGAGAGGGTAGCTTTTTTTAGATTCCTTACCAAATTTACACCAAAAAGTTATTTCTTAGAAGATTGTTTATTCTGTGGAGCATGCCCTTGCATGACAAAGTGTTTTATTTCTTGATTTATTTTTGAGTGATGTACTTGCTCTCTCTAAAAATGTTGAGCTGGAGGAATGTGGATGCATTATTTATGTGATATATCCCAGCTTCTGACTTATTCTATGCACTTGTTTATTAAACACACACTTTTATCAAGGAATGAACTGAACTTCGTAGCATGGCCAAAACCATCAGTAACATGATAATGCCCCCATTTTTCTGCAACTTAACATCATGCTGGATGAAGCAATTCCTTCTTTTGTTTATTCTAGACCTCGTGACTTGTTTTATTTGGTACCCACAAATTCTTATACTGAAATAAAAGGGAAATTTGTTCCATGCCAACACTTGGGATTTTGTTTAAAGTTTTAGTAGTAACAACTAGCAATTGAAGGGTTCCATGACCTATGAGGTATTGGCTTCCTGTGTGTTCCCCAAGATCACAGCAAACATTTAGACTAATCCCCTGTTGGACTCCTTTTGTAAACAAGAACTGTGTGAAGACGCAGCCTACAAGAAGCTGCAGAGTGGGAATAGATCAATAGGGTAATTTTGGGTTATATGCTGAGGTGGCCATCATCAGTAACAAGCATTTTCAGAATTTTAAGGTGCTGCTACTATGTCAGTGCAAGAGTTTGCAATGATCACAATGCAGATATTTTATTCTGTTACTTCTGAACCTGCAGCATCTGGCCCTACACTGCTCCTGCCTTTCTCCTGCAAGCCAGCACAGATGCTGCTTGCAGAGGCTCCCCTCTCTAGTAGAAGAAGGAGCAGAGCCCTGAAACTCTCTGAGTTTTCACATCCTTTTCTCTGTCTTTTGAAACATCTGCTTCTTCTCAGAGCAGATTGGAGTGTTCAGTAGAGAATCTGCATGTCCTAAAAGAGGAAGAGGATGACAAAATGGGTCCTATGAGACAGGAGAGGTGAACACAGAGGAGACCTCAGGTCTCTGAGAACCAGTCTGCTTTGTGGCACCCACTGTCAGAAGTCATTTTCAGTCATAGAGTCAATCATAAAATACCAGGTTAGAAGGGACCTCAAGGATCATCTGGTCCATCCTTCCTTTGCAAAAGCATGGTCCAGCACCCTGTTCAGCAAATCATGAAACTGTCCAATGCTGGGTGATCCTTCACTTCCTGGAGACATTATTCCTGTGATTAGTTTTTCTTATTGTGAAAAACATTCCTCTTGTGTCAATTGGAATCTCCCCAGGAGTAACTTGTGCCCATTACCTCTTATCTTTTCCATTTGACTCCTTGTACAAAGGCAGCTTCTATTTTCTTTGTAGCCACACTTTAAATACGGGAACATGATGATAAGGTCTCCCCTAAGCCTTCTTTTCTCAGGGCTGAACGAGTCCTGTTCTCTCAGTCTTTCCTCAAATGGCAGGTTTCCCAGTCCTTTGATCATCTTTGTGGCCCTTCTCCACCCTGTTCATATCCTTTTTTTTGTGTAGTGGGGATCAAAACAGAGCACAGTGTTTTAGAAGAAGACATCCTGCATCCTCCATGGTACAAAAGTGACAAAAGTTCTGGAATGGCACTGACAGTTTCTGCAAAAAATTGTAGCAAAACTAAAACACCTATGACTTCATGATACTTGTTTGGTACTGGTATCAGTGAAAGGTTCACAGAGTATCACTCTTCAGTACTACGGGAAAAACACGTATGAAAGGATTTCTGAGAATGGCTTGCTCTTATTTTCTGATCTTTGGTGATTGCTGTATTTACTTACTTAAAGTGAATGAAACTTGTTATTTCATCAGCTTCTGTATCTCTGTCCCCAGTATACTATTTGTTCAGACAAGGAAAAATAAATCATTCCAATCAGCTGTAAGCACTGCTCTGTACTGCTATGCTGTACTCACATTCTGGTAAACTGTGGCTACACTGACTTCTCCAGCCTTGGTTAGTCACTGGGCTTCCTAAGAAGTATCTTTTGTGCCAAACAAAATTGTGCCAGTATTCAAATTTCTTTATAGAGAGTCTAATGGAAGAACTTGTTTGACCTTCCCTTTCATATGCTGGATATTGTTTGCAACATGTCAGCAACTTAATTTCAATAAAGCACATAAGGCAATGCCCGGTCTTACTTCACTCTATGACCTGAGTTACAGCCAGAGCCAAAGAGCAGCACTTTTCTTGCAGTGTCTTTTTCTGTAGGAAGCAGAAAGGCCACCAATGTCAAGAGCTTTGGCTTACCCTCTGGAGGATTCACTGAGGGGCTGGTGGGAGAAAATGCAGATTTGCCTACGAGCTTGGCATTATATCGACACCAGGTGCTGATTTTAATGGCTGTGTCATCTTCTGAGCTAAACAGTGATAGGAAGCAGGTTGGCTGATACTGCATTGTCAGGCTATGTGCAGGCTGCCATTCAGTTCTGTCATGCCCAACAGCAAGCACTTTTGTCAAGTGCTACCTGGAGATATTCTGGTTGGAGAAAGAAAATTTGTGTTGCTGGGCATTTGTGAGGCAATTATTCCTGTGATTTATCCAACCTACATGATCAGTGTTGATGAACAAGCACCTTACTGGGATGAGGGAACAGCTAGAATAACTCATTTTGTATGTGTGCTCTTTATTTCTCTTCCTATCTCTACTGGGTGTATATACATAAATATTCAAAAATAAAGAAAAAGTATTGTTTCATTTTATAACTCTTCATAAGCTGCAGAAAAAAGAATGAACAAACACTGGTAAGGAGGCAATGATGGGACATCTGATATCTCTGAGACTCAAATATCTAAGGGACAAGGCGGGATCTTACTGCCTCCTAATAAATGTACAGGACAACTGCTCATTGTTCATGCAGGGAGCCCAACCTGTTTCTAGTGCCCTGCATCACAAAGCTGTGCACTGTACCTGGTGGAAGATATAATTACCCAAAGACTTAGTGCTTGGTGGTGTTAGAATTTTGGCTGATTGAAAACAAGAGGCTTTTGTTCTGTAAACCTGTCTGAATAGTGAAGTGCCCAGTACTGCTCATGTTATTTATGATGCCAGGAAAAAATTTTAGCCAGCAGTGGGTTCAGGATATACTTGATGACAGGTGTGGCTTCAGGAACCCTCAGAACACCACTGCTATCTGGATGTATCAAATACTAGTCATTTGAGGCATTGTTGTGTGATTTCAAATACACCTATTTCCTAGACTCATTATGTTGATAGGAGTGTGCAGACACAGACCAAATCCCATTACAGAGAGAGTTTAGCTTCATGAAATCTGTCTTTTCCTGATGATGGCCTACACATCAGTTTAAGAATGAAGGCCAGTGGAAGATGCTAAATCACTGGAAAAGATCTCTAGCACAGGGAAAGTCAGTGGGCAGAGTGGCGGGTGAACACAGACGAAAATGTGTTAAAATTTGCATTAACATAGTAATCAGCAATTAAGAGGTTTGCTGCAGTATTTATGAAAATGGGCAGAGATTTACAGATTAGTGCTACATTTTCAGGCAAGACTTACAGCAGAGCAACTTCGAAAATACTGGACCTTGCATAATGTTACAGTAACTCAAAGAAATAGCAAGTGCTATAAGAAAGACTCTATCTTTTGCTACATAAAATGGAAGGTTCTGATGTAAGAACCTTTTATGATCCTTAGTGCTGTAAATATGTTTGTGTGTGTTATTGGCACTATGATTTACTACAACATTTTCACACTGTTAAAAGCTTACCTTTCAGCCAGCTATGGGAAAGTGACTTAATTGCCAGCAGTTTGGGGCTGTACCAACAGGCTGTGTGGATCAGCTCTGCACATCTGCTCTTCCTTCAGCCCTGCTGCTTCAGCCTGGCCAAAGCTCACTGCTGCCTGGCTCAGATCACACAAAGATTTGTGGGGGTGTTGACTCCACCGCTGAAAAACAGCTTGCCTGCATATTCTGCTCAGCAAAGCCCTTCAGCCTTCTGTCCCAAGACACAGCCTGGGCAGGTCCCTGCCTGCGTGGGCAGAGGCTGCCCTGGGTCTCTGTCAGCGAGCCCTGGCTGCCTTTGGCTCGGGCTGTCTGCTGGGGCAGGGATCCACTCTGAGCCAGGGAGCAGGTGCTGCCTGCCATCCTGTGGGAAAGGCAGTGTGCAGCACAGTGTGCTGCTTGATCCCTTCTGCCTGACACGTAGGGAGCACCATGTCACCCCACTCTGAAATGGACAGAATCAGTATAAACAATTGTACTACTTACTGGATTTTTAATCCTTTGAAAATCATGTTACTGCTATATGTGTCTTGCCATTTTGATATCCACAGCTTTCATGTGTCTCTTCCTCAGCATACACACTTAGAAAACAGAAATGCACTCTAGAAGACGGTATAGAAGGAGGAGAATGTAAGCTTTACATTTTGGGAACTGGTAATCTCTCTGGTTTAAAAGGCTTTGATACCTGCCTTTTAATTAAGGATGTGCCAACAGTAGTTTTCATCCCTATTTCACAAGAAATGTAGTTCTGTTCAAAGCTATATTTTAGTGTCATGATATGGTTGCCCCAAATACTTCTTAGAGCTAGGCTCTTCCTCTTCATGCTGAAACCATACAGAAACTTCTGTTGAAATAGAAGGTACTGTGGATATGATTAATGTTTGTCTGTCGTTATGTCCATTTCGCCTTCATCTTTTGTGAATAGTATTTTGTATTTCCAATAAGTGATTTAACTTAAGCACTGCCTTCAGCAGAAGCTCACAGTTAAACTCTATATGTTATTTACTTCCCTTTAATTATAAAAACACACCAGGTTAGTTTGTAATTAAAGATAATGATAATGTTGTTTGACACCTTGTGGGAAAAAAGTTTACATATTCCATGACTGAGGAGTTCTAGAAAGGAGGGCAGCAAAAATAGCCAAAGGTCCTTTTTTCACCTCTCTCTCCTGGCATGGAGAACAAAGGTAACAACCCCTAGGAAATTCGGTATGTAAACAAAACTGCAGTAAGTTGGTAAAAGTTGAAGGCTCACTGGATGCAAGGGAAGAGAGGTAGAACTGAAAACCACACAGATGAGCTCACACAGTTCTTGAGACCCGCCTTCAAGAGGTCACCACACCATTCCCAGATAACTGCTTGTGTTCTCCCAATGGAGACAGCAGGAACAGCACATCAGGGGCTTCTGTCCAGACCTACCACTTAGAAACATAGAATCATAGAACATCCTGAGTGGGAAGGGACCCACAGGGATCACTGAGCCCAACTCCTGGCTCTGCCCAGGACAGCCCAAGAGCCATGTGCCTGAGAACATTGTGCAAGCACTTCTTGAGCTCTGTCAGGCTGGTGCTGTGACCACTTCCCTGGGGAGCTGTTCCAGTGCCCAAACACCCTCTGGGTGAAGAACCTTTTCCTAATATCCAACCTAAACTCTCCTGACACAGTTTCTTTCACTTGATTTAAGCTGTGCATAAAAGGGGGTTTTCAAAATGCTAGACTTGGCACAAAAGCGGCAGAGACTTTGTTTTAGATTCCCCTTGAAGGACTCTTCTTTCAAAGAAATGGAACAGACAGTTGGAGCTCCTAGTTTTGCTGAGCCACCACAGCAATGTGCAGTAGAAGTGCATTGTCAGCACTCTTAAACAGAATGGAGTGCTGGTGAATGACATCTTTGCAACCTCATGATTAAAAACAATATCTACAATAGGCAAACATATATATGTGAAATGGTGTTGTGTTTGTCAAGGCTGAATATTGGAAAGATTGTTTTATATCTGGTATTCAGGCACAATGACATTTTCCTGCATCTTTGCTAATTGTGTCCTTATGAAAGGGAAGTGAGAGTGAGGACCACTCTCACAGCTAAGTATCACAATTTGAAAATTCAATATATCCTCCTACCATATAAATGAAAAAACTACCTTGGCCATTCCTGTTGTTTCCAACTATGAATGCTCAGCAATGTATTAACTTGATGTACCTCTGGAAGTTTTAAATTCCAGCTCATAAAACACTTTATGGGGGATGACTTTCCTTCCCGACTTAGTTAGAGGAGGATAAATCTGAACTGGTATTTTTTAGTTTGCTGCTATTTCATCTCTTTCATGCTTCATATGTGCATATATTAGTGATAATCCCATGTGGGAGTTAATCCATCTCAAAGGAGTTATTTTTACATGTGAAGTATGCTGATATATGTAGGAGACAACACAAGAATGAAAGAAAAGAAGGTCCTTAACTCAGCTGTAAAGAATGGACATAAATCAGTCTGTTCTGACTGTGTGGGTTAAATGTCACTTGCAGAACTTGTGGGATGGACTGAAGACTGGATAACTTGCATTGAGTTTGGAAGACTTGATTGTTTATTTTGTAAAAAATTTGTAAAATATACTTTGTGAAACATTGAGAATCTTTAAAAACTGTGTTACAGTAATGTTTTATCTACAGCTATTTTAGATGGCAATAAAATTTACAGCAGAGATCACATTTAAATTAATATTTGGAATATTGTCTGGCTTGATTTTTAAACATTTGTGATAGTTGTGCCTGGTTCTTTGTGAATGCTTTCAGGCAGGGGAAGTGGGGCTATTAGTCATAATTCCCTGCATTCTTTAAGCTTGTTGAATACAAATAATGAGAAAAGTACAACTACGTGCTAGAGGGATTCGAGAGGGCAAGGAAACTGAAATAACACTTTCTCTGAAAAGACCAAGGCCACTCCCTTGATGTGGATTTGCCACAGCAGAATCAGCTAGAAGGATTTTGGATATTCCTGTGAGGCCACACCATCATTCTGCCATCCTCAGAACAGATTTCATCCTAAGTAGTAGCAAGTAAGTTACTACTACTGTAGACAGTAGAAACTCCTTTTGTGAAAGTCCTTTTACAAAATAAAAGGGTCTTTGATAGCATTACATGTGAGCTATCCCCACGTGTCCACTGGGAGGTGTGATGTCAGGATGTGTGGACATGGTGAGATGACTTCCATTTAGATGACAGACTTTCTGATGTCTGGGATGGTGCTGTTAGTCAATGCTACCTCGCAGAGGTCTGAAGCAAATACCCACTTCTCCCCTTTCTGGCAGCTGCAAAGAGCCCTATATGTATCTCAGCAAACTGCTGCTATGGACAGAAGTGCCCTGGAATGCCAGAAGGATGCAGCTCACAAGGGCTTTCCATGCCTGCCCAGCTGAGGAGGCTGCTGCGAGCAGACCTGCTGAGGGTGGGACTGGCTTTAATTGTCACAATGTATCCTGTGTGAAGTGCCGGTATTTCTATTTAATGCTTGTGGCATTTCCTCCAAATAGTTACAAATATATTGGTAACTGGTACTGGTAACTGTTATAAATACTTGGTAATTGTTAACCACATTCAAGGTGATGCTGCTACAGTTCACGTACCAGTGACAGCTACAGTATCTGTTATGGGTTAAATCCATTGGAAGTCAGTAGCTTGAACTTTTCATCTTGTTGTATCAACACTTGAAACAGAATAATTTTCCCTGTGTATACTGCTGGATTATAGCATTACTACAGACTTTGACTTAGATTATTTTGTTCTGTTGAAATTTGCATTTAGAGCAGGCATAAGCATCTACCACAGCTTAGTTGAGACACAGCAGCTTCTCTCCTTTCTCAGCCCCTAGTGCAATGAGATCCTTCTTTCAAGGTAAACAGAAGAGAAAAATAAACTTCTTTGAGTTAGCTGTCTGAAAGAATCAGAAACATTTTACAGATGTTTGTCAGTATGAACGCTGGGGATGCACAGGAGGGTGTTGTTCTGATGACCACTACAGCAAAAATACTGAAGAAAATCTAAAATAGGCAGCAGAAAGTCAGAACAGAATAAAGGCTACTGTGGTCCAGCACTGCAGAAAAAGATGTGGTAAAAAAGCTTTCGGGTTAAGGGCTATCTGGTGCAGAATTTGCAGCTCTGCTTCCCATTGCTTGAATTATGCTGTGCCAGGGAACTGAGGCCTTGCCCAAATTTTGTGTCAAGGAAATACTCAGTTTCACTTAATAAATCCTGTAGCACGACACCC
>JAOTQP010000001.1:70711334-70790303 GCA_026413545.1 Cichladusa arquata
AAAAAACACAAACAAACAAAAAAAGAAACCCTAAAACATCTAACATGTTTTCCTACATGATTATATGAAATGTGTGGAAGGAAAAGGATAAATGGACATAGAAGACACAGAAAGTTAGGTCAGAGGTTGCTTATGTTATGTGTCAGTGGGGAAGAAATCAGCATATTAATCTGAGTCACAGTTCCTGTCTGAATAAAGTGAAAATTAGTTGCACTAGTGTTGAAACACATAAAGTACTAAATGACACATATTGGAGCAGCAGTGATCTTTTGCTTGGCACAAGTCACTGATGAGTATAAAGTGCTGCAAATGGTGTTTACAGAGGACAAACAGATAACAGTCACATGCTTTTAAAAGCTGCTAAAATTCCAAAACAATTCCTCAGAAGATCAGCAAATACTTTTTTAATGCATATGTACTTGGCTAGATTGTAAAGTTATGCAACCCTTGAATTATTTTCTGTGCCATCCATTTGATGATGTGTTTTCCTGAGAATGTATTTTAATACATTTTCTTTTTTATTGGGTGTAAATTGCAATGACCTTATTCTAATTTGGCAGGTTGCTTCCCAGTGATCACCATTAATGTAACAGTATTCAGCCAACAAGGATATACAGTGCTAGCACAGTAACAAAATCAGGCAGCCTAATCTTTAGTTTTTAGCAGTTTTTAGTGTCTTTAACCAAACAGACTGCCAAAAACACCCCAAAAAACAATACTCCAAAGCACTGCAAAGGATCAAATGTCTTATACAATTGGCTAATTTCTTGATCTGTAAAAGAGCTGTGTGGGACCCTGATGCTCATGGAGGAGTGGGATTAGCCCATCTCACTGGCACCAGGCTTGTATGCTGGAACTGATGCTGCTATCCATGTTTCCATCTGACTCCACTTCTTCTGAGAGGGGTGGATTCATCTGGGGAAATAACTTTCAGCTTGTCTATTGGGACCTACCTGAGGTGTCCTAAGATAAAATGTGGATTGGGGGATTTTATTTTTGGAGTTTAGAAAAGATCCTACTCCAATCCAAGTTTCTGTCACAGCAACACAGCTGTGTGAAGATCCTTTTCCGAAGATAATCGTTAGGTCTTGAAATATAGGAAAGTTTTAAATGCAGCACCACTTAGACAACCTTAAAAGTGGAATTTTAATCCAGGCTGTGGATCAAAGGCACTTTGCTTTGCAAAGAGGAGCAAATTATGCCTCTTCATGACAGGCAGCCCTGCAGTGGGAAGCATAGCCCCAGGAGATGACCAGGATGCCTCTTAACTAAGGGTAGGTGGCTCTTCTTTTTTTGTCATGAGAGCCCCATGCAGGAGCTCTGAGAGCAGCCTGTGGCTCCTGCAGCTGTGGCTTCTCTGCAAGGAGGTGGCACCTGGGGAGGCTTGTGGCTGCTTGTTACTGCCACTTTCTTTGTGCCCCAGCCCTGCTCTGCCTCCAGTCACCTGCAGTTTCCTTCTTCTAAAGAAACCAGATGGGAGCCTGGGTGATGTACACCCAAATCAGGTCAATTCCTCCTGTCTTTGCTTCAGCCTTTGTGTGTTAGCAAGCTGCACGTGGTACTCAAAGAAAAACTGTCTGGGGACCTCCATAGCATGAAGAAATGTGTGCCCATTGGGACAGGGATCCCAAGAACATGGGACAGCCTGAGTAGCACTTCCCATTGTGGTTTTGCTCTAACTCTGCAGAATTACTCAGGTGTGATACTACGGGCTGGTTTGGCCAGCAAGAAACCTGGGATAAAGGGAATGGAAAAGTGGCTGATATTTGTTTCCTACACTTGTACCTCCTCTCCAGCAAATGTGATCATCCTACGGCCTAGTTTTATACACTTACAGCTGCACATTATCTCAAGATTGGACTTTAGGGAATGTTATAGAAACAACTCACAAAACCTTGGTTTTTTTTTTTTTTTTTTTTTGGTTTTGTTTTTGTTTGTTTGTTTGCTGTTTTTTCTTTCTTTACTATAGTGCTCAGTTGTACCTGCAGGTAGTATCTCAGCAATTTATTTTCTCACAGAGATTTCACTTTTGGGCACAACAGTGTTAGCAACTCAATGGTCATAACTTCTCTCAATTATTCTTCCAGGACAGCAGTGTAACTAGTAGCAAAACACATGCAAAAGTACAGCATGGAGCTTTCATCTTGGTGGTCAGCTAAGGAGAGGAGAATGCACTTATCCCAAAAGCTTAACTTGGAAGGCAAGTAGGGCAAGTGCACAAAACATGTTGATTCCTTTTAAAAATGTAGATCAAAGTTGGCATCCAAAGGGTTAAATATCATATAGCTAATTAACTATTTCACCCTTGCAGCTGCTTCTGTTAAAGCTTGTCAGGGAAAAAGAAAATGTTCATTTGAAAACCTGTTTTCTTCATTCTTTGCACTTTTGCTAATTTTCATGGCCTAATGGAGATATCATTTAAAGTCTGAGGTTTTAAAATTAAGTAATTTATAAAATTATAAACAAAAAAGTCAAGCACTTTAAAAGATGTGAAAACAGATGGCATTTTTATTTGCATCTCACTTAGTTTGATGTTTTTTCTCAGATGGGGCTGGGAAAAATGTTTAAATGCTTTTCTGCTTTCTGGCAACAAACAAAAAAGAGGCTGTGTGGTGGTGAGTTCAGAAAGAAACACAGAAAACTGAAAATTTGAAAGAAGGAAAACTCATTTAAATGTGAACTTTGATTCAGCAAAAGCTGGCACAGATGCACAATTTCTTCTAATTCGGGGCTTCAGGACTGAGTCTCTTATAGATGCATTGTTAAGTTCTTAAGGAGGATTATGTTTTCTTACCTGGACTGCAGAGATGAAGTTAACATTCATTACATTTTTTTCATGACACTTTGTATTTTTCTCACTATATTTCACAGATTTTGTATTAATTACATCTTTCTTAAGTTTTTATACATGGTGGCAGGACTTAGATCTGCATTAATTCACCAAGACATACCAAATTCACCTTCTTAAGTCACTCACATTATATATATTTAAAAATTTAATACATAATTTGGGGCAACTTCCTAAAAGCATGATGAAAATATGTGAGTATTGTAAAAATAATAAATTAATTTCCCTTCAGAATTTCAGCAATGCATGTTTCTTTAAGAAATTTGAATCAAGGCCACAATAGCTCGTTCCTCTCCAGCCAGAGTTTTCTCTAGCTTTCATAGAGTTTGTCCTACAATATTATTACTAATATATTAATAATAGCTTTGAAGTTATCAAGAAATCTGTGGCATGTGTTTTGTTCCTGTCAATGGGCAGCCTAATGTTGGTTAAAGTAATTTATGCATGAAATTCTAGCACAGTCTAGCAAATGAACTTGCTTCCAGTTGTCAATGAAGGCTACTTTTCTGCACTATTCTATGTAGCCTTAAAGTGATCAAGATATTTATCTTGATTAAAATGTGTAAATACCATTCTAGGAAAATATTCAGCTCCTTTTCACCACCTTGTTAACAACTTTTAAATGGTTTTGAGTGACGGCAGAACATGACAGGTTGGACAGTATCATATAACATAGAAAAATATCCATGTATCCAAGATGGAGATTTAGCTCTCAGGAATTTTTTCCTACAGTTTCTGTTCCAGTTCACGACAGTGAAATAAGAGACTAAGGGCTAAAATTAGTCTTTGTAGTGTTTGTGCTTGGTTCTGTTTATTTTCTGTGTCCTAAACCTTGTGAGATTCTTTGTAGTCAGAATACAACAGCTCAAGTTAGAGAAGCACATGGGTTCTCAAAAGCACAAACTGCAGCTTTATTTTTGTATCCTTTCATCCCACTCTTGACTGGCACCTGGTGGTGTAGCCATAAAGTGAGTAATTTAGGAAAAAAGGAAAACATGGAGAAAACAAATAAATGTTCTGGTGTATTTTCTAGGTTTGGCTTCCATTGCTTTCTTATGAAGCATGAACCATCCCCATTTTCAGCCAGTATTAAGGCAGAATTTAAAGGTCTGAAATATGTAAATCATGTGAAGATGTAGCAGTCCATCCTGGAAGAGACAGACTGTGAACCAGCCGCACAGCAGGTAACAAGATTGGAGCCTGGCCATTGAGATGCCAAGATAAATAACATCCGTCAAGTTATGGTGAGAACAAAGGAGAATAAAAGGATTATGGGAACAACTGGGTGTGACCATGCAAATAGAGACTATACAACAGTCTGTGATTGGCTGGAAACCTTCTAGAACATTCCCTCATAGTCTATGTAAGTGTGGGCTCAACCCCATTTTGAGGTCTTCTAAAGGAGCTACATAGAGCTGTGAGCATCGTACTCCTAGGGAGCAAGGACTTTATTTCTTAGAGGTAGCTGTGAGCAGGTGTTTCGGGTTATGTTTTATGTTGCACCCTTGTGCACCTCCTTTTACTTCTCCTTATATTAAAACTTTCAGTTTCTAGCCCTTTAGTAATTTCTGTCCCTTTATTATTTATTTAGCCACTTTGCCAACACCATCCCAGGGTCGGGGCTGGTGGGTCTCACTTCATGGAGACACCTGAGTTGCTTTTTGTAGACATTACATTCAGTTTATAATTTATGATTTTCCTGCCCTAAAAGCAGGAGAGACACCCATTCACCACTTCACCTCTGCTAACCTTGAGACGAAAATTACATCTACTTGTGCCAGCATTGGCCAAGTGGGCCCTGCAGGGATTCACCAGACTGCCCCAACTGCCTTCACAATTTCTGGATGAGTGGAGCAGCTGTATTTGGTGAAAGCTCCTTAATATTCCTCCACTGCATAAAGACTGATGAGGGCTAAGCCTCTTACTTTCCACCCAACTTCTGCCCTCATCATAGCCATCCCTGACATTGTAGAGGATCTCATGAGTGATGGTTGTTCTCTAGTGAGGACAAGTCTAAGCAGGCTAAATTTAGATAGACAATCCAGAAGCTGCAAGTAGTTTCCCAAAGTCCTGCTCTGCTTCACTGATGGTAGATGAAACTGAGTCTGGCTGAATACAACCAATCCATCCATGCTTGAAAGATGGGATAATCTAGTCCAAAATTTTTATGCAATCCTAACAACTATTTTTTAATCAAAAGGTGCCTATACACGTTTTTGATTGGAGCTGGCTGCAAGCCAGATCTGGCAGCAGGGTGCTGCATCCTCAGGCCCACAGGACAACACTGGGACCCTCCCTTCTCTCCTCATTTTCTACTGGTTCATGTATTTGGCTACCCAATCGGTGTGGTCTCCTGTAAATATCCCATTTGTAGATGTTTCAGACTCCACCAGGTAGTGTGGACACTTCAATATCTAATTTTGGTTATGAATTTGGTTTTTACCCCATCACCTAGATGTTCATGTGGCCTCACTCCATCGCAGTGCTCCAAGTATTTAACTTGTCTGTGGAGTTTGGCATTGCTGGGCATTAAAATGACATAGTCATGGCAGAAGTGCTGAAGATCCTAAATATTATCTTACAAATCCTGTATTCTAAACACTCCTGCACAGCTGAGTTAGTGTCCTTGACAAAATGTTTCAGTGAAGTCAATTATTAATATCGGTTTGTGCTACACTGGACAAAAGATCTCACAATTGTGGGCTCCTTTTACATCAAGCACAGGGGCTGTATACTAATTACAGTACTAAAACCATAAACTGAGAAACCTAACACTGTCATTAGAGATATAATTTTTGATTTTGCATTTTATTTTTCACAGTAACTGTATCAACAAATTTTAAAGCCTGGGGGCTGAATCACAATATAAAGTATCTAGTTTCATATATCAGATAAGTGCTTAGGAAAGATTAAAATCAATTATACTATTGTAAAGTTTTAAAGTTCAGAGGGATTGAGATCTGTAAAAAAATGTTCAGATATAATCTCAAGGCAAAGAATTAGGCACTCATGGCTTCATTTGAAAGCCTGCTCCGTAATCAAAAGCTATTTCATTCCATCAGTCTTAGCTTGGGACTCAGTACTGTAGTATATTAACAGGGGATTTCAAAAACCTCCTTCATGCTGAATTGCAGGAACCTCATAGCTAAACTGGCATGGCAGCAAAAGCACTTTTTTAGTTCCATTTAGTTAGCTTAATCCATGATGAGATTGAAACTTTATATCATAAAAGCTCCTGATAACTGGTGGGGTTTTTTGTTTTGTAGGCTCACAGGCTCCTGTGAGGCCTGTTACTGAAGTCTAAGGAACAGTGTGCCAGGAGCAGACAGATCACAAATATTCCTGCAGCAGTAATGGAAGTACAGCACAGAGAGTTTAGGAGAGAGCGCCTGTGGTTTAGCATTTGCAGACTTAGACCTCCATGTCTTACTGCCAGGCAAGTTGCATAGCTGTGGGGATCCCTGACTTCACAGCAGCACACCCCCAGAGTCACTGCTGGAGGCTGTAGCACTTTGCAGCAACCTAAGCAGTAGAGCTGAGACCTTTCTCCCAAGAGTTTGAGCTACTTTGGATAGAAAATCCTGCAGTCCCTTTTTCTGCAATCTTTTCATCTAGGACAAGATGATACATACACACCCATCTGTGCCAGAGCTGAATTTCATCCATAAAGACTAGAGAAAGAAATAATGGCTTGCAGGTTTATGTCCATATTCATCATAAGAGAATTTGGTTTAATGAAAAAGAAAAAAGCAAAGGCTTTATCTTAGAGCTAGTGATGTTAAATTCATTGGAAAAATAGTTCTGAGGGACTGGGAAGGGATGTATCTGCATATATATATGTACATATGGAGAGCAGAAAAAATATATATGAGGAGCAGAAAAAAAATATATATGAGGAGCAGAAAAATACAGACTCTTGTGCTGTGTCTGTATGGGCAGATGTGGGCACTTGCATTTTGAACCTGCCAGATAAGGGCCAGCTCAGGACTGACATCCCTGCAAACATGCTAGTGTAGTAGTACTTATTACTTCTCTGTGGTTATTACTTCTCAGAAAAACTTACTCCCTTAAACTCAGGACTCTCTTAATACAGATGCCTTGAAGGTCTGCCAGGCTTGGGAGATGGGTTTGGCAGGTGTGCAACCATTGGTAGCAAAGTACAGAGCCATGCCCACAAGCCTCTCTGCAGCTGTAGAAAGAGTGGCAAACTTGGCTTTCTTTTGATTTTTCACATAGTTACTTTTATTTTAAATTTTATTCCACCCTTTTTATAATTACAGCTGTATTCCTAGACCAGGATGCTCCCAGCCCTGTGGGTGCTGGGAAGCATGACACCAAGAGGCAGAGTGCCTTCAGCATCTGACAGCTGGGCTGCCTGCATGGTTTGAGGGAGCTCAGAGAGGTGCCTATGGCTGAGCAGAGCATGTGCAGCAGAGCCCAGCACCCTTTCATCTTTCCTTCCCCAGGACCAGCTGGAGTGAAGGCATAAGGAAAAGAGGTTTTGCTGGGAATAAAGGCAAAACTTGTCAGGGCATACTCACATGTTGCTCGTTTTATGTGAGTACACTTTGCTGCTTCTGCATTTGCAAAGTAGCGCTTAAGAGAGTTTATAATTAATAGCAGTAAATTATTCTACATTTTCTTATCAGATAATAAGAGATCAAGTAGCTGTCAAGACATGTTGGGCAGACATATACAAAACTAATGATATCTAAAGATCCACAACAAAAAGGAAAAATTTGGAAGGTCTTCAGTCAGCACCTAACAGCTGCAAATTTTGCTTAGGATGAAATAATGAACCCATCTAAAGGTCTCTCTCTGAGAACAGTCTTGCTGAATTATTCCTGTCAGAAGCTGTATTTGGCTTCTCACCTTGATATGCTCCCAAAAAAGGAATTGAAACAAGCACCTCAAAATGGGTAAGCCTAGGTAACATTAGGGTATAATGAGTAAAGAAAATAAGAAAAAAAGTAGTCTTATATGCAGCTGTTTTGCAAAACCAAGACACTGGAGATGCTGCTGGTGTTGCTTTGGTATTGCTTACCTAAATATCTTCACTCATATTTATATTCAAATTTTACACTAGATGATATGATGTGCAAGATAAAACTCAAATCTAAAATCAGCCAATGCCCTTAAGGCCATGGTACAAATGCTTCTATTTGTATAGTATTTGATTAACTATTATATTGCTCTTGTTTCACAGTTTAGATTTCTGCAATGAAAATGAGTTGCTGTACTGGCAACTAACAATACAGGAACTGGTAAGATAAAAAAAAAGGACTAGTTTAGGTGCAAACACACTGAAACAGAGGCCATCCTGATTTTGGCTGAGATAGAGTTAATTTCGGATTCAATCCTTTTTGTTTATTTGACACTATTTCTGTCCACAAAGAGAATTAGTGTCTTCTTCACAAGTGCAATTGTTTAAGGAAATACATATTTAATTGCATAAATATGGATCTGCCTTTTTTTTTTTTTTTGAGACAATTGTGTAATCTTTCACAATGACTTTTTACTTGAGAGTTGTAACCCTTTGTTGAAAAAATCATTTGAGTAATGCAGCAATTGTGATATTGTATTTCTTCACTGCTGTAAAAATGTAATTTATTATCTTCTGGCAAAACTGATACTAATTTGGATACTAATTATGTGTGCATTTACTTATTTTGCCAAACTCCTCACTGGTTGAAGGCACATTCATCAGCCGTGAATTAGGGACATCAGCATAATATGGGTGCTACATGTTAGCTGAAGGCAACAGCTGTGGCATGTTCATAGAGAGAAGGATGAAAAATTGTCACACAGCTTCGTGTGTGTATATGAGTGTGTGATACACATGTGTGTGTAACAGCCTGGTCCCCACACTTGCATCTTGTTTTTTGTGCACATCACTGATACAGCTGCAATAAAGCCCTTCTGAATGAGGAGCCAAAGGAGTTTGGTTAGAAAATTTGCTGGTAGAAAAGACTTTAGATAGACACAGGGCCCCTCTGTTTACACAACTAAAGCTCATCATTTTTTATTCTTCTTCCTTCTGGCCCAGAAAGTACTGAGCTTTAAAAACGATATTCACATATTAACTGGGATGAAACTACCTGTTCAAATGGCCGGGGCTCCTGTGCTCCAAAGTGTGCTGTGTTATCTAAATGCACAAACATCAGTTAACATTGTGGAATGGGTGGCAGGCCAAGTTAATCAATAATTTAATTACCAGTGACCCATTTTGTTTACTTCTACTTGAAAGGGAATTTCTGCATTCTTGCATAAGTTATCATTTATTCAGTTTCTCACAGATGGATTCAGATGATGCTTTTCCTGCCTCCAGGATGAGACAAACTCAATCCAACATCATAAATGAAAAACAGGTGTCCAGATGCACACTTTCCCTGACAGCTTGCATTGCATTCATTTACCTAGAATAATTCCTGACAAAATTTTCTGCCAAAAATTTAAGTTGCCTTCACTTATGGTGAGTGTGGCCATGGATGCAATCACTGCAGTGACTGTCAGCAATGGTTTTTTTTAAAGTTGCAAGCCCTTGTGAGAAGGCCAGTGTTGGCACGTTGTAGTTATTATTGTTACTCATTTTTATTGAGAAGGCAGCTGGCTGGAGCTCCAGAAATAGAACAGCTCTAAAGTGAAGCAGAAATTTTCATTTGTCTCTAAAAATAGGTCATCTACCAGAATGGAATTTGAAACTGCCAGTTTTTGTGCTTTTGAATTCCCAGAGTTATTCCTGTTGGATTTCTCTTCATACAATTTTAATATGAGCCCTTTGAAACTGGATGCTGGCTGAAGTGTTTCTTTGGCTTGAAAGTCTGCATTTCACTTGCAGTTGCTCTAGTTAAAAAAAGAAAAGCTGGATGAGAACAGGTGGTGTGTCATACCTTTTTTTATAAGCATTCTGCATTTATGTGGTATGTGGCATCACCACAGTCAACACCACAGTCAGGTTGCAGAGAGAGGCACACATTGCATATCCTTGAGAGATCAAACTTCAGTTTAACCTGCCCTTTTGATTTCTCATAGAATGAAGTATGACATGCTCTATATAGATGCTATAACACTTTGTAACAAATTATTTGCCATGTGTTAATTACAGTACTGGCTAGAGACCTAAACAGAAATTAGAGTGTGCATGTCTCAACTCTCAACAAGGAGCTCAGGAGATCGTTCTTACCCCTGACAGCAAGCAACATGGACAGAACCATTTTGCCTCCACTATGCAGATGAGAAACCTATGTGCAGGAAAATGGAAATTATTGTCCCAGAAGCATTAAGCCTATGTCTAGACGCCATAACCCAGGAAACATCTGAGTTTCTGACTCAGAATGTGCACAAAGGCCATGTCTGGATCACATTTTGAGGTAAACCCATGTGCATGCCAGCCATCTCACCTCAGATACCTGGTGTTCATAGGAAGGACATCTGGAGGTGTCCTAGCCTGGCTAAAGCTACAGTGAACTCCAAGAGATGCCTGGCCAGTTAGGGAGCTGGATGCAGATGATGGAGCACCTTGTTAACTAGTTATGCTTCAGGCAGAGACACAAAAAATAAAAATAAACCCCTCTAAACTTTACAAAGGTAACTCCAGTGCTTAGGTGCAAATTTGTCCTCTATGGGCCCAAACACTTAAAAGGATTAAAATGTTTAAATTGTTCTCAGTGTGTGGGTTCAGTTTTAAATAGGGTGATGGGGAAATGGTTGGAATATTTCCACTGTTGTGTGGAGCCATTTGCTGGATTCAAGGAACAACACTTCTGTGCAGCCACACTTTTCAATGAGCAGAGGCACAGAGCAGATTGATTAGGCATTTTCAAATCTATGATGATTATTTGAAAATAAAATGTCTGCCACATCACAGGTGGGTTACTGGTGAACTCCTAGATGTGTTAAAACTTTTTGAATGTATTAAAGAAAGAAAATTAAGGGGCACTTCAGACTCAGAATCCTACCTCTGGGCAGTGTCTAGTGCTACAGTAGCAGTGACTATTTAAGGACATAAACAAGATGAAGAATATGAATAGAGGTATTATGATCTATATTATCCAAATATGGTCTTTATTACCTTTTCCTAAAATCACTGTCTTTATGTATTTATTTCTGATCTGTCTTACTTTCAGGACAATGGTCTGAATTTTTTCTGAAAGTTTTTATGATAAAGCTACTGCCCAATGTAGAATACTTTATGAAAAGTCTTGGGAACATTTGAAGACAAAGCTTTACTGTTATTTGCACCTCAGACTTCAATATAGCTGTAGGATTTATGCCTGCTCAACTAATAAGATCTTCAGAGAGCACATTCGTTTAATTTAAAAACCAACTTCAAAATGTGCAAATTCACAGATGGTAATGATTACACACATGTTTTCCCTTATTGCTTCAAAGCCAGCAAAGGCCAAATTCAGCTGTAATTTGTACTGCAGTGATGAGAGTTGAATTAATATCAATGACATGAAGAAACATATTCATGGACTTGGGGGTTTTTGCAGATAATGGGGCATTTCTAGAAACGTCTGTTTTGGAGAAGTCAGACCTATTCTTCAGCTCATAAAGCAGCTGGAGGGTTACTCCCTAACGTAAAGTCAAAGTTGGGCAGAAGGTGAAGAGAAAGGACAGAATGCACCTTCTGCACCCCATAGCAGCAACCACATCTTGGAACCACTGTTTCCATGTTATGGAAGAGAATTTAAAAAAAAAAAAAAGAGGAAATCATCAGGAAAAACATGACACCCAGGAGCAGCTGCAGTGGTGATAACTGTGTAGCACACACTTTTCTACTGAGACTTTACTCATGCCCTCTATATCTATTTACATATTTCATGTGCTTCCATGCACAAATTTTTGCTGATATATACATTTTATATTATATAGTTTCCCCATTTCTATAGTAATTCTGGTACCAACCATCACAAAGTAAGACATTGAAATATGAAAAAAAAAAAAAGAAAAAGCCCTTTTATACAAATACATGTGATCATTAATAGTTTAATAACACATAGAAATATGTGCCCTAAGAAGAAGGTTTTCATATGCTTTCTTTCTTCAAAGCTGGTGCAAACATATGGGTTTGTTCAAGTTCTTTCTACACAATTGTTAAGATTTTTAGAAGACACTTGGCTTCAAAACCCCAGTCTGTGTATATATAAAAGCCCTCTCTTGCAGTTTCCATTCACATTAGAAATATTCACTAAACACAAATTTCAGAACTTTAAATTGTTAAAGTACAAAGCTGGCGGACTGAAGGCAACCACTTCTGAAAATTGTGCTCTAATCTCTGCAGTAGCCCCTTTTAAGGGTCAAGTTCTATTTTCTCTGAGAGGCATGTAATGCCTTTAGGAATACACATGCACACAAATATTTTTCCTGTCTCTTTGATATCCAAACAAAAAGCTGGTGCCGTGGCTGAAGGCACTACGTGAGGCACTTTCTAACTCCCTGCGTGCCTGAGCTCCGGCACAAGTCCCTGCCGGTGTGCCGGTGCCTTTTGGGAAGGGCACTCCTCACCCGCTGCTCCCTGGTGACAGCTCCGTGGTGAACTCGACTCCTGGCTCACCACACAGCAGCTTTGCAGCCATGGCCACGGTCCAAATGCCTGATATACTTAGCATCAGAAAGGAATTCAAATTCTTTCAGCTCATGTCTTCAGATTGGAAATTTATTCCTCTCTTCAGTCACTCTTGTGTTGCAGTACCTCTGAGGTTTGTTACTGAGGCACTGCACATCCTGGCACAGCCTGATTCCCCAGTTTCGCTTGGTAACAGTGCTCTTTACTTGCTGAACATTTTTATCTGGGAATTAAGCAAGAGTTTTAGGCAGCTTAGGTAAACAAACATTTAAGTCTGCTGGACTATATTCTTACAGTGTCCTAATCATAAGTCACTTACAGAATTTTGAAGCTGTAAGTGAACAGGGCATATTGTCAAGACAAGGCAGTGCCTAATTTTCATGCAAGCTAAAGCAGTTCCTCTGATTCAGCAATGTTCTTGAATTACCTGAAGTCATTTTGCCATATTTCCAAATGCAGTTCGATGGAGCAAGAATGCAACAGGCACCTGGATTCATCACTGCAGTTAGTGTGATGAGGTTTTAAGAGGTTTGGGCTATAAAAACTCTCCATGACTTTGACATCTGCCTAAGGGGAGCTCATGGCAGGACTGGGCCCAAAATGACCTGTTCCTCATATGAGGCAGTATCACTGCAGGCAAAGGAAGCTGAGGAACCAGATTTTCAGACACTACAAAGAGCACTATTGTGTGAACACTCTGAGGGTATTGAAGGGAGAGGTCCAATCCTGTATGGCATTTTTACAGGTGCATAGTTTTGAACATGAGAATAATCATACTGATGTCAGTGAATTGCTTACAAACTTAAAATTAAATGCATGCTTTTGTTGGATTAAGTCTAGGGCAGAATCTCACCAAATTTAGCCCCTAGTTCTTTCTATTTGCACAAGTAGGCCAATCCCTTCCTCTCCCATTACCTTTTGCAATAGCAATTAATTCACAATGAGTTGGTGTCTCACACGATTTTAGATTAATTTTTTAAAAAATGAGTGACAACCATTGAGGTGTAGCATCGACCAAACTTAACAGGATGGCTAATTTGCTGCTGCCTGCACCTGCCTTTCATGTTGATGAATATTGCAGAGGTATGTGTCACTTTCACTACCACAGACCTTTATTCACATTCATAACTCAGCTGGAGCACACCCCTGCCTGAAGTCATCTCGATGCCTACCAAAATGCAGCTCCAAATATGATTCAGTGACAAGGGCTGTGTGAGAAAGTTTAACGCACATCCATTCGCTAGGGGCCCACACTCGGCAGCAAAATGTTTGCACACCCATTATAATTTTCAAAGTAGCTTTGGAGAGAAGAGAAAATAATTTGGTTTATTTGAGGGCTTACCAGAGATGGAATATTTCTCTAAATTATTCAGAATATTTAGTCAATATCTTTTTTCCCCCTCTTAGTTCTACTTTTATTATTTTGTTTTGTTCTTTTTTTTCTAACTTATTGTATTAAAAGAGCACCACATGTAACTGCAGTCTTCCAAACACAGGCACATGTAAGTGCAAAGATGAGACAACGAGGCAGGAATATGTGAATACCATTATTTAAAATACCTTCTTTTCCCTCTTCTTTTCCCGTTTAGCACTATTCCCAATACAGATATATCCAGTGGGAGGGAGACCCCATAAGTAAATGTCATAGCCAGGTGCTCTATTTTAGGTGCCCGCGTCTGAGGAAGCGTGTTTCTCAGGATGCTGCCAGGCTCCAGCTGGCGGGGCTGGGGGGACCTCTCGTGGTGGCAATGCAGGGAGCAGCCCTCGGTTCCTCGGGTCCTGCGCTCGCCAGGGAAGCCGGGTGGAAGTGAAAAAGGGAATGCAAGTGCAAATTAATAAGAAGTTAAACAGCGCTGTGACAGCGAGACGCTGAGGTGTTGGAGTGTGCAGTGTCTGGAGCACAGCTCCCATGAGGAGCAGCTGATGGAGCTGAGTTCCTTACCTGCAGAAAGGAAGGCTCAGGGAACCTTGTCCCTCTCTACAGCTGCCTGAAAAAAGGGTGTAGCCAGGTGAGGGTTGATCTCTTCCCCGAAGTAACAAGTGACAGGATGAGAGGAAATGGCCTCAAGTTGGTCAGGGAAGGTTTAGTTTGGATATTAGGAAAAATGTCATCACTGAAAGGGTGGTGGTGCATTGGAAGAGACTAGCCAGAGATGTGGTGAAATCACCGGAAGTGTTCAAAAATTTTGTGGATGTGGCACTTAGGAACACCTTTTTTTGGTGGACTTGGCAATGCCTGGCTGAAGTTTGGACATAATGATCGTTTCCAATCTAACAATTTCATGATTCTACGATTATCATAGAACCATAGAATGGTTTGGGTTGGAAGGTACCTTAACGTTCATCTAATTCCAAACCCTCTGTCATGAGGAAAGACAGACTGGTCAAAGCCTCATCCAACCTAGCCTTGAACATTTCCAGGGATGGGCAACGACTTCTCTGCCTCACCAGTGGAAGAATTTCTCCCTAATTCTAATCTAGATCAACTCTTTTTCAATTTAAAACTATTCACTTTTGTTCTATCACTACACTCCCCGATAATCAGTCCCTCCCTGACTTCCCTGTAGACTCCCTCTAGGTACTTCAGTGTTGCTCTAAGGTCTACCCAGACGCTTCTTTTCTCTAGACTGAACAAGCCCAACTCTCTCAGCCTGTTTTCACAGGACAGGTGCTCCAGCCCTTTAATCATCTTCGTGGCCCTCCTCTGGACTTGCTCCAACAGGTCCATGTCCTTCTCATATTGGGAGCCATAGACCTGGACACAGCACTTAAGGTGGGATCTTATGAGAGAGGAGTAGAGGAGCAGAATCATCTCCCTTGATCTGCTGGCCACACTTCTGATGCAGCCCAGGGTGTGACTGGCTTTCTATGACTATGATTCTATGTCTATGATTTTAGGACTATTACTCAATGCCAGTGCTGGTGTAAACATGAGCACCTGCCTATATGTGAGAAACATACAGCATGAAAATCCAGAGTTTTTTGAGTAATTAGTGCCTATATTCATTGTGCAGATGTAATTTTCAGTCCTTTCAGTGACACACAGTCCCAACACAGGAGTTTTTTCATCCCACTTTAAGGGACATGCTTTCATCCTTCCTCTGGCACTAATGTTGTAATTTTTTATCTATTCCTGTAGCGTTAGTTTTGTGGAGTTAGAGAAATGCCAGCCTACGCTTATGTAATTCAATATTTCTTGGGTTTTTTAATGCATTCTGGATTTTTTTTTTAAATAAAAAATAGCTGAACTATGAGCTTGAAGAAATTTGAAGATTCTAGTTTCATAAAAAGTTATGAACAGTGCATTTGGTCTGGGAATAAAACTCTTTATCCATGACCAGAACTATGCATGAGACAAACTGAGAACAGAATCAGACACAAATGAAAACACACATACTGCTCAGAAATGGGTTTTTTATTACCTTCTGGGGTATTGAATGGAAATGTACCTAGATGAGTGCCTTCAAGTCAGATAGCCCAGATTCCCATTTAAGCTTTTTAATGGAGAGATAAACTGGCTATCATCCATCATTTTTTACCTGTTTGCGTATATGAAATTAAGGTAAAGGTGCAGTGTCTTGTTCATTTCTTTATTTCTTCAGGATTTTTTTTAAACAATAACTACTGTAAGGAGGGATGAATAAGCTTCTCCCACTCAGTGTCCAAAGAAATCTGTTTCAGCCAACCTGCTGAAGTGCAGCTGCACTGCTGAGATTGAACCTCAGGCAAGTACAAGGTAAAGTACAGCAAGAGGTGGCTCTGCATGTGCTTCCAGGATAGAAGTGGAGCTGTTGCTGTGATGTCTACCCAGAATTTTAATGGATTGGAGGGACACATTTTCAAGAGGGTGTATTCGAAGGATCATGGGATACTAGGACTGCAGTAAAAGAAGTGGGTACCACAGGAGGCCTCTGGTCCAAATTTTTCTCCCAGCAGTCAGGTCTTAGAACAGACCAGGCTCATAAGGACTTCATTCAGTCAGGGCTTGAAAACCCTCAAAGATGGAGAGTGCATCACCTCTCTGGACAACGTGTGTCTCTGCTTGGGTGTCCTCATAGGGACAAACATCTATCCAGCTGTTGTGGTTTAACCCAAACCAGCAATAAAGCACTACACAGCTACTTGCTCACTCCCCCACTGTGGGATGGGGGAAAGAATCTGAAGAGTAAAAGTGAGAAAGAAGCTAATGTGTTCAGATAAAACCAGTTCAATATTTAAAATGTTGTTTTGGTTTTTTAATTCTAAAGGAAAAAAACCCCCAAACACCAAACATCAAAGAGAGAGCAAAAGAAAACACACACATAAAAAAATTGTGTATGAAAATGAAAAGAGTTGCTCATCACCCACTGACTAATGCACAGTCAAGTCCCTGAGCAGCTGCCTCGGTGCCAACCTCCACTCACAGTTTTATTGCTGAGCGTGATGCCACATGGTCTGGAATATTCCTTTGGCCAACTGAAGTCAAATATCCTGCTGTGTCCCTTCCCAACTCCTTGTGCACCCTCAGCCTCCCTGATGGTGGGGTGAGAGGCAGAAAAGGCCTTGACCCTGTGCAAGCCCTGCTCAGCAGTAAGGAAAACATCTCTGTGCTATCAACTCTGTTTCCAGCATGAGTCTGAAACACAACCCCTACCAGCTACTGTGAAGAAAATTAACTCTATTCCAGGCCAAACCAGCACAACATTTTAAACTTCTATTCCTTCAAAGTATACCTGCTGGTTCCCATCTTCCTGTCCTTCACTGCTGTGAAGAACCCAACTCCCACTGTTGGCTCCAGGAGCTGTTGGGTCTCCTGAAGCCATCTTGGCTCAGGCTGAGCAATCTCTCTCCTCTGGCTTTTCCTTACAGGACCATTGTTCCAGCCCCCACCAAAGTGGTGCCTCTGCTGAGCTTGATCCAGTTACAGTCAATGCTTCTCCTGTATTTGGGGCCTGGCAGTAAGATAGTAAGTGCAGAGTGCAGGGGAATAATCTCTTCCTTTGGTCTCTGGCTCTGCCCCAGCACAATATCTGTCGGCTTTCTTTGGGGCCAGGGCACTGCTGGCTCACACTCATCTTGCTGCTCACTTGCTTCTCCACAGAGCTGTCATTAGCCAGGCAGGATCAGCCTGCACAGGTGCCAGAGGCTCTTCCTTTCCAGAAGCAAGACTTTGCATTTGTCCTTGAATTTCACGTGGCTGAACCATTCTTCCATCCTTCTGAATGGCCTACACTCAAGTGTATAATTTATCCCCAAACTAGTGTCATCTGCAGAATTTTATTAGAAGTAGATCCATGCACGCAGGAAATTGATATGGCTACATGATTGTTTGCAGACCAGCATCTGCTCTATTTCTGCTCCAATTTATGTGGCATCCAGCCCAAGATAATATACATTACCTCTCAGCAGAGTTTAATAGCTTGGGATCAAGATTATGCTAATCACAGCTAAATAGTCAGTATTTGCTCTGTTTTAATGTCCTGGATTCTCAGAAGACATAACTCTACCTTGAAGACTCTGAATTGATTGATGCAGGGATGTGATTCATTTGCTATAGTCTCCAGTTTTGCCCCCCTAAGATCCTACATATCATATAGACGTGCTAGCCAGCTGTCATTGTCAAACAAGTCCCTCCGAAAACACAAAAAAAGCAAAAAAATTTGTTTTGACAAAGAGACCAGGGAAAAAACTCTGAACTATTGTGCCAATGTTATAGGGGTATTTCCTGAGTTCACAGACTCAAGGTGGTTCAGAGAGGGGCAAGCTGCCCTGTTCTTCTTGCAGGTAACTAAAAGCCTTGTGAGCATCAGCACTGTTAGAGCAGCCCGGTTTCTCTTGCCAGCAGACCCTTGGTGCCCTTGCACTGAATGGTGCAGAGGACCTATTTTCTCCAGGCTCATGACAGAGGTGCCCAGCCCTCCAGGGACTGCACCTGAGAGAGCCAGGAGTGTAACCTAGAGCTCTGACCAAGTGTCCCTACACTGACAGTGCTGACCTTGTGGCTCATGAGCTTGGTATGACTCACTGGAACAATTCTCACAGAATCACAGAATGGTTTGGGTTGGAAGGGGCCTTAAAGATCATTCAATTCCAGCACCTCTGCTGTGGGCAGGGACACCTTCCACTAGACCAGCTCGCTCACAAGCCCCTCTCCAACCCTTCTTGAAGAACACTTCTGAGGACAGAGCATCTACAATTTCTCTGGGTGTTCCCTGTTCCAGTGTCTCACCACTGCCACAGCAAAGAATTTCTCCCCAATATCTAATCTAAACCTGCCCTCTTTCAGTTTAAAGCTACTGCCCCTTGTCCTGTGACTTCATGCCCTTGGAAGGTAAAAGGCAAAGCTGCTTATCAAAAAGTTTGTGAAAGCTGATTTAGGAAGGTTGTTTGGGAGTGAAATACTTCTTAACTTTACACTCAAGGATAAGTTTTGCTTAAAAAATTGTGAAATGTGGAACAGACACACAAAAAAGGGGAAAAAAATGTATGAAAAAAGGAGGTGAGAATTTGTAAATAAGAAATTAATACTGTCCTGTAGGTTCAAAATGCATTCTGCTTCCTGGCTATCCATGGCTTTTGCTGGTGATTAGTCATATTTTTTTTCACCTTCTTTTGATAAACCAACTAAGCAGGTTTAATCTCTTTCCTTTAAGGTGAATATTGTTTCTCTAAATGTATTGCTAGGGCTTCTCTGAACCTGTTCTCCATGTCTACTTGGCATCCTACTTAGTTGTGACTAAATCAGAATCAGATAGAATCTTGTAGTTAGCTCTCACTCATCAGTAACTTACCTTTTTCTGTCCCCTGTAGATCACACTTTCCTTCTTCATAGCTGTATTATGCCAGCAGATAATAGTTATCAACACTTTTATAATAATTTTTAAGATTATCAAATTGGTTTGTAGTTTTTGGAAAGATATTTATAAATAATACATAAAATTCCACTGTACTTATCTATTGAATATACACAAAACATATATCTGTACTTTGTATAATATTTTTACCGCAATAATTAATAATATTTTCTCTGACTGCTGGATAGAGGCAGGGTGCAGAATATTGACACTGCAATCTGACTCATGCTACCCCTCATTTCACACAGCCTGCTCTTCTGTCCTGTGATGATGCCTGGTGAGCAGTTACAAGAGAGAAAGATGAGAGATCCCTAAAATGTTTTCCAAAGCTTTACTTACATCTATTGGGGGTCTGCAAATGGTTGTCTATGGCTCTTCATCTTCCTCTCTTGAGTAACTTCCTTTGGTATTTAAATTGTGGAAAATAATATGTTAAGCATGGTTCTTCCTGATTGTTGAACACAGTGGTTCCTGCTAGCTCATGCCTACCTTACACTCCCTGTGATATCATGTTGAAGAAGGTATTAGCTACCAGTGCTCAGGTGAAGCATCTTCTCATGTAGGAGAGGTGAATTAATAAATAAACCGAGACTGGAAGTGACACAGCTCTGAGCTGATTGCTGATGAACAGCTGGCAAAAAGTGCAAAACTAATCCTACCTAGTTTTTCAAACTTTTTCATGGTAAACAAAATAAACCCATTACAGGAAAAGCTGATTCAGTTATTTGTATCTTTGTTCACCACAATAAAGCACAGGACGATCTCCATGCTGGCGTCCTTCCAGACAGAAACTACACAGAGTTGCTGCCTTGGAGTGAAATATACATAGAACAGTAGAGAAAATGAAGAATAACAAATTGCCAGGACCTCGACATTTTCAAAAATCAGCTCATTTAACAACTCTTAGAGGAAATACCTGAATGGCTGTCTATGATTGCAACTTTTCCTTCAAGACCCTTTGCTTCTCACCGTGCTGGAAAGCAACTGATAAGACCATTTTTCAAAAAGGTTTCCAACAGGGATCTGAGGAACTACAGACTGTTATGTTCATTATCTCTACAGGACACTTCCACAAGATTTATAATGAAGAATAAAATTAGAGGACACATGGATAACTACGACTGTGAGAAAGTCAACGAGAATTTTGTGAGGGCAAATCACACCACATTATCCACTTAAACTGAGAGGAACAGCATAAGGGGATACAGGAAATCCTGCCTACCTGGAGTTCCAAAGGCATTTGAGCCCACTGATGAAGGTTTCTTTAGGAATTCAGAGTGGTCACAGAATAAGACTGAATGGATATCTGGAGAGTCGATTAAATAATAGAAAATTGAAAGTTGCAGTAAATGGTAAATATGCATATATGATTATATAGAGAGTACAGAATGTGCATATAGATATACATATATACAAATGCCACACAGGTCCTCAGATACAGTGTAGGTGCAATTTTGAGTTGAACACTGATGGTCTGAGTGCTACAGCCCAACAATCCACTGTGGCTTCAGCCTTCTGTAGGTATCTGTTTCTACAAAGGTGGTTCTTCATGGCCCCACTTTTCCTGGACAGTCTTAGCCAAGGTCTCTGCCATGACATTTTTGCCCATCATGTTGAATTTTGCCTCTCATTGGTGTTGCCAGTATTTATCATAGAAAAAGCCCATCTCCTGAATTTGAACATTTGGTGTCAAAGACACCTCTCCCCATAGACCCAACACCTTGGGATGCAGAGAGGGCTGCACTGCACTGCAGTGGTTAATGCATCCACTGCCCTGGGCAAATGGGGTCAGTCAGGCTGCACGGCTCTGGCTGCGTGCCATGGACTGACTGAGCTGGCATTTAAGTCTCAGTCTGAGGGTGAACAAATTTCATCATTGTTTTAATTTCCCTGCTTGGAATTCCTACTTGATAATCCAGTCCTTTCATGACTACCTCTACATAAACAATATTTTAAATCTCCCATTATCATGGTGGTACAAACAAACAAAAATATTTTTTCCTTATGATTATGTAAATATTTGAAATATGCATATGTATATTTCAATGAGGTAAAAAATAGGTAAAGAAAAAGCATCATGTCAAGCTAATATGAGCCTAAATTAATTCTCAAAGGATTATAAAATTCCACACCATTGATGGTGCTAACACTAATAGCTAGGACTGGCAATACACTAATCACTCTGGTTCTAGAAGACCAGGCTGGTATTTTAATCACACAAACACTAATTGCCTGGCCTTGCTGGCATTAAAATTGTTATGGCACTAATAGCCTGGGCAAGACAGCATTTTAATCATTCTGGATCACAGCCTAGAAATGTTAATTTATAACATTTTTGTCCTTTTATCTAGGTTAACAAGAGGTCTACCACAGATACGATCAATTAAAAAATGCAGAAATCACGATTTCAACCTAAAGCAGAAGAAAATTGTCACTTGCAGTACTGGAGAATTTTCAGTTAGGTCACCTCCTCCTCATATTTCGTCTTTTTTTAAAACTTTTTCATTGCAGCAGCTTTAAACCACATGTGAGTCACTTGAGACAGCTGAAGCAGGTTGTGCTAAAGAGTTTGCTGCTCCAAATATTACAGTGATATTGCTACAAGGTCCAGCTAATGCAGTTCCATATATTTAACCTCAGAGGATTAAAACCCTGTCACTATTGTTGATACTTAAAAGATTATTTCAGGTTGTCAACAATTCAGCTTATCTTCAAATGTCACTGATGAGTTATGTTATACATTCACCAGCTTCAAAGACCCCATTTAATCTCTGCTGTTACATAGTGCATGTCTCTTACATATGGATTTTGTAGGAAGGTTTTTTGGCTAGATTCCATTTTTATCCCCTTTAATTTGAGTCTGGCTATGCTGGGGGCTGGAGAGAAGCATTATACAAAAAATTGCCCGTCCTCCTCCTACTGCTGAGGAGTGTGATCTTGCAATGCCTGGGAAAAATCCAACAAAATTGTGGAGGAAATAGAGCTCACTATAAAAATTAATGTTGATTAAGATTTTGCTTTTTGACTCATATTTCTCAGAGTGTTTGGGTCAGGTCTTATGAGATTTTCTATAGTTAAAGCAGTCAGAGAGCTCTCTTGTAGCTTGTGAGCTGGGTTTGTTACCTAGGTGCAATACACTGCCACTTGAGGAAGATTTCAGCTCTCCCCATTACGGGGTTGGCTGTGGGCTGCATCTGGGTGATGAAACCATTTGTTTGTACTGGCATGTGACAGTGGCCCTGTACGTGGCAGGGTGAGTGAGGTGTTTTTGGCTGCCTCCAGCCCAGTGCTGCCCAGTGGGAACCCAGCTCTGCCCATTCTGCCACTGCCACAGTGAATGCCCAGGAAGCACTGGGGATGTGATCTTGTGCCTCTCCCTTCATGGACAACACAGAGAGGCTGCTGATGCTGAGGGTGCCATGTGAGAGGAGGTATCTCTTTGAGGAGGAGGGAAGTTAAATTAAAGAGGAAGAGAAATAAGAAAAATGTTTCTGACTGAAAGAGGAGGCAGGTGAACTTTACAAGGTATTAGCTTTGCAGGCCACCAATTTGAGTAGCTGGCTGCACTTCACCCACGTCAGCACCAATAAAAGTCATACCAAACCCAGCAGCAGCAGCAATGAACCCTCTAATTTTACTTGATTTTCATAGCTGGGATGCTGAATGCATCAATCAAATACTTATTTTTGCCTTTGTTTTAAAATGTCCCTGGAGGGGAAATTTGCCCTTCACCTGCTTCCCACGTGGGAAGCCCAGCTGCTTTTTCAGGCTCAGTTTTCAGACACAGGGCTGCCCTCAGCTGACATTCTTCTATAAGAAGATTGCTAATAATGCTAGTCGTTCACATTCTATTTTCACTCTAGGAGTGGAATTTCAAAGGAGGGCTCTTTATGCCTGCTGCTTAAAAAGGATTTGAGCACTTTGTGAGAGAGTGCTTTCAAAGCATTTTTACCTCGATGTCCAGTCCCCTATTGTCTCCTATCCTTGCGATGCTTCATGTATCATATGTGGCTTCACTCCCATGCTCCTATATGGAGCAATCCATATGGATTCCAATGGGGCAATCCTATATGGATTTTTTTTCTGCTTTCAGAATGTGACATTGATAAACAGGGCTGATACCATGCTACTGGCCTATGTGGCCAGCATGGCCATGGGCAGTTGCAGCCAACACGCGTGCCCTGCTCAGGAAGGTCGTTCTCAGCGTGCCACTGCACTGGCGCCAATCCTTTCAGCAGTGAAATTTAGGAGTAACACGACAGCTGTGTGAGATCACTGTGCTGCAGGAGCTTATCCAGCGGGGCACTGTTTTGGAGACTGGCACTGCATGTTTTCCGGGCTAAACAGTCTGCTCTGCCTGGTTACAATGTCCTTTTGTTTACTCAAACTCAGAGAGGATCTCTTACTGTTTCGGGGGTTAAAGCTGAGATGTGATGACCAGAAAAATGTGTTTTCCTTGATCTCTATGCAACAGAAAGCAATATTGTAGGGACAGTGTTGTTGTTTACTTATGCTCAGTTCCTCTTGACCTTACATGATCAGAGCTCCAAATAAAAGGATGTTGTCCTCCTCTGGTAAATTTCTTATGATAACACAAATAATTTCACTTACTATCAGATGTATTTTTAATATGAAACAGACTTATTTTCCTTGGAAGCATAATACTTTCTTTTATACAATGCAGCAGTAGCCTCTTAGTGTTTGAAGTGTTACTTTAACCATCAACATGAGAGAAGTCAGCCTCAGCTCCTTGGCAGGAAAACAGGTTTTTTCTACCCAAAAGAGAGTTGCAGTAAGCAGCAGAGTTGTAGCAAAGTCTAGGAGTTGTCTGAGGAGGAGTCCTCTGTCTGTACAAAGCTGCATTAGCACTTTGTGTTTGTTTTCTCTGCCTCTGCTGTCATTACCCTATGGAGAAGCGATTTCTAGTTCCTCACCTGTGCAGTTCAGGACTGCAGAGGGAAAAGAGAGCTCCAGACTCCCCAGAAATCCCTAACCTCATCCTTTGAGCCAATGTTGAAGCTCCTGTGAAGTTCTGTGTTAGTCCAGCATTTTAAATGAAGACTGACAGGTTGGAATGATGTGCTTCTGGCAGTAAGCTACTGGATCAAGGGGCAGCATTCTACGCTGCTATATGGAATTCAAAGAAGCACAACTGGCAAGATTAGAAGGGCTCTCAAAGGAAAGGTTTCTTGATTTTCCTGGAGGAAAACCTGACAGATTAGCATGAGTGGCCGAGGGGAAAGAATGAAAAATCTTAGAAACATCTTAAATGCTGAAGTCTGCTTTATACAGTTGATCACATGGATAGGAATATGAATGTGAAGTCAATAAGGAGAGGAATTTGAAAATGTGAAAGTGCTAACAGCTACCTGTGCCAGCTTGGAAAAGCGAAACCAAACTTGAGATGCTACTGGTAGCCCACAGACTTCTGACTCTTGATGTAAGCAGCACCGACAAAATTAATTCAAGGAAGTACTAAAGAAGAGTGTGAGCATACTATGTTGGCAAAACAGACGTAGAATAATAAAGATATTTGCTAAAACTTCTATATAGACAGAAGTTTTAGCAGAGGACTTCTTCAAATTGTGAACGTCTAAAATGTAAACATTCTTTGACACAGGAGAGTTGAAGAGTGAAATAAATAAGCAGAAAACCTATTATTTCTATTGTATAAGCTGAAAAAAATGCAAAAAGTGAAGAAATAAAGCAGCAAAATATCAAGAAAAAATTGAATTAAACGGAACCAATCATAAAATTTGATCTATTACAGGAAACAGTTCAAATACATGTTACACCTTGAGTAACATCTCTTCAAATTGTGTTATTTTGTCCTTCTGTCTTGGTGTCCTTCCACGTCTGTTTGACTATCCTGTGCCCGGAGCTTGTATTGTGCTCCTGAAACCTGAGGTTAGTCAGGACCATATCTCTTTAAAAAAATCCCCACACAGACAAAGAAAGAAAAAGCCCAGGCTAGGAAGGGGGAGCTAAAGCCTCTGCTGCATTGGGCTGTTTGGATACATCGGCTGCAGCAGTGGTCACGCATCCCTCCGCAGCCTGCTGATTTTGCAAAAGAAGGGGCAAAGGATCATTTTGCAGTCCAGATGATGTCAAACACAAGCAATCAATGGAAGGAATGGCAGACAATGAGCAGACAAGCATGTGGGAGCAGCTTACGAAGAAATAGTTAAATGCCGAGCTTTGTCCCGGCTGATGCTGTAATGTAAGTAGAGCTCAACAGCAGATCCCGTGGTCGCTGCAGTTGTTTGTGGGAGATGTTAATGGGTATCCTGATGCTTTTAGCAGGTGGGGAAAGCATTAACTGCGACATTCTTCCTAGTGTATCTAAGCAAATAACTGTATTGTCTGTGTCTCTACAGGATTTTTGAGTGACTCACAGGCTGCAGTGTGTTGGTAGGGTGGGTGAGGAGTAGGACTGTGCACATGAGCTTATTCTCCTTCCCTGATGGCTTATCTGGGCTCTGCTGTATAGACGTGTTAACAGATTGCTGCTGCACCACCCTCCCTGTGCAAAGGCCTCTCACTGAATTTTAGCTCTGCCTTCAAGCACAGGGATGCACAATATATTTTTTCACACCCCGTAGAATTATTTCTTATACAAACTTACTTCATGCCTACTGCTTTATTTTTATTTTTTTCTCATGTATGCAGCTATAGAAAGTTTATGAAATTTCAATAGCTTCGTGTGTTACTATTGGGAGACTAGTTCTTAACATAGCCCTCCCAAGGAGAGTGCCAAATATGATTTATTACTCAGAGGAATGTATACTTTCCTATCTTTGGTCTGTTGCTAGCTGAAGTAGATGTATATATTTTTAAATGTAAGCCTTCTTTTTACAGAAATCCAATGTTTTTCTCTTTGGCAAATGATTTGCTGCTTTTTATTCTGCATATGCTCTAATGATCTAAAAGCAAGAGAAAAAGCAGAGCTAGGGCAAGTTTACTGCACTGCATTTCTCAGCAAATTTTTTTGGTAATCAGACAAAATTTTTTATTGTAGCTAAAACTACACATATCAGCAGAGTGAAAAACGCAGAGTGAGCATTTCCTTGTTATTTCATGGGAATATCAATTTTGCTCTCATCTGTCTGCATAAAGCAGTGGTGATTTGCTCTAAGCCAGAGAACATCATCTATTTGACATCCTCTGCGGCTGCACCTTGGTGCTTAACGCAGCTGCTGCAGAAACAGCCGAGAGATCTCACTCCAGTGTCGGGGAGGTGACAGCGGGGTAATGGTGACAAGCAGCCTGTGTGGGCCAGTTAAGGAGGGTGGGGAGCTGCTGCAAGGAGGTGACTTCTTTCGTGCATCTCTTTTGGCAGAACTGCAGCTCCTGATGCTGAGGGCTGCAAGGTAATGCACTTCTGCCCCATCACACCTGGGTAGGGGGATGTAAGGCAGAGCCTCCCTCACAGCAAGGAACCCACAGCGAAGTTTTACCATCATTGTTTTGGAAGTTGCCCTCACCTTGTTTTCCCTGAGGTATAAGAGCTCCATCAGCTGTCTATTCGAAAAACAACTTCTTATTGCTTGCTATCAGAAACTGAATTATAAGAAGCCAGATTTATCCCTTAATGAGCCTATAGCAAATTACTGTTACCTAGGGAGTGCTATGGTAGTGATTGTGAATGCTGAGGCTTGGTATTGTTAGTGTTTATTCTTATCCCTTCCTCCCCTGTGTCAGGATCGTCACCCTCTCAACATCACGAAGAAACTCTGGCTAGAAACTGGATTTCCAAAGATTAAGAAAGTAATAATTTGCAAGGATACAATAATAATAAAAAACTCCTCAGTTCCACATAGTAAAGTTCTATTCACCTACTGAAAATGAGCAGGACTATAGGATAAAATAGTTTTCAGACTGCTTACTGTTGTGTAAAAACAGTGGGAAAAGTTCAGGTCCTGTGTACTTCCATTGTTTTCAGCAGAATTACACTGGGGTGAATTTGGCATTTTGGGGGCCAACTCAAAAACCTTTTGTTTCTCTGTCCTTCTTTCTTGATTGTTTTCCTGTTTCTTAGATGCGATTTTAAATGACCTCCAAGGCAACAGGCACAGATTTATAAAGTATAATAAAGAGGACTTAAGAAGCTCAGGTTTGAACCATATTTTCTTTCTGATAATGGAAGTACAGCAACACTTCCAGAAAAAATTGATATATCACATATCTAAAACTAGCCCATGGTCATTGAACTTCACAATTTTGGGGGCCCTCAGACTCTACTCTGAAAAGTGGAGTTTCTAAAATACTCTATTAGTTTCTATGTTAAAATATACGAAAGTATAGGCTTTATAAGGCAAAAGAGCATTTTGTTGAAGAGTTTAAACGGTATCTAGTTGCTCAGTTAGTATGGGCTCTTGGAATAACATACAGAATTGAAAACATGCATGTCAGATTTTGAAATATTTGATCTTTTGGAAGGTTTAGTCTTTTTTGAAAAAAGTGTTAATTCACTCGCCAATATTTTTTGTTATGCACACAATTATTCAGCAATTATTTCTGCCTCAGCTAAGAAATATAACAACTCACACAATTATTTGGTACAGTAGGTTGACATTTTTCTTCTAAGTGTGTATTTAATGGACATATTTGTACTTTAGCAGTCTTGAGCTAAATCTTTAAATGGGGTGATCTATTTCATTAGCATTTTTTGTCTTCTTTTTGATCAGCTTAGCAGAAGATGGTCATTGTTTGGAACTTTTAGCAAGCTGTTGGTTGTGATGGAGGTACACCAGAGGTGTGAGAAGGGAAGGTTTCACATTGTCTGTGAAGACCTACATGTGTTTATGTGCAAAAAAATGAGCAGCCATAAAGGTCAGAGTAGAAATAAATGAGGCTCAGTTGTCTTCCCTAAAATTACCTATAGAAACTTTCTCCACCCAGGTGGAACCAAAATAAGGCATAATTTCTGATAGGTGATGATTACACTCATGAGATGATGGGCCAGGTGTTTTGATCTCCTCAGGCCCCTCTCAGTGGTAAGGTTTGGTTTCTCTTTTCTTACAGGAGAATGTTACAGCTGGCTGCATATACCAATCACCACCTATTTCAGATATGACAGCTGGTGGAAAATAGCAAAGGTCAGAGCTTTAGCACTCTGGTCTCCCATGAGGAAGGAAATAACAATGTTAGTGTTTAAATTGCTGTTTTGTCTGGGATAGGGTTAATTTTCTTCCTGGTAGCTGGCACAGTGCTGTGTTTTGGATTTAGTATGAGAATGATGTTGATAACACACTGATGTTGTAGTTGTTGCTAAGTAGTGCCTGGTCTAAATCAAGGACATTTCAGTTTCCCATGCTCTGCCAACAAGGAGGCACACTGGAAGCTGGGAGGCAGCACAGCTAGGACAGCTGAGCCAAATTAGCCAAAAGGATATTCCATACCATAGAATGTCATGTGCAGTGTATAAGCTGGTGGGAGGGGCTGGCTACTGCCCAAGGATGGGCTGGGCATTGGTCAGCAACTGTGCTGTGTATCACTTGTTTTCCTTGGGTTTTGTTTCTTTGTTGTATTCCTCTGCATCAAAATTATTGTTATTGTTATTGTTATTTTTATTGTTATTGTTATTGTTATTGTTGTTTAATTAAATTTCTTAACCTATCCTCATCTCAACAAATGGGTTTCACCTTTCTGATTCTCCTCCTCATCCCACTGAGGGGGGAAGATGGGTGAGCAAAGCATCTGTGTGGTCCTTAGTTGCTGGCTGTGATTAAACCACAACAGAGTTTTAGATAAGGCGTCAGTGAAGCAAAAGGAACTGCCTGTACTTTTTCATTTTAGGACAGGCTAATTTTCCTATCTCTTTGTTATATATGGTGCAACGTGGAGGTCTGTAGAGGTAACAGCAAAATTTTTGTCAGATTTTATATGATGTAAGATGAGATCCTGGGGAATGTGATAGTTACTTCAGAGTGGTCTGATGCGCTTTACAAGAAAACACCAGCTGTTGCCAAATCCTGTCCTATAAAATCATTTACACTATGAAAGAAATTGCTAATGTCAGATGGCTGGAGACCTGCTGGGAGAGAAGGGGAATTGCAGGATTGTGCCCATGATCCTTGTTTTTGCTGCCTGCACTTTCCCCATAAAATGTCTTCTGTAACCCTTCTCTTCCTTCTCAAATTTCTCCCTCCATATTGCTCTTTGTCTCCATACCAGGACAATTCCTACATAAATCACCACTTCTGTCTAACTCCCATGAGGTTTTCCTGTAACAGCAGTGTCCCCAGCCTGTCCCAATCCTCTGGCAGCATCTTGCATTTCTCTACTCTCCAGGCCACAGATGTACTGCTAAATAAAACGTAGGGAACGAAATACTGCTCAAGTCCTTAGCTCTCTGTGCTCAGAGGTGCAGCCAAAATCCTGCCTGCATGTTCTGAGCAGTCCATGGGTAAGAGAGAGAGCAAGATGTGCACTGGGGGGTGATTTTTTACACTACAAAGTGATGTAGAGCCTCATTCCAGGCGTCAGCATATTTCAGCTCACAACCTTCATGCTCATATTGGACCGGTATTGGAAATGCTTCCTTGGATCTTGTCATTGGTTTGTGTTACCCCATCCTGTGCCAGTCAGGATCTGAGCCTAACATTGTTGATCCACCATAGTAAAGTAGATTTAAGAGCTGAGGAATTTAAATTATTCAGATTGCTTTCTGGTTAGTTTTAGTTACACCTGTCAATGGTAAAAACATCTCTTTGACTCATGCTGGTTGTTTGATGTTTATACATTGTACGTATATGTACACAGGGACATCCCTCAAACAGCAGTAGTGGTGTGGAAAGCTCATCCCTTTGGGACATGCACAATGATAAACAATAATCTGTCTAGTTGTGTAGGTTAGCAAGCCCTTCCCTGCCGCAGAAAAATGGATCATTAGATCTGAGATTTTTAATATCTTCTGTGAGAGGCCCATATAGATGGATTTATTGCAGTTTCTCATTAGCTGTGACAAGGATGATATCAGACAAGTTGTGCATGCCCTGTCTCATAAATAATAAATGAGAAGGACCCTATCTCCTCTTCAGTTAATGGATTAATACTATAGCTGGGTGGAAAAGCCACCAGCTTAATTTATGGAACATAATGGAGCAGAAAATCTGCTTAGACTCCCTTAAGTGTATTTATACCAGGGCCTCCTGCCTGACCCTTTATCTTGATCTTTGGCACTCTCTCATCACGTTGCAAAATTCAAGTAACAATGGATTCCTACTGTTTTCTAAAAAAACCCAAGAAATAATAGAACAAATTACACTGCTTTTTGGTCAACCTAAACCCTATAATATAAAAATTTACCACATACCCTTTCAGCATGGCTTAATTTATTAATTATTAGCATAGCAGCTGCAACCTAAAGTGTACTTCTCATTTCTTTCTTTTTATTGTAGTGCTTGCAGAGAGAGCTTTGTTGTTATAAGCTCATCATCAATCATCATTTTCACTAATAAGGTGTAGTTTAATCAAGTAGTTCAAAACACTCTGCATACACTCATGAATGCAGCTTTATTTATATATGCAGAACCTGATGCTTAATATAGCTCTCTATGAATAATGTTACAGCTGTTTCATGTGTTGAAAGGTCCATGTTCAGACCCTCGGTCATTTTCTTTCAGTGTTAGGCCACCTTTTTAATATTTTTGATTGGTGGAAAGGAAAAAGAGTATTAAAATGTCCCTCTAGAAAGTACTATGTAGAATTTAGTATGTTGTGAAGCAATGGAAGAGAAGGATGTGGTGTCAAGTCATGGGCATGGCAAATCTTGGCAGAGTTTTAAGGATGTTTTTCAACAACAGTTGCTGTCATGAATGGCACCTGCTACATAAACAGGTGACATTTCAGTGCTTTTCACACTTGGCAGCATCTGTAAATGACTTGGGGAGTTTTAGCTTTTAAAATATTTCCTCTGTACTGCCTTGGTATGCTGTATCAAGCCAGATCTGTGTTAATCTCCCTTGCTTCTGCAATGTTTGGCATTCCTAGTTGAAAGTTTTCAGCATAATGTGTCCCACTTTAGAGACAAACTCCCCCCACTTATGAAGCAGAATTTAATACAGATGAATTCCCTGCTTAAAAGCATACTAATCATAGACAGAAAATGCCATACCATTTGTCATCAATTGTGGCTGACAAATTACAGAGAGAAAAAAAATACTTCTGGTCATGTCTGTCAAATCCTATCCATACTTGTACAAGTATGTAGTGATGATAAAAATATCTTCCTGATTTTTTAATTAAAAAAATGGAGGAAATGAAGAAAAAAAGAGTTTGTTTATCAACATCAGGAGCTGAACAAAAAAAAAAAAAATTAGCCATGCAACCAAAACTACAGAAGTGCTTATCTGTTGGTCTGAATACCCTTTGCTAGGTATATGAACAGCACTCATCAGAGCTGATCTCATTCTTGTGTCTGTTTCTGACACAGCTCCCTGTCCTTTGCAGGGAAATTTGGCTGGTTACCATATGGGATTGTTCTGGAGAAAGAAGATAGCCTGCAAAATATTCCCCACTTCTGACTCATGGACTTGGCTCTCTCCTTAATAGCAGTCATGGAGACATGCAGGGTTGAGTCTGTGCTAGTCACTTTGTGCTAAAGAAGTACCATTTTTACACAATGTAACCATCATTATTTTAGGTCTTTTGACCTAAAATGATCTCTGTTTCTTCAAAGTTCCCGCAAATCTCTCAAGATCACTGGGATGTCATAGGGGACACAGAGACCTGGAGCAGGGAGACCCACTGGATGCGTGGTCCAGATCTAGCTTGGTTCTGACCTTGAGCGTGGTCAGTGTGTATCTGATATTCCAGTTTCTGCACCCAGGACCAAGTAATGCCAGGCACACGTGCAAACCCTGAAAGGAGCAGCTGGAGAGCAGTGCAGCAGAGAGGGATCTGGGGTTCATGGTGGGCAGCAGTTCAGTGCGAGTCAGCAGTGTGCCAGGTAGGCAAACCCCACGCCAGGATGCATCAAACAGCATCACCAGCTGGGCAAAAGAGGGAGTATTAATACACTTTTCCATAGGTCAGGATCAGCCTGATCCAAAGTAGTGTTTTGTCTTCTCCCCTCACAGGTCTGGCCTATTTGTTCAGGTGGCTGTGATGGATCTTTAGGTTCTGAATTACGTAATTCCTTCTAATAGTTGCAGATTGGGTGCCTTTATTCTAGATTTGATACTACAGTCCTACTACATGAAACAGGTACTGCAAAATAATTTGCTCCCTGGCCTAAGTCAGACAGTCTTGTGGTGTGTCTGGGTGCAAGGCAAAATTGATTTGTTTTGCTCTTCTACTCTTAGTTGAACAGTCTTGTGGTATGCTTGGGTGCAAGCAAACAGAACAAAGTCACCAACATCAACATCGAAATTCTCTGCCAGCTGACTGAATAACAGTGAGTTTGTGTTTCAGGAGAGCACACTAAGGCAGTTTTTCTTAATGTATCCATTAATTTCTGGTTTATAGCCTACATTTTGCAAATCTGAGATGCATAAGTGTGCTACTCATGGAGCACAAAGGATCTGTAGTTGCCCAGGACACTTTTCCCCAGTATTTTGTACTAATCTCTGATTCATTAACAATATTTTCTACAAAAATTCAGAGATAATCTAAGTATTTTCAATTAGAGTGAATTAACTGTAATTCCTACCTCAGCTAAAGAATTTCAGTTTCTGCACTTTTTTTTCCAATAGCCATGTCATCTCAGTTCCCATGTTGAATGTTAAAAATAAGAGGAAAGCTACTTGCCTTTGCTACTTGCTCTATAATAGTTTGTGAATGAGGCTTTCCAAGTAGAAAGACCATATCTCAGATTGTACCCAGAAATCATCTGTAAGCTATTGCAGGGTAGGAGATGCATCATTTAGTGAACAAGTGCACTGCACACAGCCTGCAGTCCAAAACTGCTGTCCTGACAAGATGAATCAGAGCTCAGTTTCGCCAGATGTATTTATGTCAGCAATACACTTTGTCTCACCTGGAGATCCCTCAAACTGGGACTGTCTGCGTTTCTCATTCCTCCCAAAGGACAGAATGACTTGGCAGGCTCATGATGTCATCAAGATTACCTCACCATAAGCTTTCCAGTAGCCCAATGTGAAGAAAGATTCTTCGCAAGAATAATTGAGGCCAGGAGAAGTATTAAGAGAAGATTTGCCTTCATAAATGCTCCTTTGAGAGTTGTTAATATTTTCCCCTCCATGAAAGTATTGGGAATATCCTGTAACTGTAGATTTGAAATTCTCTCATCAGGCTTTTGTCAGTCAAATGCAGATTTCTGAGTTGCAGTCTAAGTTCAATCTATCTCAAACTTTAACAAATGAGATACTGCAAAACACATTCATACAATCAATCAATCAATCAATCACATGTATGTATATCTGATACAGGTTAGTGCTTTTTGGCTATCAATTTTCCTGAATTCAAATAACTGTAAACAAAAGGGGGAACTTCCATATAATAATAGATACTCATTTAGCAAAAGCAGGAAAAAATATTTCCACACTTGAAAAAGCTTTGCTTTTCAGGACTTTCAAATTACTGTGATAAGCAATTCTTTCCAATTTTAATAATAATAATAATAATAATAATAATAATAATAACTGTCCTTGGAAGACAGAAAGTCCAACTAAAAACACAACTGCTCTTCTCATCAGGCATCCTTCCTTCCTGGCCATCTGCGCTTCAAAGTGACCAAAGGGGAAGATGCTAGGCAGAGAGAGTAGTGAGGCCACCTACCATATTGATAGCATTCAGGGAACAGTAATGCCTAAATCAAACACCAATTCATTTTACTCATTGAAGATAATTTTTTTAAAGAGACTGAGTTCAATAAAAACTATGCAGTTATTCTGAAATTTTAGTATTTTCTGTATAAGGGTTCCATTTCTATTTTGTCCTTCATCTGGTTTCTCATCAGGGATTTGTGAGACTGACACCCCGCTGTTAGATAATTCATAAACTCTTGCATTGATTGGCAAGTCTGCACAGAACAGTGTGCTGCTGTGGTGGATGGTCCAGGCTGTTCCAGGTGCTAGAAATTAGTGTTCAGCTCAGACTTGGTGTACCCTGCTTTAGAGCAAGAAGAGCTTATCAATTAAGCTATATATCTCTGAAGGCATCATATTATGCAGTCAAGTCATAACTCATATGCTATTTTTTTCCTCAGCTTAATAGCCCATTGTTCATATCTTTGTGACTGCAGTGCTCTTTAGGCTTCTGTATTATGGTTCATAGACAGTGTCAGTCTCTCATTTCATTGGAAAGCCCATTAAAAGATTCAGAACCAACACTAAGCACAAATGGCTCTCCTTCTGCTTGTCCTTTTTTTATGGCAACCATTGCTTTAAATTTCAGAGGAAAGATCTTAAAATCTCCACATTTCTGGAGAACAGCAATGAGGTCTTAACCACATGGCTCCTTCTCTCAGTTTTGTGGAGTTTTTGAAGACTTTTCCTCCTGCTGCTATGCATTGTTGAGAGATCAGTTTTAGACATTGTCATTTGGTATCTGAGTTTACTTCATCAGAATTTGATGAAAGGATTCTTTATGCATAATTCAACCACATAGTCCCAAATGGTTACTGTGAGGTCATTTGAAAACCATAGAATCAAACTTATTCATACTATTACAAGTAATTTTTAGAGTCTTCCTATTGTTGCATGTAATCATACTTCTTGAGTCACCTTTTCCATAAGCAAAGTATGGCAAGTCTTGTGTTAAGCACATTTATATTTTAAGAATGGTGTTGCTTTTGTTCCTCTAAGAAAGAAACAGATAAAGTTGGTATGGGACCTATTTTTGGTTTCACTTATCTTATTCTTTTATATCTGAGATTAATTTCCTCAACTCCATGGCTGAAGATTGTTTTTGCACTTTGCTAAACCTCCTCCACCAAAATTCAATTAAAGACACACATAAAATTCTCCAGGAGAGGTGTCTTATCCTAAAAAGTAATAAATTTCACAGAAGAAAATTGGCATAGGCATTGGTTGTAACAGGGTTTTTTTCCCCAGGAGAGATTTATGGTTGGCTATAGCAATAAATTAAATTAGAGAATGTTCTCAGATGCTGCACCTCAGTATCATACAAAAGTATAAGGTAACCTGTACGACCAGCTTAGACACCGGGGAATTGTAGGGTCAGCAAGTTAAGTGTGCCAGAATAAATCTGTATCTGGTATCTGACAGCTAAGTTGGCTCTGTTTCGTACCATGGGAGACAACATGGACTGTGTTGAAATCTTTCTAGGATTGTAATGTGATCTGGTACCAAACTGACAACACCTTTTGGCCACATCTATGCTGGCAAGACCAAGCACCTTCGAGGACTATTGGAATTATTTGATGGTGTAGGAATGTCACTTCACACTGTGCTGTAACACACTTTTCTGCTAAGCAAACTATTTGTTGTATCAATAATTTTAGGCTGTTTTTAGGTAATTTGGACCTCTCAATTTTCTGAACAAGGCGTCATTGTCAAAAATCCTAGAAGATATTTTTGTTTTCCTAGCATGTATCAGTACCACGAAAAGTAACATATCAAGGGGGTGACAAAATAAAGGACAATCTTTGAGAGACCAAGTCTAGAAATAGAATGGAGAAAGTGTGTCACTCACTAATTATGGAGAGTCTGTCTCCTAAAGTCATAATTAGCTTTCTATTACTTTCTATTATAATATATTTTTCCTTTATCTTTCCTCAAGGCAATTGAAGCTGCTCAAATAACTTGAAATACTTTTCACGTGTGATTTTTCTAATGACATTTTAGGGGAACTGGTATAAGCTACCCTTGTCTTCCAGCCATGGGTGCATACACAGTCCCTGGACCTCTTGAGCCTGGCTTTCCACTGCAGCCAAAATATCTTTCCTTAGCACTCCCCTCCCAACTGCAACCCATTATGCAGCTGGGCTGCAATAGTTCTGCTCTCTTTGAAATCATTCATGTCTGGGAAAATGGGGCTGGATTTGCAAGGCCCTTTGCTTCAGTCTTTATTATTTAAGTATGACATAAATGTGGACTTTTCTTTGGATTATAAGGTAGAAAAACATCACAGCATCCACAGAAAGAAAAAAATTATATTGAAGCCACTTAATACCACATTATGCTAACTTAAATTATTCATGATGCTTGTCACAGTAAACACGCATTCAGAATTCATACATTTCGACATCTTATTTACTGACAGGTAAAATCCCTAAGTGTTAAAAAAAAGGAGAGAATCCAAGCCACAAATTCTACTTCCCTTTCTTTCATATCATTTGTATTTCAATATCATGCTTACATCTAATTAATCTTTTGCAATTTAGCCACAGTTGTTTTGCTTTCTGGGTCAGGAAGGAATGTCTGTGCATTGCTGTTTGAAGAGGGATATACACAACTGCACATTATGAAAAGACTTGCCAAAACTGTCAGAGGCTCAGAGGAGGATTTACATTTGCACAGATGCAGAGCAATAATGCAGCACCACTGTCAGTACAGTTCTCCTTAATATATCTCATAACATAACATAACATAACGTAACATAACATAACATAACCTCTCATAACATAGCCTCTAACAGCTTTATAACATAACCCAGCTCTTTTAAACATATCTTCCTTGGGTAACAACTTAACATTGAAGTATGCTGTTTTCTGCAGCTTGGCAGCATGTCTTTCTTCACTTGTACACTGTTCTGATGCTACAGAAGTTCAGTAGTAGTTCCCAAAGCTAGCATAGGGTAAATATTGACCTATATAGCTTGGGACTGGGGATTACCTGGGAAGAGTTTGAATCTTCCCAGTGGAAAGTCATTGCAGGCTAGTTAATCTCTTCCCCTAGCTGAAAGCCATTTGAATAAAAGGGCAAAATCCTTCTCCATGAATGTTCTGCCCAGCCTGTTATTTTCCATGATGGCATAATTTTATATCCAGACTGTAATATCTAGTGTAGAGAAATATATATTTTTGAACAGTTACCAGTTGTACTGGTTTAGGCTGGGATAGAGTTAATTCTCTTCCTGGTACAGCACTGTGGTTTTGAATTTAGTATGAGAATAATGTTGATAACTAACTGATGTTATTGTTGCGCAGTGGTGCTTAGTCTAAATCAAGGTTTTTCAGTTTTCTGTGCTTTGGCATCAAGGAGGTGCACAAGAAATTGGGAGGGCCAGGACAGCTGAGCCTAAGGGGCTGAAGGATGTTTCAGACCATAGAACGTCAGGCTGACTATATAAACTGGGATGCATTGGCCATGAGGGATGGATCTCTGCTCATGAGTGGGCTGGCCATTGGTCAGCGGGTGGTAAGCAATTGTTTTGTTAATCACTTTTCTTTCTTGGGTTTTATTTCTGTCTGTCTCTTTGTTGTATTTCTTTGTATTGCCATTATTTAATTCTTATTAATATTAATGATAATTTCAATTACTGAGCTGTTCTTATCTCAACCCACAGATTTTACCTTTTTCCCTGGTTCTGCTCTCCATCCCACTAGGAGGGAGTGAGGGAGCAGTTGCTGGGTGCTTAGTTGCCAGCTGGCATTAAACCATGACACCCATTCAGTCAGCATACTTAAAGCCCTGCATGCTGATTGTATGGTATTAAAGTGGAGGAGAAGCAAGAAACCTCACTGCTCTGTGTCAGCTCTCCCTCCGTGTGCCTACAAGCAATGCACAAGGCAGTTTATAATTAGTATCATGACTCACTCAATCCTGGTAACTGCAACTATGCCCTCAAAGGAAATGACTTCTTCATATCCTTCGGTTCAACTCTGTTTTGTATTAATGGCCCTCCCCTTTTCCCTCCTGTCTCTTCTTCCAGAGCTCCTGAGCTGATGTTAAGAAGTATCTTCTAGCAGGTGTGATGAAGAAGACATGTTAGACTTTGGGCCTCACTAATACTCTTCCAACTGTGCCTGCTTCCAGAAAAAAAGGAAGACAAAGCAGAAACAGCAGCTTGCAGAACCCCACACTTCCAGAATCCTACTTCTTTTCAAGAAGATAAATATAAATCAATTGCACAAGTATACAGCCTGAATTCAGGCTATATTAAAGAAACTGAACAAGACCTCTGCTTTCTGAGATCTGTCCTGTTACATCCATTCTTGTTTATAAGAGAATGAACTTCTGTGAACAATTTAGCAAGTGGTTTTAAAAGAAAACTGGAGAAGTAGCAGATGGCGATGCACAGAGACATCTTGGGTAGAAAAGCCATGGAGTAAATACTGAGTTGACTTTCATATGCTTGGGCTTTCTGGTGTCCACTGAAGAGATGATAAGCAAAAAGGATTAAAAAATAACTTTCTAATTTATAAATCCAATATCTGCTTCATGTTCCTATCAAGAAGATATCAAAGAAAAAGAGACAATGGAGATCAAGGATAAGAACAGGTAAAAAAACACCAACCAAACAGAAAAACGCCTCCTGAAAAAAATTTACTGTTAGGCAGGCTTGTTCCTGCTCAAACATCCATGGTTAGTAGTTTAAAGAAATATGAAACTTGCCCAGTGTTTGTACAAAATTGCTATTTTAAAGGGTGAAATTAATTTCTCAAATTACAAAATATTATATAGGTGCCAGGTTCTGCTGCATTTATTTATGAATTATCTCCATGAAATGAATGAGAACTGCTTGAAAGAACTCCTGTGATTAAAGGGCTCATAGTCTAACTTTCAATTTACGGTCTCAATTCACTATAGCACTTTTTGTAAAAAAGTGAAAGTTTCCTTCCTGTGCTTGCCTAACTCTGAATTCAACATATTGTATAGGATGAATGTATAATCTTGCCAACAGCTAAAATGCAAAGCAAGTTCTTTGTGTGACCAGTGTCTAAACAAATTTTATGAGATAAGTGTTTACTTGTTGTAAGTTACAAAACATTAAGTTATAACTAAAAGTGTTTTGATTTGCTGTCAGTGGGCCTGCAGGAAGACTTTCACCCTCAGCCTGACAATCTGCAGAATCTCCCTTGATGTGCAATTCTTTAATGTACAGCTTCTGCTTTTTCCTGTGTGTTAAGAAGGTGGGCTTAGCATTGTGTTAGACAGTGGTTGTTAGCAACAGCTGACTACTCTTTCAGGGTCTGTTCCACTGGCTCCCTGGGTAATTCTGTGAAAATTCATGGCAGTTATATCTTTCCTTTACCAGCTGATGGTGGGACAGAAAATTTGGGGGTTTGAATCTCTTTTTTTGTAGGTTAGTTAACTAGTCCTTTTTAATGCAAACCTTATACATCTGGGCATCTCTGGGGATTTTTTCACTTCCCTGTGTTTACCCAGAAGAGCATGAGCTGTGTGCTTTCTTCCCCTTTTCCTCCTTTCCTCTTACTAGGCCTTACATGTGAGTAATTTTTCTTCTTCTGTGCCACCTGTCCTTCTGTTTCCTGAAGGACAAATTGTAGCTTGTATTTCTGTATGGAACTATGTTATGAGTGAGATAGGACTAATACAGAGGGGGAAAAGAGCTAGGATTATCTGGAAGGATATTGCTGGATATCATCCGCTATCTGATGAAGAGACAGTTGCAGAAGTACTTGAAGTTGTGTTTTCCCACAATTATCAAAACTATTTGCCTTGTATTTCCTTCTATTTTATATTCTAATTTTGTCTAAATACAAAGGGCTCTGTTCACTGATGCCTAGAAAATGTTATGAAACTTTGGAGCATGATTAGATGCAGTATTCAGAAAAAATAGGGATCAGCAAATACTACTTAAAATGTTTAATGCATGTGAAATCTGGGCCATTTTAGTTACTGAGTTGACTTTCCTCAGCAGAAAGATAGTAGCTTCATTAACTCTGAAATTAAAATAGGAAAAATGTCTTAAGATAGTATGGAAAAACCCTAGCTTTGATAACTGGATGAATCTGTGTCCTAAACAGAGGAAAAAACTTAGGCCTGGACTAATGAATGTGTTTAGGAGCCTACATTAGGCTCTGAATTCAATTTGCAAATTTATGCTCTGCTCTTTTGATGTTTCAAGGTTAGAGTGGATGTTCTAAATCTGTCATTTTTATTGGCACCAAAGGCCAAAAGAAAATACCACCAGTAATTTAACATATTGCTTATTAAAAAATGTATGCCAACAGCAGCTCTTGCAACACTGTAGTCCCTCCGATTGCAATCCCTAAAGAGCAGCTGAGGAGTTTATTTTTATAATTTGGTTTAATCTTTTGCATAATTTGAAATGTCAAACATTTTGTACTGGTATTTTGTTATTTGTACCATCTGGAATTGAACACTGTGATTCTCAGCAATTCAAATTTGTGGAGTAATGATTACTGCTCTATAGTTCAGTTGTCCCTTCAAGGACTTAGCTCAAAGTAGTACTTCCTTAAAGGTGGATCAAAGAGGAAATTTTATTACAGCACTTGAGATTTTGAAATCTTATAATTTATTTCTGCCTTCTTGCTTTGCTCTTTATTTGCAAAGAATAAACTGAAACAATTTTCATAGGTCTTTTAAGTATCTTCCATAGAATTTGCTTAGTGTCATCAAGGAACTCACTTGAACAGTAAAACAAATCACAGAGAGATCAAAATCATTAGATAATGTTATATTATCAAATATCATTAATATAACAGAAAATAAATGTCTGTTCCTATCTCTGTACCCTCAAAGGTTTTTCCTCATTTTTAGTAATATTAAAAAGTATCCTGTTCTGTTGATATTTGACATCTAGAAATATGTCAGCTTGAAAAAGGAGTATGATAATACTTGAGTTCTTCAATGTTTGACTGAGCTATGATCATGTGGATATTTTGCTTAAAAACTGCTAATAATGGTTCCACATGAGGGGTGCAAAGTAGGAGTATTTATTTAAAATCTAAAATAAATCGTTTCATCAAAATAACCAATTTGTGTAATAGATCTGAGTAAAAATGAGACATTTGTTTGAATCAAACACTTCACATGCCATAGGTTGGAGGTTTTTTTTGGCCATTTGTATTGGACAGAACTCTTGCTAGAAAAAATATAGTGGAGCTATTCAAATGAAACAGAAACTGTATAGTAAGGGGTGGCTTACTAATGACTAGCACATGTGTCATCAACAAATGGAAAGCTTATTTTCAAACTTCTTGAAAAGGCATTAGTAAGCAAGGGTAAAGCAAGCTCCTGGCAGTGACTACAGACCAATGCAATCTGTAATCTCTGACTGCTGGAAAATACCTACAGTGCAATATTTAAAACATCCGCTGGTAACACTTAAGGAGTTGATTTAAGAGTGAAGGTCAGTGCCTGCTGTGCCATAGAAAGCTTTGCTGTAAGTTTGGTGTGCAGTCTCAAACCCAGATGAAGTTGTTGAGTCACTGCCCCTCGCCTGCCAGCACTGCAGAATGTTACTTGCTGTGCTGGAAGCTGCTGTGCTGCAGCGGTTTTCCTCTGGCAGGAGTGACCTAGTCATGTCTGTATCTTATCATAGCATACACTCTTTGCAGACTCCATTCCATCTTTCTAATCACACAGACAGGATGGAAGGGACTTGCAGTCATCTTTTTTCTGCTACTGCAGTCTTATTTTAAATAACTGGAAATATGATGTGATTCTGCAATGCAGAATTTTCTGTCCCCAAGGGAATGTTACTGTGAAAATGGCTTTCATTTTATAAAAATAATTTAATGTTGCAGAGGCTGTTAAAATTTTTAATTTTTTTTAATGCATGTTTCTTTTTGTATGGGTTATATGACCTCATTCTGAACCAAATGGAATTTATTTATAGCCACAGAAGAATTTTCCATATGTATTTTTAAATCTAAATGGTTTTTTGCTTGGAAAAGTGGTTATAAAATTGTTAGCATAGGAAATTCTGTATATAATACATAAAAACTCTCAAATCAGACCCAACCCTTTTATATGTAAAAGTTTGTTTGTTTGTTTGTTTTTTAATTACCATGGGTAGCCAAAAAAATCCTAGCTGGTAAGGTCAAATGATTTTTTTTAACATTGTCATATGAAATCATTTTTAGTAGTTCTGCATAACAAATTTGTACATGATACCTTGAACTTCGCTAGGATTACTCAGCTTCCAAGTTCTGTTTTTGAATGGATAAGCGAGATTTTAAAATTTGTTGTTGTTGTTGTTGTAAAAATCTGCAAGCTGGGACATGAACTCTCTTTTTTTCCCAGTCAGTCAGTGTGATTTCTGTATCATCAATTTCTAGGATATTTTTATTTAGATATGAAGAAAAAGCAAGGGGATCAGATTTGTGAGAACAGGCATGGCTAATTTCCAGTAGCTCGAGAGTCCAACTCCTTTGTCCAGAACTGCAAGTTTGGATAGTTGAAAGTTTCCACTTCTGTATTACCAGTTCTTCCCAACTTTTCCTTTCTATGAAGAGATAACATACTAGACAGAATCTGTGGTACACAAAGTGTTTTTCCTCTAATATTAATGTAAAATCATCACAGGGCATAATTTGTGAGTATTGCCTTGTCACGTTACGTGGTATAGGTGGGGGAATTTCAGCCTGGCACCAATAGCAGGATGGTCCATGGCCCCAGCTGTGTCCCACCATTTGAGAAGTTTCACAAGAAGAGGTGGCTGTTACTTGAGATAGCTTTGTTCCTGTCCAGGGTCCCAATCAAACAATTGTGCATGCTTCATAGGATGCTAAATCACTCCCGTGATCCCAAGCAGAGCAGAAGAATTAGATTGTGCCAGTGTGGCTTAGTGCTTCACAACTGGTGTGGAGAATATTTTAGTATCTAACATGGATGAAACTGCATTGGGTTTCAATTCCTTCTATTTTGCCCAGTCACCCTCATTGATGTCCCTTCTGCAGGTATTAAGACATAAAAAGATAAACATTAAGAGATTAGAAAGCAGCCTTCTCCTTCTTTTGGACATAGTAGGAAAAATTCTGTGGTGACGAACTCTGAAGGGGATGTAACAAAATGGAAAGTTGAAAGGACAAAATGAAAGAAAAATGAACAAAGTCCTAAACCAAAGCAAAGAGAGACATCTTGTTTATGTTAAAATAATTTTTGTATTTTTTCTGGTGAAAGCATGATTGGATCCGCAATATTGTCAACATTTTCTTATAATCCTGTATTATTTTTATTAATTTTATTTTTATCAATTGAGAATGAATAAAATCAGTTATTGTAGCTTTGGTAATCTGGTTGTAGCACTGGTATCTACCTACTTAGATACCATGTTGGATCCTGATCCACCAGGTCTCTGTGGGTTTTTTAGCCTTCTTTCAATTTTAGTGGGCTTAATTTTTTTTCTTAATTCTTATTTTTTCTTATTTTCTGCAAAGGTTCATTGTGTCTTTTTCCCCTTCCACAGAAACTGTTGCCTTTGGCTGTCAAGCATCAGTTTTAGCTCCTTGTCACTGAGTAAGGTCTTAAATTTTTTTAGTTTAGTCATGGATTGGAATTGAGAACCTGTTGGAATGAAGTGGAACTGTTGGCTGGAGGTCTGTAGTCCATATATTTCCTCACAGCAGAAGGATCAGTATTGGTTCATGTACCTCTAGACAGCTCCTCTCCTAGTTACAGGATTTTTCCTGAGAACCTACCAAGCTACAGCTTGTTGCCATTGCCCCTTGTTAGTCTTGCACTACTAAGCAGAGCTCAGGCCTTTGAAACTGCCCTTCAGGTATATGTAGGTTGTTACCATACTGCACCCTATGGTCTCCTCATCCTCAGACTAAACCCCCCAACTTGTCTCATACACCCCGTGTAGGTCACGTACTTTGGGGCCCTGAGCATGTCAGTAACCCTCTGACAATCCCAAAACATCACTATGTTCTGGTCACAGTACCCCAGACCGAGCCTCATCAGAACTGAGCAGAGACTCGCTTACCTTGCTCTGGAAAGCCTGGTATCCCTCAACTCCTTCAGAGCAGGGCTGCTGTGCAGCCCCTCAGTGATGCACAGCCCACGGCCCCGGGCACAGAACTTTGCACAGGATGAACACTAGCCTTTCTGCTGGCCCCCTCCGTAAGTTTCTCAAAGTGCCCCCTCAACTCACTGGGATCTCAGGCAGGCTAAGGCTCACCTTTCAGGAGAGAAAGCACTTTCCTTAAGTCTTGAATGGTATGAAGACTTGACATACATCCTGTGAGATAGGGCAGGATGTAGCAGCTTTGACAGGCTCTCCGACAGAGAGCAAAAAAGGTATGTTTCCTTCTCTGTTTTGCATCCTTGAGAAAGAATTAAGTTTTTAGCTGTAACTATGTGTGCTCCATACGATGGTGCCTGAATGTTGTGAATTACGTGAAACACCAGCGTGCTTCCCTGCCGAAGGAGGGATGCGCCTGCGGTACCATCTCTGGATCTCACCCTCAGCCACGGCCCACGCCGTACATGTAAGCGGCAGCCTCTGCCTCGCTCCCGGCGCCCGAGCTCTCTGTCCCGAGGGCCCCGGGGAGCCGGGAAGGGCCAGGCCGAGGAGCCGCCGGGCGCTGCCGCACCTCCGCAGCCCGGCCGCCGCTGCCAGGGCGGACTCGCCCCGCTCCCGCCTCCTCTCCGCCTCCTCCGCGGCGCGGGCCTCCGGCGGCCGGCCCCACCCCTTCCCCGTGCGGGGAGCGCCGCCGGCGGCCGGGTAGCGGTCCTTTGTGTGCGGCGGCGGGATGTGAGTGCGGGCCGGGCCGGGAGGCTGCGGGATCGGCTTCGCCGCTTCCCCTCGGAGAGCGGGACAGGCGCCCGCCCGCCCATCGCTGCAGCCTGCGGGCTCCCGGCGCCCGTCTCGGGCCTCCGCGGCGCCCGAGGGGGAAGCGAGCGGGCGGCGGCGCTGCGAGCCTTTTCTCATCTCGTGTCTGTCGTGTTGCCGCAGGCTGGCCCGGGTGACCGTCCTCCATGACTGCCTGGGCTGCAGGACCTTCGAGCTGCCGCCGTCCGCGGCCGTGCGGGACGTGAAGAGGCGGATCGAGGCGGAGGCCGGGCCGCCCCGCGGCGAGCAGCGCCTGTGGCACCGCGGCAGAGAGGTGAGGGGCGGGCGGGGCCGGCACCCCGGGCTGCGGGCAGTCCCCCCCGGGAGTCCCACCCGGGGACTTGGGGCCTGCGTGGGCAGCGCCTCCTTCGGTGTTGTTCCTCTCGTGGGAAGCACGGAGGTCGTTTGGACAAACCTCATACCGCTCTTGGTGATGCCAGCTTCTATCTTCCGAGTTTTTGTGTTTGTTTATTTATTTGTTTTTTTTTTTCTTTCCCTGAAGTTCTCTGTGTGTTTTATCCTGATGTCTTTGGAGAGTTGTTGGGGAGAGCAGAAATTGACCGGGGGGTACTGATGTATGATGTGTTTGTTCTGCCCTCCTGCCATTCTGGCCAGTTTCAAGAGCAGAACTGACATCACAGTGAGATGAAAGTGACAAGTTAAAAATTGAGGTCTGGGCACAGGAGAGAGTTGAATGAATGAATGAATGACCTTGTTATGTTGAAGGCATCAGCCTGGTGTCAGTCTTTCAGTACTGCTTTGTGTGCTTCTAGCTGTGCTTTTGGGAAATGGGAACCTGGAGACCTGATGGGATGGGATGAGCAGAGGCAAGGAGGGAAGAGAGAGGAGGTTGGAAATCAGTGTTAAATAGGACAAGGGGATTTGCATAGGTGTAGAGAAGAGAGGGCTCTAGGGAAACCTTATTGTGGCCTTTCTATATGTAATGGAGGCTTATAAGAAAGGTGGAGAAGTATTTCTGTCAAGGCCTGAAAGGGCAAGGGACAATGGCTTTAAACCAGAAGAGGATAAGTTTAGATTGGGCACAAGGAAGAAATTTTTTTAGGATGGGGGTGATAAGACACTGAAACAAGTTGCCCAGAGAAGTTGTCGATTCCCCATGACTGGATGTGTTGATGATCAGGGTGGATGGAGCTTTGAGAGACCTGCTCTAGTTCCTATTCATGGCAGTGGTAAGAAAGGAGTGGAACTACATGTTCTTCAAATGTCCCGTGCCAACCCAAACCATTTTATGATACAAGGAAAGATATATGTTGGTTGTACTGCTCAGGAAGCTTTTAAGAGTCTGGGCAACACAAGGAGTCTTTGAGAGCTCACGTTTGAATGTGCCTGTGTAGTTTGTATTTTGTTTCTTGCCTGTTTTGTGTCCTTGATTTTGTTCTCGCCTGGCCTTCCTGTTTTGGAGGACAAACTCTGTATCACTTTCTAAAATCTGCCTGGAAGCAAAGGTCTGACTGGCACAGAAAACTTATCTTTTGCAGGGAACAGTCAGTAAGCAGACTGTAATTTCTACTCTGTTTGTTTGATGTTTTTTTAATAATAAACTGGAATATATATAGGAATATTTATTCTGTACTATAGCAAATTTGAAAATCTTTTATAAACTTTTGAATTCCTGTTTACTGGGGTCATATGATTTTTAAATTTTCTGGGTAGGAGAATATTCATTCATAAATTATTTTTTTTTCCATGAGAACTTGTACATGCAATTTACAGATAAGTAAAGTCCAGTATCTTTTTATCTCGTAGTCCCTTACCATATTAAACTATTGATTTGGATCTATTCAATGCCCAAGTTTCTAGTGATGTCTTGGTACAAAAATTTTACCTTAGAATAGTCGGTTAGTCTGTCCTTTTAATGCTTGGTGATAGGTTCCAGCATTCTGTGAATTGCTTTATATTTTAGTGATTTCAGAGTAGTTATACTCAATTTTATGTCTCGAGAAAGTTCAACTCAAGTGCAATATTTCTGCAGTTTTACCATAAACCCACTGTTGTTTTAATCACTATTTAAAACTGGTGGAAGTAAAAAAATGTGGTTTTTTTCTTACTAATGTTGTTAAATAATGATTACATACTCTGGACTAGGGCTGTCTTTTATTAAATGTAGTTAGATTGTAAGCATCTATGTCTGTGTAAGCACCTAGTGCTGTCTAGTGATTTGTTTTTACCCATCAAAGTGAGAAAGTATTCCCAAAATCTACTATAAACTGACACTAATATAATAACATGATTTCACAAAATAGTATTTTAATGTAGTTTCTAATTAATACAGTGGCCTTCTAATTTTGCATTTGTTGTTGTGTGCAGGGTAACATATGTCTTATGTGAGTCTTCTAGCAACACTTTGTATATGAATGAGACACATTTATGAAACTAGAATTGCAACAAAACCTTTATGTGCTATGATTACTTAATAGTTTTCCCAATGGCTGCTTTGGAATGTGTTGCTTAGTTTGCCTCAGTTTCTCTGTGATGTTCCTGGTGGGGCACTGGAGGCTGGATTAGGTGACTTTCAGTGGTCCCTTCAACCTTGACCTTGCTGTGGTGAGTCTGCATGTAGAGGTAATGGGGGATGAGGCTGTTCTGTCTCTACACAGTGTCTTGCCAGCTGCTTTGAGCTGATATTGCTTAGTTTAAGCCCCCTATGAAATTGGATATCCAGATGTACTTGTGGAGTATACAGACTATATACTTCCTGTATATGTTAAATTTTTTTTGAGGGCATGCACCTTAGAACAATAACTGCTTTAGTTTTATGTTTCCAGAACTTCCCTGAATACAAAACTTTTTCAATTGTAGAAACAGGAGGCCATGGCTTGCTCTTAGTATGCTTCTATAGGCATTTTTTCCACCTGATTTGTTTTGGTCCTGTTAATATAAAACTGAAACTTCTGACCAAAATCTGTCTTATTTTTTCCTTCAGTTATCTGATGGTATCAAGATTGTGGATCTTCAGAAGTCTCAAAATCAAATTTTTCTAGAACTTCAGTCAAAAGGGTTGAAAGGAGGAGGTATGAAAAATATTTGTCTCTGTTTATAAACTGGGAGCTCAAAGCATTTTCTGATGCAGTATGGAGTTAATTGAATTTTCTATCTTCTTTAAATGGGAAGGAATTATTTTTCATGTTAATCCTAGGTTTATCACTTGTTCTCTTCATTCTGCTCTAGAAAAATTAAACTTCTCTTTTTAAGTGCCTTGGTTTAATTTTTTCCTGTGATATAATGTGTAGAATTGAGGTTATTGCTGTCCCTTGGAATCAATAAGGCTTGCCTTTTGGTGATGTTGTAGCTGCCTTGTCTCATATAAAATAAGCTGGATACTTGAAAGCAATTCAGATACTAAAAGGATATCTTTTCAGTAACCACCATGTAAAAAATTATAACACTAGTGAAAATTTTTGGATTTTGTTGTCTTTAGGGGTTTTTCTTTGATAACTGCTTTTCTTTTGATTCTGACTGTTGTTTTCATTTTTATTAAAAAAACCTGAAGGTGTATCTTTTTGTATGGTATCTTGATAACTGAGTATCTTCAGAAATGCTCCAACTGAAATCTGTCATGTTTTTTTTATTTGACTGCTAGCATAAATATTCTCACAATAACTTTATTGTAAGGCAATGAACTAAATGCTAATCAGGTGGCATGATGAAGAAAGAAACCCTCCCTTTCATGGAGATATTTTGTTTTGTCTCACGAAATACTGTATTTCTTAGCCTGTTCAAGGCATGTATGTACTAGATTATGGATTTTAGTGACAGAGAGAAGTTTGTATATTAGCCAGAAGTTCATGTTCACATTCTCTAGAATCTGAAGTGATTAGAAAACATTAGAAAATGGACCTTATGGTTTTATGACATCAAACATTTTTCATTTCTGCCATTCTTGACTGCTTGCTCTGATGTTTTGCTGTGTGTAGGCTGTGGTAGACTAAATAAAAGGAGTCTTATTTTCCACCATGTCAGTATATAGAGAATAAATTGCAGTGGCCCTAAAAATCTGTCATGGGAAAGAAAAGCTGTTGCTGTATTTTTGTGCCTAGGGTTGTAGATTTTCTTAGAGATGTCACTGTAAGCAGTCTATGTCTAGATAAAGTGCTTAACCTTTTCTGGCCCACAGTTCTGATGTAAGTCAATCTAAAATATCTGAAGGCTTCAGTATCAGCCTTTTGTGTTCATTCTGGGGTCTTCCAGTTCAGATATTTTTCCATACAGCAGGTGAATCAAGACATGCCCTGAATTTCTAGCTTGGAAGTGCATGGTCAGTAGGACCAAGCACATGGATTGCTGAAGAACTCTGATTATCAATGTCCCCTTTATATTCATTCATTGTTGGTGTCTAACATAATGCATGATCTTTTCATATGATCCCAGAATAATTCATGTTGGAAGGGACATCAGGAGGTTTTTACTCTGCTGCTCAGAGTTTGGGCAGCTCTGAGGTCAGACCGGGTCACTTGAGGGTTGATCTGGTTGAGCCTTGAAAGAGGATGGAGACTGCACAGATTTTCTGGGCTCCTGTGTGCTTGACTGCCCTTATGGTAAAACAACTTTCTCCTTGAAATCTGTGGTACCAGTTTTGTGTTACATATGAACAGCTGTAATACTCAAGTTGCAGTAAATAATGACCTATAGCCAGAGTAATTGTTGTGACATGCATAGAGCTCTGCTCTTAAAGAGAACAAAGTTCTCTTTCCTGTCACTTAAAAGCTGTTTCGTTCCTGTCACTTAAAAGCTATTTATCTGTTTTTGTGGTGGTTCCCATGGTGAATGAAATGTGTTGTTTAAACACTTCCACCTGCCAACTTAGAGAAGATCAGTTTCTTGATTTTTAGATAATTTCTGTTGATCAGTTCACCTTATTTTGGAGGTATGCATATTGCATATTGACTTTCATATACTTCTGTATACTGCAAAAGTAACAGAAGTTATGAAGTACTTCACACGTTCAGCTGTCAGTTGCGATTTCTTGCTTATTTTTTCATTGATGCTATTAAGTTATCTTAGTGACACAAGAAAATTTTAAAGACAAAATATTTGATGTTTTTGCTTGATGCTTTCTTCACAAATAGAACTCTTATTTGTCCCCTTTTTTCCACTTTGCTTTTTTATCCTAGTGTTTTATTCCAGAATATACGCAATATGTGAGTTTGACTCTGTGTGCTTCATAAAAACATGTATATATGCAGAAGAGAGGGAGAGAATTATCACTTGTTAATAATTTTAAAAGGAACCTTTAGATGGGGCATCATTAGGATCTGTTTTCCTTGTGAAGGTTGCATCATTGCTATTTGTTTGAAGCACATGTTTTAGAGGTTTGGTTTAGGGAGCTGCCCTTTAGTCTCAGACTGGAGTTTGAAATGAAGAGTATTGAACCTTTCATTTTGTGATAGACTTTTTCTCTTGGACCAGATGTTCATAATGCTGGGACTCTTTTCCCTCCAGCATTAGGCCCTGGCAACACCAAAGCTGGCACCAGGTTCATGCCCAGAGTATGTCAGAACAGGAAGTTACACTAGAGCCAAAACCTTCTGTGCCTATGTGTGTAGCTGTCAGTAGGGATCATCCCTGACTGTTAAAGGGTTAGAGCCAGTGCTGCCCTGGAATACTGTCCTGCTACTTAAAAACTAGTAGTGCTTTAGAAATTGCTACTTTTGAACATCCAGTCCTTGAAATTTTGGTGTAACTGTTGCAGAGACTTAGCCCACAAATTTATTTCATCTAGATATGAAACAACTCCTTGACTTCAACATCAGAACTACTGTTTCACCTTTTTAAATTAAAATATTTAAAATGTAGGATTTTCACAATTGATTCTGGAAAGACATGATTTTACAATAATAGGCCTTGAGTTAATGTAAAGAAATTATTGTTTCCAGTAATTGTTTAGTATTTTTTAAAATCTGAAATTAAGTGCATAGTACCATTTTTTATTTATTTGGGTTTTTTAGGTCGTTTTGGACAAACAACTCCACCACTTGTTGATTTTCTAAAGGATATATTAAGAAGATACCCAGAGGGAGGACAGATTCTTAAGGTAGACAATAAATAGTATTTTAACAGTCATTTGATATGCTTGACATAATGCCAAAGTTTAACACTTCCCAGCAAATCTTGTGGTTGTTTTGTCCTATATTCACTGTGCTACAGAAGATACATGTTTCCATTTCTGTGGACAAGGCAAAGTGAGCTGTATGCTTTGTGTGGTTTTTTGTTTGTTTTTTTTTTCTTTAAACATTTCTGAGTTTGCTCAGTAGAAGAGGAATTGTGTGATTTATTATAGTTTCCTATGCTAATGTCTGAAAACAGCGGTTTGGTCTTTTTTTTATTTTTTAAGAGCATCTGGGGTGATTAGTTGGATGTTAAACTTCTCCTCCAGCATGCTTCAATGCTTCATCACATGGGTGGTAGGAACTTAATTTTCTTAGTGTGTGGGAATGCTGGGTTCCAACTAATGGGATTTGATACAGAGATATCTTATCTACCTCTACATGCATACATACAAAACACACAAATACAAAAGTTGACAGATGATGACAGTTCCTTATGTCTGTTGTTTTGTTTGCAACCATGGAACTAGAAGCTGATTATGCTTAATGGGAATGCCCAAGATAAGCATATCTTCAACTGTTTTGGCAAATTGCCTCCTGGGTATGTTCTGAGCATTGTCTATACCTAGGAGGGGTACCTACATTTTTATTATTTCTCAGTACTAAATGCATCTATGAATACATTTGAATTAAGAAGGGTTCAGACCTCCTCAACATTTTAAACCCAAACTTTCATTCCAACATGAAGAAATAAGGTAATGTACTTAGAAATCAGATAGGTAAATCTAAAAATAGAAACAATGATATTTTCATAATTGACAATTTAGGGTTAACAGATTGTTAGAGAGAGATTACTAACAGGAATTTTGCTGATACCTTAAAATTTATTTCAGTGTTTTGATTCTTCAGATACAATGCTGTTACAGCTGAATGTAGCAGTTACCCCGTGTGCCACAGCATGAATGCAAGTCTAACTTCATGGTGATTGCCTTGCTTAGTGTTTAATGTTTCTGGAAACTTAGGGCTATCTTACTGTATCTTCATGAAGGACTGTCATGATTGTTCTTTTAGAAGAAGAACTGCATATAAATATCTTGTGAAGAGTCTTTAAACATTTATTTATGCTTAACTGTAGGTATATTTCTTGCTATCTCATAATACTTCAAAACTACGTAGAAGTGACAATATAATATACATTATAGACTGAACATACTGTCAAAAACTGCAAAATAAAAGGGTTATAATTTTGGAACCAGATATTAGATAACAGTGAGTTTATTTTAGTCTCAACAGTATACCTGAATGCAACCTAATCTGGAACACTTGCTGCTAGTTGATGCATTTTTAAAGTACAAGTTTATCTTGCTATCAAGTCTTTTATGTATAACTGAATGAAATTCAAGTGTGTTAATACATTGCATGTGATATATCTACGTTGCTTTTCAATTCAGCTGAAATACTTGCTTATGGCAAGCTTGCACACCCTCACATAAACATACACACGTGTTTATGCCCTGATGCACTGTGATGATTCAGTGTAAATAGACCATTGTGTGAGGCTGTAATCCTGTAGGTATTTATAATCACGCTTACGTGTCCACTGTTGATGAAAACAGGACTGGATTGGCATGTTTTATTAATGGTCATGTTTACAGGACTACTTTACTGGCATTCGAGTTTTCTGTAGCTCTCACAACTGCTACTACTATTTAACAAATAATCTTAATATAAGCCTCTGTCCAGTCTGTGGGTTTCATTCAACTGGGTTACTGCTCTGTTGGTTCATGACTTAGGGAGCTACTGGTCAGAACTGTTTTGCAGCCCTTTGCCAGAGGGGTGAGAGAAGCATGGGCACCCAGGAATGGTTGGTTCATACTGTGAATTGCTAACTCAAACCTAATTCAGTTGATGTAAAGAAGAGTGCGTTACCCTTTTGTGAATGGTTGCCTCTCTGTTGTACAACTGTTTGTAACGACTTACCTAATACACTTTGATAAATTTAGAATTATTTTTTTCTCTTCTCACGTTTGCCTTGTTTTGAGACTTTTACAGCTTTGATTCAGGATATATAGTGGTAACAGTTTAGTAACTTACTTCTCAACTTTGTGATTACTTTTTATGGTATTTGAGCTCCAAATTCAAATAATATTTACAGTACTTTTCTGAATATTTGTTTTATAATTATAACTATTCTCGTGCATATAAACTGGATAAAACCATTTTGGTTGAAATGTATGACAACAAGTACACTTGACACGCTTGTTATTTTCTACTGTGTAAGTTCAAAAGCCATTGCTAGAGTATGTATTACTGCATTATACTTTGTTTTGATTTGTTTTGTCTACCTCAGGAGCTGATACAGAATGCAGAAGATGCTGGTGCCACGGAGGTTAGGTTTCTATATGATGAAACTCAGTATGGAACAGAAACGTTATGGTCAAAGGACATGGCACAATATCAGGGCAAGTATAAGTTTTATTAAATTTGGCCATTATTCTTCAATATGCATGTTGTTTGGGGTCAGCTGTCCTGGCTATGTCCCCTCTCAGCTGCTTAGCAGCCCCAGCCCACTCCCCATGTGGCTGTTTGGGCCACATGAGAAGCATAGAAGGTCTTGGCTATGCATAAGTTCTGCTCAGTGATAACTGAAGCAGCCCTGTGTTACCGTCACCTTTTCCAGCACAAATCCAAAACACATCTCCCAGCAACCAAGAAGCCCAAGCCAGCACACCAGTTTTTAATGTAAAAATGACCTTTGCCCTTTACATTTCAGCATTCTCCAGGCAGTTCAGTTTTCTTCCCCATCCCTTTTTCTCTTGACCTTACACCAAACTTTGCTCCGTGTTGTCTCTATACTGCAAATCCAGTTTCTTCAAATTTTAAGGTTTTTATATCATTTGATATGGCTTTGTGAGATAAAGGTCAATTTTGTATTTAAAAGTTACTATATTATTTTTAAAATTAGCTTGCATAGTCATCCCAAAAGGCAATCAGTTGTGATTTGAAGCTTCAGTGATGGATGATCCACCAGTTCTTTCTTCTGGTTTTTTTTTTTTTTTTTTTTCAGTTGTTAATGAGCCTTATTATGTCTTCTAATGTGAATTTGTCTGTCTTACTTTCTAGACACAGGTTATTGTTTTATCTTGCCTTATATTCCCTTCCAATGGAGGTATCATTAGACTATGACTAGTACATTTTTCAAGCATCTTTTTGATAGTCTGAACAGATTGAGTTTAAGCGTTGTGCCACATGACGCTTCTTTCAGGAGTTTCGTTGTTTTCTGCTTTTTGTTCAGTTTTTCCGAATCATTCTTTTAAAATGTGGATGCAAGAATTAAATAACACATCAGAATATAAAGTACCATTTACAGAAGTAAATTCATCTTCTTGCTTTTACTTTTGCATTTTGCTTTTTTTTTTCATTACCAGGCATAATTTGATGTCAGCTTAGAGCCATAGTTTCCCCGTTAAATTTGCACATACATACACTTAAAAGAAATACTTTCTCAGGTCTGTAAGTTCATTTACTAGAAATTTTAAACATCAAATAGTTTTCTTCTTCTGTTATCTTTTTAACTCTTGCCTGTTTATTATAGGGCCAGCATTTTATGCATACAATGACGCAATTTTCACCCCTGAGGACTGGCATGGTATACAGGAAATAGCAAGAAGCAGGAAGAAGGATGATCCCCTGAAAGTTGGAAGATTTGGAATTGGCTTTAATTCAGTTTATCATATAACAGGTGATCTTAGTAGTTATTTAAAAAAAAAAAAAAGTTGAAGTTTTAAATAGTTAAATGACTTTAGATATTCACACACATTTAATATTTTCTCTATAGTGTATTTTAAAATTAGCTCATGGCTAGATTTTCTTATGAAGCATTCCTATTTTTCTCTAATCATATAAGGTATCTTATTTGATTTGGAATGTTTTTGAAGAAGATTGTTCTATTAGCATCATTATGTACTTAGTCCTTTATACTGAAATGAACATTCCTTTACACCGATATTTCAATTATACACTGTTACTCATTTTATAGAAGCTCATAATATAGGGTAGATGTCCAAGTAAAAATGTGAGAGTTCCACTTACTAGACTGAAAGTCTTCTGCAGGTTCTTTGTATAATAAGTAGTGATTTTTATTTATTGCTAGAAAAGATATTATGTAATAGAGGTATATGCACATTTACACTTGAAAGAGATAGTGCATACTGTTTTGCGAGCTTATAATATTCAGTCTTGAAACCTATTATTCTAGAATTCTTTATTGTGGAAGAAACATGAATAATGCTTACAGTCTCCACAGTTATAATAGTGCAGGATAAGAGGCAAATTTTTGATCAAATAAAAATTTTTACCTTGTGTATTTGTAAAACACATGATATTTTTAACAATATTTTACCTAGCTGAGCATGAATTGAATTAATACATTCAGTGGTTTGATAATTCTGTAAATTCATACTTTTAAATGTACAGAATTACTGTTTGTCAGCCTTCAAGTTCTGCAAAGTATGAATCTAGAAGAACACACATGTGGTAAATTCATTTGTTGGTTTTGTTTCTTGAAAATACTGGAAACATAAAAGCATGTAGTTGAAAGAAATTGCACTTGCTGTTGTACTTGCTAGAATTCAAATGGTTGAATGAGTATTTATATATTCAGTAGAATAGGTGTGTGCTTGTTTGTTCCCTGTTAGTAAGCACTGAATTATTATTATGTTATTAGAATTATTATGTTATCAGAATCATGTAGGTTGGAAAAGACCTTTAAGAGCATTGAGTCCAACCATAATCCTAATGGTGCCAAGTCCACTACTAAGCCACGTCCCCAGGGGTCATCTGTGCATGTCTTTTAAATGCCTCCAGAGATGGTGACTCAGCCATTTCCCTGGGGATTGTACTCAGCTCATCACAGTTTTAGAATATTTTATTCTTGCCTTTTTAAAATTTGTTCCTTAACACTATGTTTTTAAAGTATGTTGTTTTAGAATTATTAATAATTATTGGTTTTTATGTATACAGATGTCCCTAGCATCTTCAGTGGTGACCAGATTGGAATGCTTGATCCCCATCAAACCCTCTTTGGACCTCATGAGTCGGGCCAGTGTTGGAATCTAAAAGAAGATAGCAAGGAAATAAATGAACTTACAGACCAATTTGCACCTTTTGTTGGTGTATTTGGCAGCACAAAGGAAACCTTTAAGAATGGAAACTTTCCTGGTACATTTTTTCGTTTCCCACTTCGTCTGCAACCTTCCCAACTGAGCAGCAATGTTTACGACAAGCAGAAGGTTTTGGAGCTGTTTGAATCCTTCAGAGCAGATGCAGACACAGTACTGCTTTTCCTGAAGAGCGTTCAGGATGTTTCATTGCACGTTCGGGAAGCTGATGGAACGGAGAGGCTGGTTTTTAGAGTAACTGCCAGTGAGAACAAGGCCTTGAAACATGAAAGACCCAATTCTATCAAAATCCTGGGAACTGCAATAAATCAGTATTGTAAGGGAGTTCCGAGCAATAGCATAACATGTGTGACATACCATGTAAATATAGTTGTAGAAGATGAGAGTGTTAAGGACGCACAGAAAACATCTTGGTTAGTGTGTAATTGTGTGGGTGGTCGAGGAATGTGTACAGAACTGGATTGTTTAGCCGATGACTTGAAATTTGTTCCTACTATTGGAATAGCCATGTCTTTAGCAAATAATGAGGAGGAAAATGGAGCTGTGGCAGACTTTTCAGGAAGAGCATTTTGTTTTCTGCCTTTGCCTCCAGGCGAAGAAAGCAAAACTGGACTTCCAGTTCATGTTAGTGGTTTCTTTGGTCTCACAGACAACAGGAGGAGTATCAAATGGCGAGAGTTGGATCAGTGGAGAGATCCAGCAGCTTTGTGGAATGATCTTCTTGTGGTAAATATCGTGCCTAAGGCATATACCACCCTTATTTTGGAAGCTATCAAACGAATGGAGACTGAGAAGAATTCAGATTTTCCATTGTCACCTGAAAGAATTTATAGGTTATGGCCTGATGAGAACAAAATCAGGGTACCCTGGAAACCAATTGTAGTACCTCTCTTTAAAGACCTGCTCCAGCATACAGTTATTTACTCAGTGAGTAATCAGTGGATAAAGGTGGAGCAGGTGCACTTTTCTGAAATGGATGAGAGTTTGGAGTACACACAGTCTGTTCTCAACTACCTCCAGAATTCAGGGAAGCAGATTGCCAAGGTACCAGCAAATATTGCTAGTGCAGTGCATCTTACTGTTTCTGCTGCTAAAGCTGTGAAAAAAGTGACTCCTGCTGTAGTGCGGCAAGTGCTAAGGAAATCTGGACACAGTGGACCTGCTGAAGAAAAGCTTCATCTTTTAGAATTTGTGCTTTCTGATGGAGTCTACAGTGAACTGATTGGATTGGAACTTTTGCCTTTACAGAATGGGAATTTTATTCCTTTTTCCTCATCTGTGTCAGAACAGGATGTGGTTTACATTACCTCAGAAGAATATCCCAGGTATGCTTAATATTTGTAATACTGTGGGAAGGTTTTTTGTTAGGTTTTTTCTCTTTTTAAACTTTATATGGTAAAACAGAGCTTCAGACTGTTCTTTGCTTGTCAACAAACAAGGTATGTAGCAGCTTGTATTGAGATGAAATAAGGCATAGATAGAACTCAGTTTTCTGTATATATGTGTATGTCTGTGTGCATATATCTCATTTGAAGAGTTCGACACCCATTTGCCATTAACCCTTTATAAAAGAATTGTGTGATCTATGCTTTAAGAGAATATCTCAGGATACATTTCCAGTTTTATTTCCTTCTTGGAATTACAAATATGAGGTGATTAGAAACATACATACTAGGAAGTTCATTAAATTAGGTAATGATAAGAGATTTTATTAAACTTAAGTCTTGAGCTTTTTTTATCACAACACCTAAATTCAGTGAGGCAGTACTAAAAACTGGTTTCAGGAAATAAGCAGATATTACTATGATGATCTGTCTTTTACATCTGGTCTCCCTTTGTTCTTTCCGGTCCCTCTCCAATTAGTTTTTTTCCTTGCTTATTTCCCAGCTGCATCAGTGCTCCAATTTGGTACTCATTTCATCAGCCAAAAGAGCTTGCACTGACACTGGGGAGGGAATAGCAAAGAGCAGGCTAGCTGGAATAAATGAGCTTGGGGTCACTGGGGAGAAAGCATGACTACTGCTTTTTATGTTTGTACTGGATTATGCGTGGATTAAATACTTGTTAAATCTGGACCATTCTGCACACAATGACTAAAGACATAAGGCTTGAAATCACTCAGACACACCAGATGTCTTAATGTTTCCCCTTACAAAGTTCTACCTCTATGTATGATTACAATGAACCCTCCTTCTATTTTGCCTCAGAGTTCCACTAATTTCCAGATCTCAACCTGAGAGACTGTGACACTTGGCATATATTTTGTTGCTTTTACTGCTCTGTAAAGGGAAGGAGAGGTGGGTTGGAGTGTGCCCATATAGGTATTATTAAGGTAAAAAGTGCTTAAAGTGAGGTCCTTATGTAAATTGTTTTGAATATTCATATAGACAGCCAGTCTTAAGGAAGAGCAGTTGGATGCAAGTAACTTTTCTTTCCATGTTTCTTGAAAACAATTTGCGTATCTTCAAGCCTGCTGCTGTTCTTTTTCTGCTATATTCTAAATCAATTCAGAATCACAGAATGGGTCAGGTTGAAAAGTACCACAGGGGGTTATCTGGTCCAACCTCCCTGATCAAGCAGGGCTGTCCCAGAGCACATGGCACAGGATCGTGTCCAGATGGTTCTTGAATATATCTAGTGAGCAAACAGTACTCATTCCAGTACTAGGTCATTGCACAGTAAAGAAGTTTTCCCTCATGTTCAGCTGGAACTTCCTGTGCATCTGTCTCTGCCCATTGGCTCTTGTCCTATTGCCTGAATCCTTGGCAGCACAAAAAAGAGCCTGGCTCCACCCTCTTGATATCCTCCCTTCAGATCCATATAGACATGGATGAAGTAGGTCCCCTTTCAGCTCCCTCAGCCTTTCCTCATAAGAGAGATGATCCAATGCCTTAGTCATCTTTGTAGCCCTCTGCTCGACCCACTCCAGGAGCTCCACAAATTTTAGCCCATAATCATAAACCCATAATCTTTTCTTGCTCTAAACAATTCAGGTTATTTATCATGGGATTAAAGCTACTCAGAGCCTATGATTCTATTGTCTTTTTCTAAAATAGAAAAAAAAAAAAGTGTTTTAGCATCATTTTAAGATGATTTATCTTTTGTTGTTCTTTCACTTTGTTAATCCTTCCAGAAGTTAAGCCAATATACTAAGGGAAAACATTCCCATGATGAGACTAACAAATTAGAGCCCTGCTTCAGACTAGTCATAAGATACTTCTTTTGAAACTTAAGGATACTAGTATTTCTTATTCAGTTCATGTTCCATTGGTAATGGACCTTTGATTGGTTTGCAAAGCTGATACAAAAGCATATTATAACAGGCATACGTCTCCTTGCTAGCTGTGATGAAACAAATTTGAAATAGTAATGCTTTCTTTGCCTCTGTTCTTGCCTACATCAAGTATCTTTAATGTTTTAAGTATGATAAATTATGTATGCTAGGTGTTTAAAAACCCTTTCAGTTTAGGAGGTTGGCTCTTATTCAAATTTGGAGTCTGCTAAGAAGGTAAAATGAACTTTTAGAAATTTTCTTTCTGCTAACTGTGGAAGAACAAGATTTTGTGTTGGTTTATGTCTAATGAACATAGCTGCGATTAGAATTAAACTGGATATTTATTTTTTATTTCACAAAGACCAAAGCCCTGAAAACTGATTTAATTTTAAGTGCCAAAGTAAGAGAAGGGGAGGATGAGACTGACTCTTGGCACAATAATTTTAAGTATTGACTGCAGATCTTCTGAAATCTGTAGATATTTTCAGATCCACAGATCTGTGTGACATTCTAGAATTATGTGTTGAATTTTATGTAAACTCTTCAAACAGAATTCTAAGAGACATAAAATGGTAGGTGCTATTTTAACTTTTTCTGTTAGAGTACAAATAGGTGGAAATAGTTTTTTAATCCCAGTTTTTCTGTCGAAGAAAACTTGCTTAGACCTGCTTTGAAAAGAAGAGTAGTTGGGAAAATTACTTTCTTATTACTCTCTACTTCTAAATGTATAGCTTTTTTTACTTGTCAGAAAACGCCCGCTGAAAGCCCTACTCTGCATATGCACATGATTGCTTTGCATGCTACTGATCTAATGATGATTACCATGCTAGTAATGTCTATACAGTTGCATAAATAAATGAGGCTTTGCTGAAGTGTGGGGGCCTTTTTTTTCTTTTTCTCTTTTTTTCATGGTGTGCTAGATCACTCTTTCCTGGCCTGGAGGGAAGGTTACTCTCTGATGACCTGAAGCCTGAGGTCCTTGCTGCTTTGAAAGAAGCCGCCAAAAGCCGAGGTAATGTCTTTTGTATTCTCTTATAGAACATCTAATGGTTCAAACAGACTTGCCCTAAACCCAAGTTTAAAGAATGTCTCTTGAAGTTGAGTTCCCATAAATAAGACAGTCATCTTAAAAAAACCCATTAAGGTGTGGTAGACTTGTCTGAATTGGAAATGACACAAATGAAAATTTGAAACAAACAAAAGGGCAAAGGAAGAAGGATGAAAATTTGTGATAAAATAATAGATACTAGTTTAGTAAAATGTATTCAAGGGTGAAGAATTTTATTCAAATAGTATTCTTCCACCTAAGACTGTCTTATTTCTGTTTTGTATTTATAGTACTTGCATATGCAATAGCTGTGTCGTGGTTTTAGTATTGTGGATAATCTTTTAATTCACAATTGCAGGTGATCACTTCTAATACATTTGTTTTAAACCAGATTAAATCAGTTTGAGTAGCTAGCCTCAAGCATGCTGTAGATCAAATAATTTCGTCATGTATTTCCTGATTCTTAATTCATGGTTTATGGTTATGTCATTGTGGACCTACTGAAATACTCCCAATCATGGTCAAAAGACATGGTGAAGGAGTTTGTTTCTTCTCAGAGTTTGTCTGCACTTACCTTTTCACCCTTGCGTTTACCATTTGATAAATTTGAAGCCTAAATCGCAGAAATATTTTCACTTAAACACAATTCAGAAACCAAGTCATTTGTTAGCTCACCATATAATACTTAAACATAAGCTGTTCTTCAGTGTCTAGAAAATGTACTTTTCAGGAACAGATTCTTGCCTCTTTTTTTTAATTACTTGATTCATCAAATTCTTTCTTGGACTGAAGATGTTTAAACCAAGTATAGAATACTATTACTCACAATCTTGATTTGCTTTTCTTTATATCCTTTATATCCTCATGGTCTTCAGTCATTTAGTCTCTACTTCTTCTGTGTTTTGACCTTTTTTCCCCTTCAATCCTTTAAATCTTTCCTCTTTATTATTACTTTTGTTGAGTTCTAAAGCTCCTTTCTCCTTGTTTTGATCATTCCTTCATTATCAAAAACAAAAGAAAAATAACATAATCCTGAGGCAAGGTGATACATTTCTGAAGTATGGCTAAGCATTTATGAAAAAATAAGAATAATTGAGTGACTTTTTGCATAGTGTAAAACATATAAATATTTAATGTAAAATGTATTGAATATATAAAATCTGGGACTTTAATTGAATATGAAGAACATCAAGCTTGAAATTATTATAAACAAAACCTTTATTTTAAAAAGGAGAATTTTTAAAGTCCTATCAGTATATTAGATTATGGATGTTGTGTCTGTTAATGCAGTAGAATATGCTTGGTTTAATTTTTTTTCTCTACTGTTAATTTCCCTCAGTACTGTTTTAAAAGAGAATGTAAAGTGTTGAAAGTAATGGCTGCTTTAAATTGTGTATTCAAACAGGGAATACTGATGATCTAGGATAGAACTATAAGGAGCTACTGTTTAATAGTACCTTTAAAGAAATGGGTATATATAGGTATCAAGACAACACAGTGAGATTAGATGGGTGAAGATTTTATGTAAGACAGCAATGTTAGTATTGAAAAATGCCTGTTCTGTGTGATGAAACCTTGAACGGATTTTCGAGATGTTCTTTCCTAGACAATTTCCTCCAAGTTTATGTCACAAAGCAATCTAAAAGCAGGCTTAAATTAAAAAACAGAGCAGAACAACCAAAACAAAATACAGTATATACTTGAAAACATCTTAAACACAAAATGCAGATGTGACAGAAACAGCAAAACCCCCGTAAGTTATTAAACCAGTCCCTTGCTGAGTCCTAGGACATTCCTTTCCTTGCAGGCTTGGTCACAGAACTGCAATGAAATATTTCTAGTTGTTTTAGTTATTGGGGAGATTTTTAGGTCATATTTAAGTCTTCCTTTTGTTTCTCTTTTATTCTGGTAGATTCTTTGGATGATATTTTTCTAGGCACTTACTCTTTGTAGTATGCCTCTCATTCATTAGAAGAACATATTTTTGTAAATAAATATAGCGAGTATTCTTCTAAATGTTCTTGAAATTATTAAATACTATTAGATAATCCTTTACAAGATTCAGATGTCCTACTTTTCATTCTTCCTCCTCCTAAATTATTCTTCATTCAGTGATTCTGCATAACTGTACAACTGCACTACCATAAAAATTGTATGCTGCTATAAATAATAAATATTAGAGGGGGTTTTGACAGGTTTAGAAATCTTAATCTGTCAAGAATTTTATTTATATAGCTGTAGAAATTGCATCAGAGAGATTTCTGATACAGTTGCAGAAATAGGAACTTTTAATATTATTTCTTTGAGATGGGGTGCCATTGTTTTTATTGTGTTGTTCAAAGACAAACAGATCTGACTTTTACTCTCCTAAAATGTGAACTGTATTTGTCTAGTTAGTAACTGTTTCTATACTTAGTGTATATTAATACAGCTCACAGGATGTTTTCTAAAAATGGATTTGATTACATTCTAGCCCAACAGCTTCTCTGGGGATTTTCAGGTATGGTTATTAACTGAAGATGTACTGGTTTGGATTGAAGCTTGACATTTGTGTGAATTTGGTGGTTAGCTTTTCTTATTGCCCCAGTTTTCTTGTAAAAAACCTTGCCAAACAGTGCTGCCAAGAGATAGCAACATAATTATAAAGAGATTTCTAAATACATCTGAGGGAAAAATGCATATTGATGTAATTATGTTACATGGAAATATCAATATTTTCATTGGTTTATTTATATATATTTAATAATTTTACATGCAGGAAGATTTCCAGTATTTTAAGATTACCTGTATGTATTTAAAAACAGTATTTTAAACTTCTTTTCTCAAATAAAAAATGGGATTTAAATTTAGCTTTTAAGTAGATTTTTCCTTGGGCCCCTTCTGCAGTTTTCCTCACTTGCACACAGCTCATGTATTTACCTGTTTTCAATAGAACTATCACAATCTGAAGCTCTGTAGGCATGAAGTGAACGAAAAAAGATTTTTTCTGAAGGATGCCTATAACTGCTCTTAATCTTTATTTTGCCTTCAAGAAAATGGCAATGTTATCTAGATGTGTGATGAAAGATCTGAAATACAAATAGATGTCTTTCTTTCACTTTTGTCATTATTTCTGATGTGTTGGGAGGTAGTGGTATTTCTTTGTTCTGCGCTATTTTACCCCTAGAAGTTCTGTAGTTTTTAAGTATAAACTTTTCTAATGATAATTAAGACATGAGCGTAATGACATATTTCTTTCAGTGAGAACTTCAATAAGAATAAAAACATGAAGACTTAGTTTCAGCACTTCCTGCCTGAGTCTAGTTTGTCAGTTTTAGTTGTAAGATCAGCTGCACCTGAACCACTTTGTTATATGTAATAAAAAAATATTTCAAATCTATTTGAACATTTGCAATTATAGACAAATAAAGGTTTAGATTTTTATTTACCACTAGGTAAATAAGTAGGGTAAAGAATCAACTAAACAAAAAAAATGTTTGTAGTTCAATTCTAAATCTCTAGTTGCTATGTATGCCTGAGAACTTTTGTGCTAAACTAACAAATGTAATAACATACTGGTAATTTTAAATTTGTTTATATTTTCATACTAATATGGAATGTATTTGCTTTTTATTAACTCCTGAAAGCAAAGGAAGCTGGTATCTGCACTCCTGTTTAACAAACATTTTTTTTGCCACAAAAAGACAGGGCACAGATTAGACTTTTTTTTCCTTGTTTTCCTTTTGCTTTGCCCCCTGAAACCATTTGCTAAGTAACTCTCCTCTGTGATTCTCACAGCTTTTCCCTTTTGCTGTAATTTCAGGGAGGCCATGCACTCAGCTGCAGCTCCTGAACCCAGAAAGATTTGCCCGGCTCATTAAAGAAGTTATGAACAGCGTGTGGCCTGGGAGAGATGTGGTTGTACAGTGGTATCCAGGCTTGGAAGAAAAAAAGCACCCATCAGTTTCCTGGCTGAAGATGGTCTGGAAGAATCTATATATACATTTTTCTGATGACCTGAGTGTGTTTGATGAAATGCCTCTTATCCCTAAGACGCTGCTGGAGGAAAATCAAACATCAGTGGAACTGGTTAGATTTAGGAATCCATCACCCATCATTCTGGAAGATGAATCTGAGACTCAGCTCCCAGAATATTTAGCTGATATTATTCAGAGAATTGGTGGAGTTGTACTTAAGAAGCTGGATATTTCTATCCAACACCCACTTATAAAAAAATACGTGCATCCACCATTGCCAAGTGCTGTTTTACAAATAATGGAAAAAATGTCGTTACAGAAACTATGCAATCAGGTTGCATCATTCCCACCAACACATAAAGATGCTCTTAGGGCATTCTTAGCTAGTTTAACAGATGCAAATGAAAAAGAGAAGAGAATTATTCAGGAATTGCTAATATTTAAAAAAATTGAAAAATCATCTGATGAAAGTGTCCCTGTTTTTACTGGGCTAAAGGGGAGTAAGGTATTACACCACACTGCCAAAATTCCTCCTGGTCTAAGGTTTTCTGTTCCAATAATTGACAGCAGTGATGAAGCAACTATTCGCTTAGCTAATTTGCTGAAAATAGAACAGCTGAAGAGCACAGACTGCTTGAAGTTTGTCATAGAAGACATAAGAAGTGATTTTTATTCGTATGATGAAACAGCACAGATAATGCAATGGGTTCTTGAAAATCTCACTTTTCTGAAAAATGAGAATACAGATGTGATAGATTGGCTGACACCTCTGAAGTTTATTCAGATCTCACCCGAGAAGATAATGTCAGCAAATGAACTCTTTGATCCTGAGGTAGAACTTCTGCAACATTTGTTTTATGCTGAGGAGGAAAGTTGCTTCCCCCCTGTTATTTTTAGATCCTCAGATATTCTTCATTCCTTGAGACAGATAGGCTTGAAAAATGAAGCCAATCTTGAGGAAAGTGATATCTTGAGAGTGGCAAAAAAAATTGAAAGTTTGCATGATGACTCTAACACCAATCATGATTTGCTATTAAGAAAAGCTAGAACTCTCTTGACGATTTTGAACAAAAACCATATGCTGCTTCAATCATCTGAAACAAAAGCTGTAATGAAAAAGATAAAATGGATTCCTGCAAGTAAGGAAAGGCCCCCAAATTATCCAGGGTCCTTAGTTTGGAAAGGAGATCACTGTAATCTGTGTTCACCACCAGAAATGTGTGATATATCACATGCAATTTTAGTTGGTTCCTCAGTTCCTCTTGTGGAAAATGTACTGTTGGATATAGAAAAAGCACTCGGCATCCCCACCAAGCCCAGCATAAAAGCAGTCTTGAAACATTTCAAGGTGGTAGTTGATTGGCATAGTTCTAAAACCTTCAGTGATGAGGACTACTATCAATTTCAGCATATCTTGCTTGAGATTTATGGATTTATGCATGATCATCTAGAAGAAGGCAAAGAAGCTTTTAAAGCCCTGAAGTTTCCCTGGGTTTGGACAGGTAAAACATTTTGTTCCCTAACACAAGCAGTTATAAAATCAGTTCCTGATCTTGATCTCCAACCTTATCTACATTATGTTCCAAAAACTATGGCAAAGTTTCACCAGTTGTTTAAAGGTTGTGGTTCAATTGAGGAGTTAACACCAGACCATGTTTCTATGGTCATTCAGAAAATATATCTGAAGAGTGAGCAGTCTCTCTCGGAACAAGAGAGCAAGCAAAGCCTTCACATCATGTTGAGCATCATAAGATGGCTGTACAGCAATCAGATCCCTGCGAGTTTGCATACACCCATGCCACTGTACAGTGGCAAACTTCCTTACAAACTTGCAATGAAGCCAATTCATGAGTGCTGTTACTGTGACATCAAAGTTGATGACTTAAATGATTTGCTTGAGGATTCTGTTGAACCCATAATTTTGGTTCATGAAGACATACCAATGAAAACCGCTGAGTGGTTAAATGTCCCATGCCTTAGCACAAGACTGATTAATCCAGAAAATATGGGGTTTGAGCAATCTGGACAAAGAGAGCCTCTGACTGTGAGAATTAAAAACATATTGGAAGAATACCCTTCCATTTCAGATATCTTTAAGGAGCTTCTTCAAAATGCTGATGATGCTAATGCAACAGAATGCAATTTCCTGATTGACATGAGGAGAAACATGGATATACGAGAGAACCTTTTGGATCCAGGAATGGCAGCATGTCATGGTCCAGCTTTGTGGTCATTCAATAATTCTGAGTTTTCCGACTCTGATTTCCTAAATATAACTCGATTAGGAGAGTCTCTAAAAAGGAGCGAAGTTGACAAAGTAGGAAAATTTGGACTGGGATTCAATTCTGTTTATCATATCACTGATGTTCCTATTATTTTGAGCCGGGAGTTCATGATTATGTTTGATCCAAATGTCAACCATATAAGTAAGCATATCAGAGATAAATCTAACCCCGGTATCAAAATCAACTGGAGTAAGCAACAGAAGAGACTGCGAAAATTTCCAAATCAGTTTAAGCCATTTATAGGAGTTTTTGGTTGCCAGCTACCACTGACAGTAGAATCTCCCTATAGCTACAAAGGAACACTTTTCAGGCTGTCCTTTAGGACTCAGCAGGAAGCTAAGGTGAGTGAAGTCAGCAGTGCATCTTACAATACAGCAGACATTTACTCTCTTGTGGATGAATTTAGCATTTGTGGTCACAGACTGATAATATTTGCTCAGAGTGTAAATTCAATGGTTTTGAAATACTTGAAAATTGAAGCAGATGATCCTGGCATGGCACAAGATGTCGTCACTATCAGAAAAAATCTGTGTTCTTCCAAAGCCTTGACTGCAACAAATGTAAGTGTTTTAAAGGAAGCAGCTAAAGTCATGAAGGTTTGCAGCAGCAGTACTAAAAAGCTTCCCACTGAAACACCAAAGTCATCGTGTATCCTGCAGATAGTAGTAGAAGAATTTCACCATGTGTTTAGGCGGATTGCTGATTTACAGTCTCCACTTTTCAGAGGTACTGAAGAGGATCCAGCTGCTTTCTTTGAAATGGCTAAATCAGGACAGACGAAAAGATCAGGTGATGAATTGCCACAGAAAACAGTAGATTCAACAACGTGGCTTATATGTTCTTGCATGGATGTTGGAGATGCTTTGAAATTTTCTTTGCATGAAAGTGGACGAAGACTAGGCCTAGTTCCCTGTGGTGGTGTAGGAGTGTTGCTGTCTGAAACCCAGGATCAAAAATGGATTGTGAAACCTAATTGCAACAACATAGGTGAAGTATTCTGCTATTTACCTCTGCGAATAAAAACAGGCTTACCTCTCCACATAAATGGCTGCTTTGCAGTTACTTCAAACCGGAAAGAGATCTGGAAAACAGACACAAAAGGAAGATGGAATACAGTATTCATGAGGCATGTGATTGTAAAAGCCTACATAGAAGCCCTTTGTGTTTTACGTGACATGGCAATCAATGGTGAGCTAGTTGACTACAGTTACTGTGCAGTGTGGCCAGATCCTGATTCGGTTCACGATGATTTTTCTGTTATTTGTCAGGGGTTTTATGAGGACATAGCTCATATGAAAAGCAAAGAAGGGATCAAAGTGTTTTCTGATGGGTCGTCTTGGGTTTCCATGAAGAATGTAAGGTTTTTAGATGACTCCATACTGAAACGGCCAGATGTTGGGCCGTCAGCCTTCAAGATCTTTCTGAAGTACCTTAAAAAAACTGGTTCCAAAAATCTGTGTGCTGTAGATCTTCCATCCTGGGTAAAGACAGGATTTGAAGAAGCAGGATGCAAATACATATTATTGGAGAACACTTTCTCTGAGAAACAGTTCTTTTCTGAGGTATTTTTTCCTAACATTCAGGAGATTGATGCAGAGCTACGTGATCCTTTGATGCGTTATGTTCTCAATGAAAAACTTGAGGAGTTCTCAGGAATTCTTCGTGCTACTCCATGTATTCCCTGTTCATTGGATGGACATTCATTAGTTACACCATCAAGACTCATCCACCCTGAAGGAAGAGTTGCAAAGTTGTATGATGCTAAGGATGGAAGATTTCCTCATGGTACCACTCAGGATTATCTTAACCCTGTTATTTTGGTTAAACTTGTGCAGTTGGGAATGGCTAAAGATGATATTTTATGGGAAGATCTGATAGAACGTGCAGAGTCAGTAGCTGAAATTAACAAGACTGATCATGCTGCAGCTTGTCTCAGGAGCAGCATTATATTGAGTCTTATTGATGAAAAATTAAAATGTATAGATCCTAGAGCTAAAGAATTTGCTGGAAAATGTCAAAACATTCCTTTCCTTCCTTTCCTTAGCAAACCAGCAGGCTTCTCACTGCACTGGAAAGGCAGTGATTTTCAGCCTGAAGCGATGTTTTCAGCAAATGATCTTTTCACTGCTGATCATCAAGATATAGTTTGCCTCACACAACCAATTCTTAATGAAAATTCCCACTCATTTAAAGGTTGTGGTACTTTGTCATTAGCCGTCAAAGAATTTTTGGGTTTACTTAAGAAGCCAGCTGTTAATTTAGTCATAAATCAGTTAGAAGAAGTTGCAAAGTCATTTGATGGAATCACGTTGTATCAAGAAAATATCACTAATGCTTGTTACAAATATCTGCATGAAGCGATGTTAGAGAGTGAATCAACAAAAGCCATGATAATTGAACAGCTAACAAACTGTAGTTTTATTTTGGTTGAGAATGTGTATGCTGATCCATCAAAAGTGTCTTTTCATTTGAATTTTGAAGCAGCTCCCTATCTCTATCAGTTGCCTAACAAATATAAAAATAGTTTCCGTGAGCTATTTGAAAGTGTGGGTGTAAGACAGGCTTTCACAGTTGAAGACTTTGCTGTAGTTCTGGAATTAATAAATCAGGAGAGAGGGACCAAACAACTAACAGAAGACAACTTTCAGCTCTGCAGGAGAATAATTAGTGAAGGAATATGGGGCCTCATTAGAGAAAAGAAGCAGGAATTTTGTGAGAAAAAGTATGGTGAGATTTTGTTGCCAGATACTCGTCTTGCACTTCTACCTGCAAAATCTTTGTGTTACAATGACTGCCCGTGGATAAAAGTCAAAGACACAACTGTTAAATATTGTCATGGTGATATTCCAAGAGAAGTTGCAGTGAAGCTTGGAGCAATACCAAAACGCCATAAAGCTTTAGAAAGATATGCATCAAATATCTGTTTTACTACCCTTGGAACAGAATTTGGTCAGAAAGAAAAATTGACTAGTAGAATTAAAAGCATTCTGAATGCTTACCCTTCAGAAAAAGAAATGCTGAAAGAGCTCCTTCAGAATGCAGATGATGCAAAAGCTACAGAGATCTGTTTTGTGTTTGATCCTAGACAGCATCCAGCTGATAGAATATTTGATGAGAAATGGGCACCACTTCAAGGACCAGCACTGTGTGTTTACAACAATCAGCCTTTTACAGAAGATGATATTCGGGGAATCCAGAACCTTGGAAAAGGTACAAAAGTAGGAAATCCCTGTAAAACTGGACAGTATGGTATAGGTTTCAATTCTGTTTATCACATTACTGATTGCCCTTCTTTCCTGTCTGGCAATGATATACTTTGCATTTTTGATCCTCATGCAAGATATGCACCAGGTTCAACATCAACAAGTCCTGGCCGCATGTTTAGAGATTTAGATGCAGATTTCAGAACACAGTTCTCAGACGTCTTGGATCTCTACTTAGGAAATCACTTTAAACTGGATAATTGTACAATGTTTAGGTTTCCTCTTCGAAATGGAGAAATGGCAAAAGTATCAGAAATTTCATCAGTTCCGTGCTCAGATAGAATGGTCCAAAATCTTTTGGATAAGCTGCGTACAGATGGGGCAGAACTCCTAATGTTTTTGAACCATATGGAAAAGATTTCTATTTGTGAGATAGAAAAAACAACAGGAGCACTGAATGTCCTGTATTCTGTACAAGGCAAAATCACTGATGGAGACAGACTGAAACGAAAGCAATTCCATGCATCTGTGATCGATAGTGTAACTAAAAAGAGGCAGCTAAGTGAAATACCTGTACAGCAGATTACTTACACAATGGATACTGAAGACTCTGAAGGAAATCTCACCACTTGGTTAATTTGTAACAGGTCAGGATTTTCTGCCATGGAAAAGGTATCCAAAAGTGTGGTTTCAGCCCACAAGAATGAGGACATTACTCTTTTCCCTCGTGGTGGAGTAGCAGCTTGCATTACTCATAATTACAAAAAGCCCCACAGAGCATTCTGTTTCTTACCCTTATCATTAGAAACTGGATTACCTTTCCATGTGAATGGGCACTTTGCTCTGGACTCTGCAAGAAGAAATCTGTGGCGCGATGATAACGGTGTTGGAGTAAGAAGTGACTGGAATAGTAGTCTAATGACAGCGCTGATAGCACCAGCCTATGTTGAGCTGCTCATTCAGCTGAAGAAGAGGTATTTTCCAGGAACTGACCCTACAGTATCAGTGCTGCAAAACACGCCTATTCACGCTGTGAAAGACACTTTAAAAAAGTTTTTATCCTTTTTCCCAGTTAATAGACTTGATATTCAACCAGACTGGTATTGCTTAGTGAAAGCAGTTTACAGTTGCATTTATGAAGATTTGAAGCGTCTTTTACCTGTTATGAGAGCTCCAAATGTTGATGGTTCTGATTTGCATTCTGCTGTTATCATCACATGGGTTAATATGTCTACTGTGAACAAAGGCAGACCATTCTTTGACAATTTGCTACAAGATGAACTGCAGCACCTCAAAAATACAGAATACAACATCACGACACGGAAGACAGTGGCTGAAAATGTTTACAGACTGAAGCATTTGCTCTTAGAAATTGGATTTAATTTGGTATATAACTGTGATGAGACTGCAAATCTCTACCACTGTTTGGTGGATGCAGATATTCCTGTCACGTATGTGGCACCTGCTGATGTCCGATTGTTTTTGATGACATTTTCTTTTCCAGACTCTAACTGCCACATTGGAAAGTTACCCTGTCGTCTTCAGCAGACAAATTTGAAACTGTTCCATAGCCTCAAACTCCTAGTTGACTACTGTTTCAAAGATGCAGAAGAAAATGAAATCCAGATTGAGGGTTTGCCACTCCTCATTACTCTTGACAATGTTTTGCAAGTTTTTGATTCAAAGCGACCAAAGTTCTTGACAACATACCATGAACTGATTCCATCTCGCAAGGATCTCTTTATGAACACATTGTATTTGAGATACAACAATATTCTGCTCAGCAGTGAAGTAGCTAAAGTCTTTGATATCAAAAGTTTTGCTGAATTGTTATCATCTGTGCTGCCTAGAGAATATAAAACTAGAAATTGTATGAAATGGAAGGAAAACTTTGCAAGTGAATCTTGGCTTAAAAGTGCTTGGCATTTTATCACTGAATCTCTAAATATTAAGGAAGAGCAAGAAGATACACAAGCAAAATTCGATGGTGTTATTGAAACTTTGAAGGACTGGACTTTGCTTCCAGGTGTAAAGTTTACAGTCTCAGCCAATCATCTGGTTGTGCCAGAGTGTGATGTTTTGCTGCCACTCAGCATCATGCACATAGCTGTCTTTCCAAATGCTCAGAGTGATAAAGTCTTCCATGCTTTAATGAAAACAGGCTGTATTCAGCTGGCATTGAACAAAATCTGCTCCAAAGACAGTGCTTTAGTGCCTTTGTTGTCAGGACGTACAGCAAACATAGATAATCCCTCCAGCATTCTGAAAGCCATACAATATATGGTACAGACATCAACCTTTAAGACTGAAAAGTTAGCAGAAAGTGACTTTGAGGCTCTCCTAATGTACTTCAATTGCAACTTATCTCATCTGACATCTCAGGATGACATTAAAATTTTAAAGTCTCTTCCATGTTACAAATCAATCAGTGGCCGATACATCAGCATTGCAAAATATGGGACCTGTTATGTCCTCACGAAAACCATCCCATCAGTAGAAGTAGACAGATGGACACAGTCGACTTCATCGGCTTTTCTTGAGGAGAAGGTTCATTTGAAAGATTTGTATACTCTGCTTGGCTGTGTCTCTGTGGATGATCTTGAAGTGTACTTGAAACATCTTTTGCCAAAAATTGAAACTCTGTCTTATGATGCAAAATTAGAACATTTGATCTACTTAAAGAATAGGCTAACTAGCATTGAAGAAACTTCAGAAATGAAAGAGCAGCTGTTTGAAAAGCTTGAAAGCATTTTGATAATTCATGATGCAAGCAATAGGTTAAAACCTGCAAAATACTTTTATGACAGGACTGTAAAGGTCTTTGAAGTTATGCTGCCTGAAAAATTCTTTATACCTCAAGATTTTTTTAAGAAGCTAGAGCAACTTACAAAACCAAAAAATCAAGCTGTGTTCCTTCCATCATGGGTAACTTTTCTGCGACATATTGGTTTGAAATTCATCATTTCACAGCAGCAATTACTGCAGTTTGCTAAGGAAATCAGCATGCGAGCAAATACAGAAAACTGGTCTAAAGAAACACTACAGAATACTGTTGATGTTCTCCTCCATCATATATTTCAAGAAAGAACTGACCTTTTTTCAGGAAATTTTCTGAAAGAATTGTCTTTAATTCCTTTTCTGTGCCCTGAACGAGCTCCAGCAGAATTTGTGAGATTTCACCCTCAGTATCAAGAGGTTAATGGAACTCTTCCTCTTATACGATTCAATGGGGCACAGGTGAACCCTAAATTCAAGCAGACAGATGTATTGCAGTTGCTGTGGACATCATGTCCTATTCTTCCTGAGAAAGCGACACCTTTAAGCATCAAAGAGCAAGAGGGGAGTAGTCTTGGTGCGCAAGAACAGCTTGAGCAAGTTTTAGCCATGCTGAATGTTAATTTGGACCCTCCTCTGGACAAAGTGATCAATAACTGCAGGAACATATGCAACATAACAACTTTGGATGAGGACATGGTGAAAACTCGGGCCAAGGTCCTAAGAAGCATTTATGAGTTTCTTAGTACAGAGAAGAGGGAATTCCGCTTTCAGCTTCGAGGAGTTTCTTTTATAATGGTGGAAGAAGGTTGGAAGCTCCTTAAGCCTGAGGAGGTCGTGATAAACCTTGAGTATGAATCTGATTTTAAACCTTATCTTTACAAACTTCCTTTAGAACTTGGTACTTTCCACCAGTTATTCAAACATTTGGGTACTGAAGACATTATATCAACAAAGCAGTATGTTGAAGTTCTAGGTCGCATATATAAGAGCTCGGAAGGAAAGCAATTGGATCCTAATGAAATGCGCACAGTTAAAAGAGTAGTTTCAGGCCTTTTCAAAAGTCTCCAGAATGATTCTGTAAAGGTTAGGAATGACCTTGAGAATATGAGAGATTTTGCCCTTTACCTTCCCAGTCAAGATGGTAGGTTGGTAAAGTCTAGTATCTTAGTTTTTGATGATGCACCCCACTACAAAAGCAGAATCCAAGGTAACATTGGTGTGCAGATGCTTGTTGATCTTAGCCAGTGTTACTTAGGCAAAGACCATGGCTTTCACACTAAATTGATCATGTTATTCCCCCAGAAACTGAGGCCTCGCTTACTTAGCAGTATACTTGAAGAACAGTTAGATGAGGAGTCTCCCAAAATTTGTCAGTTTGGAGCATTATGTTCTTTGCAGGGAAGGTTACAGTTACTGTTGTCTTCAGAGCAGTTTATCACAGGACTCATTAGGATTATGAAGCATGAAAATGACAATGCTTTTCTGGCTAATGAAGAAAAAGCAATAAGACTTTGCAAAGCTTTGCGAGAAGGTTTGAAAGTTTCCTGTTTCGAGAAGTTGCAAACAACATTAAGAGTTAAAGGGTTTGCTCCTATTCCCCACAGCAAAAGTGAAACATTTGCTTTCTTGAAGAGATATGGAAATGCAGTAATATTGCTTTACATACAGCATTCTGACAGCAAGGACATAAATTTCCTCTTAGCATTAGCCATGACCTTAAAATCTGCAACTGACAACCTGATTTCTGATACCTCATATTTAATTGCCATGCTGGGTTGCAACGATATTTATCGGATCAGTGAGAAGCTTGACAGCTTAGGAGTGAAGTATGACTCTTCTGAGCCATCAAAACTTGAACTACCAACACCTGGCACGCCTATACCAGCTGAAATTCACTATACACTTCTAATGGATCCGATGAACGTATTTTATCCTGGTGAATATGTTGGTTACCTTGTTGATTCTGAAGGTGGTGATATATATGGATCATATCAGCCTACTTATACCTATGCAATCATTGTGCAAGAAGTAGAAAGAGAAGATGATGAAAGCCACAGTTTTCTAGGGAAGATTTACCAGATTGATATTGGATATAGTGAATACAAAATAGTGAGCTCCCTTGACTTGTACAAATTTTCCAGACCAGAGGAAAGTTCTCAAGGCAGGGATAGCACACCTTCGACCCCAACCAGTCCTACAGAATTTCCAGCACATGGACCAAGGGCAATTCCACCTATCTTCACTGGTAGAGAGAGCCACAAAACAATGTCTTCAAAACACCACTCTCCAAAAAAGATAAAGTCAAACTCATTGCCAGAAATATTAAGAGAAGTGACATCTGTGATTGAACAGGCTTGGAAGCTTCCAGAATCTGAAAGAAAAAAGATTATTAGGAGGCTGTATCTTAAATGGCATCCAGATAAAAATGCAGAGAATCTTGATACAGCTAATGAGGTTTTCAAACATTTACAGAATGAGATTAATAGGATGGAAAAACAGGCCTTTATGGATCAAAATATGGACAGAGCCTCAAGGAGACCATTTTCATCTTCTGCCTCTCGATTTCAGTCAGATAAATTTTCATTTCAGAGATTTTACACTTCATGGAATCAGGAAGCCACAAGCCACAAATCTGAAAGGCAGCAGTATAAAGAGAAGTGTCCCTCCTCCACAGGGCCATCTTACTCCCAGCGCTTTTTTGTCCCACCTACATTCAGGTCCGTTGGCAATCCTGTGGAGGCACGTCGATGGCTTAGGCAGGCCCGAGCCAACTTTTCAGCTGCACGAAATGACCTTCATAAAAATGCCAATGAATGGGTGTGCTTTAAGTGCTACCTTTCTACTAAGCTAGCCTTGATTGCAGCTGACTACGCTGTGAAGGGCAAGTCAGACAAAGACATAAAACCAGCAGCTCTTGCACAAAAAATAGAGGAGTACAGTCAGCAACTTGAAGGACTTTCAAATGACGTTCAGACATTGGAGGCTTATGGAGTAGATAGCTTAAAAACTAGGTATCCTGACTTACTTCCTTTTCCACAGATTCCCAATGATAGGTTTACTTCAGAAGTTGCTATGAGAGTGATGGAATGTACTGCTTGTATCATAATAAAACTTGAAAACTTCATACAACAAAAAGTATAAGCGATTTGAAGAGGTCAGGGGACTGTTTTGTCAAGAGTTTAGGCATTTCAAGTAGTGGGATACAAATGCAATTGTGCAGATTATGGAACGTCCAAGGGTTTAAATGGTGCCAAGCAGTTTAGAAGTGTAGTACACAAAGGTGGATGGTACAGAGGTACTTAGAACTGAAATTTACTTAAATGGGATTTTTTTTCTTAACTGAGCCTGCTGTTAAGCAAACTGTAAAACCTGAATATTTTTTAGAATTTGCAAGGAAATTGAGCTGCAAAAATTAGATGTATGAACAATATTGTGATTAATTGGCATATTATTGAACTGCACTTTATATAACCAAAGCTTAGCTTTCTGTTAGATGAAGCCTGTAATTATAACTCCTTATTAGATTTATTTCATTTAATGTAATGTTTCTGAAAGGGTAATGTCAAGTTTTCAATGTACTTATCTTAAGACTGGACATACAATGAAATGGGAAATGGGGTGGAAGTTAAAATAACTTTGGAGATATTGCTCCAAAGCATATCTGTATTCTTTTGCATTCTGTGGATATTCATGTCACTCATAGTAATACTCTTATCAGCTGGATCTGATTATAAATTTGCTGCATCATCACACTGTAAACATTTAAAGGATAGTTTAGTACCTGTAAACTGGTACAGTTATTTTAATGCTGAATAATGATACTTGATTTAACATGCCATGTCATGTCATGCATTGATTGCATTTACTTTATTATAAAGCAATGAAGTATTTAATTTACTTTTTTTTTAGAGCCTGTCATTTTTTGTTTAGTGATAAAGCATGTGGATGATGTAAAATCTGTGAACATTATTATATGGTGTTTTATGATTTTTTTGGAACACCAAAACTCAGTTTTCAGATGCCTAAATGCTTGAGTTCCCTTTTTTTCCCCTGCGTGTGTGCCTTTGTGTGTGTACATATATATGTATTTTTCCACAAACATTGGTAATAGTAAAATTCATTAAGTCATTTTTGGTGTACACAAAGCACTGTTTTTTGTTACATGTTTAAAGGTGCTGCAATGTAATGCTAGTTTTATTTTGTTATTCACTACAGCTCTCGAGAAATCTGATTATTAGTTCACACTCTTTCTTTTATAGTTTGTAATACTTTTGGTAATGTCATGCAGTATGTTCAACATTAGCTTTTTGTAAAAAAAAATTAAAAATAAAAAATGGAAGGATAATACTAAATGGAAGGATTTTTCTTTGCTGGATCAACCATATTAAACATAAATGTCAGACATTTTCCAGTGGCATGCTGTTACACTTGTCTACTTGACAGCACAGTGAAACTGCAATTTAACTTACTGAATACGAAGGAAAATAACAGCACGCTTACAGGGCTGATACATCTGTGATAGTGTTGTAATACAAAAATAAAAAATCATGATGAGGTCTGCCTCAGTTTTGAGTAAATTATAAAGGCCTTGTTCAAGAAATGTGACATTTGGAAAGTGATATTGCTTCTGATTGTGGAGCCCTATTATTATTATTTCTGCTATTAAATTAAGTGCCATAAATTTAATAAAGAAAAATGCAAACATATATTTCAGTACGATGTGTTTTGGTTTCATAAGGTAAGCTAACTTCACCTATCATTTGAAGCTTTTTTATAGGTAAATACACAATCTTTTTTTTAATTAATTCTAAATAATTGTATGAATATTAAAATACTATTGAAAAGAAAACTAGGTTTTTTTTTTTTTTGCAATGACAAATGTTTGCAGTTTTCTCAAATTGTACATTTTGCTGATGTTTTGCAATAAATAGCATGTAAATAAAGCACAGATCCTGGTGTGCCATGAAATAAATCAGTTTAGTTAATTCCCTATGTTTTTAAAATAGATTCCCTTGTGGTTTTTTTCCCTTCATGCATTAAGTCAGATGAATAGTATTCAGGGTAAGCAAAATACTTGAAAAGGAAACAGTTCTCATGCTTTTCATTTTAAATGGAGCTAAAACATAAGATCTCATGGAAGCATGCAAAAAGTGTAACATGAACACTTTCCTGTTTTTACATGAGCTCTCGAGGAAGAAAATCTTCGAAGTGTATAACTGTGTTTTATAAGCAACTTATGTTGCCTTACCAGTATTATTATTATGAACTGTTAAAATGGCTGTGTAGAACCACTGAACTATTCTAATTTTTATTTTGTATATACTGTTGAGCATCGACACTGAGAAAGAAAAGGATCCCAGTTCTTAGAAAGCTAATGGTCTGAAGCAATTGTAAATACTGAGCCAAGCTGAAAAAGAAAACTTGAATAACACTGAAAAACTAATAAATTCTATTAATCCTGAATTGAAACTCACAATAAAATTTACATCTGGCTGCAGAGAGATAGGCAAGAGTGGTGTCTCCGTTGGCAGTCTCTTAGTTTCTTATTCGCTTAACTCACTGTAACAGCTAGCCTCAATAAAGAGACTTTGTGAGACTAGGAAATCATATTCTGACAGAACATGATTTTTAAAGTGCCATTTAATTTCTGATTAAAAATAAAAACAAACAAATAAAATACTTAATTGATTCTTCCTTTTGGCTCAGCTGGGAGATTTGGCAATGTGTCTAAGTCAGGTGTGGAAGCTTAGAACAGTTAGGATGTGATGATTCTGTAGTAAGGGTCTGTAGAAGAAAATGTTAGCATGTACCTTCCACAAAAATACATTTAACAAGTAATTCTGCACATTAAATGAGTTCTCATTGGAGAAAATGTCTTTTCATTCACGTCTATCTCCTACCTTCCACAGGTACCAGCAGCTTATCTAGGAAAAGCAGCTTCAGTTCTTGTCTCCCAAAATTACAGCTGATTGCAGTTAACAAAAAGTCAGTGGGAAGCTGCTTTAACCATACATTGGGCAGCTTAAATCTAAGGAACTGAAGTTGGAATAAGCCTTGATAGGCTTGTTACTATCTTGTGCTTTAAAAGCTTTTCTCTCAAACAATAGCATACACAGCTATTCTAAAGAGCACGGGACACTTCCCTCAGCAATTAGTGACAAGAAAAATACCTTTTGTTTAGTAGTGTGTTTTTTGTTGTGTTTTTTGTTAGTTTTTTCTTGATTTTTTTGTTTTTTTCTGTTTTTTTTTTTTTTTTTTTTTTTTTAAAGAAATAGATATTTTTGTGTAGC
>JAOTQP010000001.1:70790403-70851198 GCA_026413545.1 Cichladusa arquata
TTTTTTTCTGTTTTTTTTTTTTTTTTTTTTTTTTTTAAAGAAATAGATATTTTTGTGTAGCTGACTACCAGAAGAAAAATAGATGCTTTAATAATGCAAAAAATGCAGTTTTGCAATATTTGTACTCAAATCATTATCAGTGAAGTTACTGTAATGATTTATAAGATAGGATTTAAAATTTACTATAAGGATTCCATTCAGTTGGTACTGGTATACTTGGGTTGCTTTAAACAAGGCTGTAATTAAATCTATTGTAATTTCTCCAATTAAAGTAGAGGAGGGTAGTACCACCTTTGAGATTTTCTGTTGCTGGATCTAAACTCTTCGAGAAAGGCTGGATTGGTCTTGGGGAACAAAGGCAGAAGGAATAGTTAAAAAATAAGTAAACTTGGCAGCCAATGTAAATGTTTTCATTTGAAGAAGACACCCTTTTTTTTCACATGAAGGGAATTGTCAATAAATTTTTAATCAAAACTGCTTTTCTTTGGTTTGTTTTCTGGATGATTAATTCAGTAGCAGTGTCAAAATTTCTGTTTACTTTTACCTACTACTGATTAAGATAAAGGAATTCTAGATGTCAAATGAAACATAATTGTAAAGCATTTTGTAAATTCTGCAAAGTACATTTTTAGTTGGGACCAAGACTTGTGTTCATATTTTAAATAAAGTACATTTCACATTCTTAGTCTTGGAAAAATAAGTTTGTTTTAAAAATGAAAAAATTAATTTACCCTGTGTTTCATTTGAATACAAAAGCAGAAACAGACTGTTCAAAATGTATAAAGTTTATTCAAGGACTCAGTTTCCAATTCTTGCAATTTCCTTTTCCATAAAGCTATATAAAGATAGACAAATGCAAATACTAAAGGATTGTGAAATGGAAAAAAAAGCTCATGTTTGGGCAATCACCAGTGAAGTTTTTCTATCATTTTTCCATTGTGTAACAATTGCAACCAGTTGCCAGAACTGCTGTAAATAATCCTTTTTGAGGGAGTAATTATGCAAACAAATCAGTTCACTCTGCTGGTAGTGCTTTTTTTCTCTTCTCTGTTTGGATAATACTTTTGGAAATAAACTAGAGAACTGCATACTCTCACTGCCCTGTGCCATAATTTTCTGTTACTCTGTAACTATTTACTGAAGTTTGATTCAAGTAGAAACAGTCATTTTGAACAAACTATGTTGAGATTATTGAGATTAATTCAAATTGTAGCATCAGCTGATTACACTCTGGTAATTTTAGCATAAATTTTGTTTCTCTACTACCACACCTAAAAGAAAAAAAAAAAAAGGACAAGATGTTGCCAGTCATACTTTAAAAAATGTGCACAACTTCTATACTGGAACAATACTTCTGATGTCAGTGTTGTAGCATAATGAAAAGAAGAATGATATTTAAGCAATGAAAAGGATCACATTGGTGATTTGGGTGATGGCAGTGCTGAGGGTACAGCAGACCTCTTTAGGTTTTGGTACTACTCAGAAATCTCCTGTGAAATGAAGCAAGTCCTGAAGATTTATCTCCTGAAGAAAAGTGGTAGTTACTGCAGTATCTAAATGAAGTGCCATCCTACTTAATAGTGTTAGCAGCCAGGGGACTGCACCCTGATTTTCCTAGCTCTGTAGGGTCAGGTTATTCTTGCCTGGAAAGCCTCACTTCAATCCCTTGCTGTGAATTAACTGGCAAATCACATTTGAAAATGTGCCTCCAAAACAAAAGCTTAAAACGTGTAACTTAAAAGTGCTGTGCTTCTATTGTCAGCAGAACAAGCAGATTTTAACAATTTTGTAGTATCTGGCTATTATTTAGGGTGAATTATTTGTTTGATACTCCATGGAAGTGGGCATATGTTCCTTGATGTCAGAACAGTGGCTCAAATTTCTAAGGACTCAAGTCCCAGTTTTGCTGTTAATATTACACCTGTAAGAGACTGGTGACATTACAGTTCTCCAAGTTCCTTGTAGCAGCAGTTTTTAGGTATCCGGCACATGCAAGGGTATTTGCTGACCTTTATTTTAGTATTCGTACTTTCTATCCAATGAGTAAGCTAAGTCTGCTTGTATTTTGGTTTGTAAAAGCTTGTGCACAGAGGTGGGGCCACTTAAACTGACTTTAAAGAAATACTGAAGACAAGTTTCTGTTAAAATGTGCCTCAGCTGAGAGCTTAGCTGTAGAGACAGATATAGTCAAGAGATACAGCTGTGGAAATAAACATTTTTTTCTTTATAGCCAACAGCCTTGGACTCACTCCTGAAGACAGGAGTGAGTGAGTGATTCTAAGCCCAAGAAAAGGGATTTCAGATATGGAAGATGTGTGGCTTCCTACATCTCCTTTAGGCAGTGTGACAGCAACTGGAGCACTCTCCAGGTAATGTAAACCTTGCTTAAGCTCACCTCGAGTGTTTCCTACTTGCACTATTGAAGCTCTTTGAGCATTAATTACTGAGGGCTGTGTCCTGCTGCTGAAGGGCAGTTTCAGTTCTGTACATCAGACTCTAGGAGAAATTGCAAAGGCAGCCCTTGAAGCAGGGACTGCCCTGGGCTTTACCACAATATTAGTGGAAAATGTTAACTGGGACTCTTTCTCAGCTCAGGTTTTTGTGTGTACCTGGAGATCTCACCTGAGTGTTGGTTTTCTTCCTATGTTCACCAGAGCCAAAGTAGCAAGTTTTTAAAAAGTTAGTAGTTATTTTGTCCTGATTCTTCTGTTTTAAGGATGATGAATATTTTTTTTCCAAAGGTGGGTACTTGTGGTTTACTAACACTATGGGTTAAAATCCTTCTGTAAATAGACACCAAGGCACTGTGTGATAGCTCCTTCCTGGATAGTATAATCATAAAGTATATACAAAACGGCATCAAAGGAATTAAAAATCCATGAGGTTTAAACAACAGACTACTAAATACAAATCTTGCTACCCAGAGGTGTGCAAACAATTTATTTGTGTTCAGTGCAACACCATACAGGGGAACAGGTCTGCAGTTGTGTTTCTTTACAAGACCAATAAATGGTTTGTCAGCTCTGGTGAGCATTTATTTTGTATCCAAAGTCCTAACGTAAAAAGTAATAGCAGTTTTACTCTCTCTGTTTGTGATGCAGTCCCACTGTGACAGGATCAGAAATAGCAGTCAACAGGTGCAGACAGAAATGAAATATTCCTCTTAATTGAAATCTGTAGGCTGCATAAAAGGATTTTTTTCCCACTGCCCAAATAGTTCCTTGTGCCAGACAATCTGAAGACACTTGTTTTTTTCTTTTTACTAGTCCAGCTGGCACAACAGATTGCCTTGTTGAATTAGCATGTCCTAAAATAAAAAAGGATTAAAATGAATATGACGGTACAGGCAGTAGAACAAACAATTGCTATTATAAAACATAATAACATATTTCACTGTTGTATAGTGAAGGGATTTGAGACACAGAGAGGCCTTCATGACTTCTGGAGCATTTTGCATTAGTTATTTTTATATGAAACCCAGTAAGAAGCAAATCAGCATATGTGTTGCCAAATTAAAATAGAAAGCTATTAGCAAATTAACATATTTTACACAGAACTTATACAAATACCACGTTTTTCTATCTTGTGTTATTGCAAGAACAAAATTGCATAGACCATTTGCTGGCACTTTCTGAATTCTCCAAATAATGCTTTGTCTTACAAATAATTCAAGTAGTTCCCTCAATTTAATTTCACCCACTAATACAGTAAGTGTTTTACATGTAGTGAGAGGAAAAACCCACGGATCTCAAAAATATGAACAATGACATAATCATCTGAATAATAGTTCAGCAAGGAAACATATTTGTTTTATTTTTTTATGCTCTTTGTAAGGCTGTTTTCCAAGTGTTACTGACAAAACTTAATTAGATTCAAGTCATTCTTCTGAAGTGGAAATGTCGTTTGTGCTCTTCTTCCCCTTACACCCTGTATTCCAGAACTGTAGATGCAGATTTGTTTCCTAAATTGTAAGTACTTTGTTTTTAAAATGCCGAAAAATACGCTTTCAGTAACGCCCTTTAGGAGTAATACCAAACTCGGATGCGCGGGGTGCCTCACTGGCAGACCCGGCTGTATTCCTGGCAAGTGGAGCCCACGCCGGCCACTGACAGGTAGAGCTTTCCATCTGGGCACACGCAGATTTCATAGAGCCCCTGGGAAATCCCGGATCCACCCCTCGCACCCTCGGGCAGCTTGGGCAGCCGCACAGTTTCGGCATCGAGCAAAAGCTGTTCGGGGAAAAAGCAGGACAAATGGGGTTGTTAGAGATAATAAAGTAAAAATGTGCCATGAGGCAAGTTGAATTTGTCCAGGCAGAGGCTTAAGAATGGCCTTTTACACAGGACTTGTTGCATAGAAAGCTTCTCTGAGCCCTAGGCTCTTGGCAGACAGAAACAAAGGACAGGAACAAGCTGGTGCTCACTCTCTTCTTAGCAGAGAACTGGTGAAGTTCAACAAGGCCAAGTGCAATGTCCTGCACCTGTGTTGGGGCAATCCCCAGAATGGATACAAGCAGGGTGATGAATGCATTGAGAGAAGCCCTGAGGAGAAAGAAGTGGGGGTATTGACAAATGAAAACCTATGTATGAGCCAGCAATGCACACTCACAGCCCAGAAAATCAATCACATCCTGGGATGCAACAGGAGCAGCGTGGTCAAGGGCAAGGGAGGGGATTCTGCCCCTCTGCTCTGCTCTGCTCTGCTCTGCTGAGACCCCACGTGCAGTGCTGCATCAGCTCTGGGGCCCCCTACAAAAGAAAGACATGGGCGTGTTGAAGTGAGTCCAGAGGAGGGACATGAAGATGCTCAGAGGGATGGAACATCTCTCCTATGAGGAAAGGCTGAGAGAATTGGGATTGTTCAGCTTGGAGAAGAGAAGGCTCTGAGGAGACCTCATTGCAACCTTCCAGTACTTAAAGGGGGCCTACAAGAAAGCTGAGGAGGGACCCTTCATCAGGGATACTGGTTTTAAATTGAAAGAAGATAGATTTAGATTAGGTCTAAAAAATAATTTCTTGCAGTGGTGAGGCACAGAAACAGGTTGCCCAGAGAAATTGTGGATGACTCATCCCTGGAAGTGTTTAAGGCCAGACTGGATTGAGCTCTGAGCAGACTGGTCTAGTTGAAGTGTCCCTGTCCACGGCAGGGGAAGTTGGAGCAGGATGATCTCTGAGGTCTTTTCCAGCACAATTCACCCTGTGATTCTAAAGTAAGTGGCAGGGTCCCTGTCCACACACAGAACAGCAGGACACAAGCACTGCTGCTGGACCCAGGTCTGTCCTGGCCTGAGTGCTGAGGCTCACTGCAGAGCCAGCTGTTTGAGGATGGATGTGGGCTGGTCTGTCCTTCCTCTGTGGAAGAACTGGCACAGTACAGCCTTGCAGAGGGGATAAATAGGCAGCTGCATGTTGCCTCCTGTTAATGATGCACGCAGAACTTCATTCCTAAATTTTGCCACTCTGGGGTTGTGTTTGCTCTGAGCCAAGGTGCCTGGGAGTCACTGTGCTAGTGGGGAGTTAAACAGTATCCAAGTTTTATTAGAAAGCATCTCTCTAAGCTTATACAACATTATGTCTGTTGGTAGTACTATTTACATAAAATTTTGTTGGCACTAATAATTTTAATATCCTGCCACCTAAAACCTGAGGAATTAAATTAACAGAACTTGAAAAAAAGACTTGAGGTTATAGTCACACAGAAGATCAACCACAGTTAAGGAAAGGAAGGGCTTGTACTCACCACGCCATCACTGCTGTGTAGTTTGATATCCATCTGGGAAAGGGCTTCAATATTCCCAGCTTGTGCTTTGATATTAATTCCTCGTGGTGCATCCATGCTCAAAGATCGAGTTGGTGATTCCAGCCTAAAAGCAGGAGCAGGAAATCAGACAGTAGCATAATCTCATACATTCCTTTATCTTAGAAAAATAAGTAAACATTGAACAAGCCCTTGCAGGCTCTTGCTTGAAGTCATATAAAAGATGCAGCCTCCCTTTTCTTCAGGCAGACTTGAAAAAGGAGGCAGCTATCTTAAAAACCAACAAAGCATCCCAAATGAAAATTCTAGATTAATTAATAATACAAATGCAAGGTATTATTTCATACACAACTGCAGATTATTTCAGTACAACAGTAACTTAATCTATTAACCTGAAACTCAGTTTTACATTAGTTAGTTTCAATTTCTTTTCATTTTTGACATAATAAGACATTGAAATAAATACAAATAATACAACCTGGAACTTTTTTTAATCTATGAGATTTTTGACACTACATTAGTTGGACCAAGATTTCACTCAGTGTGTGTGCGTGTGTGTGTGTGTTGTTTAACTAGATGACATCTGAAACTTAAAAACTGTTAATTTGAAATAAAAATTATACTCCCTGTATAACAAGCAGGGAGTTGCAAACCCTGCAGTGCCACAAGATGGCAGGAAGGCACTGTATTATCTAAGTAATCACCTCGTCAGATCAGCTGTGTAGGAATAATGATTTTTATTTTTCAAAGAGATAAGGCCTCGTTTCTTCAGAATTTTGGTATCATTTCCATATAAAGTAGCAGGGTAGAAGTATAATTAAAAATCATGAGAAGAAAAGAAAAAGCCCAATCCTAGTAACAAGCTGGGGATTATGTTCTTTTGACCATTACCTAGAACTGCTGCATCTGGAGGCACTGCAGGATCAGAATTGTTACCTATTAGGTTTTGATCATGAATATTTGCTCACCCTTCCTGATGACACCAGCCAACACTAAACAGGTGAATATGAAGGCTAGAGAAAGTGAGACAACTGCTGGTCCCTGTTCACAGCTGTGCTATCTTTCCTATTCCCTGGACACATACCACAGAATGTGGGCTGCATCCACGCTGCAGAACACAGACACACTTGCTCCCAAGCCTGCATGTTCCCACTCACTGTTTTCTAGAAATGTAGAGGGCTGTGTGTGTGTGTAAGCACCCCCAGCAGATGCTGTGCTGGCTCCACTGGAGCTCCACGGCTGTGGAGTGCTGTGGCACTGGAAGCTGTGCCCAAGCAGGTCCTTTACTGGGAATGCATTGTGTAGTGAGTCCAGACTCTGACTGCCATTCATTGGCAGGAATTAACTGTCTAATTTACTGAGACTCTTTCAATTCTTCCTTTTCTTTTTGTTTTCCTGTTCCTTCATTAAAACCAGGAGATAAAATAAGAAAATTTGGGCATGTGAGAAAGCTCAGTTGTATCTTGGAATTCTGAAGAAGCTAAATCCAGCTGATAACTTAAAACCTAAATCCATGATATCTAAGCACAGTCACCGAAACTTCATTTTTTAACCTCAAATCTGAAAATAGCTCAAGCAATATTGGCTTATCACTGCTGGCCAGAGTTAGCAGAAGATTCTATCTTCTCTGATCTTCAAAGGTCTCTTCCAACCCAAACCATTCTATGACTTCATGTTTCTATGATCTGCCTCCCCCTGACACCTCTGGGGTTTATCACCTTCAATTAGTTTAAACTCCAGACTGATAAATAAATAAAATACTAACAATGACTAAATGCATCATGGCCCCATATTGAGGCCATATCCACAAAAAAATTTGAAGCCTCATTCCATGAATCTGAGACAGCACAAACTTCAGTCATGATCATGCTGCATACCAGGGCATGAGTATGAGTTCGTTCTGCATCAGATAACCAACATAGTATTGTAATCTTTATTAAGTAGTGTTTGGTATTTAACAACTTTTGTATAAATTTTTGCTTTAGATCTCTAGATTTAGACCTCTATGAAATAGAAAATCAGTTCTTCCCTGAGTGATTAATGTGGGAGGTCTGCTTCATGGGAATATTTTTCAGTGCACATTAGTATGCATTATATACTGAAAAATTAAACAAAGTTTCTATTTTCAATCTTTTAAATTTAATATATTTTCATAAGTTAGTGCCAAGGTAGTTGAGTATAAATAACTTTGCCATAGTTTGTCTCGACAAAAAGCTTTAAACTCTGAAATAGCTCATGTTCTTTCATAAAGCATTTCACCTACATAAGGAAACTATATGTAGGCATAAATTTTTATTTTTAAACTCCATCAAATATCACAAGACAGCAGACTGGGACAAATTTCTGAGAGTATATCAGACCTAGAGTTTAAAAAGCAATCAAACACAAGAGAAATATTTCTTACTCTTTACAAAAATGCTGGCATGAAGCCTACAGACTTCAGAAGCACTTAGATTTATGATATGACATAGACATAATTTAAATTACATTGGCTATATTAATCACAAAGCTAAATTTCTGCTGTTTATACAGGTCCTATTTCTAGATTAACTCAGCCTGGATTTGCCTAATTAAGCACGTCATTGAAGCTTCCTGGCAATGCAAACTGTCGTGACTCAGTAATGTGAACTGTAATATGTGAGATTCTAGCAAAGGCAAGAGTCAATAACACTAATGATGCATTTCTTCCTACAGTATTCAAAGGTTCAATGTCTGAAGTCCAGATGTACTCAAAGGGAAATGGGGACCTGGTGTAGAAACAGCCTGAGTTGAACTTTGACTTTGAATGTCCCTTCTCAGTGCCCACATTGACGTGCATCCCTCAGGTGTCCTGGCACAACAGGAATTCAGTTTGTTTGCAAATGATGGAGGGTGCTTGGAGAGTAAGAGAGAAGAAATTAATTGTCTTAGAGTTTTTGGTCACTTTATAGTGCTTGAATTTGTGCATTAGAATGATGAGGGAATATACTGTTGCTAGTCACTTTATCTTTATTTTATTTTAAACTTACAGACACATAAATTGCATTTAAGAGGATGAAGTGAATGATCTTTACTATCTAGGGGAATTAATCTATGTAATCTGCTGTCCTAAATGTGACATCTGTCACAGCCTCTATCTCACTTGGGAAGATGGATTCTATACTTACAAGTAGCTTCTAGGTACTGTGGTAGCTGCCAGGGTCAATTAGCAACGGGTGTGGTGCAAGAGAAATTGATCTGGGCAGCACAACATTTGATGCCAAGGACCTGACAGCCCATTATATGTGTCCTGAGGAGTACTCTGGACTAGCTGTTGCCAACTGGATGCCCAGAAATGTTGGACCACATTAGGTGTCCTCTAAGAGATCACAGCTTTCAGATCAGTTTAACACAAATGTCACCCTGTCCATGTACCCCAAACAGTTCCACAATGAAAATCCAGATGTGGAGAGCTCAGCCCATTGGGAGATTTCCCTCAGCAGCATGTTTCTAAAGACACTCAAGCAGACACACCCACAGATTGTAAGGCAATGCAAGCCTCACCTGGGCCCACGTGCAGAATAGTTACTCTGCCTTGCTCCCTTTCACCCCAACCCCTGCAGCCTGAGAAGCCGCACCACATCAGCTTATGAAAGGCAGAGAAGGGTGAGGGAATAGGTGGTCCCTGGTAATAATTTACTGCTGTCATTTGCTGGATATTGTTTCTTCATAGTCCATTGCAACTAAAGCTATTGATTACAGCAAAGATAATATTTTCATTGCTGTCTTCTTACTTGTTGGTAAGAGTTCCAGGAGTCCACTATACAGTCTTGTCTGGCTGCCAAAGAAATCTGGTGCTGAGCTGTGCTAAATAACTCATGAAGGACTGTGTGAAAAATATTCTGAGGGAACCTCGATAGCATCCAGGCTCTGAAACCATCCCAACAACCTAAAGGTTTGGAGATTTCCCTTTTCCTGAGCATGTTGCTAACTCGTGCCAGATCACCAGAAATTGCTTGGTTGGCTGCTAGGGAGGATGTGAGGGCAGTGACAGCCTGCAGCAGTTCTGATAAAGAAGCAGATGGCACTGCCTGTGCATGCTGCAGGAATATTGATCTCTTTTTTCATCCTGGTCTGGCAGGAGTCAGAAGGATACCTTACAGATCTTGTAAGTAGCCCAAGGCACTAGAAAGCTGGTTCTAGGACTGAAGAAAGAGTACCACAAGTTTCCTACCACAGTTTGGAGTTGCTTGACCCTTAGAGCAGGACAGAGGAACCACCTTGCTCTTGGGTAATTGTTTATCCTTTCCTTCTGACCTTTCTGACCTTTCCAGCTCATGAGTCATCATCTCTCCTGAATTCAATGGGAAGAGAATTCCATGGTATGACCTTAGACAGAAATTGCCCATCTGTATGTGTTCTTCCCAGCACCTATCTAAGGAAGATCAGGGTTACTGTAACAGGACTGAACAGGTCTGGAATCAACACCACCTATAATACTGTGGTGCACTCAGAAACTGTACATCCCTGGAAGTGTCCAAGGTCACGCTGGACAGGGCCTTGAGCAACCTGGTCTAGTGGAAGGTGTACCTGCTTATGACAGGGGGTTGGAATCAGATGATCTTTAAGGCCCCTTGCAACCCAAACCATTTTGTGACTCTATGATCAAAACATCTTTTTCACATCATCAGGTAAGGAAGAGACCCTTACACCCCTTTGGTGTGCAAAAAGAAATCCTGCCTTGAACACGTGCCCCAGAATTCATCTGACTTTGTAAAGGCCAAAGGGGAACAGAAATTAAATTATGCAATTACTAGAGGTTCTGGAGCAAAGGATAAACAGAAAAGGGTAGAAATGAAGAGGGAAAAAAGAAAACACATGAGGGGAAAAGGGGAAAAAGGAAAATCTTTAACCTGTCAAAGAACTAATGTTTTGAAAGGCAAAAAAGCAACCTAGAGGATTCTGTGGGCTTAATTGGCCTTGGTTCTCTGTAGATGTCTGCTCTGAGCCCTGCTTTTTAAATTCATGTTAACCTTTAAAAGGCAATAGCAGTATATTGACTTTTTGATTAGTCTGAAAGCAGTCTAATTCCCCAGCCATTCAGCTAGACATTGTAAGAGAGTAAACCATAGGCAGAGCATGCACTAGTCACACAGGAAAAAGAGATTGTCAGCATTTATTTACGGTGCAGTATCCACAATTTCAAACTGTAGCCTTTCTTTAGGAGGAAGCTGGATTCCTATTGACATGAGCTGAGCAAAACTGGGCTGGAGCTAGAGGTGGAGAGTGAGCAGCAGGCATAGAATAATGGCTGCTGCCAATCCTCACCCATATTCCCTTATCTCCCAGCAGCTTGCTGTTTTGAGGTCAGGTGAGTGGGGAGGGTGAACAGGATGTAGCAAGAAGAACATGATTACCCAAACTTGAGGATCTTGGTGTTCTGCCTTGTGGCTTTTGTTAGCTTGCCAGAAGGTCCAAAGGCAAAGAAGGACAAAACAACAGGACTGAGATCTGTCTCAATATATGCCTCATTTCTGTATTTTGTAAAAGCATTTTCCTTGGAACAGCTCCTAAAATTACATCTCCTTGCAAAGAGGAAAAATGAGTTTCACAGCATATTCCAGCTACCATATCTATCTTAAGGACACGGAAGTATCAGTATTCAACAGTAAACTGTGGTAGCTCTGACTGAATGTCAAAGAATAGAAAATACTAATGACTCATTAAATCTTCTTCCCTGATCAGTTTCTGTGTAATGGAAATATAACAGTTACTTAGTCAAGCCTCAGCACAAAATTCTGATTTGACATAACTTCTATAAATCTTTCAAATGCTGACTGATTTTTCTGTCTAAAATGTCCCATTTTGCATCACACCTCTTGAATTCCTTCATTTAGAAGTGGAATAATTACTTCCCACCTAGATGATATTGTCTTCCATATTGCCTTCGTTCACTTTGATATTCTAAGTCTGAACTTCACTGAACTAAACTAAATGAAACATAATGAGAAGAATTGACTGAAAAACTGCATCCATTTTTCCTTGTCAAGCCCATTAGTTGGTCAATGGTTATAATCTATTGCCCAATTTTTTGTAGCTTAGTTCAAAAAAATCATTTTCCAAGGATGGCTGCCTCCGGGAGTTGTCTGAATTAGGAGGCACATTCTGTTTCAGTATGACTAATGTCAATATCTACAGCTCCTATACACTGAACACTAAGTTAATTTATTATTTATGCCACAATGAAATGTAATATGCAAACCAGCATGTTTTTAATGAATCAAAATTTAACAGCAATTATCTTAAAATTTATAAAAAGAACATTTAATAATTTTTCTACCAAATGAATCTGGCTCTTCTGTTGCAAAAAAATCTACAGGAAAACTTAAGAGTAACATGAGATAGCTTAATATTAAAACTGTGCTTTCAATTTAACTATACCAAAATTATTAACTCAAATAAAGTTTTTGTGCCAGTAATAAAAAAGATCACCAGTCCCTTGTGAAAATACAGAAAAATTGTCTGATAATACTGTAAGAAAACACATAGGGTACAAGTTTCAGAGAATTCAGAGAAACATACTATGAAAATATCTGTTTAGAGGCAAATGTATGTACACAGGAACTCCATTAGAGAAATTCATTTGGCTGGAATATAAGCAGCTGTTCATAAAGCACCTAATTTTCCCAGAAATTCTGAAGCTTTAAAAACAAAATCTTCATTGACTCTATGCTGTAACTTAAAGACTATAAAATGATAGAGCAATCTGTTCTAATATGATTCTAAAAGTAACCTTTTTTTTCTTGATTCTTCTGCTTATTTCTTAAATGCATTATTGAAAATGTCATTTTGGAAGGTCCATCATTTTGCCTCCAATCACTTGGGGAAGTCTCAAAATGTGCTGTGCTTTGCTGACAGCTTGTAACACCTCTGACCTCTGAAAATAGACAGAAATGTACCTTGTAATGCACTGAAACATCCCAAGTACTTTCATAACAGCAGAACTACCCTGAAATAACTACACAATGCTGTAGTAGGCTCTATTTTTTCTGGTAGTCTTTCTCAGGACAATCATGTTCATGCACATAGACAGTCAGTCCTAAAGTGTGAAACACAAGCAAGTCATTACTAATAGCAGCACAGGACTTCTGTATGGCAGGTGTAACACTGCTGCAGGATCCTTTCCTTCAGGTTTATTAGACTCCCCTCCCAGAGGTCTGTGTTGGTAAGCACAGGAGCACTTCATTACTCAACCATTTCAGGGCTGAGTTCTCATATCTGGAGGGCAGAAGAACCTCACTGAACCACTTGCATATTTCCTTTTCTTCTAACTCTTGGGAAGGAGTTTTCATCATACACAACACAGCTGGGCTTATTGATCTTGGCTGGAATGAAGGGGAGTCATAGTGAAAACCAAGAAATCAGATCACAAATACTCACTAGGCTCAAACAAGCAACCTATAGGGAATGCATTTTCTAAAGCTAAAACATCTTGTAATGACCTTTTGGAATATTGAGCCACTGCAGTAATTGATCTTAGACTTTATGCTTTCTATGTTAAGACAATCATTGTGTGAAAATAAAATAATAATTAATCAGATTCTATTGTAAATTTAATTTTTCATAGATAAATTAATCAATCTATCCTTATTTATTCCTGTATTTAAATAATTTTATCCACAGACTTAATACAAGCTTATAGATCAAACATTTTGGATATGGAATCAAGTCTGTTACGTGCCCTACTGGTGCATCAGGGTGTTTTACATATTCCAACATTAGAGTGCAGGACCCAGGAAACCAACCTGGATTGTGTTCCTCTAGTGATGCCTGTGCTAAGGACTCTATGAAAGAAAAGCACTAACACTACAAGGTTTTCATCCTCTGTTGTGCTTCAGGCTGTGGGCAATCTGATGACTCCAGATTACAAGAAAAGAGAGATTGTGCTATTTTCCTGATACATATTCAAGTATTCATAAGCTTTAAGAAACAAGTCAGTTACAGGAGGACATTGGAGATGAGTGTGCAGTGTAGGATAGAAAACCAGAAAAATGTTCAAAACAAGAATTGCAGGAGCCAAGGGAACAACTGTAAAAGATAAAAAAAAATATAAATGCAAATACATGGGATGCATAATTATCAAGATCAGTATAAGAAAGAAGTCTGAACTTGATGAATAAGATACAGAGAAGGTTTTCAAGGAAGAAGAGATTCAGAAACTTGATAGCAATGAAAACACTTAGACTGTATTTGAAATTCTCTTAGTCTTTAGTGAGTATCAAACAACCATGGATTTTTACCAACTAAGAAAGGATACTTCTTTTAGGTAAATATGATGGTGTCATGACTTTCCTGAAAAGAAAAAGTCAGAGCATGGCTGGGGCCTTCGAGCTAATTATTAGCTTGGAAGAACTCATTACCTCATGCCTGATGTCAAACAAGAACCAGTAATTGGCAGCATTTTTCTAATCCTAGTCACACAGTTATATAAACTATGATTAGCAATTTACATGAATTTATAAAATAGTAGGTTCCAAGTGGAATGCCTTTATTCTGCAATTTGAATATTTCCCAGCACAGTGCTCATTTCTTATGAATTTTCATTTCTTCAGACCTTCACCAAACATGGTATAGTTGGCAAGTTGCACAATTCCTAAATAAATGCCATTGATCCCCTGTGCATCCTTCCAAATTAATAGAAAGAAAAAACTAGTGCTAGAGCACAATTAATCTGCTCTGTTTTATGTATCTCTGTAAAATGTCCTCACAATACCTCACAAAAGTGATGAGATGAGGTGCAGGTATCTGCATCTAGATGTTCAAATAAACTGAAACAACTCCACCTGAACATCTGCCCACACAGTTGTAAACCGCCAGGACCATGCTCCAGGAATATTAGTTTCTGTGTGGGTGGCATGTGGGAGGATCCCTTTCCACTCCAGTAAATGAATGAATGAATGAATGAATGAATGAATGAATGAATGAATGAATGAACAAATGTTTGATTTTGCTTGCAGAGAGAAGAGTATTCGAAACCTGGATGGATATCTGAGATGCATCTGCTTATTCTGGGCACACAGAAGTCCTCTAGCTTTGGTCTCTGCTGTATGAATGCAGCCTAAATACGTAACAGATGAATGATAACCAGGAGTGTGTGCTGAACCATCAGCTAAATCACATACATGAACAATGAAGAAATCATTTAGAATCAGCAAAAATTTTAGGCACGTGCAGATGAAGAGGTGTCTGTACATTTTTAGATTTTAGCCCTACTCCATATGCATAGGAACCACAGTTGATTTTTAAATAAATAAATCTACTGGGATTTTTAAAGCTCATTTTGCCTTTTGCTAAAAATGATCAAGGATAATGATCAAGGGCAGAACCCCAAGGCATTGCATTCCTTTTGTGTGCCATTCTTAAATATGGGAAGTACCTGCTGCTCTTGAAGGTGTCAGCTGGTCTTTTCTTCAGCATACTTTCCTTTCCTTTAATTAAAATAAAAAATTCTTATCATACTTTTATTTCTTGAAATAGCCTGTGTTCCAAGTTAGTTCTATATTTATGTTGTAAATCTGAAATGCGTGGCAGCAGATGATTCCAGTAAAGCTCAGTTATGAGATTCTGGATTCAAGGGAATTGTTCAGCATAAGCACAGCAAGCACTAACATTGCTTATGGCTTAGGGGGGATCTCTGTGCACAAGCACAATTACAAAGCCAGATTTGAATAATAGATGTTTCTAGCTCCCAAGGTTTTGGCTAACAGATTTTTTTTTTAATGTAAGCCACACAAAAGAAGTGTTCAAAGTTCTAGGACAAATTAATTTATATGTTCTCTTAAAAAAAGAATAAAACAGTTCCCAGTTTTAATGGCACTTTCAAAAGGCTCTAAAAGCAATTTAAAACAACATTTATAAAGTATTCCAAAACATATGATTCCAAAACTGTGATATAATTATCACAGTGTACTTATTTGTTTACTAGTTCTCCATCCATTTTAAATATTGAGGTGTTTTTTCCTGTTCGCCCACTGTCACTCAATGCAGAGCTGCTGAAGGAATGAAGACTATAGATAAGACTGAGATATGATTAAAATAGAAGCTTCTCTCAAGGCTGACAGTTGTGATGAAGAGTGGTAAGAGCTAATTCAAAAGAGGTCTCTGTGATGACCTCAATTTTATGATGTGCTGACTCTCCAGGTAATTAAAAATGACCAATGCCTTAGTGAATGTGATTAAATCTGGCACATCACAGATGTTTCCAGCATAGCTATCTTTCTCAAATTACTTTAATGATATTATAAAATAATGTCTTGTATCATAAAATTTTAATCTCATATAATAACAGCACTTGCATCATTGTTGTAAAAAATAGGGTTAGCATTTTCCTTATGAGTAGTTTCATAAAATTATCTTCCAGGCTGAAATTTGCCATGCCTTTCTTTTATACATATCTCAAGCAATTTTTTATTTAATATGCTGAAACATAGCAAGATTTCAAGTAACTGGAGTTCTTCAGTACATGCTGCTCATAGTATCCACATGTTCTCCATGAAAACAAGCACTCAAGTGAAGAGGCTTTGCTGAAAAGCAGGTCATACCCTTTCCTTCTTGTGTTAGTACAGGGGCTGAATGTGCCACACTGTCACCAGATTCCTCACAACTGCACTATCACAACTGTGCACACAGTCTGAGGGAGAGGGGAAAGAGGGAGCAGTGATGGTGTACACGTGCAATGCATCTTGGAAAAGTTACTCTTACCAGGAAATGCTTCTTTTTCCTTTTTCCAGTGCTTGTCACACCCACATCCTTATGGTGGGTGTCTCCTGTTTCATGCCTCCTCCTCCTTTCTCTTGATATATGTGCAGATAGGTATGTAGGTGAAAGATAATGTAAGGGATGATTTGCTCAACTCAGTATTACAACTTGGGTCAGTGACAGCACCAGCAGCCCTACAGATAGGGCTCCAGGTGGTCACCTGCAAGGTGGTGTCTAAAACTGTGACAATCACCAACAAAGTTTTCACAGTGGCTCGTGCTCTGGTGGAATATGCTGTAATTACTGATGACAAGTTCACTTTAGCAAACTCACTGAACAGTCTGACATTGTCAGACACCCAACTCAACAGGTGCATTAATCATTACAGCTTTGCTCTTTGTGCTACTGACATAAGCAGCCATGGAAAATACTTAAATGACTGCCTCATACAAGCAGCAGAAACAACTTCTATTGGTTTTAATGTGTTAAGTGACATCTCTGAAAAATTGAGGCTTTAGGAAGAACATCAGCCATATGACTGGAGCAAATGAAAATCATTTATGACAGTTCTTGCAAAACTCTTTTCACTTTAAGACTTACATTTACAGGTAAAATCACAGCTTACAAGACAATCAGATGTGATGTAATACACAAGACTTTGCTAAAAGAGTTTTTTTAAAATATCCAAGTCAGAAAAGTATCTGAAAAGATGATCAACATGATTCCCCATACTATCTAATCCTTCTAAACTACACTTTTTTACACATTTGAGTCCATCAAATGAATGGAAAGAAATTCTTTAAAGCTTCCAAAAGACATATTTGATGGTGTTCTAAGTTAACCTGATTATATGTATATGAATGCAAATTTATATCTAGCAAATTAAGGCCAGGGCTCATAATATTACACTGCAGTAGAAATATCTCACTAGTCAGGGAGCAGAGGTGCCTTGCAAACACTGAATCATAACCTTAGTCTTACTTTCTATTATGTAATTCATTCTCTTCTGACTGACTGGGCTTTTGATTTACATAATGAATGCAAATCAAAATGACTGTACGTCAATTGGTTAGATGGTATTTTTGGGCAATTAGCATGTAAGCATTAGTATTACAAATATGATTAAACAATTATTTGGCAAATGTTTTTCCCCTGGTTGGCTTCTATACATTTCTCTAGATTTCCTTCATAATTCTTAGTCATACAACCATAAAACTGCACAAATTCGGTTTCCAGCTTTCTCTTGGTCTTATTAACCATAACAAATACTTCAAAGTGCAAAAGGAAAAAATAATATGGGGACTGGAAAGGATAAAAATAAGACTTCAGAAAAAATCTGAGAAAAGTAGAAGCCGTAACTCCATCAGTAGAGTTATTGGATGCCACAGAAGAGATGTAAGGATATATGTCAACAATGAATATATAGACAGGGAAAAGTCTACCATCAGTAAAGTAATTTACCCTAACCAGATACCTAGAAGCCATACAATTGGCCTTCAAATTATCAGTATTCTGTAACATGTCAGTTACATACCAGTAAATATATACTTCTATGCTTTTAAGTGTCGGACAGGTATTTCACTTAGATATAAAACAGCGCTTCTTAAATTACACATTGAAAGTTTTATTTAATGCCAGTATTATACATTTGTTTAGAATACATTAGTTTCCCTGGGGAATACTGAAGTATTTTCAGTATATACCCATAAACCATTACATATACCCATATTCTGATAACACATATCTCTCTGCACATTTATAATCATACTCTGACAAAAGTTGACTCTCTGAAACAGTGATATTATTCCTGCTATAGTGCTTTGCAAAATCAAGAGTAGTGGAATGATGCAGATTATTCTGATCTTGGATGTAAACCTTCAGCTAAAGGACTGTCAGAATGCCACAGGCTGAATGTACTAAAGGTGATTTCCCACAGAATATGTACTCAGAAGGCACAGTTGCTGCTGTCAGACAGCCATACATGGCAAATATGAGAACACAGACAGTACTAATTCATAAGCATTATATTCACTATTCATAGGATACAGTTAGTTAATAAATGGAAAAATGCCACATTCGTAGGCACATTTTTGTAAATTCGGGAAATGCAAATGCTCAGCTCAGAAACATTGTTTTGAGATTTAAAGAGTTTTGCTGATCCACTGTTTTGCCTTTAAAAAACACAAGCCATGTAGATCACAAGAAGTGAACGGTATCACAATGACATAAACATCGGAAGAGGCTAAATCCAGTACTTAAGTTGGAACCTGGGGAAAATATGACTTTTAGGGAACTGTTACAAATGTCTCTGTCTACATAATCTATGTCCAGTAGTTGCTGTTACAGATTTTGGACCCACATTTTGCATCACAATGTATGTATCTAAACATGAGCTTTCCTAATTCTGTTTAAATGTGGATTTTTCTGGGAAGCAAGACACCTGTTTTCTATTAAAACTTTACTGTGATCCAGTTACATAGGTGTCAGCTAAATAAATTCTTGGGAAGCCTCAGGAGACCGGACTGAGGCAAGTTCTCAAGGTGCCAAATACACACTAAAGTCCAATGCCTCATGAAGAGCCATGGAAAAGACTACAAAACAGCTTGGTAGGAATAAAGAGCTGGATTGTGGCAATCACTGACATATTTCTGTTCTCACTAATGACAATTGTCTGTTTTCAACCAGGTGCCTCCTCAGTGGTATTTGTCTGGGAGGGCTATTTCCTGGATATATCCAAACCTCCCTGTTGACTGTAAACATGTCATTGAGACGTCTGTCAGACACTTATTACATGCAAGGCCCCATTTTTAGATTTCCACCTGATCCTAAAGTCTTAACAAATTTTGTAAATGAAAACTACGCATCTTATTTAGATAGAAGAAGTCCATTACAGGTATTAAGAGTAGGCAATGTCATTTTAAACTTAGGAAAATGACGATCTTGAAATGTAGACTTTGTTGTTTTAATTCTTCCGACCAATTGGAAGCAAGTGCAAGCACATTTCCTTTTCTTTATGAGTGAGTCAAAAATTTGATCTTTTAGACTGAAAAAGACTCTATAATTTTCCTTGAAATTACAAATGAAAAGACAGTCACCGACCACAGTATAATTGCATCGCTCTGTCTCAGTAAGTTAGCTATAAAAAGATACATTCTAGCACACATATCTCTTTGTTTCCAGAAAAGCAGTCTATCTCGAAATTTGGCATTTGGACAAGAAAGCCAGCAGAATGTCTAATTCAGAGGCCATTTGTGCCAGCTTTGTTTGAAATCCTGCTCTAAATCTGAATGTCAGAGAAAGAACGTGGCCCCTGTTCATATGACACAAGCTGAAAAATTACGAGCATTAACAGCTCTCCAGTCAGCTCCTTGAAACCTGCAACTCCACTTGTAGTGGATGGGGCTTTTCAAAACACTATTCCCCACATTTAATGCTGCAGACCACAGCACCTTATAACACATTCATCCAGCATATCACATCCACATGGCACAGCACAACCACTGAAGGAAAAATAAAGGAAAAATAGCAGAAGATTAATAGATGGTGAAAGAGTAGAGATAAGGCGCAAAGTAAGCAAATATGTTATATTAACTGTAACTCTGTACTCACTACCCTGATCTGGAAAGAAAGCATGTTCAAATCTAAAATGGGAAGGTCATACTTAAAATTGCATTTTAAATGTTCATATTGAAGTCCTTTCCAGTGGGTAGGTACCTGTATTTAACAGTGTGGAATGATACTGAATATTTATGAAGCAATACAAAATATCAATTTTTTGGTAAGCTAGTCTGAGCTCTTTCACAACAGAACACATGAATTTCGTTTATGCTGACATTCAAGACTACCCTTGAAAGTAACCTTTTTCCAGCTTGACAAAATGGTCTTCTCTGCCTATACGTTCATTTACCACCTGCACTGCAGAGCAGGTATTTCCTTCTTAAACCTCCCTAGAAGCCCTTAATGAAAAAATGAAATAATTGCCATCTCTGCTTTCAAACTTGACACTGATTATGACTGAAAAAGAAAATAAATTTAAGGACTGAGGTAACCTAAACTGCTATGGGTAAAAACTTACCAAGACAGGAGAGATGAGAGGGATGTTTTACAAGGACATTTAGTGATAGAGCAAGGATTTAGATATTGGAAAACAATTCTTTACTGTGAGGATAGTAGGGCACTGGAACAGGATGCCCAGAGAAGCTGTGGATGTTGGAGGTGTCCAAGGCCAGGCTGGGTGGGATTCTGAGCAACCTGGTCTGGTGGGAGGTGCCCATGGCAGGAGGGGCTGGAACTTGATGATCTTTAAGGTCCCTTCCAGCCCAAGCTATCCTATGCTGGCACAAGTGAGTGGTGCATACATTGCACAGCATCATGCCCAGAAAATCAGTTTTCTTAGGGTTAAGCTAACCCAGTTTCTAGCACAGATGTTTAGCAGCTCTGGATTCATGTCAAATAGTCACAAATGTCAGTGGCCATGTCACTAGTTCCCTGACATCACAATAATTGCTTACAAACTTCTGTTAATTCTGGAAAAGTCCGTAATTCCCATTATTTTAAGTTAATATAAAAATGGAAATGAGTGGGATTTTATGTATTACATTTAAGCTCTGCTAATAAATAGCAGCATTCTAGATCAAAATGTGTGTTTATAGCTGACATGGTAAAAATCACTGGGGGCAAGCTGTTGGATAAACTCATCCATGTAGGAGAACTTTAGGAACATTTTGAATTAAGCTCAGTGTTTTCCTTCCCACTCCTACCCTATTTCAAAAAGAGGCAGAAAAATTATAGTTAAAATAGTTGTATGTAATCAGGAACATTATAACTGTTTTTAAGCAAAAGTGCAAATAAGAACTCAAAATGTAATAGCACGCAACATGTAGAATAAAACTATATTAAGCCTATTGAAATATTAATTGATCATGCATTTGAAGCAGTGTAACAACCACAGAAAATAATAGATATGTATCCAATCAAATTTTGCAGAGAGCTTCTTGACTTTGCAATTAAGAAATTCGATTTCCTACTTCACTGAAGTTGAGATAATCACAGAAAATGTCAAATTTACAACATAATGAATCCACTCCCTACAAAACCAGACGATGTACACTTATAATGCAGAATATTGGTTGAAGTCTCTCACATCCAAAGTATACCATAATAGAAGAAACACATTTTTGAAAGTGGACATCAGTATGTTAAAAATACTGCCTTGAGCTCACAGTCTTCAAATGCAAGCACGACAAAAGTAAATCTTAAATATAAATGAGAAAATCAAAATAATTATCATAACATTCCCTCTCTCATTTGTCATTCTCAATTTGAAAATTCAATCAGCAAGATACAGATAATGTTTTTGAAAGCTTTCACCAGCTTCTCTCTAGTAGTTATCCCTATTAGACAGGAAAACTAAGAAGAGAAATTATGACAGAAAGTAGAAAATGGCCAAGGTATGAAAGGATAGAAATAAAATCATTAAAGAGATCCTCTTTCATTTCAAATCTTTCTTTGAACTGGCTTGTAAAATGAAAGATAACATGTTCATGAAGAGAATATAATTTGAGTTTATTACCTCATCATAACCAGCATATTATAAACTAATTTGGGATACTCAAAATTAAACAGAATACTGCACAAAGAAATGATACCCCAGAATTAAGGAGCTCTGAAACATACAAAGTACTTAATAATGATTTTCTCAGCCCAAACTGCTTTTTAGCCATTTTTAATGTTTTTTCTTGATTTCACTTCTTTTCTTTTCAGCGTGTTCTCGGAGGTTGCCCCAAACAATTTTTAATTCTCCTCATACATTTCCAAACTTTTCTTCTTAGTCTGCTTCGTCAGATACTAGTTTTCAAAAAGCTTGAGTAATTACAGGTTGATGACCTACTGCAGACAAGCAACTTATATTGTAACACAGTAGAAAAAATCATATTTCAAAGTGTTTCAAAACTGAAAAATAGAAGTTTACAGAAAATCCTTCCAGAGGGGTTTTAAATATATTCAGCATCAGCAACAAGTAATTCATAATGTATTTTAAAATTGCAGAACAATGTGTATGATTTTCCTTTGAAATAATAGCTTGTCACATAAACCAGAAAAAAACATTATTAGCAATCCTGTCATCACACATTCAAAAAAAGTGAATACTTATAGAAAATAACATTTACTTATTAGATTTATGTATAAATTCTTACCTAAGCTGTTTAAAAGCTTCTGCTTTCACAAGTGGTGTTTCTACAGAATGTTCAAAAAGTGCTCCTTCAGGCCCTGCAAAAAAAAAAAGAACAAAAGATGAAAAGTTCTGTAACGTAACAGTTCAAACACAATACAAAAATAGCAAGTTTTTTTTAAAATTTTTAATATGGCCACTTTGATGTTGGAAATGGATATAAGAGAACACATGTTAAGAATTATAAGACAATTGAAATATAGCTACATTATTACCATTGTAGTATTGGTTGGAACAATACAATACAGAAGTAAAGTAAATGCACAGCTGTAAATTCTTAAAATGAAATCCAAAAAGTTTGAAGACAGAGAAATTTTAAACTACTTGCGACAATAATAAGATTTATACAATGTAACTTTCATTATATTTACTAGATATAATGAAAATCCCACAAACCTTTGCAAATACTACAGTCCCAAATAATCATATTTATTTTAGACTGCTCCATGGATATCACAACTTCTGTCATGTAGCTTTATCACAGATTTTCCCCTATTTATAGGCAGACTTGCTCAATATGAAATGGTGTTTCTGCATGCAAAATGTTAATGACTATGGGATCAGATAGTTTACCTCTTGATACACGACTAGTTTCATTCAAAAGGGGAAGAAACAGTGGGCACCCAGCCTCTTTGTTGGACCTGAAAATCTTCTAAGGATCTCCATTTCCACTCTACTGAGTATTAGCATTATTTCAGTATCACCAGCCCAGTGACCACCTTCCACCTAAGCTTCACTAGGATTGGGAAATTGGCTGATGTAGGACAAAAGCCCCCCAGCAACAGAGGCAGCTCAAACAAGCAGCTGAACAGCACTCTCTACAGCAAGAATGCAGCCTCTGAACTTCTGTTCCTTGGCTTTGTGAATGTACTCATCAAAAACTGGAGAGGTCATAGGTTGAGAGATCTTCTGGCTTTGAGGATTCACACACCTGAGCACTTCCCAGGTGAATATGTGGCGGGGCAATATATTTTAATAGTTAGGATATTAGTCAAGGTGGCTTGTCTGGCTGCTCTTTATGCCATTACACTCTGGAAAGAATTCTGGGCTGTAAAAATCCCTACATTAGGGATTTGGCCTCTGTCTAGACAGAGAATGGCAATGGATGATTAAAAAGCGTGGTGTAGACTGTATAAATGTGGTATTGGATTGTATTAAATGTGGTATAAAGGGAAAAAGAGAATTAAAAATGGGTTGGGGCAACCTCAGAGAACATGGTAAAAGGAAAAGAAGTGAAATCAAGAAAAAACATTAAAAATGAATACATTGCTGAGACAACAGATAGGAAGACTGTCACGTCATGTGGATTGCAGGAAAATTCTCAGGATGTCCTGAGATGGCAAAAACTGTGCTGCTTTATGAGAAGAGTTTTAGCTGAAATCGAGATGCCTTACAATTAAATATTCTTGGTGTGGACCAAAGAAAAGTAGACGAGATAGAAGAATTACCATATTAAATCACATCAGCACTTTAAGGATGCGTTGATTTACCAAGCTTGAATTTAATTTTTATTTAGCTGTTGATACCCTCCCCATCAATTTAAATGGATTAATCTTTCTGTAAATTACAAATGGGCACGAATATAACACCGGAAAACTTAAAATTTATTAATTCAGACAGAGCTTTTACCCTGCTTCATTCACATTTCATTTAATTTTCATTAACATTAAAATTATTCTGCACCTTAAAGAATTAATGTTTATCAGAAAATGCTGATTTGGTACAACTAAGATATTTTGCAGGGATATCCTGATATGTCAAAAGTGCAGATGTGGCACTTGGGGACATGATTTAGTGCTAGACTTTGCAGTGCTAGGTTAATGGTTCAGCTTGGTGATCTTAATAATTCTTTTCCAACCTAAGTGATTCTATGATCCTGTGATTCTGTAAAGACAAGTAAGTGGTTACAGAGATATTATCAGTTTCATGGAAATAGGGGCTAATGGAATGAAGGGAATAGGAAACATCAGTGCTAATGTTCTGGGCAGTAGGCAGATGGTGTAAAATGGAATGAAAAGGTTTATTTCTATATTCTAGAGCTGTCACCTCTAAGCAAGGGCAAAACCTTGCCTTTAATGTGAGCAAAACTTCTTCATCAAACAGCATTAAGTTTTAACAGTATGCCACTAATAACAGTATGCCACTAATAGAAAAAAAATCTCAGGGCAAGTTTTTTTGGAAAATAGCCCTAAATTGATTTCCTGTTCTCATTTCCTACTTTATCTTTTTAACTGCGATATGACTATTACTATATTTACTATTTTGTAGACTACTGTTTATTAAGATATTGTAATTTATTCCTAAAATACACAAGAACAAGGTATTAATTTTTCTCAATGAGTGGGTTGAAGTCAGCAATATTCATTAACACCCCACGCACTCTATCAGGCAAGGACCATTTGCCTCCTCAAAGTCTAACAGAATGTTTACTCATACCCTCAGATTGCCTCCTACTGAACTTACCTTCTGAGCAGAAGTGTTTAAATTAAGCACACTGTCACACTGCACACTTCAGCATTAGTTATGCAAACTGAAAACCTTTGCACAGAACAGAGCACTAGAAAATCACAGACGATACTCTGCAAATACTTTAGGGGATTTTTAAAGAAAACAAGCAGAATGGAAGTAGTAATCTGGAGAAAGGGTGATACAAATTTGCTTATCCTTAAAGATACTGATCCTCTTTGCCCTGCTAACATTGCTTTTAGGAAAAAAAGTGTAGATGTGGCACTTGGAGATGTGGTTTAGTGGTGAACATAGCAGTGTTAGGTTAATGGTTGGATGTTACCTTAGAGATCTTTAACCTTTAGAATTCCACGTTTCTGCAAGCCTGCCATGAGGATATTCCAAAGCAACTGGCTCTTTGCCAGCCAATACAGTTACAAGGTGGTTTCACTGTCACCATTGCCAGCTGAATGCACAAAACCCTCCCAGAACAAAACATGGATGTTCAGTACCACCACAGCAACACAATAAATGCCTGCAAAATGCAGGTCCTTACTGAAATAATATTAAAGAGGATGCAGTTGGAGTACGTGCTCCTTCAGGAGCAGTAATTGTCATGAAGGGTTAAGCTGAGCTTCAGTTTCGTATACACTGAAATGCATATGTGATGTAGGTGTCACAGATGAGCCAGAGGCAGTGTATCTTTGCCTAGTTGTATGTACTCACTGTCATCTGGAACACTCGTGTGCATCCTGCCTGGCCTCCAGCTGCCATGATCACAGAGGCATCTCTGGGAGGTAAAGTGGTGCCACGTGGTGACTCACACACCCCAGGTGCTTCACACGCAGCTGGATGTTGATGTTTGAGCATATTAGCTCAGCCTCTAGCCACAACATCCAAGGGAGACGACAAGCCCTGGAGCCCTCCCCAAAGCAGAGAACAGCATTTGGTGGGCACAAGAGCTCTGCCTGGGGCAGGTGCTGGCATCTCTCCGTGCTCCAGGAGAATGTGGCCACCAGAGCTGCCAGTGACCCTGCGGGCTATGGGAGGCATGCTCCTGGTGGAGGCTTTGCCCAGGTGTTTGCTCTTCTTTGATGTGCACTATTCTATTCAACATGGGGGCCAGAGAACAACTGACTGAAATAGTATGAGTTGAAACATATTAATTGTAGGAAAACGACAGTTCTCGAGATGTTGGATCGGATTACATTAGTCTCAGACCTTTTCCTTTGTCTTGAAATACCATAAATCACACACATTTGCTCTCTGCTATATTATATTTTAGTTGAAAAATGTCAGGTTTTCTTAAAAATCATTACTGAGCTTTTCATAATTCACATAAATAAGGAGAAGTAAAATCAAATAGTTCACTACACTGTGCATAAAAAACTGCAAAATATTCTTTGTGTATTTTAAGCCCATGATCCTCTGATTTTTATGGTATGAACTTTTCAAAATTTATTTCACATTGATCTTGTTCTCTATCTAAAATGTTTAAAAATAATCTTGGTATGCAAAGTATTACTAATTTATCCTTCATGCTAATAGTATCATTTAAATCACAGTAATTTATCCTTCATGCTAATAGTATCACTTAAATCACAATTCTAATAAATTAATTTGAAGAAAAGTAGGCATGAATCTCCTCTCACTTACATTAATTTTACACTGAAATAACCTCACTGACTTTAACGTATTTGCTTTTGAAATTTTAACTACAGTGTAAAAAAAGAAACAGGCAATGTGTCTTAGTACACTACCTGCTGCAGTAAATAATTATCAATGCACTGTAAAGATTAATATTGGATGAGTGAGTCATTAATATTAGCATAACAATTTCAACTCGTGTATGAATGATTTTTACTTACTTTGAGCAGAGACAGACCTTTTCCAAATCAGTTAACAATTATGCAGTTTTTCATATCTTTGTTAAACATGCTTTTCTATTAAAGTTTAACATCCCTTGGGCAAACAATAATTATTTGATATGGTTTCCTAGTTAAACAAAGTTGTAATTTCAATTAGGTTAGAAAGTAAAAAACCTTAAGATAAGACCCTCAGGCGTAAACAAAATGTATTAACACAATTATTATAACTTAACTTTGGCTTTGAAACACTAATTGTATAGTTACTACCATATTTATAGTTTTGACAGTGAAATAATATGAATCTATTCATTAAAATGAAGACCTCAACATTTCAGAGGACCGGTAATTAGCCAAACATGATAGCTGCAATCAGGCAAAAAATATTAAAAAATTAATTGAAAAGAAATTACAGAATAATTTCAATACTTCCTTTGATGGATTTTTCTGCTCAAAGAGAAATCACACTTGATGTATCTATTGATAGAAAATGAAGGTCGACTTTATCAGGTTGTATGAAAGGAAACAGCTTTTCATGTGATAACTTTGACATATAACTTTGTAAATGAGTACTTCAGTGATTTGAAGAAACAGCCGAAGACAAACTTTTCTCTTGACAGGTGACATTTAAGATATACTACAAATATCTTCCTGTGACATATGTGCTACTCACAGAACAGAAAAATAGTAGCTCTCACTTTGAAAGATAAAACCACATAAAAATATCAGAGATATTCTCTTATTTCTTATTTTCTTATCTCCCTAAAGTTTTCAAAGATCAGCCCTGTTACTACTCAGAGTGGAATATCTAGAACTTTTTCAGCCTCAGACAGCACACACTGGAAACATTAAATAATTCATAAAAAGATGCACCACTACAGTTCCAGTTACTAATGGCTTTGAAATAAAACACACATACAGATATATATATTTATATATATATATTTATTATATTTATATTTATATATATATTTATTGAAAAAGGTCAGATTATCTTCATATTTCTGTGTCCTAATGAAGTAAAACCAGAACTCGCATTCATGCATAATTACATATTTAAAAATACCATTCTTACTGTGCTTTTCATATGGGTATTATCTGCGCATTTCTTAAACCATTACAAACCTGTGACTCGAAGCTTATCTGTGCCAATTACAACTTCATTTTCATCCACTGTGAAAAGTGGCTTTCCATCCTTTGAGTTGATCTGAAATTGCTGACTGTGGAATTCCACCATTTTAGGACCTGCAAAACACAAAATAATGGAATAATTTAATAATCTTTCTTCAATTTTCTATATAAATTATTAATAATTTTAATTGGTGTTAATAATGTAGAGACTCATTTAAGTACACTGAAGTTCATGGAGCACTCATATATTCTATGGATAGTGGCCTTGTAAGTTCTGAAATTGGTTAAGTCTATTTACATGACCTAACTTGTTGTTCAAAACCATGCCTGAAGTCTTCCTTTATAGTTGGGTTTCCAGGGAATCTAGAAAATCCCAAACAAATTGATCCAGACAAACATTCATGTTCTTCGTGTTGAAACTGCTTCGATCAAAATTAATCTATCTTTTTATTTTTCTTTTTTTTTTTTTTTAAACAGAAACTAATTATTAAAGTCTTTGCAGCATCATCTCTTTTCACTAGGGACCTCAAATGCTTTAAAATTACAAGTATCCCATGTAAAAGCAGGACCTCAGCTCTTTGTAAGAGATGCCAGTCTGGCTCCACATATCTAACAAACGTTACTGATCATGTAAGGGCTTCAAGAATCCATGAGAATATTTGCAATTGATTCTGTTACTCCAAAAATGAAAATAATATGAGCAAGAGAGTCTGTGGGCACTTCCAGATCATAAATTCACTAAAACATCCTGTTCTACAGTATTGGCTTGGTAAGTAGATCAAAATCAAACCCTTAATATTCCCTCTTCTAACAACCTGATCCATTAGAATTCACACCACATTGAGCCTGAATATCTATTACACAGAGTTGTCATCATAAATCTATATTCAAAATTAAAATTACAGAGAATGGCCAAAGTAGTTAAGTCTTCTTTTCAGCAATTTTTAATAAATGTATTTCACAGACTATCCACAGGACTGAGAGGCACTGAACTGCTTCCTTCCCATTAAGAACCTGTTTTCCCATGTCTGCTCCCATAAATGTTAAATATATTCCAGGCAGTAATTCTCGAAAGAAATAGGAATTTTTATTTATTTTTTTTTAATCTTATGTTAAAGGGGCTGTTGATGTTAGATGTTATGCTATGTTAGATGTTATGCTAGATGACAGAGGATCAGGACTGTGATGAAATACATGCAGGTATTTCACAAAATCTAGTTGGCAGCTGGTATGAGAGAAGCACCATGAGACTCTGTACAAATTCCTTATTGGTCCATTCAGCAGATGCAAAGCATTGATTTTAACTGCCCACTAAACACAGAAAGAGTTAGAGAAGCCATAATGTCCTAAACTAGAGCAATGATTTTAAGGCATAGAACCCAATACTGATTCTACCTGAAAACGGTCAGGATAGAGGGCTGAGCTCTGCATTATGTTATGCTCTGCAGCACATGTGCACCCAAGCACAGCCTTATGGAGCCCAGTTTGGCTCTTCTCTAAAGCTATTCTGAAGCCCACGACTTTATTTCTGAGAAGTATGTTGCAAAAAGCGAGATCAGAAAATATCTTCATCACGTGAAAAGCCTTAAGTATTTAAAAAAAAAATTTTACAGCAAAAGAAACAGTTCTGGGTAAGTGAGGCAGGGATGGATTTCTGTCAGTGGTTTCCTAGAGAATCTTGGTTAAGGTTTTATTTAAGGTCCCTTCCAATCCGAGCCATTTTATGGTCCAGTGATTGATTGACCCTGTTTGTGCCCAGCAACAATAATTAAACTGGCCATTTATGTAGTGTAGCTAGATCCTTGTGTATTCAAACAAATCAAAGGCCTGAGTAAAATGGATGCTATCAACTTTACTGGTGCTGCAGGGACTGGTTCCTCATCCTTCCCATTCATCCAACCCCATAATTTTTAAAGCTAGCTTAATTAAGGAAAAACTCTGCAGGTACTGTGAGAGCACTCACTGAACATTTTATATGTTCCAAAGATACTTGACTCTCTTTGAAACTCCAACTCATGGCCTTGCCCATGCTGGATTTGCATTCAGACTGTTTGATCCTGGACCCTGCACAACTGAATATATCCTTAACAAGAATCTTTAGGTCCACAATTTTCTTAATACAAGTGCCCCACTAATGTGAGACAAGGATTGTCCTACAGATAATCTTTGTTATCAGAGAATGGTATGGATAATAAGTGATGTATTTGAAATCTTAGGCGGGAATGCTAGGGTAAACAAAATTCAAACATATGTTTTACTCATGCTAGAGATGAGACATCTCATGGTTTCAGAAAGAAATAATAGGCTTTTACATAAATGGGAATAATTTTATGGAATGAAAAGTAGCCATTAATTTACCTTAATGGTATTCCACCATAGACATAAACTAGCTATATTGCAATAACACTAATTGTAATCCCAGTGAGATTAATTTTCAACTCACAAACAGCCAAATGCAGCATCTGAAAGTGTAATCTCCTAATGCCTAAATGTGTTTTGTTTACTACCCTAGTATATTAACTACATGTAAGTCAACTAATACTGTATAATCACATTTAATGATAAAATCCTATGATTAAAAATGCAACCTGACTGAATGTGGGTTCTAGAAAGTATTTGTTTTCTGCTTGCTGTCAGATGTGTCACATGAATTTCCAGATCAATGGGTTATTCTTGCTAATCAGGCTGATTATTGCCCATTATTTCTGTGTGTTTCCTCCTTTAATGTGCAGCCCTGAGGCAGACCTTATAAGTGATCTTCACATCACATAGCTCTTGACACTGAGGATGCTGCTTTAAATGATGAACTTTTTTATCCAAAAAGAAACTGACATACTGCTAAACAGTCTACATTTTCGTTTGTCCTCCTCACTCTTTACTTCCCTGGAGATTTTCCAGGGAAGGAAGCTCTTTCATTTAGTGACTCCATTTCAGTTGAAAAGCATTTTAATAAACTGCCTTCTACTTCTACACAAGGTTTGAATTCCGGGCCAACACAAATATAGATGTACCAGACAGCAAAGGATCTTCTGTCAAAAACAGGGCCTGCCATAAAATAAATATCCACAAATGCTTAATGCCAATGAAATTTGAGGAGTCTGAAATTTGAAGAATCTGCCTACATGTTACCAGCAGGCACCCTTCAAATAGTTAGTTCTGCCAAACACTAAGCATTTTTAGTGTCTCTTTAGATCTTCCAGAAGAAAAGGCTTTCCAATACTGGATTTACTTCTATCATTAAGTAATTTCATATCTTTTTTTTCTTAGTCTCTTTTCTTAACTGCCGTTTCCAATTAACCTATGGCTGTCAGCTACTCTGTATGCTTTGCTCTTCTCCTACCACCTAGAGTCATTGAAGTTTTGGGTATAAACCAAAATCCTGACTGCTCTTTGGTATTCCTATGCCATTTCCTTTTTTAGTTAATTTTTATTAAACTAAAGCACCTTACTTAAAATAAGATCTCATTAAAGGTGTTTTAAAAATGTAATACTCCTACAGATTCAGTTCTCATTCCATGAGTGATAGAATACAATAACAATAAAGTCCTTACTTCCAGGTATGATATTTCATTAGAACAAAGGCATTATTACAAAAAATATGCAGCACATTGCACATACACATTATATGTCCATATCATACATCTCTATAGTTTTGAACAACAACTCTAATACATTAATAGAACATTTGCTGCTCCTGTTTCCTCTTTTTATCTCAGTTCTCCTTTTATGTAATGGATGAAACAATTATGTCTTCTCAGATGAAAGTAAGAGGGCCTTACTGTCACCACTGTTTATGCTTTGTTGTTATCTGTGATTGAACGCAGGTCTAGAGATCTTAAAAAATTGGTCACCTTTTCTCACATGCTTAATGAATCAAAATTTTGTTGCATAATGAAGAACTTCAACAGGAAAAGCTGAAACACACAGTTCTCAGATAAGGTGAAAAGGAGAATACTAAAGGAGATGAGGCATGATAATTTGAAACCCTGTATGCAGAGAGAATAGCTGATCTGAGTCTCATTCCTAAGTGAGTACTTCAACTACTTTATCATCTGTATAATGGATATTCTTCTTCCTCTTCTCCCCTTTTTTAAAAAAAAGTAAACCATGAGTGCACTTTCATAAGGTCAACTCCTGCACTGTGTTTCAGCAGCATTCTAAGCATACCTACTGGATGTGGGCAGAGGACAGTGTGAGAGGATCAGCTGAACAGATGGGGCATGATTCAGTTCACAGCATCACTGTCTAGTACCGTAATACATTCCTTTGTGTTCTCTGCCCGGCCTTCAGCTTATTTCAGATGTCCTAGAGTATCTAGGACGTCTGTATCAGACCAGAAAGTCTGACATGGGGTCTGTAAGCAATGTGAGCCCTTCCAGCATGTCAGCTGAAGGCTGAGCAAGAAGGAATCACTGGGGAATGCAAGCCAGAGGTCACCTCTGTATGTCCTACCTCCTAACCACATCAGGGTTGGAAGTTAGATAAAGGTGCTCAGGGTCTTGTCCAGGTGAAATTTTAATACCTCTGAGGAAGGGGATTTAGCAGCCTTCCTGAGCAATCTGTTCCTGTGGTTAACCATTCTAACAGGGGCAATTCTCCCCTGACCCTTCTATCCAGTTGCATTTTGCCTCTCTGCAACCCATGACCATTGCCTTTTGCCCTCTTGCTGTGCACCCTGAGTCTGGTATGGATTGGACAGTGGGAAATGGTGTCAACCAAGGGAGGTTCAGGTTTGATAATAGGAAAAATTTCTCCACTAAAAGAGTGGCTAAACCTTGGAACAGGTTACCCAGGGAAGTGGGTCCAAAAGTCAAAAAATGAGTAGATGGGTCAAAAAACGGGTAGGTGTGGTACTTTGTGATACGCTTTAGTTGGCATTTAGTCAGAGGCTGGACTTGATCTTGGAGGTCTTTTTCAACCTTAATGATTTTATGATTTATTTTGTCTCTAGCCCTCCTAGTATCCAGCACAAGTTGGAAGCTCTCCTTAAGCTTTCTTTTCTGGCAGGTTAAACAAACACAACCTCTATGGACTCTTATATGTCATGTGCTTCCACTCCTGACCATCTGTGCAGCTCCCTGTGGGTGCCTCCTCCTCTGGTTCCAGGGCTCCACAGCATTCCAGCCACAGCCTCCCAGGTGAGGGATGATGCAGCCCAGTGTGCTCTTAGTGCTCACTGCCACAAGGCTACACTGCAGGCACATGTTCAAGCTGTCCATCAGGACTGGGGGTGTCTTCTGCAGACCTGCTGCACAAAGAGAGGGGTGTGGCTCCTTTTCTGGGCAGTGGTTGCCATAAAGGTTCGAAACTACTGTTGCATTTGAAGTGACTACGATTTTAAATTACAGTCTCAGTAAATTTCTGCTACTTTAAGCTAACCTTTGCAAATTCATCTAGTATTAACCAGTGCCAAAAATTCAATTATTTTTGGTGCAGGAACTATCCTCACCTTTAGCAGTAACCTTCTAATTACCACCCAATTACTTATGTTAATGATTACTGAAACCAATATATTTGGGATCGCAAATTTAATGAAACGAAGTTGAGAAGGTTGTAAAATCTTTAATAATTCCCCTTTTTTCACTCATTTTGAATTATTTCCTTCCACTGGAATAAAGAGACAAAGAAGCTACTCAGATGAGTAATTGCTCTCTGATGACAGACAGGTATCCCCCAAACGGTTATTTTCCAAATAAAAAACGGTTTCCCAAATATTAGTGGTTTCTTTTCAGAGCCAAACTCTGTAGACTTATCTCCTCTTCTGGACTCAGTGAGAAGAAAAGTGACAGCGTAGGATTCAGGCGAAATTTCTCCTTAATGTGATGCTGTCATATTTAACAAGTCAGCAATGCATGTTATCACAGAATCATAGAATGGTCTGGGTTGGAAGGGACTTCAAAGAATGTGTAGTTTCAACCCCCTGAAACGGGAAGGGGCACCTTCCACCAGATCAGGCTTCTCAAAGCTCCATCCAAGTCTGGTCTTGAACACTTCCAGGGATGGGGCAGCTACAGTTTCTCTGGGTACACTGTTCCAGTGCCCCTCCACTCTCACAGTAACTATCTGATTAACTCTTGGAGGATGTCTTAATTCTGGCTTAAGTCAGCCTGTCTGACTATGAACATCATCATGCATTTCTTCATAAAGATTATTATATTTGGGGATAGGGTGTGCATATCTTGCTATGGTAAGCACCTTACTCTACATGGTGCATAGGCCATCAATGGTATTTTTGTTCAGAAGAAGATTCTTATCATTTGAATCTATAGATTAAATTGCACTTCGATTTGCTCAGCTAGCTCTCATTTAAATGTATGTTGAATATTTATTACTGTTTTCTGCTTTTTGTTTTAATGCTTTTCAACATGATATACATTTAAACAAACAACAGTCTCACAAAATACTATATGCATTTGCATTTAATGCATATTAAAAAGCATGTGCATTTAATGTATATTCTCTTAAAAAAGCAGAATTGGTTAAAACATCTGTAGGATGTTTTAGCAGCCACCTGTCATTCTCTAAATCTTATACATCTAACCAATTTTTACTTTAAAATAAACTAGCATGTATGTCTTGATATGTTCAGATTCACTGATAGCTTAAATTTTTATGCTTTAGGAAGTAAACATTCCTACTTTAATCTCCTTGGAATAAATAGTGTAAATTCATAATCATAGGAAGACTTAATCACCTCAAAAATACTTCAATGAATTTTCAGATTTATCTTTCTATTAATTGCTCCTATGGTATATCTTCCTTTCTCTAGCCCAGCTGGGCAGCAATTAAAGCTATGTAAATAATCATCTTCTTGCAGACAAAGATCTTCAAGAAATACTTAAGATAAAATACTTTTATCTTAAAGTAAGAAGGAATTTATTTGGACAAAAATGGGGTTTTTAATGAAAGATTTCTGGGAAAAATGAAGGAAAAGCTAAATGATTCTACAATGTCATTAAGTTTATGAAACTGGCTTCAGGGTCTTCCCTGTGAAAACAAGATCAAACTCTTCTTAGAGTTATCATGCTTTCTTAGCACTGTTTTCTTCTTCCTATGCCTCTTATGAAAAAATACCATCAGTTGAAAATGAAAAATTAAAATGCTGATAAGAAAACCATACATGATTTGACTTTGGAAAGCAGTAGTTTTCCAAATGGCAATTATTAGTGCTAAAGCAATGTATGAGGTATTGACACTCATTTGTTTCCTCAGAATGTTGTTCCAGTCTGAAAACAGAGATAGCACAAATACTCCCATTGTAACAGCTGTTCAGATTAATGTTACAGACATAAAAATAGTCTCTAAGCAGAATTTTGACTGTAATTCTGTTTTCACACTGCATAAGCCATTGTGACTTTCACCATATTCCCATGATTTCTGAGTGAAGCTGATTTCATGCTTAACAATGCAGAACAGCTTCATAATCCAGCTATCTAAATAAATTCCTACAAGCTTTAAACACTTTAAACCAAACCTCTGACCTGAAGCTACTGATGTTACTATTCCTTGGTGTAAAAAATTGAACTAGGTCGAGGATCAGCAATCCATTCTACTGGAATCTGTTCTCACAGACCTTTCATGACTTTGGGAACATCCTTTTTTCTTTTAAAGTTTTAAATTTTTTCAAAATTTTTCTCCTGAAAAAGACATACTACAAGGAGAATTTAGGGTCTTCTGTAGGCTGAAGCCTCCTTACATGGTCCTTGAAAGACAGGTATCTTAAAAATCTGGTCCTACTTTTCAGCAGTGACAGTTGAAAACCTGCTGCTCTTCACTGACTTATTATCCATGACTGGGACACAATTGGAAAAACTGACTGTATAATTTTCATCTGCTGATAACCTGTGCATAGAAGCCTATGTTTACCTATGTAAAACATCATTTACTGTTTGATACCAATGTTGCTTCCACTGATTTGGTAATTGACTATAATGTCTCTATGTTTCTTTTATACATAATACATTTATTACCCCTCATTATTGAAAAAGTTTGACAAGTTTTTTGCACTAAGATGATTTATTGTTCATCAGGATATAAATCAAAAGTTCTGCATTGTTTTTTATTCTAGGATTGAATACAGCTTTGAAGTGGTTAAGAACAAGAATCATGGAGATCATAATTAGCAGCTTTCTTGGATTACCAAAGAAAGTTCTAGATATTTCAGTTTTGAAAGTTGAAAAGCAAGCCGTAACAATGACATCAGAATCTTATTCATTATTTGAAGGAGAGGAGCTATTCTAATGAAAATATTTACCATCTGTTCTGTACACATTGTTGCCTTGGCTATAAACAACTCTCAACAACTTTCTGAATTCTCTAAGACTATCAACCCTGTACATTCCCAGAACAATGCTTTGCTTAGATTCCTTCCTTGCTGTCTGTTGGCCAACATTCTTTCAAGTCCCTATTTCTCCTACAAATATTAACAATGCAATTATTTCCCTTAAATAAAGCTCTTATATCCTTTTATGCCTTGCGGTTTTGTTCTTGTTTGTTTATTTGTAAAAAGTAATTAAAACAAAATGAGTATTTTTGTCATCCAGGGGGCCACTGAAGTAAAAACTGTAAAGAATGTAATTGCTTGTTTTTTGTTTTCTTTTTTAATTATGATCCCTATTATTTCTAAAGTATTATTTTCTTGGCAAGCAGTTTTTAAAGTACTTGCATTTAGTAAGATTTCTGAAAACAGAGTGATTATGGGTCACAGTACAAAACTCAATATCTACAGCACTTTGTTTTAAAAAACAATGTCCACACAACTCCTCCAAGGGGTATTTCACGCACATGAACTGAGGGGCATGTAGAAGCTTTAAAGTCAGAGTGATCATGTTGGAAGTTGCTCACATTTTATGTCTTTTTAGTATATCTGTGATTCATGAGGGAGTGTATAATGTGTGCCTGTTATCTTCACAGGGGGAGCTCAACAGAAACTCAAGTAAAGATTTATTTCACATCTCTCTTGCGAATTACTTCTGTTGAAGACTGGGTATTTAAATCATTCTTAGTAACTTATTAAACTCTTTTAACAGATCATTTGAATCACAATTTCCACGAGTTAAAAGGTATTTTTGTTATAATCTTGTGAGAGATGCTACATTATATAGTCATCTCTGGAACAATTCCAAGCTTATCTATATGACTCCTACACAATTGCAACTAGTCCTATTTATAAGATGACTATAGAGTTTTGAGACATAATTACAGCATGTTGGCAATTGTGCAAGATATTAACTGTTAGCAAAAGCTTGTGGAATATAAAGTAAACACGCCACACACCTATTTATCACACTCCTTATTACAAATATTTAGGAGTATTTTCTTAAGTAATTCAGATCTTTATGATCAACTGAACTAAAAAAAGGGAATTTGAAAGCATTTAAAGGCTGACTCGTGATTAAGTGTATAATTATACATTTTTAAGGGGAAGAACAGGCTCCTTTATATATTTTACTTTTTTTTCCTTTTTTTTGGAAAACAGTGAAGCTTGCAAAACATTCTATGTATTGAAATGGTAATTCTTCAAACAGGAGTTGTTACAGAAGTTACACAGTCTCAACAGCATGGAAAAGTTGCTCATCAATGCTCTGCTGGGTCCCAATTTAGCAAACTACTTAAACATATCAGGTTAGGCTACAGTTAAATAAGCATGAATTTATGCTTTGCTGCCTGAGGACCTTGTAAGAAATGAGTTAATAAATTGTTACATTTTTCTCCAATGTCAAATAAAGGTTGAAAAATAGTAACAAAGCCAAGAAAAAATTTGTCATAGCTCACACATACTGTTGTCATTCTAGCCTTATGATTTCTTGCTAAATATGATTTAAAGAGTAAGGTCTGCTTATTTTTCCTGCCAAGATCTCTCACTTACATCTGTCTAGATCTATTGATTTCACTGAGTAAATCAATGTATTTTACGTTACCACAGACAGTAAAAGATATAAATGTCCGAGTTTTGAACTTGAATTTTTTTAGGATGTCTGCTTAAATGTACTAGTTTCTAGAATACTAGGAAATAAAGAGAGACTCTAGCTATGTTTTCTTGCTGCATTTTCTCAGAAATTGATTTGCAACTACCAATAGATATTTACACAAGAGATCTTGCAGAGACCTTTCTTGCATAACTCTGCAATAAAGAAGTGCTTCAAATATTTAAAGGATTAATGCTTAACTGAGAAATTGAAAATATACTGCTGCCTTTCACTGAGTGAGAGGTGGATTATTCGAATATGACCATAATAGTAATAAATAATCATGTGTTTAGTGCTTTATATTCTCAAATCTCTATACGAATATTCACTACAATGTTTCTAAAGCAGTGGACAAGGAATAATCAGTCAGACTTACCCACATTTAATCTGCCTGTGACTTCCCCGTTTGAATTGCGAGCATTCACGGTCACATTGTGAGTAGACTGGAGAAGCAGTGATGAGTCCTGAAATATGGAGAAAGAAAGAAAGTATGTTGGAGAACAGTTAGAATTGTGAACAATTTTCAAAATTTAGTCTGCTGTTGGTATCAACTCAGTCACTGAAAGGTCTTTGCAGCTACAAAACTACCCACAGATCTCACCAAATAATGTCAGCAGATATTTCTGATTACTACAACTATATCAGATTTGAAGTAAGAAAAAGAATTAAAGGGAATACAGCAGGTGAACAAAATCTCTGTTACTGGACCAATGAACATGGCTGCTAAGATTTTATCTCTTGGAAAAAATGCTTTAGTACTAGACTTACTACCTTCCAGTACATAACTGAGACTCCTAGAAGACAGCCATTTAATTGAGTGTGAGCACTCCACTTTGAGAATTAACATGGTGAGAAACATCCATGTGCATTCTGCTTCCTCAATAGTCCATGCAGTCTCTAGGCTGTGGCCTAATTTTGGCACCTGGCACTGACTCTGCAGGCAAGGAAGCTGCCACAGCGGGTGATGGAGAGAGTGGCAGGCTGACTAGATCAATGCTGACTTTAAGAGGTGATTCTCAGGGTAATCATAGTGGCCACTGTCCTTATTTGACATTAAGTATTGGAAAATTATCTGGAGACACAAAATCTTACTCGGTCATTTGGATCAGCAAACTGTGAATACACTGGTAGACTTCAAGAAAAGAGGAGCAAGTTTTCTGCAGTACAGGTGCTTTCATACTAAAGCATACTTTGTGTCTAAAGGACAAGAACTCAGTAAGTGATAGAAGTGCCTATGCAGATCTTAGTTGCCAAAGTATCAGGGAATACATGGTATGAAGAGGATATCAGCCAGCTGACTGCTTGAGACCTATGTGGAGATACCCATTCCTAAACAAACAAGTTTCTAACTACTGGAATACTGTTAAAAGATTAGCCTCTTACACAGCTATGGTTTCTAGTTATTTTTCTGGACTCACCAGAGACTACGCTGTGTCTTGAAGGGCTAAACCCTGAAAATAAACCCAAGGCATGTTCTCATCTCAATTTAATGCTTAGAGCATGAGACAACCTGAGAGTTTGAAACAAGTTTTACATGATGAATTCTACTACAAACACTTATTTAGTAACAGAACCACAAACCTAATTAAAAAGTATTAAAATAGTAGCAACACACAATTGGGACTCAAACTTACACATTTTTTTGAAGAAAACAAATGGTATCTTACAAGTAGGTAGAAAGGCTCTCTCAAAAGAAGTCATTAAGTGAGCAAAATAAACTAATCTCACTTTTAAAATTATATCAGGAAAACATGAAAGCTGACAGAATTAACACAAATAATGAAAAGTCTTAGGAAAAAAAGTAATACATGTGTTAGAATGAACATTGATGGTAATAAGTTAGTATGAAGTGGAAAAGGAAGGTCAACAAAGATTGGGGATTGGGTAAATATAGTACATTTAAGCAAATCTGCTAAATGACACATGAATCTGGGCATCTTTACATTTGATTGCCACTGTTTGATTAAAAAAAATTATCAATCTGTGATATCAAATGAAAGTGTGAATAAACTCTACTCTAGCCACGCTGCTGCCACATATGTAGTTTTGCCTAATTCAAATCTAGTAACATATTTAAAAATGCTTGTCTTTTATCTTTCCATGAAGATGCTTTAGCAAAGGTGCAACGGTCTTGCCCACAGCTCTGCGTTGGCCTCATAATGAAGGCATAAACTTGTAATAGGCTCCAGAGACAATGCACAGCAAGTCGATTTTCTGCTACATATTTTCTTAGCACTTTGGAGACCTCATTAGGTGAAAAAATCTGTTAGGAGATTGCAAGGAGAAAACTATTAAGGCCAGGGAGAAAGCTGCTTTGGAAGCTGAGGGAGGCCCGGTTCTCCAAGATAAACTTAGAAAAAGAAAGCTTAACAAATAAGTAACGTTATGAGATAAACACATAAATGGCAACTCAGGAGACCAAGCTGCAGGCAATTAAGCCTTTAGAGAGTTCAAATATTTAAAAAAGCAAGGATACAAACAAAAAACTGATGAATTGTCAGTAGGCAGAGAGAAGCAGTAGCCTGAAGGCTCTAATTAATGCATGCTACTAATGACCATGATGGGTCATTGGACAGCTAAGTTTATATTAGATACTGCCACACCTCTTTTTCCTATATTGTACTAAATGTACTAAGAGCTGAAAGGAATATTAAGAAAGCACAAATGGTAGCTTAACACTGCATAATGATCTTTGGGACTAGAGGGAGATCTTAAACATTAGCTGCGCTGGTCTTAAAAAGTTACATATCTTATTGGATAAACAACCTCAAGGGAAATTCACCAAAGCCCATAAATAGTTTTCTCACCGCCTGTGAGGCAGAAAAGAATACAACATAAGAAGCTAAATGGGAATACACAGATATAGCAATGGAATTTCACTGTCTTAATTAAGAGCTGTTCCTGGAACTGGAAATACTTGTTGCAAAAAGAAAGAAAAAGAAAAGCTCAATATAAGTAAAATATGCTGCCATTGCTTAAATTTTAGTAATCAAGCATGTTAACAACCTCATTCTGATAAATTCATGTACATTTTCTCTTGGTATAGCAGTATAAACACTAACTTTTTCCCTAGGTTCAGAAAAATCTCACGGCTGGCTATTTCTTCCCATGAAAGAGCTATATTTGGCTTTTACTATCACTGAATTCAATGAAATGTCCCATTGGTTGATGATAATTTTTACAAAACATAAAAATTTATTTTGTGAGACATTGGACTATGGATAATAGTTCAGAAAAATATTTATTTTATTGGCCACAAGCAGACATTTCTCTAGAAAAAAAATCACTGGAACAAGTTTCAGAGTCCCCATGTATAAAATCCAGATCAGATTCTTGCTTCTTTTTTCTAAACCCACAACTTCCATACTTTTCCCATTCTTGGAGACATTTTAAAGTTAATAATTTTGATAAATATTTGACCAAGTATGGTATTCCTTTTTTACCTCACTAGTAATAACAACAAAAAACTTTTCTGTCTAGGTAAACTAGATTAAATACTAAGTCTTTCCATTTAGACTTGTAAATTTTATGTACATAAATATATAAACATGCCAGACATTTCATGGCATTGTCCTTGAAGTGAAAAAACCTGTAAGTTTTAGAGAAATTGAAACTTTCCATTGGGATCCACTAATTTTAGAGATGATGAAACTATTGTATAATGGATGAATAAACAAAACAAACATTTTCCTAGGGAAGCCTATATTAAAAAATAATCTCAGTAAAAATAATGAAAAACCTTTCTACACACTCCTCAAGTTTTAGCATGACTTACATAAGATAACAATTATAATTCCTGTTTGAGCTGCTTATCACATGCCTAAGAGATAAATTTTAATTCTGACAAAGCTTCATAACACTGACCTTGTAAAGTGTGCAGAATATGTGTGCATACATACATGTGTGCATATATATATATGTATTTTTTTTTTTTAATGACAGAAATAATGGAAAGTTCAATTATTCAGAAGTGCATTCATTCTGTTTAGCATTATTGCAAGATCACCCACTCACCACTCTTGAATGGATTTCTTTGGCATAAAGAGGGAACAGGAATTCAGATTCCCCTTCCAGTCGAAGGCCTTCTTTCGTAACACGCAGGTGTCCCATGCCAGTCTGAGGAGAAGATGTGAGAATTATGCAAAATTTACTATTGTTGCTGTATTTATTTTGTGTTCTTTTCATGAATTAAACACTTTCAGAGCTGCCTGCCTCGAGACTACTGATAAATATACAAATAGGAATGCATTTAAAACTTTGAGAATTCCTTATTTCTTTCCAGGAGTAATTTTCTGAGAGAAATTGCAGGTTTCATGAAGTTATTAAACTTGGTGTTTGTTTTTTTTATGGTGGGGGGGAGGGTGCGGAGTAGAAATACAGTTTTATAGTCATTAAATGAAAAAGAAGTGCATTTGTATTGGCTGTGCTAAAACAGATTTTGTACTTGCCTTCTAAAAATGTAATGAACAATAAACTTTTACATATGAGTACTGACATAAAAAACCTGCCATTAACATCTCAGGATTCATTCTATCAATAATGTAAGCCTACAAAACAGGCAAAGAGGGATTTTTATTTGCTTTCATTTTCAGCAATTACTTCATTTTAATTAAGTTTTAATTCATTGGTTTAGATTTTTTCTCCTTAGGTCAAGGCTCTATATCTCATTATCATGTACCTTTTTCTCTATCACCTGCTTCTCAGTTTTCTCATCCTTTCTTCATCATTCCCTCCTGCTTTCAGCTGAATTATTCTTTCCAGCTGATAACTCCTTTCTTTCCTTTCACTTCCTTTCATCATTATCATAGGATTTATAATGTGAAAAATGAGTGAGGAATTACTTCAGTAAGTACATCTGAGGGTTTGCAGGCTTCAGTTGCAAGGTATTGCACAGGTATTTAGCTAATTTGTAAAGGATTCACCCCTTTTCCTGACATAAAGAGTGACAGAAAACTTGCCAAAAAAAAATGCAAAAAAAAACCAACAAAAAAAGCAGCCTTACAGCTTGGCCACATGAAAATATTTCAAGACAACTGCTGTAAACTACAAGAAGCAGATGGAATGGCTAAATAAAAAACAATAAACCCAGTAAAGTATTTCCACTCCAAACAGTTTTTACGTAGTTCTCCATATAAGCAGAAGAGATACAAAACAGGCCACCAATTATACATCAATAGATTGCTCATCTAATGAATTATGCTTGCCACTGCTAAAAGTTATAATTGAAGATACGGTAATTGCTTTCAAATATATGTTCTGACTAATCAGATTATACATGTATATATGTCATGCTAAGTAACATATCAAACCAGCCTTCCATGAGAAATCATAGCTATTTTTCTAGCAGGCCCAAAACGAGACAGAGAAACAAGTTTTGCTTAAATGCCATAAGGTGGGAAATGTTCTTTCACTCCACTGGAGAGTACAACCATGATTCTTCCTCAGCTAGATTTGCTTCAGGAAAGAAGCTTCTAGAACAGCTATTTATGGAACCTGTTTTTCAGGGTCAAATATTTTACTGTTTTGAAATATATAATGTAGTGACTTCTCAGTGAAAACAGATATGGTTTCCAAATGCTAGATCATTACAAAGCTAAAAAGTACCCAGTATATACTGATACATCCCATAAGGCAAAACTGAAATAATACCTAAGATGAGCTTTTATAATGACAATTCCTAGCCAGCACTGACTCATTTAGAAATATGTTTTCCTAGTGAAGACTATGGACAGTTTCTTCTCACCTGCAACACTCCAACATTATCAAGACACACAGGTTTTAAGAAAACCACTTCTGAAAAGTCTGATGTGAAATATCAGGATAGTCTAAAGAAACACCACCAAGTATCTCCTCTTTTATTAACCAGATTTAGGATCTGATTATTGGCTTAAGCTCATACCTTTTCCCATCAGGTGAAAGTAGTTTATATTAGCTATCAGGTTTAAAGAGAGATTGAATATTTTTATGGAATATAAAGAAAAAGTAATATATTATAGAATAAGTAAAAAAAAAAATTACATTGACAAATCTGAAATTTAAGAAGGCAGAGGAAGAAGTAGCAATTAATTCTTGCTCTGAAGCAGACTGGGGAAAATTAACAAACTCCTGGGTGGCAATCTCTGTCCTGCCTTTGTCAGTAAGGAATTTTTACTAGAGAGAAAAAAAAAATTGATGTGGAAAAAAAGTAAGCAATTTACTCAGCACACTCTTTCTAAAGGATTCAGGTTTCCTAGCAATGATTATTGTGAAAATGCTATATAGACAAAGAAATGTCTTTGACATAAAGAATGTCATATCACAAAACTCAGAACTTCCAAGTTATTGAAAAGTTCCTATTTTTTCAGTAAATACAGTCATATCCCTTAGGATTACTTTGTCTAAGTATGTCCTCCAGTACACCATATTTTCTTCATAAGATATTTAATTTAAGCATTGACACAAAGCTCACATTCTCACATATTTGCCTAATAGCCTCACTATCCATTCTCATTGACCACTTGAGAAGTGCAAACCCAGGGAAATTTAGATTTGGGTTATGTGCACAAATGACAATCTGTGAGGACTAACAAACTTTGTAACATGCATGCAATCATACAAACAATAAAAATGTGGATTTTATATAATGATCCTTACTTCTATTACCCTTGTGACTGCAAACAATGATTATGATCTTAGTACCACAATATTTGAGCATCTTAAGATTGTAAAAGTACTGAGTTATACAGTACAGTGAGACAGGGGAATTCTATTATGCCCCTTTTAAAACTGGCAAATTGAAGTTACATGGAATAAAAAAGAGAGGGATTTAGAATAAACAACCACCCCCATGCACTGAGATCCAATGCTAAGTTCCATGAAAAGCCGTAATAGTTACACACAATCTTCTCTCTACAACCACTCTGCTATTGCCATTTACTGAGTATTGCAGCTTCCTCAGTGATTAACAAACTTGATGCTTTCTATTTCAAGGATTTGATTCTGTTCCTATTCAAATAACTGAATAAAAATATTTTTACTGAATTGAGAAAAGGGACTTGATACCAGTTAGATGTGGACTTTGATGCAGTTGTACAACAAGCTATTGCTTACGATGGGGAAACAAAAGTGCTTCATTAAACACAGGATATGTCTGGCAAGTCTGGATTCTGGTTATCCTGATGCTGGTGACTGTCACTGGTTGAGTTTGCTGGCCCTGAGCTGTAACAAACTGTCATACATACAGATGTAGCTGAGACTCACATTTTGTAATTACTCAAAGCCCTCAGCGAGGCAGGGAGGCAGATGTACAGCAGGGAAGGATGAAATGGCATCTCTGTAGACAGCAAACAGGTTTTATTGCCACAAGGAGCTGACTAGCGTGGAAACTGCTGGCAGCTGCCAAACTCTCATGCACCAAAGATGCAACTTAGCATTAGTGTTCACAAAGGTGTGACTAGTTTTCATTTCAGAACTGCTTGACTTACTCTAACTGCAGCAACAGGATGTCTTCAACTACAGTAGAAGCATTCTTTCATAATTTGAAAAATGCTCCCAAGCAGGTAAGTGCTTGGAGAACAAAGCCTTCTACCAAAAAAATTCAATCTGTGAATCCTCATAAAAGCTCATCAAAAGATTCCTTGATTGAGAAGTCCTAGTCTAAAAGACATTTGGCATCTAGCTTTTCAATGAATTATCTACATAGGGATACTCCAAACCAGCTGAAATGAGTAGCCACAACTGCAGAATCCTAAGGTAAGATGCATTCTGTTGTGGAACATCTGGATGGGAGGACTGTCTTGGATGTGTTACCATTCTCTTAGACTCTAAACACAGGGGTAGACTCCAGACCACTAGGGGTAGAAAACAAGCAGGTGCTGCTCTAGGGCTCTTGCACTCACAGTGAGTTGCTCTCTGGTAGCTGAGCCTCATGCTGCCTACGGCATATGGAAGCAAAAGAGCTCAGGTGATTTATTTGGGATTTACCTCCCAGGAATATGACGATGCAGGTCTGCTGCTGCAGGCATGCAGCCCTTAGAAATAAGCATGAGGCATAGGGAACAATCATTCAGTTTAAACATGAGTATTTCTAGTCACCTAAATTCAGTCACTAACTCTAGCTTTATTTTCCTACCAACACTGAAACTGATACACATTGGCTCACTATATTTGCTCATTCATATGTCATACCATATCACATCACATCATCACTGTTTCTGCACCTTCTCAGCATTAGACTCAAATGCAGTCCTCAGACTCCTTCGAATAAGAGAAATGGAACTTCTGCTCTGTGTATCAGCTGCAAGGGAAGATGTGTATTTTCTCCTTTTGGAGAGATCAAATACTGGAAAGACAGGCTGACCCATGTGTTAGCATGGCTACACCAAAAAAATTCTCAAAGTTGATTCCAACATAAGTTTTAACACACATTCAATTCAAATCAAGTAGCTTCCATCTCAGGAGTTAAAAGCATGTCTGATTTGCTGTATTTCCTCCCTGAATATTCAACTTTTCCATATATTAAAAAGTCCACACATGCTGTAGTGGCTGAATGAAACCATTAATGATATTAACTTCAGAGTGGAAAGAATGCAGCACTTCCACTCAGTTAAATCCTTTTCTTTCTTGTAGGATCCTTACATCCTTCTTCTAGGCCAGATCAGAGAAAGACCTTGGCCAATTCAGACCAAGGTATCACTTGCTGTGCCCCAAAGCTAGTTCAATTAATGGCTTTATAGATCCAGCTTGCACTGCAGCACTTCTTGCAGCAATTACTATTTAGAGAACTTGCTTTGCAAACAGGAGTGTACTGTTTCATTGAGATAATAGGACTGTGGGTAGAGATTGTTAAAGAGCAATCAGCAAAACAGGATTGGTAATGAATCTGATGAAACTCTCTGTTTGACTTACAATATCAATTCTGGAGCTAAGTACGTGCTTGGTATGATAACATTACTGAAGCCTCACCTCATTTTCAGTTGCAAGGACTCTATTTGCTGGGCTCAGGCAGAGGTTATCTGACTCATCTGCTTAGATGACAGTGGAGTCATCTCAGCCAAAGACATTGGTCAAATCAGAGCCCTTGGCAACAGCAAGCACTCCTGGTATAGAAGTTAGTCACACCTGGCTTAGGGCTGGATACAAACCCAAACACCATTTGCAGACAAGACTGAAAATTGGGTAGATAATATTTTGAGATTTAGAAAAGTAGATGGACACTTTGACTTCAACAGATTTGTAAGAAAACAGCTATGAATTACACAAATTATCAAACCACTGATTATTTTTGTAACATTTCTTTCATTAAACAGGTTTCATATTTAAGATGCATACTTTCAAGGTATTTTCAGTTTCTCTTTCTTCTTTGTCCTGATATACAGAATAACAAACTTCCTTACTTAAAGTATTAACTAAAACAGGTGTTACTCGGGAGGAAAGAATATCTTCTCCAAAGAGATTCAGTTTTAGCTTCATTTCCTTGTTCAGTGAAGACCAAGTTCTGTCTTTGGTTCTGTACTGCACAGATATTAAAAAATGCCATTACATCTGGCATTACAACTCCTGTGTTAGAAAAACAGACTGTGAGGAAATAGACTGCTACTCCCACTGCTACATGTACTTCTTCAGGAATTAGGTTTTTTAAGTTGGGTAATTAATTTTGTTATATTAACATAATTAGTTGTCATTATGCAACTTAGCTAAAGAAATGGAATTAAATATTTTCCTTTGATTTGTAAAGGTTGTCAAAAGGGTTTTCTTAAATCCAGTTCTAAATTCACATGTGCACTCTAATCTCACTGTACTCTGATTTTTTATAACTCTTTATTAATATTATAGATTATTACAACAGTCCACTTAAAAGAAATGTTCCTCCACACCCTTTTACATACACATTATTTAATTAATAATATAATTCAGAATAATGAAATGCTTAAAGAAAATATATTTAAATGAAAATATATATTACTACTGAAAAGTCTTTCTTTGGCAACAGCTTTCTGCAGTAAGTATCTCAATATCTTTCTATTCAATTATTACTCTCTGCATAAAATATTTAAATATTTGCCTGATAGAGACAATGGGAATGACTGTAGCCTGATTGGAGGCAAATTGTATTTAACCTAATAGCAAAGTTGCAAAATATTGCTATTTTGGATTATTCACAATAGAAACTATGGAATGTTCATGTTCTGACATGAAAACTTGGATAAGAATTTGAAAATTCAATAATTTATTAAATTTGAGTACTAAGGCAATGCAATATTCTCAAAATGGCAACTAATTTCATGGAGCACCCATTGTTAATCACAAAATGCATGGAAAGGCTGTACAACTTCACTAATGGATGTCTTTAGTGAAGGAGAACTTGCTGTAAGTGTTCTTTACTGTACATTTTCATCGCTGTCTGCTCTGGTTTTAGCTGTTTCAAATGACTGAGCATCTCCAATTTAATAAAGCATGCTATTACACAGTCTATTAAGTCTCACTGTCAGAAAGTGTTAACTGATTTTCTGTTAAAATTTTCCTTTCTTAATTCATTACATTCCAAGTTTCATATCTCTATTTTCCTTAAGTAATTCCCTCCATCTTCAGTGCCTGAGTTTATCAAGTGCTTGAATAGTTGTTTACACAACTATTTTATTACAAAATCAGTTTTTAAATTTCAAAATACATATTGTATTTATAGATTTAGAGCAGAACCATTATTAGCCAGCTAATATGTATATATAGCACAATTATACATAGTTTGCTTTCCAACATATCTTATTAAATGCACTACCAAGAAATTACTATTGCCTTGCAGAAAACTTTGAAAAAGAAGTAAAAAAAAAATTTCTAATACTTTGTCTGTATTAATTTTTAATGAGAACCCCAGAAGTTTAGAAGGGTGCTATTCTGTGATAAAAGTTTCCAGGAATGGCTACATGGGAAGAGTACACCCTTATTAAAAGTAGGCCAAAAGAAGAAAACACCTGTCAATAACATCTAGAAAACTCTGTATGTTTTTATACAACGGTGGCAATTTCCCTGTTTATCCCACTGCCAGAAATTTATGTGACTAACTGAGAAAGTAAAAGCCCACAATCTATCCTAGATGTGCAGAAACCCTCCTGTTTCTCATTGCCTTTGTCTCCATGTCCAGTTGAGTTGCAGGGACAAGAGCAGGCTAAACATTTGTCCTGTTCTTAGGAACAACCACGCTTAGGATATGCATTTTTGGACTGGACATTGGACACTGCCCTCCACAGACCAAGTTATTCCCTGTCATGATAAGGTGACCTGTGGGTTATTCCAAGGCTTACTATCAGGACATGACTTTGTTCTTGTTAGACTCAAACCCAAGTAAGGTTTGATATGGATGGAAGGAGAACTTGAGATTGAGTGCAGATATGAATTATGTTTGACTAACAGTACATCTAAAACCATAACGACCTGTCTACTTCTCTTACACTGTGCTTAAAATCTTTATCAGAGGAAACTCCACACTGAACAGAGGGAACTAGTTATCCTGGTGAACACTGTAGCTGCATTACTATCTGTCCTTATCAAAATGAAATACAGTGCAATTTCCCTTCTTATTCCAGGAGACCATGATAGCTGGGGCATCCACTAAAATCCATGGAAAACATGGGTTTCTCCATCAGAAGCTAAAAAAATTTAGAAATTATCTTTGGCATACAACTGTTCCTAGTGTTATGGCAATGTGGCAGAAACTAAATAATACAACAACTGAATTAATGAGGAGTTTCTGAAAAAGATTTTCTAGAGAATCAGGAATGGTAATTACCTGATCAGGTACATTTTTCACACCTGAGTATTAGCATGACAGTCCTGGACTAGAGGTAGTGTGACCTCCAGCCGGAGTCTTGGAAGTATTGAATGGTACCCCCTAACTGGTATCATCTGCTAATTTACTGAGCAAGCATTCTGTCACTTTCTCCAAGCCATTGATTAAGTTTTTGAAAAGGACAAGACCAGGACAAGTCAACTGTAATGCTTATTTCTGCCCTCCATGCAGACCACAACACATTAGCATCTACCTTCTGAGCCCGACTACCCAGGCAGTTTACTTTTTATACTTACCTGCTTGCCCACTCCTCATGGCTGTAATATCCTAATTTACAGGTACAGGAATATTGTGGGAGAGAGTCAGAAGCCTTGCTGAAGTCAAGGTAAATGACATTTTGTGTCCTCCCATCATCTATAATTCCAGACATTTTATCATAAAATGGCAATCAGACTGGTCAGGCATCATTCACCCTTGGTAAATAAACCCATGGCCTCCTTTTTTTAAAGACAAGCGCAACACTTGCATTCCCCCAGTCATCAAGGATTTCCCCAGTCTCTAAAGCCTTTCAAACATTGCAGAGGCTGACTGCAAGAGAATCAGTTCTCTCTGCACCAATGCATGCACACCATCTTGTTGCCATTTGCTCTTTGTAATTCCTAACTCAAGCTGAACTTCGACGTTCCTGATACATTTCCTGGCCCAGACATTGTTTCAAAATTTCTTCCTTGTAGCCTTTATCTGCTTCCGAGTCTTTTATATTGCTTTTTCATTGAAGCTCCATCACAAGTACCCTGCCCAGCTAAGCCAAGATATTTATCTTCCTGAGTATCAGGACTGATCATTCCTACATTTGGAGGATATAGTCCTTAAACTTGATCAAGCTTCTCTGGGTAACTTCACCCCTCAGATCTGGCTCCCATGGGATCCTGTGAGTAGCAGATCCAGCTGTGTGCCGCCTTTAATTGTCCCCTCCAGAAGCTGTTGCTGACACCTTCTAGAAATCTTCACTGCTTCCACCCTGCCACAGTTGTCTTCCAGCACATATCAGAGACATCGAATTTTCCCTCTTTCAGACCTACTGGACCTTTCAGAATTGCCCAAAGGACTTCTGACATCCTTGCAGCCCTAAAACCCTTAAGATTCTTAGTTTTCTAAACTCTTAAAACTAGCAGCCCTCTTTAGTGCTCAGAAAGCCTCATTATGTTAAAAAGAGAATCTGAAATTTGCATTATATGCCAAATGTGGTATGTTGTCCAGGGAAAAAAATCCAACCAAACTAATTTTCGCGCAAAAATAATGCTAGTTTTTAAATTACTCTATTTCACCTTGTTCACCAAGCTCAAGGCATGATTATTTGAATGCCTTCTCTGAAACAGCTGAATATAATGAATTCTTAGGTTTCTTCGCTCATTCTCACAAAAATACTTGAGACCCTGTCCCTCTGAACTCCAAGAGAGAAAGGAAAAAAAAAGAATGAGACACAGCTGATACCTTTGAATTAATGTGCACAATTTGGAGATGCCCATGTGTTTTTTAATTGGGGCAGCATGAGAAAAGAGATATATTCTCTTTTCAGGTTGCTCTCTTTCAGTATAGCTGAAATGAAATGAAATGAAATGAAATGAAATGAAATGAAACAATGAAATTCTGTTCAATTTAGTAATCTACATTTGATGCCAAAGGCCTCTCAAACAATAGAGCTTAGAAAAGTTTCTATCTTTCACCATTCCAAATTCTTACAAGGAGATCAAAATCCATTTATCTTGCAGCATATCTACGTCTGGTTCATGTTCTCCTTTATCAGCTTAGCTTCTTTGCTAGCACTTATCACACTGTCTGGTTTTATGGGGGTTAAGGCAGGACATGCGTGCATGGATTAATTCAATGACAGAGCTTCTTCAAGCTCTGTTCATAATTTAATTATTATTTTAATCTGGATCTCTGAATAGAGGTAGCATGTGCTTTTTGTATTCTTCAAGTTATTACTTAATGAAAGAGTCAAGGATGCTTTATAGAAAAAGAGGACGCTTTTTATCCAACAAAAGAAACTTTCATGTCTAAATAACCAGTTTGTCAGCTCTGAGTGGGCTTATGAAACGGCTGTGCTATAGAACCATGTCAATCAATCACTAAAGCACCAATGCCCCTATTACTGAAAAACTGTTTTCTTAAGAAATTATATACTGTAGTCTCTCTTCTACTACTAAAATAAATTTTAAAATGTTTGCAACATTTTTTCTAAATATGTTTAGCAACCTTAGTAAGAATACAACTTGTTTCTTGTGTTATTTAACAGAGAAAAAACCTGTCAATATCTTATTAGCTATCAATATTTCAATATTGTTGAGTGATATTTTTAAGAGTAATTGTAATTAATTTTTTTTAGTTTTTAAATGTATTTTAAAATGTTTTTTAAGTATTAGCTAAAAATACCGTATCTATTGTGACTATTAAACATAATAAGTCATATAATCTCTACACAATATACCCAGAATACAATTAATAAATACAAGCATTATCATAGTCGACATATTAGTATTTGCTAAATAACTGATGATTGCATAGGATAATATTTCACAATTACTTTCAAACTCTTCCCAGTCATGGGAATCCATAATTGGTAAGTGTGATATACATGAAGTAACTCATTTCCTAAACAGCAAACACTTATCAGCCTTGGAAATCATGAATCATAAAAATCTAATTCTGACACTATACTGATACCTCTCTTTTCAAATAGCAACAAAATACTTGGAGGCATAAATGCTTCATGTTTTATGATAATATTAATAATTTCTTATGACTGTTAGTGCTTCACAGTTGGTGTTTCCTTAGACACAGGAAAGGACTGTGATGCTTCAATTATACTTCTAGATTTTGAACATACACTAAACATCTTTCTTAGACTCAGTGGCTAGCAGGGCTTCTCTGTGATTCTCTGGGTAATATTTCTGGTATCCTCAGAGTTACTTCTTGAGAGATGCAGTCTATAAAAACAACACCCAGTAAAAAAAGTTCTCTGTTCTTAATGACGTCACATGTAATTTTGCTGAGGATTGTGACATCCATGTGCACTCTGCACAAATGTATTTACAGCTGATATTTTTTGAATTTCAGTATTTCCCTAAAATTATCCCAAATTAATGAAAATATTACAGGTAAGTCACTATCCAATTGAGTGTGTCAGGCACACAGATTCTTTAACACAGAATTAGGAATTCACAGCCCAATCTGTGAAAGGATGTAAACCCGCACTGCTAGAGCAGTTACTCCACTGCTTTTGTTGCAAAAGCAGAAGGACACTGTCCCTCAGCAGATCAAGGCACTTGGTGTCTTCCATACAGGAACTACAAGGAGATAGGCATTCCTATAAGTAGACTTTCTAATGTTATCTTTTTTAGTCATCACTGCTATCAGACAAGAAATACCAGGCTCATATGTAGAAATCAAATCAACATAAAATACTTTTTAAAACTCCTTAAAAATAGAACCCTGAGCCACACAGAAAAAAATTATACATTTTTCATGTTCTCTGTGATTTATGACATGCAGGCACTATCTTCCATGTGAGCTGCATAAAAGAAAAATTATACGAGATCTAAGATGTTTTGCACTGTAATCTATATGACAGTAACAGTGTTGCAAAGCATTCATGTAGGGGAAGACCCTTCACAGGAATTCAAGCACAAAAATCTGTATTAGGAAGTAGGACATAAAATTAACACACCATCTTTTTAGTGAGTATAGAAATATTTATATTAAGATAAAGAGTTCTTCACTTAGTGACAGAGGCATAATAACAATAGATAACAGAAACTTTCTTCAGTAGACAGGGCAGAGCTTTAGAAATTTATTATTATTGTTTTTCTTGCAACAAGTCTATTCAAATCATCTGTGTATCACAACTGCATGTTAGGAGCAAATTAGCTTAGCTTCAATATTCACTGATGCATTTTATTGCATTCTGACTAAAGTCGTATCTTGCAGACTTCTGAAACTTACCCTTTAATCTACTACATGCAAAATTACATTATAAATATTAAAATATATATGACAGTGGAAAGTTATTAAATTTACTTCTGAATTATATAGCTGCTTAGTCTCAAGTATGAAGTAGTGATAATTACCTCTGAGCTGTAATTAATTGGGCAAATAAATTGTTAAATTCTAAATGCTGACAAATAGGAGAAAGAAGCTAAAAACCCACAGTAACTGTCAGCAATATTTTAACTAAGGAATTCTGTATGAGATAAAACTACAGCAAACACATCTATAAAATATCAACTAAGTAGAGATTATGAGACAATGGTAAAATACATTCTCATAGAATGGTTAGAATTCACTGCAATTTAAAGCATCAACAACCTCAGTATTTCAAAAACTATTACTAATACAGAAATTACATATGAGGAAGTACATTCAAAGAGATTTTTCTAACTTACTTTCAGCCAAAGTACAAATTGAGTAGAAAGAAAAAAGAAACACCCACTACCTACAGAGAAGCTAGTGTACATAAAAATAAGTGAAGTGCTGAGGCAGGGAAGACAAGAATGGAAAATTAAAGAGGACACTTACTGGGGAAAACCACATCACTTTAAGAATCCAAATCGTCAAAGAAAAATTCACAACTAGGATGATAAGCAGGAGGAGAACAAACAGGTAGAGACAACGCTTTCTCCAGCCATAAATTCCAATTTTGTAGATATATTCATTCTTCGGCCTTTCTAGGCTCGTGCCTGGTGTCGTTGTCGTGTATTGTTCACGTACCATCTGCTATGTAGAGGAAAAAAAGAAAGGGAACTGCTTAGTTGCCTAATTTAAGTGACAATATTTATATAAAACTCCAAAGAAAATATGAAGATATAATTGTAATAGCTAGGAACCAGAAACTCTTATAAAGTTTCACCTGGAAAGCATTTTCATCGTGCCCTGTTAAACTTACATCTTAGTTTTTGATACATGCAAAGTGACCTTTTAATATATGAACTGCATTAACTGCTGTTTTCAGGGGGCTTAAATTTATTTCAGCCTATAAAGAATGGCAAAACTTTCCTCCCTTTTGCCATAATATTCTAATTCTCCCATCATAAAATATTTCATGGGACCATATCATAATCTACAGCTCACAAGTGTGTATCTGTTGGAATGCCAATATATATATTAGGCTTCAGAATAAGTATGTAAATAAATGGAAGTATTCTTTATGATGTACAGGAAATAATGAATTCACAATACATCAGATATTCATATTTAAAGATATATCAACATTAAAAACATCGCCTACTGGGTTTAAACAACTTCAGTTTATACTAAGTTCTTAAAGAAGCATTGATTGAATTTAAAGGAATCTTACAAGGTTGCACCTCCTTAAAACATGAGAATATTCACTAACTTCCATTTTTACAGCACAGAAATCACCAACAACTCAAACCATTCATTAAAGCTTGCAATTTTGGCCAAAAGAATAAAAACTCAGTAGCTGAATCTGCTTATCAAGAACAACAATGGGCAATATCTGTCTCATAAACACTGAGATAAAGCAAAAAAACCCCAACCACGGATGTGAGAAACAAAATAGGTATTGTAAATTCAAGCCCTTTCCACAAGCCAGGTATGTCCATAGGCATCTTATATCTAAAAATGGATCCACTTTCCTATAATATAATGCTCCCAAATGAGATTGCCCTCAGAAAGGTTTCACACAAAGTCTACTCTCAATTCTGAATTTCCTCCTATCACCATGCCCTGCTCACACAGCTTTAAAAACATGATCAAATGACATCCTTGCCTCTGTTCAAGTTTCCTGCAGAGCCATCCTGTGTCTATAACACGCTTGTGGCTCTCAATTCTAGCCCTCATCTTTAGAAAGATGTCATCTTTTGTTCCTGTAGCTTCCTAGCAAGACAGAGAAAGCCGTATCATTTACAACTGAACAGAAGCCCATGCATTATATCCTTGTATATATGCAGTACTCATTTCTCCACTTCCACCAAAAAAAAAAAAAGTCTTGTTTATTTATATTCAAAAATTAGACCAAATAATTGTCAGTTCATAATGTAACTCTGCTTACAGACATTATGGTATAATATTATAACTTCTCTTCCGCTATCAGTCTTAGTTGCTCTTATACTACGTATATAAATATTTTCATTGCTGAAAATAGTATAACAATTTATTACTGAGGAATTAATAGACACTTAAAAAACTTGGCTTATTATTAGTGAAAATTATTAAATATATTTACAAGATGTTACTTAATATTCACCAGATGAACTATGCTTGTTTAAAAAATCAGATAATGTATTTTAGTTCTGTGTATTACTCAAGCACATAGTACTGATTACAGAATGCTGTTTAAATATAAGTTGATACTATTTTTTTCTGTTTTCTACCTAATTATTATATAGTAAACCATATTACTCACATAGAGGTTGCCCCTTATCTAAAATCTCTGTTACTGTGTGCTGCCATGAGATATTGGGACACTTATACATACAACGGGCTCCATAAGATACTTAGACAAACCTTTACCCTTCCACATAGATTTCTTCTCCAGACATAACTTACAGAACAGGATGCAGTAACTCTCATCTGGTAACAACCAGAGACAAACTTTGAGAAATAAGCTGTGCCACTCTTGCCCATGAGTAGTACAGCTATGTCCTGGCCCTAGTCAGGACATGGTTAATATTTGCAGTAGCCAGGAGGGGCATGGACAGGACTCTGAGGTTAACCTACAACCTCAGGGGATGCAGGGGGTGGTAGGGGAGAGGGGATCCCTTCTGGTCCTGCTGGACACAGGTGAGCAGTCGGGGTGCTGCCGGTTTCTGTGTGCTGAGCACTCACACGAGATTTGCCTGCACCTATTCCACAGCCCCTTCACAAGGCAGACTGCTTTGCCTGCTCCTTGTGTTGCTGTTCCTACACCTGCAAGGTAAATGCTGCAGTAGAGACCATTTGCCACACAGTTAATTAATTGTCACATCTTCATGTTCCTATGCAGCCTCATTACAGTGGTCTCTGAGGTTGGAATTCATCTCACAACGTTAGATACGAACAATTTAGCCCTGAATATCTGAGCCAGTCAAGCTGGACTCCCTTTATGGTTAATGGAGATAGGTCTCCCTGCTGGGAATTATTTATCTGACTTATGTTAGATGTGAACTTCAGATATCCAATGAACTGCTTACTTTCTCTCCATCAAAAGAGAAAAAAAGAGAGCCTGGGATGACTTTCTCATATGTGTATGCCTATATGTTGTAGACATTTCAATTAGAATGACTTCCAAAAGCATGTAATTTAACAACAGGATAGGATTTTTCTGATTCCTGTTCTTCTCTGTTCCATTTTTCCCCGTTGTAAAATGTTTATTTTGTGAGTTGAGGGTTTTATACATAATGTATTATGTACTGCTGTTTAATGAGGTGAGGTCAAAATCCATTATGCATTTCAGCAAAAAGCCTATGAGTTTTGTGATTGTTTTCAGCCCTGCAGAAATTCCACAGGGGACATCTCCCAGCACAGCATTGTTCCCTGCATGAATTATTTTTTCCTGACAGAAAACAGTTCTGTTGTTTCTGAGCATTATTAATACTGCCAAAAATTGCTTTGGTCATAGTAAATAGGCAGTGCTGGCCTAGACAACTGAATGCTTTGATAAGGATTAAGTTTTTCTCCCTAATGTAATATTTCATGATTTTTAAGAGAATTGGTGTCCTACTGTTACAGCGGAAATCTTTTCAGAACTGATACTGTTGGACTGTTTCTTTTGGGAGAATCAACTTTCCATATGACTTTTATGTTCTCAAGCTGAAATCACATAGGAAAATAATCTCAGACTTGTCTGGAGAAGTCAGAGAGAAATCTTTTTGTAAGTCTGGGATGTTTTAGGAAGGTGGGCTGAAAGGAAAGCCTTAGATAGGCAGACCTCATAGTTGTGAAATGTTGTGAAGACTGCCAAGATTCAAGATAGACTCATAGAAGAAGAACAGGTATTTAGTACTATGATGAGAACTGTGATTTGTAAGTGGAATGACCATGAAACTGGTTGTGTAGGAGCACTCTAAACAGGCATCAAGAAGGAAGTGGTGACTTGGACACTTGGATGTACACAAGTTAGTTGTATTAGGAGAAGCAAAAAACTTGCAATGCACAATGACTTCAGTAAATGTTATCTTTGTATTATTCTACAAGGAAGCAGCAGACAGCGACTAACAGTAAGAAATACTGGCAACCTACAGCGCAGATAAAATGGGAATTGAGTTTCAGAATGAAAATTCTTACATCTTTTAAATGGGCCATGAAAATGTCTTATTTGCATCAGGTCAGCAGTACCATAATAAACAAGCTACTACAAATAAACTACTTAATTGGAAGTGAAATTTCTTGGTGTTCCTATTCAAGGGCCAACACAATCAGCACATTCCTTATGGAATTTTGTAGATTTAGCCATAATTCATGGGATAGAGATCTATCGTGATAGTTTTTTATTTAGAAGTATTTTCTAATTGCCATAATCTATTTTACTGGAATCCATTTAAATCAAATTACTTCTTGCCTCTGTGCTGGTTTAAACCAGATACTGTGTGCTAATTAGCTGCCAAAAGATTTATCACAGATTTTAAATGATAGATCAAACTCATGAACAACCAGTAACACTGCAGATTTTTGACCTTGTGAGATTTCCCATGTTCAGACATTGTATGTGTTGCATGTAACACATGCCTGTAGTAACACATATGAGCTGCTCATGAAAGACCTGCATGTTCTTCACACTTACAATTGTCCTCTAAAAATACATAACCATGACAGAACATTTCCCTAGCTCTAGTGCACCATTTCTATGCAAGACTTAGACACTGGTCTGTCATTTGAGTGACTGAGGTCCAGGAGATTTTTATATTAATATTGATTATTGAAAGACATTGAAAAACTGTCTAACACTAATGTTACTTTTGACTGAGGTTAGTTTGGGCATCAAGTTCAAAAAGCTATTCTGACATCTCTAAAATATTCACTTAAGACACCCATATTTTTATAAAGCAATTTGAAAACATCCTTTAGCCTGCTTTGGAAAGCAAGCCTGACTAAAAGCATGTAATTCTTACTATTTTCAGGAATGACTTATCTCTAGGAAATACTGAAGACGGAATACTAATTCAATTAAAATAAGTAACCTCAGTGTATTTCAACTGTAAAAATATGTTTTCACTATTTTTGTTAATAAATGGCTACTATTTTCATGTAAATAAAATTCCCATTTTTACACAGTTCAGAACTGCTACTCAAGTATTTTGTCATGCTGTCATAAAGCAACTGATAATAACATACAATTAGAAACATAATTTAAATACAGAACTACTTAGCTGGTTAATACTAGCAACCAGCTGTAATTTCAATAATAATTATGTAATTATCAGCATTTTATATTTTCAACAGAGACAAAAAGCTTAGAATTCAATAAAACCTTTTCAAATCAGAGTTCAGAAGAATTGGTGGGGTTCCACAATGAAATTTGCACCACTGGGGCTTGTACTATGCATGTTCTTCATGAACAGACATCAGTGCATCTACTCTTCCCTCTTGTTCTGGTTTTGGCCAGGACAAGGTTGATTTTTTTCAGCACCTGGAAGGAGATGCTGAAGGGGTGTGGCCTGATGTTTTTCTATAGCCCAGCAGGCCATTGCCAGAGGTGAGGGAGAAGGGACTGGCTTCTGAGGAAAAGAGCATTCCTTTCAGCAGAAGAAAACTTGTTTGGGAAGAACTGATTGGTATTTTTTTATTGTTACAGGCTTTCTGTGCAAGTAATTTCTTTGTGCTATACCTTCTCCTGTTAATATTGTTGCTGTTACTGTTTCCTTATCTCATTGCTGCTTTCAGCAAACTGTTCTTATCTCAACCCATGATCCTTGCCTTTTGTGCATCCAATGGGAGGGGAGGGGAAGCAAGTGGCAGCATGGTTTGAATAGGAATACTGAACTGGAAAACACCAGCCCTAAATCACATCTCTTTACAAGAACTATATTCATTCACATGCAGGAAAATTCACAGTATGTGTAAGCATGAAAGAGGTGATAGTGCTACACCAAACCAGTACAGTGAAAAGACCATTTTAACCTCTCAAACTAAATTCTTGCACCATTGTATACAAACTGTAAACTGAAATTAAACAACCTGTCAACCAAGGCAAGTGAGAACTACTTTTATGATCTGCATTCAGTATCTTCATGGAATATTGTGTTCATTTTTTTTGTATGTTGCATTGGGCTCGATGGATATTATTATAGTAGGAACATCAGAAGCACACCAACAATTCACACTTAAGTGCATTCAGGCACACACACTTTTGTCTTTGTGAACACAGAAGCAGTCCAATGATTAACCAACAGGAAAGACGTGCCATGGAAGTATTTTCCTGAAAGATGAAAGACAGTTGAGGCAATCCTGCTGTTTAGAGAAAATGACAAGAAACCTTTGGAATTGTGCTGGTTTCATGTGCTCAGGGGAGGGGTGGATTCCGCCTCAGGGAATGCTCCATGAGGCGGGGGAGTGGGAGGGGCTCTCCCCTTTCTGGGAGCGTCCCCTGTGAGCTGCTGGCACCAATCGGAGAGCTGGTTTGGTGATGGACAGCTCGGGAAACCAATGAAAAGTTATTTCGCTTTCACAAATCACATTGGATTAAGTTAACTGCTCTCTTTCGGCTCCCGGCTGCCAGGCGGTGAGGTGGCTCTGGCTGGGGCGCCGGCCCTGGCCCGGCTCCAGGCTCGGCGGGAGAGCCCGGCCCGGCCGCGTGGTCCCGGCCCTGCCGGCTCCGCTCGGCTTTCCACGTGGCTTCTTCATGATCTGGATACAATTTTAACTCTTTTAATGCCTGGATAAGATTCTCGATCTCCTGAGCTCCCCTGAATGAGAAGA
>JAOTQP010000001.1:70851298-70863759 GCA_026413545.1 Cichladusa arquata
TGAAATGATTATTTGGGTGGATAACTGACTGAAGTGTTCTCTGTATGTTGTTGGTAAGAAATGTGGAATGAAGGGAGAAGGGAATAATCTAGGAATCTTAATCTGAATTCTTTTTGTGTTATTAATAAATTTCTTCTTGTACCTTTTTAAGTTTTGAGCCTACCTCATCTCTACTCCTGGGTCCTGTCTCTAAAAGAAATATATTAAGGTTGGCAAACCCAAGTCACACCGTGACAGGAATCCATATGGAAAACTTTCAGAAAAGCAGAAAGGCAGGGAAAAATCAAACTCTCATGATTAGGTGAAAATTTTATAATTACTTTCAGCCCTTCCATCATATTGTATTTAATCTTGCCCAACCTTGCTTTATGGAAATTTTTGTATTATATAGCATATTACAGTTTGAAACGTAAACTAGTGCCATCAGCTGAAAAGAGCTGGACGCCGTGCAGTGTGATTTGTGGAAATCAGCAGAAGACATTTATATGGCCTTGTTAACTGTTTGCATACCCTGCAGTGCACATTGGCATAACAACTATGACATGGTCACAATTAGCAGCTTTGCACATTTTAAGTAGAGCTGAAAGGCAGTCTGACAGCACAATATTATATAAATATGAATTCCATAATTATTAATACATAAATATATGCCAAACTGCAATTAGAACATATTATTAATATTAATACAATATGCTATATAAAATATTCTTTGTCTAATGTCTACTCCTGAATCTCATTGACAGTAAATTGTTTTTAAACCTTGTTTTCTATTTCTCAATTTGATTTGTTTTCCTTCTTTAAAAATTCCAAAAACATGGATCAGATAAGAAAAAAAAGTCATGTTACTTCCCCCAGAATTGAAAGGAAAATGCTAATGTGTAAGGAATGCTGAGAGCCTTATGGAAAGACTAGGAGAATCACCGTTCTTTGTCTCATAGTTCAATAAAAATCCTGTCTTTATGAAAAACAAGAATGGTGTGTATTTATTCTCCTGTATAAAGGGCTTTCTCACTAAGAAGGACAAAATAAAATTAAACACACAGGGATGTCTTGAGGATTTAATAAATTTTCCAACTCTAATTTATAAAATGATAGTTTGAAATAATTATAAATTTAGAATTATAAAATTACTTAACACTCTCTTATTCTGTTCATTTGATCCTTCCAGGTGTCAAAGGGCTGTTCTTCAGGTGAAAGTGGAAGATTTCCCTTGGAGTTGTCATTCCTTGCAAGTAATAAAGGTTTACAAAGCAATCTATGTATAATCTGACACTTCAGGGAGAGAAATGAAGAGAAGGTGGCTGTCAAATGTATGGAACTTTCTCTATAATCTACCACAGGCAGTTTTTGTTCACTAGAATTTTAGTTCTTTCATTCTGTGACAGCTAAATGATTTCCTTATTCAGAAGAGATGTGCACATTACACTGTATGCAGATAAAGCCTTTCCATTCAGTCCTTGTTACAGTTTTAATTACTGCAAAAGCCTGGCATCAAATTCTGAAGGTCATCAGCAAGTAACTTGGTGACCAAAATTCTGAATAAAACATCAAATTATAGAATTTTGTAAAATTTAATATATACTAAATCTAATACCAAACACGGATATGATGACTACAGACTACAGCACATAAATTGTATTATCTTATGTGATCTATCCCAGACATCCAATTTTTTATTATTACTAAAAAAATTTAATTAAGTCAGGCAAGACAGAAGTCAGTTGCAATCAGAAGTTAAACATCACAATTAAAAACATATATTTACTCAGACCAAGACTTAGCAAAATTTTGCTGTGTATCTACCTACCCAAGGAAGTCAATAATACTTGAGGAAATTACTAAGACTATAAAATCCATCTGTGGAGAACAAGAATGTTATGTGTTATACAATTTCAAATCTTCTTAGAGAAAATTTACTGGTTTTATAAAAGGGGATACTTCCTGATTTGAAAAATGTTTTATCAACTTGTACAGAGGAAGTGAACTGTTTTGCATCACATAGTAGCTCTATAGGGCTATATAACTAAAATGTATGTTTTTACTTAGATTTGCATGTAGGGCACAAAAGACATCATTATAAAGGGAAAAAAATCTGGAATGTGCTCTGATATTTATAGATTAATTTTTCTTAATTCCCTGCTATAGCCTTTTCAATAACAACTTCAAATGGTAAATTATTTGAAATTTCGTGCAAAGATAAAACATACTGTGCTCTTCAGAGATATATTTCTGTTTTGTTTTAGAAATTTGAAGACTGGCAAATGAAGATGCTTAAACCATATTTTTACACCACAAGCTGCTGTGCCTGCCAAAGCAATATATCCAGACCTGCTAGAAAGTGCTGGACAGAAAATAACATCTGAGTCTGCTGTTATTTCCAGGACAGCTCTACAGAAGTATTCCTGTATTCTCAATTGTACATTAAACTCCCTACTGTCCTCCAGAGAAAAACTCTTTCACTTAGATTTACAATATCATTGGCAAGTCCAGAAAATTACAGCACTTGAGAGACAGCTACAGAAAATACATGTTTTTAAGACATTGCCTTTGTTCTTCGAGAAAAACTGTTTTTCACATTGCATTACAATGGACTGTGGAGATGTCCACAACACCTTTGGAAGTTCTAAGCTTATCAGAAATTATTCTGTTCAATGGCTGTAACTTAAAACATTCTTCCCCAATTGGTTGCAAACATCTGATAGTCTCTGTTTGCTTATTCTACATTGTACTTATTCATAAGTGACTCCTCCTTCACATTCCCTTGATAACCATTTCTAAACACAACAGAAGTTACATTTTGGCTCAAACTGACATTATTGTGCTCCTTTGTTTATTCAAAATATGAAGATAGGGATAATCTGCCCGGGGGTATTCTTTGACAATGGCAAAATTCTTCCTGTTTGCATATAAAAATTAATAGGAATTGCATAACATTTGAAGATTTATTTGTGTTTCTCATCACAATTCTACTCTGTATTCAAGCTCTTGGAAGAATGGACAGTGGGGATATATTGTGGTAGTAAAGCTAAAATAGTGCAGTTAGCAATACCTAAATATATCAGAAGTTCTTGGGGCTGAAAATTAAGATGAAGCCATGTCTGGTGCTATCTTGCTTCTTTTACCAGAAAGGCACATGAAGAACTTTATACCTTTTGAACATAAATGAGTAACATCTGGCCCTGATGTGAGAAAAATTACTATTATAAATTTTATTGATTTGTCCCAAAATATTTTCTAATGATTTTTTCTCATTTGGGACATTTCTTCAGAGCTATCCTCTAGAATGAAAGGTATATAGAGAAATTTCCCAGACCTCCTCAGTGGGGAACACTGACGTTAACTCCTTTAGAATTTTCTTTTTGACATCTCTGTTCAGGCACTCAAAATATAAATTTTCCATGTATACCTAGTACTCAAATATATAGTATATTAATATTCAAAAGCAAGTATAAGTCAATTAAAAAAAAAACACAGCCCACAAAGGATCTGAATGAATACTTCAGACTGCATGAACACACCTCCAAATACTCTTGTAAAGTATCAGGTTATATACTTGCAGCGTCAATCACCAAAAATATTATTCACAGTATTTAAAAATTTTTAACACCAATGGCAAATGACTATTAGAAGTTATCCAACTCTGCACATCTCCTATTGATGAAGATATTCAAGTCTACCTTCTCTGACCATTTTGCTAAAATCCATGGAGAAAAAATAACATAAAATCACAATCAAGACAGTGATTCACTTATGTGTAGGTACATACAAAGTCATTTAAGAAGTACCACAAAGCAGAGTTTCTGTCTCTATGGTCTAAATACTAACTGAACACCTACCAAAGCTGACTTGTGATACCTCAGAGTATCCCAATACAGGAATTCTTAGAGGTTGCAAGGACTGGTCCTCACTACCTCTGATGATGAAGCAGGTCACACATGGTACTTGAACATATAGGACATCTTTTATGAACACAGCAACGACATTCTGAAACAAATTCAGGATTTGTGTTGGGAGGTAACTGTTTCTTCTGGGAGGAGTGCAGAGAAAGGGTAGAATCAAAGCCCAGTTTATGCTCATCACTTAAATCAGCAGCACAGATGAAACTAAAGTTAGTAGCAAAGTACAGAGGGAATAAAAAGAGACTAGGGTAGAGGACCTGTGTATGTTTGCTGTTGCTTTCAATTGTGTCTAAAAATCTTTTAAAAGCAGCAAAGAAAGAGTGAAAGCTTAATTAACAATTTGTACTATAACGAGAAGTACTGATGAGGCCTAGTTCTGTATAGATCTGAATCTTTGGTCAAGTACTTACATCAATGCAGTAATCTTGTTACTTTTGCTCTATCCATACTCTATCCATGTGCTTTATAGAAATTTCCTGAGCCAAATCTAACACACACCAGTACTAGCTAGCTTCAGTTGTGCATTCTGATCTAGTAGATATTATTCACATGCCAACAGAATGTACCATGACAGAGTTTTCCTCTGATGAGGGCATTATCTCACAAGACACTTTCATTAGACTTGAAAAAACTTAATTACCTTGAAAACCACTATGCATTTATTTTATCACACTCAAATTTGACTGCAAAGTCAAAAAAGATAGTGGGGGGAGTGGGAAGGGCAACTTTGAGGTGAACAACAGTAAGTTGAATACTATGAGTTTAATTAAAAAAAAAAAAAAAGAAGAAGAAAATTAAACCAGAATGAAATATCAATAGACAGCAACAATTTGTAGAGTAATATTTTACACAGATTTTACAAACAAATTGAATTTTAAAATATCATCAGTGTACAGTATCATAAGAAAGGAAAGAATCACAAAGTTTACTTCACACTCACTGAAGTTAAATTTTGCAGACAGGATGTGGTAGCTAGTCAGTTTGAACTGCAGCAAAAACCAGGAAAATCTGTGCATACAATTTCATTTCTTAAGCACCATTAAATGTAAATAAGAATTGTTTTGTGGCCTTCAATTTTCTTTCACTGGAGACAACACCAGAAATCCCAGAACACTTGTGGGCATACATTTAAAAAAAAATTTTTGCTGTCATTTGTCATGCTTTTTCTGGTTATTTGTAGCATTTAGAAGTGACGCAATGACCAGAATTGCAAAGCTAATGTGGGAAGGAATGGGAAAATAATCTTTGTTGGGGTCATTGAAAACACATCAAAAGACCTGAAATTCCAAATAAATGTGAAGAAAATGAAAGCAATCCTTCTGATGGAGGCAAATGATGAAAGAATCTCTGCTGTAATAATCTTGTATGTACGTTTACCAGACAAAGAATAAATTTAGTTACTTTTTTTAAAAAGCAATTGCATATGTCTTTAAAAGTACTTTAAAAATATATTTTCATTTTCTATGTGTGTCTATCATACCACAGTGATTATCAGCAGCAAGGCCAAAATGTATCTTATAGAAATAGTGTTCCTAAAGCAAGTCCTGTTTTTAGAGGGCTTTTAGCAAAAGCCCTTTAACACTATCCTCAATGTTGTTTGCAGGAAAAGTATTTCATGTCGTCAGAGCTGGGAAGAGGTGAGAGTGAAAACAAATAGCTCTATTTAAGTACATAAAGACATAACACACTGGCATAACTTTTCCCTCTTTTTCCTTGTCTTGCTGCTGCTTTTATGAAAGTGCTACTTCCAGGTAGAATGCTGTTACCTCTTGAGAAGTATACTTCCAGTTCATTTAGTAGACTTCAGCACAATTACAAAATAACTCCCTTTTGTGGTGCTTTCCTGTGTTGGTTGTGGACCTTGAAAAGCAGCTTATTTAGCCTTGATAATTGATTTCATGCAGAAAAGGGACTTATACTGCTATTTTGTGAAGTTTTTTGTTTTTTTTTAATATAAAAATACACCAAAGAAGGAATAGAACTAGATGTAGAGGCTAGAGATGAAAATTAATCCTAAAGCCTTCCCTCCCCAATTCAAGTGATTAATCACATACATACTTTAAAAAACACAATAGAATAATTTGACCTTGCATCTGTTAAGTAACAACTGTACCTTTTTTGACAAGTCACATGTAGCTAAACTAAAGATTCAAAATTCATTTTCAGTAGCAGGGGAAGCAAAATACTTTCCTACATATACTGTGTCTCATTACATACTTTAAACCTCTGCCCTTTTCTGATGAATTTTAAATGTCAATGACTACAAAATGATATGTTCCTGTTGCTTTGCAGTCCTGGTCATAACAACTTTATGACTCATTTTTACTCATACAGGGGAAAACCCAATTATTTTAAACATGTATTAGACACATAAGGACATCATCAAAAGACTTGTACTGCAGAAGCCTTTTTTGGTGATGTTGACTCCAACTGTTTAGGCAGCAACCATCTCTAAGCTTCTTTCTAAGCAACTGTGACAAAGCAATAATACAATACAAGAAACACAGAAAATGAAGAACATGGAAAAGTGTATAAATACTGGCTTTAACCAGTATACCAGTTCTTGGATTAAAACCTTTAAGAAAGACAGCTGATCTTTCAGTTAGCTGTAAAAACAAATGAAGCATCAATAAAGCCTAAATAACCTGCTAAGTAGGCATTCCAAAATAAATGAAAAGGAAAATCTCTTATTAGGTATAACATATATACTCCCTGTATTTCAAAGTGGAATTTTCCATACAAAGTATTCAATCCAAAATGGAAATCAGCAAGTATTATTCAAATCCTTAACTTTAGTTGAAAGTTGATTTTCTGATGTAAATCAAATAGTATAATCTGAAATGTAGGATTTATTCTTCTTAATTTTAAACATTTCTTCATTTTAATGATTCTAATTTGAGTAATTGGAAAACAATTTCTATTTGGATCAAATAACAGGGACATTACCTTCTCTAGAAAGTATGTCTGAAGTTCCTAAAGTTATCCTTTAGGCATACATAGAAAAAAGACATTCATAGAGCACAAGTATAACCTGTCTTTTTAAACTTCAGTCAGATGTTGTTTATTTTTCAGATTTGGACAGCAGTGCTTGATCCATTCATCAGTTTTTGTAGTCAGAGACATTATGAGAGAACCAAGAGCTGCAAATCAGGTTTTTCTAAACACAAATTCTGGAAAAATATGCAAGTTTCTAATGGCAAAATAAAGATAAATGTCACTATATCTTAGTGCCTGCAGGTTCACCTAGTCCAGATTTGCAGTGATTTGGACTGTTCTCTACCAACTGGGCAACTAAACTCTGCTAAACTCTGACTAGAATTGATTTCCTACTTGGCAGTGGAAGAACAAAGTCACACACATTTCTGGAAGGTAATAACTTTTCAGAAAAGCTGTAGTTCAACATAAGGACAACTGAGAGCCTCTGGCGTACATAAGCAGAGTGCCCCCAAAGCTTTAGAATCTATTATTTCAGTTTAAAGAAAATGCTGGATAAATTCAGCTGAAATTTAAAATCATCTACCACAAGGTGAAGATCTCTTTAGGTAGAGGAAAATGGTCTTAAAAATGTTTTTGTTTCTTTTTAGCCGTGAATTTACAAAATATGAGATCAGATATGTAAAAAAGTCTCCACATTTTAATTACAGTAAAATAAACACTGTGAGTAGACACTTGAGGATAAGAGAAAAAGGTTAAGTAGTGAGTACACTCAGGAAACGAACATGAGATGTGTAAGTGGAGATTGTAAAATATGGGGAGAAAGATGAAGTACCTAAGGATGCTGAAGAAAGTAAAAAAAAAAAAAAAAAAAAAGGAAAAGGTACCAAAAGATGGAATCTTTTGATAATGTAAAGCAATATTGATTAATTTTTCTTTCTGCTGCCTTTGATTTCCTTATTTTGCATTCTAGGCATTTATATACTTCGATTACTAAACAATCCTAAATCAAAGCTTATTTCTACATAATTTTTTGAAGGCTAGCTTTGAATTTTTTCTTGAGTTAAAACCATTTGTTACTAGGTGCCTTAGGATTTCTGATACAGGAAGACAGTGATATTAATGTTCTGAATTTAAACAGTATTTTATTTCCCCCAGTCCCAGCCTTGAGCTCCATCCACTTGATAGGTGTGGGTAGAGACCTTGTCAGTGATGACTGAGGCAAAGATATGGATAAGTACCTCAGCCTTCTTGTGGTCTGTTTTTATCAGTTTGTCAGCTGTGTTCATCAGGAGACATAGAGGAGTTTTTTAACCTTCTTCTTCAGTCTGACTTACCTGTAGAAGCCCTTCTTGCTGTTCTTTGCATTCCTTGTAGAGTTCAGCTCCATCATGCCTTGGCTGAGCTGACCCTATCCCAACACAACCAGCCAACATCCCTACACCCTTCCCAGGACACCTGTCCCTGATCCCACTGCTGCCCATTTCTTTCTTGCCCCTCAGTTTAACCAGCAACTCTTCCCTCAGCCATGTTGGTCTGTTCCCTTCTTTTCCTGATTTCCTACACATGGGTTCAAGATGTCATGCACTGTATGGAAAGCTTCCCTAAAGATCTGCCAGGTCTGTTCTTCTCCCTTGTCCCTCATGGTACTTTGCCTTGCGGCGCTCCATTGACTAAATCCTTTAAGAGTTGGAAGTTTGCTTTCCTGAAATTCACAGTCTTGACTTTGCTCTTTGCCTGATCCATATCCCTGAGGACTGTGAACTTAACCAGTGCATAATCATGGCAACCCAGGCTGCCACCAGCCTTGACGCTTCTGTTTAGCTCTCATGTGTTGATCACCAGCAGGTCCAGAGAAGCATTTACTCTGGTAAGAACTGGGCTAAGGACTTAATTCTTCCTAAAGGGCACCTCCAGTGGGCTTCTTGGGAGAACTCAGCAGTGTGTTCAGGCCTTTTAAGACAGGACACTGCCTCCCTCTCTCACAGGGTAAAAGCCATAACAAACCATCTGTTTATGAACTGCCTCAGACACTTGAAGCCTCAAACTGGAATGACCCAAACCCCGGAAGTTCAATAACGGAAAGTGATGGTACCTAGTGATCTCAGTAAGAGAAACAGCCCAAGTCTCTTTTATAACATACATTAGTGGCAGAGATCAGCACAGGTAATCCTACATCCCTTTAGAAGTGGAGAACATGCAGTATAAGTAACTGGACACAGGAATCCAGCCACACACAGAATGCCAAGCAGATCCTGGTTCCAGAAAAGGAAGAATGCCCCTGTTCCATTCAGTCAAAACACTACAGAACTTTCACACAGTAAATCAGTTTTATTAATAGTTTTTAGAATTCCAGTAAAAAAAGTTTGCATGCAGACTTCTTTTTCACAGGTGACTTTCTCACCAGCCGGAAGGGGGAACCTACCTGCAAGTTCCTTGGTTAAAATGAGATGAATCTTACCCTCCACTGATGCACTTGTGGAGGAGAGCGCAGCACAGCAAAGGCCTGTGTCTTCCCAGATTAACTGGATTATGGATCACTTCTTCCTTGATGTTCATCAGTCTTCTGGTCAGCATCACTACAGCATTCCCTCCCCAGGACTTACCTTTTCATCTGGGCCTTGTGGAAGTAGTGCTGCTGTAGTCTTCTGCATTTCATGATACCAAAGATTCTCCCTGGTAGCAGTCTTTACTCACCAAATTGCCACCTCCAGACACTCCCTAAAAATACTTCCCAAGGGAAATACTTCCTGGTTTTGTGCCATTCTTTTCCAGAATTCCTATACCTGAGGTATTACAAACACCTCATAGTTGCCATCTGTGGGTGCAGCTCTCAGATTTGAGAAGCTCACTCCCCTTCATCACAGTTTTATGAAGGTAGAGCACACCTAGGGCCTCTGTTGAGGTAGGGCCCAGTTTCCCCTGACCTGCCTATTACTGGTCTCCATCTCAGCCAGAAGGTCAGTACTCAAAAGAACAATAGAGGCCTGATGGCAATTCCATTGTTCTCCCAATTTTCCTGAATGCTATTTCAGCTGCATCTTGAAACAGGAGAAATGTGTCCACTCACCTACTACCTAGGCAAAGGAAAATGCAAAGACTATCTCCACACAAGGCATTCAGGTGTTCTCTTTATTTCAATTTTACACTCAGGGTATCCAAGTTTATAATGTTAAATGTTAAACTTTATGACTTCAACAAAACACAGCGTGAGGCTTTTTGAATATTCCGTGCATCACACACATCATTCAAATAATCAGTTATTATACATGGGGTGACAGTCCCTAAGCAGAAAAGGAAGGACAATGCTCAAACTCAGTTCAAAGAGTAGCAGAAGAAAAAGCAAAAATGGGAATGAAAATGCTCTAACACAGATGGAGAAAATCACATGGGGACAACTTTCTACTCCCAACAAGAAACCACTGTATACAGGAACAATAAGAAGACCAACATCAATCTCCTTTTTACCATTTCATGTTAATTCTACACTTCAGAAAATGCTCTCCGAAGGACATAGGAAGTTTTCTTGAAATGTAGCAAAAGGAAATGAACATGTTTTCAAAACTTTATACAGTCACACTAAACCAAACACCATTTGTGCTGTTATATATCTGTATTTAAAGGAGACAGAACACCAAGCACTGCTTTATTAGGTAAAAGAATATTTTGTTGCACATTTTACTGCTCTTCTCTGCCCTGAAGAGGATGAGACTTCTGTGCTCAGAGGGTTAGAATACTCTTCTTCCCAGCTGAGCTGCAATTGCCTGCATTGCAAAGGTTGGATGGGAGCAACTCCACCGTTCACTGGGCAGCACTAGTGAAAAATATGCAGACACACAGTGGCTGTATTGACTGACAGGAAATTAAAGCATGCAGAACCCACACATGTCAGACAGAGGCATCCAGAACCCAGGGAAGGAAGAGCTCAGTTCTCACACTGGCATTGTGACAATGAGCACCCGATATCTTTGCTATCCTGAGCTGGGAAAGGGGTTTTGTACATTTTTGAAGAAGGAGATTTGTCTGCCAAACTGTGCCTTTGCTTGATGGGATAGAAGAAAAGCTCCACTATCTTGTTGGAGAGCAAGAGAGACAAGAGCACAGCTGGAGAACTAACTCCATTCTAAAGCACTATCAGAAACAATAAAGTTGAAACTTACCTCATATGAGGGAAATTGAGATTATTATATATGCTTGTTTGGGTTTCGGAGTGGAAAGCAACTTTTATTCTGACTTAGAATTTGCAAGGAGTTGGTTAAACCAATTGCAAATAGAGATATACTCTGGAGAAACCACTGTAACATAATCCACTTTGGAACACATCCTCCCATGAGCCATGAAGCCTCTGGCTGTGCATACCCCGGGCTAGTTAAAAGAAAGGGCGTTGAACTGTCGTGCAGAGAGAGTCCCAGCATTGTCTGGTGCCATGTCCCCTGTGCTGACAGGGACACAGGAGAAATCCTGTTCCTGTTCCTGGGGGCCCTGGCCCGTGGAGCAGTGCTGTGGTGGCAGGCTGGGCAGGATGGGCTTGAGGAATTGGAACTCGCTGTTGCCCGAGCCCGTGGTGAGGCTGATCTCGTAGCAATAGGCGCGGGGCAGGGTCCCTGCAGCGGCTGCATCGGCCAGGCCGCTCTGCAAGTTGTGGGCACCAGAAAGCACATGGGCAGCCTTCAGCTCCTTGCTCTTGCACACCTTGCGAGCCACAAAGAGCGCGGAGGAGATGAGGAAGAGGAGCGAGACAAAGACCAAGGAAATGATCAAATAGGTGGTCAGGGAGTCGCCCTGCTCGTCTGTGGGCGGGCTGCTGTGCGGGAGGCGCACGTCGGAGAAGTCCTTGAGCAGGAGCGCGCTCAGAGCTGCGGTGGCTGACAGCGGGGGCTTGCCGTTGTCTCTGACCAGGACAAGGAGCTTGTGCTTCACGCTGTCCCTCTCTGTCACGGGCCTCTTGAGACGCACCTCGCCGCTCTGCACGCCCACGCTGAACAGGCCGGGCTCGGTGGCCCTGAGCAGGTGGTACGAGAGCCAGGAGTTCTGTCCGGAGTCGGCATCGACGGCCACCACTTTGGTGACGAGGTAGCCCGGCTCAGCCGACACGGGCACCAGCTCGCTGGACGCTGGGCTGCTGTCCTGGGCTGGGTAGAGCACGAGCGGTGCATTGTCATTCTCGTCCAGCACCACGAGGCGCACGGTGACGTTGGCTCGCAGGGGAGGAGAGCCCGCGTCAGAGGCGCTGACCGTCACCTCGCTCTGCCGCAAGCGCTCGTAGTCCAGGGGCCGCAGCACAAACACGTGTCCGTTCTCAGAGTTCACCGAGATGCAGGAGCACGAGGGCCGCTCTGCCGCCGGCACCGGGGCCAGCGAATAGGTCACCTTGGCATTGAGCCCCACGTCAGCATCTGCAGCACTCACGGCTCCCACAAACACCGTGGGCGCGTTGTTCTCCCGCACGTACATGGTGTAGGAGGTCTGGTTGAAGACGGGCGCGTTGTCATTGACGTCCGAGATGTCCACGGTCAAGGTGTGCGTGCTTGTGAGAGGAGGCGAGCCCGCATCTGCTGCTGTGACACTGAGCACGTAGCGAGCCGTGTGCTCGCGGTCCAGCGCGCTCACTGTCACCAGCTCATAGTA
>JAOTQP010000001.1:70872726-70921969 GCA_026413545.1 Cichladusa arquata
CCCTAGTTTTACTGGCGTCATGTCTAAACCTTGTGGCTACTCCCTAGTTTCTCTTATGTCTTATCTAAACCTTGTGGCTACATACTTACACATTCCATCTTTCTCATCTTAACAACGGACAAAAAGGTCACCACTCTCTCACAGAAAGCCCATGTTTGTAGACCCTTCCAAAGCGTCCAGCTAAAAAGATTAGTTTGGAGTCTGCAGCTTATGCAGACTGGAAGATACAATAGAGGGAATTTGCTACAGCACTACCTTCAAAGCAGAAAAAGTTGCCTAACTAAGTATTAAGGAGGAAAAAACCCACCAAACACTAAATGTCCAAGAAGATTTGTAATGATTTTGTCCTGTCACATTGTTGGCATAATTCAAGCAATTCTCCTAACCATGAAGTGTAAATACTGTTAGCCTGAGGAAGTTAATTGTTAGCTTTTTCTTGGGAACCAAATCAGAAATATTTCTTTCTTTGGTATAGTTACCAAAGTATACAGAAATGCATATACATTTCTATATATTTCAGTCTGTATGAAACTTTCTAATACTCTGGACAGGAGGGTGGAGCAAAGCACTTTTTAATAGGTGTGCTATTTTGTGCATTGGGATTTTTATTTTAGGATATGACTCATTGTGCACCTACTCACAGCTCCATCAGCAAGCACTCTGTGACAGGCAGAATAGCGTATTTACAATTCTAGTTCGTACAGTATGTCAAATTACTTCTACAACAGATGTCAACAGCACTGAAAAGCAACAGAGAACCACATTTCATGTTCTCTGGTCATAACATTTCCTCTTACATCATCTGGCCTTTACTAAAAACAAAAGCAAAACCTGAAATGCACTGAATGTCCAGAGCAGGATGGTCTAGTCTGCCTTGGGATATCTGAATTCTGAGGCATGGAAGTGGAACACATGGCTGTCACCCAGCACAGGTGGCTGTATGAAACAGGAAATGGAATGAATATCCCTCCATGGTATAACAGATTTTTCAGGTCATGGAAGCACTGCCTATATTTTCATATTGCATAATGGCTTGTACAGATACAAACCCTAAAGAATATTATGATTTTCTTTTACTTTCCTATTTCTTTTATCTTTTTTAATTTTTCTTGCTTCCTTCCCTACTCACTGACAGAGCAGAAGTACTGGTGATCAAGAGATATAAAAGTCTGCCATTTTATTATTAAATGTTATATTTCAGTAACAGAGTATATATTTAATCCTGAGAAAGAAAGCTTTTAACTAATTTGCATTTGAAACATAAGCATATAAAACACATAAATCCAGTTATTCAGTGTCTACTTCTTCAGCTAGAATAGTTTTCTCATTCAGTACTACCATGCATCTTCCCAGAAAGAAAAAAAAGAAAGTTAAGGCCCAGAAGAAAAATGTCTCCAGTTTCAAAAGATTTAGAAGAAGAGAAGTGAAACCATGGAAATTACAGTGTTCTGGCCAGAACCCTATAACAGAAACCATTGTTCCAGAACTCGTGCTCTTGCCACAGGCTCATGCTCAGGATTTAGTGGGTTCTAATTTCATATTTGAAGCAACCGACTAGTAAATTATGGAAGGAATCTCCATTAGTTTAATTTTCTTAAAACTTCAGTCTTCAATAAAAGTGATAAAAAAATGAAAAACTATTCAATATTTTAGTATTAAAACAGTGCTTCTTCCTTGTTAAACAAGAGGGAAAAGTTATTTTAGGATGGTCATACTACAGACCAGCATGTATGTTCAAAGAAAGAGAGTAAGTCAGACTGGCTGTTTAGTATAAACAAATGAACCCATTCTTATTGATTTGTTATGAGACCTAAAGAGAACCTCCTTAAATTCTTTTGTTGCACAGGTTCAGATATACCACATACTAAAATACCAAAAGCACTTGAAAAAAGCAAAACAAAACATAAAATTAACATTTAAAAGCTAACAGAAGAAAATACATAGAATTGAAAAGGGAGTTAATCCAAAGGTATGCTTTATCTAATATGTAAAATGCAGTCATTTACCCAGTTATATCTTGATACAAGTAAAATGAGGGTGTTAGTATAAATCAGTGAATGAGCAAAACAAGAATATAAAGAATCGATATCCTAAATTTTATTTAGCACTAATCTAGACAAAGAAGTAATAATTTTTTTTCGTTTTACATGACTGCTTCTGTTCACGCATTCTGGTAAATATTCAGTGTAAAAGGAAATTGGGAGTAATGAAGGCTTCAGCTGTATAATAAAGTTACATGAGTTTACACAAGCTATTTCTAGACAATTGTGTTTATATTTACACATATAAAACAGAAGTTTAAAGTGGATCTGCTTCAAAGTTTCCTTTATGGTGAGCTCCTCAAAATAAGTCTCAAGATTATACTATTTTTTTTTTTTAGAATTTTTTAAATAGAGAACCTGGAACCAGCCAGATAAGACAGAATGTAAACGGAACAAAGCTTATAAACAAGTAATTTTTCTTTGCTCACAGAACCCTTCCTTTCAGATCTGATGTCTGTCCCCTCAGTAATTTTACTGCAAAAAACTCTGAAGTTTCCCCCAGTATCAAGGAGGTTTCCATTTTATCACCTGTGAAATTTGACTTGCAGCTCTGAACGCTCTGCAGCAATTTCTCCTCCTAACTGTTCCTCTGGAGCTGCAGGTTCTTAGACTCTTACTGTGCTTCCTTCTGCTTTTTTACTCCTTCATAAATTTGTGATTTCTGAAATTGTCTTTTTTAGAGTATTTTTATATGCCCCTAAGGAATGACAATCTTCTCTAATTCCTTCTCAAGTCTTACCTGATACAGTCAGTCTTATAAATAGAACACATCAAGTAAGAAGAAAAAAAGAGTCCCCAGGTTAAGTCATGCCTCCCTATGTTGTAGAATGAACTTGCTAATGGACAAAAGAACACACTGTTCTTCAATAATCTGCACAGTATACATACACCATAATATAACCTAATGATGTGTTCTCTGAAATCAGACGTATTTTCACTGCCACTGAATGAATTCAGGTCTTGCAGTCAGTGTAGGAAAAGCTTTTATCCAATACTGATTATTCCTGTGGTTTTTTTGGTAGCCAAGAAAAAGCAATGTTCCCAAAGCATTTTACTTTTCCTTTAAAACTATGCTATAAAACACAGAATGATTAATGATTTTTCCTTTTACAAGCTCCCATTGTAAAGCTGTTCTGAAGTAGATTACTATTAATTTTGCAATCAAAATCATACTACACCCTATGACTCACTAAAAGAATGCCAGGGGAAAAAAGCCCTAGTATTTTAAAATGCCAAAAATGGGGTGGAGGGTGAGAAAAAGCACAATAAAAGGCATTTTGTGCTACAAAATAAAACAGCCTAAACCACAGATATATTAGCTATTTTTCTGGAAACTAGGAAGTACACAGTATTTTATAGCATTTCCACTTTTGACTGTGAAACAGAGTCCCTCACTTTTAAATTCCCAAGAAATAACTAACACATGACTCTTCTCTCTAAGCAATGGCAAGAACAACATGGGATGAACTGACTGTAATCCCCATTCCCTGCCTTCCTGCACTGCTAGGGAGGAGGAGGGAGATAGAGATAAGAAGGAGAGAAACGTTGGAGAAGGTGTTTATAACATTTGTTTTTACTTCTCATTATCCTGCTCTGATTTTGTTAGTAATAAATTCAGTAATATCCCCAAATAAAGTCTGTTTTCTCCATGACAGTATTTGGTGAGTGATCTTTCCTGCTCCTTATCTCAACCCATGAAACCTTCATTATATTTTCTCTTCCCCATCTAGCTGGGAAGAGGAGAGACAGAGCAGCTTTGGTGGGTGCTGGGCATCCAGCACCCACTATACACTTAAAAGTATAATTTAATTGATGATTTCCCAAGATCACTCCACGAAGAATCTACTGAACCATATTTAAAAATGCAAGACTGAAGTACTTAATTCAGACCACTTTTCTGGATCAAGATCATTGTCCTCATCAGGCAGACAAAGGAAGCTCAGCACTTAGCTCAGGAGTTTTTACCTCTTCTAATGTTTCTAAGAAGAAAAAAAGAAGGCCAATGCAAAGGAAGCAGAAAATGGACAAGCAATTCTTCTTATCAACCACCATAATAAAACAGCAATTTATGCTCCCGCTGTGGAAAAAAAAAACAAAAAAACCCAAAAACCAAACAGCCCTTAAAGAGCAACAGTTGAAGTGTAGAGAAAATAATTTTTAAAAATCTGGTTTGACATTATGAACTTGTACCGAAGCAGAGCCTTAATACCAAAGGTTAAGTCACAGCTCTTGATCCATAAGATCCTTTTTGAGCTACCATTCCTAAGAAAGACTGTAAAAATAACAATAATAAGGTTGTTAGTATACCCAAACTATCTGTTTGCCCAACTGAGATTTTAGCTTTGCCAAAATGCAAGCAGAAAAATTAGGCACATGAGAAGTGAATTTAATTAGGAACTTGCCATCTGGCATAAGCAAGCAAATGTTAAGTGGCACCCTTTTAATATAGAAGAAACTATAATCAACCAGGGAACAGACTATAAGCTATTTCCTGTTTGATTGAAATGCTTAAATTAACTATGGGAATAGTGTAATTATCTAGGATTTTGAAGGGTTATCCTCGAGGCTGAGCTGTAGGCAACCACAGCAAGCAGAGTAACCATAGTGGAAATGTTGACTTAAAATTGACAGATGTAAACTGATAAATTTTGGCAGTCTTTAAGAATATGACATCCCAATTTACTGAGAAGAGTTTGAATACACTTGCAAAATAAAGTGTTGTATCAGTTTACACAAGAAACAGTAGTGCTATCTGGAACAATGTTTATTATAATTTGGCATCCCATTCTAACAGGCTATTTTGAAAAATAAAAAATAATAGAGAAAAAACAAGCAGTATGGAAATGGACAACAAAATGAAGTAGGCTCTACTCGGCTGCTCTAGTTGTGCAAAACTGAAGACAATTTGTTTGATTTTAATAAGAAACATTATCACCAAATGCCCAAGTTTCTCCCCTAGTGAACTTGTGATTCCTAATAGTTTCATGATACTAGTCAAAGTACTGACTAGTAGGGGATACATTCATTTTAACCATAATCAGAATGTATGGTTAAAAGTCTTTTCCCCTGTTATTTACTCAAAACATTTAATGTCACATCTTTACTTCTCACACTTCATTGGCTTTGCATCAGCTGAAGTGACAATAGCTGCATCCTAGTTGTTATGATCATGTCATTTACTGTCTGGATAACCACACGAACAGGCTGCTTCATTTTCAGCTGTGCAGTCAAATACCCAGTCCATTGGCTGGCAGAAAATGGTTGCAAGGCTAAACAAAAAGGCAAGGCACAGATCAGCCCCTCCAGCAGAAAACAATTTTTAAAAATTCATTGCCCATTTCCTAAGATAAAGGTGTCTGACCATCTCAACCTACTGTGATGTTCCACACTTCCCCTTAAGGGTGGGTTGTCACACCCACTCTGTTATGGTGTATTAATCCAGCAGATAAGCACCAAAACCAGTCTAAAAGTGCATTGTTCTAGTCGGCTCTGGTACAAAATTGAATGAATCCTTTTATGCACAATATAACTAGCTGCATATCCAGTTTAACCATGACTTAGAGCCATCTCTACTTTTTCTAGCACTTTCTAAGGAAGTATCCTTGATATTTCCTAGAATATTGATAGAAAGAGGCCTTAAAGGGTAACCAGCAACATACAAATAGTCAGTGCCAAGCCTTTCATATTTTCAGAATGTGCACATATCCTTGGGGCTCTTTCTCATTAATTGTCATTGTTAGACTTTATAATTAACTGATTTTACTTGCCTCATAGGAATCTTAGAATCTGATTCTGGGCTTGGCAAAACCATCAATACCAGAGCAATTTATTTTTATATTCTCAAGCAAGTTCTAGTAGACACTTGATGTACTTCTCTTTCCTCATTAACTTTGCTTGACGTGCTTAGATTTTAAGCTTTCTCTTAAGTCAAGGGCATCCTGCTTTACTATCAATAGCTAGCAGTTCTTATTTCTTATACAATTTAGTGCTCCTTGTCTGTCTTCTATATAATATCCCCAAAAGAAGAAAGAAATTATTGAAGATTCATTTTAAAACCGGATATACTGCCTAATACATTCACGGGTGCATGTGAAAATACTTACAGGTATCTCTCAAAATTTCCCCACAATTCTCCACTGCTTCCCACAGGATTGAGCAAATGGAAAGGATGGAAGTTTTGTTTGCTACTGAAATATTCTGGGGAGAAAGGGTCTGGTCAAGACTATATTCAGATTTACTTCTGAAAATGGCACAGGGAAGGAAGCAGTATTTTTGGCTATTTGTGTTCTCCTTACATTTTTAAGACTGAAGAAGGGATTGGCACTTTGACACCTGAGGCTAGAAGGGAAGTTGCCTCCAGCCATACTGATTTTCATGACAGCTTTCCTGGGTATGTTGTTAGTTGAAGACTGGAAAGTCAGAGAAGACAGACACTGAGTGTTGCATTTGTGATATTTAGCATGCAACAGCACACAGGAATACTCTTCCTGCAGTGATATGGATACCCAAGTGACTGTGAAAAACTGAAGACAATGACTCACCTTCAGGTTACACATTCAAGAACTGGAAGGAGTTGAATGAAAATGTGTTTGCACTGTTGCTAGGGAAGTTGTTTAATCCTTGGAGCAGATAGTAATAATGTTTCATACAAAGGCCACGCATTGAGAGACCAGGATGAGCAGCTGCTAAAGTACTGCAGGAAAGTTTGACCTTACTCTGAGAGAAACAAATGGACGAAATCCCACAGAAGACAGACCCCAACAAAGAAGGAGCATTTTGAGGCTATTGGCTTAGTACCCAATCTGCAACAGAAAAAATACCACTTCTGCTCTTGATGCTTAATGTGCAAGTCAGAGGTTGAGGAGAACGGCCCTTAAGAAGTAGAAGACTATCTCTGTGAGCAACAAAACACACTGAACACTTTCCAGCAGCACCTTCCCCAAGATGATACAGGAAATTAGAATTTCCTTTGAATCATACAATGTAACCTCTACAAAAAGGGACAAAAAACCAAGAGATTCTTCGGGATTAAATTGTATCTCTTGGCACAAGTAGCATTTTACATCCTCATGTATTGCAAGGATCTTGTCTTCACTGCAAGAGAGGTTTTCACTTGTCTTTCACTGCAAAAGAAGAGACTGGGCTTTGTTTTAGACCATTATTTCTACATGCAGCGTACTCTTATAATAAGTTTAAACTAATGTAGCTTGCTTTCTTTTCAAGCAACCAGCATTTGAAACAATTATTTGTACATGTACAAATACACTGTCAAATAGCCCCAGTTTAAATTTTCTTCTTATAGAAGAAAACAGAAAACAAGGTAATTTGCATTTGTTAATGATTATATGGTTAAAAAATTGAGAAAAAAAATATCAAGCTAATTCACATTTATGAGTTTTACACACTCATTTATAATTAAAAAAACCCCGACAACATAAATAACAGAAAATATTTTGGGCTATATAGAATTTTTTAAATGGCATGTTCATAAATTAAAAAATTAAATATGACAAGAAAAGACAGATTCATAGTCCTACTTCTGTGCTTAATAAACAGTTAAATTTACATGCTTACTTATATTCCTCTATGAAAAGCATAATGAACTTAAAATATTTTTTTTCAAACGTTTTTACTGTAAATGCCACATAAAATCAACTACTTGTTCTGTGTAGACCCAGGGAACAGATCCAGAGGAGGGCAAAGGTCCTGATTAGCAAGATGAGGTACAAAATAGCAAGACAAACAGATGGACACATAGTAACTAATAGTGTGTCAAGGTCTTATGAACAAAAGTGACCTTACACTTACTCTGCATTCCCAGAAGATAGCTAAGCACAAATGAGCTTTGGGGGTTTATTTTTTTTTTTCCCTACTGAAAGAGTAATTATAATCAGCAATTCAGAGAAGGTTCTGTTTTACTTTCTCAGAATTACCAACAATTTCAAACTTTGAGATACATGTTTAATGTGCTTGGTGCAGAAGCAGCACTGCTGATACCTGGCTATCTCTGAAGGATGCTTCCCAATTTTCTGTAGATTGCAATGCAGCATCTGTAACAATGTCAAGTACTAACAATTCTCACTCCTCATTCCTAAGCCAATCCCATTCAATTCATTACAGTTCTTGGTTTCATCTGCTTTAGGAAGGATCCATAAATAGCATCCTTATGAGAGAACATAGAATTCCACAAATTAATGCTTTTCTGAGTATGAATAGCTTAACTTTTTTGGGGAGTTGAGTCCACTTCAGCTAGACCCAGTGATGTGCCTTTGGAGATATCTGTATCTTTTCTTAAAGATGGATGCTTTTGTCATCTTGCCCCTTTTTAGGCACTGTGAAACAAAGATTCAATCTTAGGAGGATGACAGTGCTTGCAGTCATTAGAAAATCCTGACTTCTACAGAACTGTTGAGATAATTCTTACCAAGAACAGCTTTAATAATGAAAATGTTAAGTTTTATTTTGAGAGTGAAATTAACAAAGGTCTGCCTATACATTTGTGTTAATCTGGGCTAATGATCAAAAACAATAGCCTTTTTTGAATAAACTCCATGAAAATCTCAATGTCTCACTTAATAAATTACATAATATTTAAAAGGAGGATATTGTTTTTATAAAGAGGGGCATTTATGGAGGCACTGAAAATTTACACTAAAATAATCTCCAAAAGAAAGTTTTACAAATTAGATGCTTTGAAACGTTTTCAGAAATGAAAACTTTTCATAAATGACTCAAACTACAGCAATGCAGTGAATTCTGCAGCTATAGAATATTTGCTGCATTTCCTATTTTCTTGATAGCAGTATGAAATCAATGTGAAAGAAGAAGAGGATTTTATGGCTGTGAGACAATCATAGAATCTCACTCCAATAGACTTAAAGAGGGCCCAACAGAGAAAACTGTGAATGCGCCTGGACAAAGGAACTGCAGTTAACCTATAAAGTAGAAGACGGTATCTATAGAAGGTCCAGAAAAACTGAGGGGAAAAAAGTGACATCCTGATGTACCACATCAACACCCCTGCCAGAGTTCTCTTACTGCCTTAGATTAGAATCTAAGTCTCAATATCAGAACAATTAAAGAAACAGCAGGCCTATACATAGTTACAATATTACATTATTTTAGGGTTTTTTTAATAACCAGAAAACAAATAGTCCCTTTGGAAAGGGATTTAACTTCCTAGAAGAGCTTTTTTTAAGAAGTGAGTTTATTAAAATTTCCCAAATTATAATAAGAAATTGTCTTCCACTATCTATAAATATTTCACTTTCCATGTTAGAACTTGATTTGATGAGTAGCTATTGAACTCCACTTGAGATAAAATTTTCTCATATCATATCTACTTTCCAGTTGCTTCAACTAATTTACAAAAAAATGGAAAAAGTGTAGCATAAAACCAAAATACTCACTATCTACCCTGCACCTGTCACTAAAGTGGATGACTGTACGGCTTTTTACCACAGGATTTAATTCAAGCCACAAAAATAAACTCACTTTTCATCAAGCTCCCGTCTGTGAAACTTTAATTCAGCATTACATATGGGAATTCTCCTATCAGCATTCATAAACACCACACATTGTAGCTAAGAAGAGAAACAAAGCTTATCTCTGATGGTTTTGTTAATGCCATCCAACATCTTCCACAGCTTCTCAACTGAAAGGGCTGCTATATCTCCAAACCCCCTTTTATCCTGATATTCTTGCTTAGCTGCATTTTGAAGTCCCTTCTCATGAATGTAGCTTTCAAAACCAAGGGAGGAAATTATCCTGATCAGTAATGGTGTTCCTTCCTTGGGTAATTCCCAAGTGCATTTTAACAAAGGGCGAATTTATCCTAATCACAAAAGAATGAAGTTTTCCCTTGCAGTGTCCATGGGAGGAATTCTCCAAACCCTGCCCCACTAGCACTGCACAAGACAGAACACACCCACCGCCATTTTTGTACCACTGATACCTTCAATCAGTTCCTTAGATGTAGAGAATATACAGAAAATATACAGAAATATATAGAAAATACACAGCCTTTTCTATCCCACTTTCTTTGATGACCTCACATAAGTATTCTAACAACAGCCAACCTCCAATTAAACAATGGTGACTTGAAAACACAACTGTAGACTTTGAAAATGGTGATGTGCTTGGTAAGTGGCTTTGCAGCAAGATGTCTGATGTGAGATGTTAAAGAACACAGGTACTGAGGTCACTAAGTATCAGTAAAATCCTACAAGGGTTGGTTTGGGTAAGAAAGGACCTTAAAATCATCTAGATTCCACCATGGGCTGGTACCATATGCTGGTATCAGAACTGGTTCCAAACACAACAACACATGTGAGGACAAATTGCTATGCTGAATCAACAGAAACCACTTCCCCCTGTGAGACTGAAGAGTTTGGGACACTTTCTGTAAGGCTTACACATGCAAAACTAAAGAAAGAACATCTTTTTTATGTTGAGCACATAACAATACAGAGCTAGCTTCAGAAGCTTAAGGCCAACAAAGAACACCAAGGGATAACTCTCCCTAGATTACTGGTATTTTGATGCAGTAAAGGAAATATACTGAGGGATTTGCCATGTTTCAAAAGGACAAAGTGGCAGCTGGACTACATGACCAATAGAAAGTCCCTTCTGACAGAAGTATTCTGCTCTAGTCTATTCTAGCATACCTTACATTTCCATCACCTGGATTTGCCATTCTACAGTCTCATCACTCAGAATCAGAAGGTCCTTCTGAAGCTTTTCAATTGATCCTATTTCTAACTTCTTTTCAAACATCAGAGCTCCAAACCCCAACACAGCCCTTTGGATATGTGCTATCATAGAAAAGAAATGTGATGTGCATCGTGCAAAATCTGTGTTATGTAGACAGATCTCAGCACAAACTGTTGCATATCTACAAAGGCAATGTTTCTCTGCTGCAAAAATTTAGCACATATTTTTATTCTCTGTTTTCCAAGTCTTAGCCATCTGTTTATCCTTTCATAGCCCTACTATTGTGCCACAGCTGGTTAGCTTCTTAAATTTCTGGTTAGGGAATATCTGAAAGCTTCCTGAGGAAATCTGAGGAATAAACAAGAGATTTTTTACTGATGTTATTTCCTATGTGCAGGGACACATGATGTCTTACAGCTAGAATGAAATTTAAAACTGGAATTTCTCAATAGGCTGATCTAAAATTTGAAAGCAAAAAATATCTAGCCACATCAAAATAATTTCTTTACCTGGTTCTTTTCATAGCTGCTTTGCCTTCATGACACATACTTCAGAAGCTTAAAAATTCATCTAATTTTTAACTTCGCAGGATACAAGAACAACAAAATCAATGTCAAAAAGTTGCATCTAAAACTTTCAGAGGCATCAAAGAAGCAAAATTACAGGCAATAATGTTAAAGACTGATAGAATGCAAAGAAGCTTTTAGTTAGGATCCAATTTCCTGAAAATTAAAGTACAACTACCAAAGGGGTAGCAGTATTAAAATGAAGGTTGAAAACTGTCAACTTTTGATAGAAAGATTACTTTAAAAGTGTTAGAAACTAGTCAGATGTTTCTAAGTCAAATAAGACCACATTAACAGCTTAAATGTTCAGGTTTACAAGGGATAGATGCACACTAGAATACAAAGAGAAAAGTTTTTAAGAAAAAGCAGCTTGCAGGTTACAGAAAGGCAGAAGAGGCTGTCACACCAAACAAAATTTCATAGAATTGAAAAACCATGTAATTAGAATTATTAATGTAAAGGAACATGCTACTTAAATCAGGTAAGGATAATTTACCTATTTAATGAACCAGTGCAAGGAATTCTGAAATCTGTTTTGGCAACCTATGCTTGGTGATCAAAGCACAATAAAAAAAGGAAGAAAAAAAAAGGGGCAGTGATTTTCATCATATTCTCAATTCCTTCTAAACCTATGTCTTCTTAAGAATAAATTCTTTAGGTGAGGTAAAGAAAAGACAAGTGAATACATGCATATAGAGGAGATCTTTCCATTTCTTTCTTTTAGGCACCTTCTAGATCTACCATCTACAGCAATACAACTTTTTCATTTACTCAAGGTAAACTACAAAAAACACAGACAGCTGCCAGACCAGTACTTCTTAGGCAGAAGACCAAAACCAGTTCTTTCCTTCTCTTTTCCTCATTCACACGCAGTTTCAGAAAAAAAAAACCAACAAAAAACCCTAACGAAAACAAAAACCCAATCCCAAACCCTCTCCTCCTAACCACCAAAATATGGCCTCTGCCATCAACACTGGGAATACAGACTGTCATTTACCACCAGCTGGTATGCAGGTTATCTTATTTATATATGTGATCTGCGATGGAATGGCTCCAGCCTAAATATCCACACATAAAACTGCAGCATTTTTATTTCACTACGTGTGCTTCAAGCCTGGGAAACAAAACAATATTATTCCCTTCACAGACTCTGATCACATTTCAGACCATGGCCGTCCATATGCTTGTCCATCCAATGGGAAGATACTTGGCCAATGACTTCAGACTGAATTACAGTTTGACTTCCAGTAGATGGTGGAAATGTACCAGGCCTAAGAAGGATTCTTTGACTAAACTCCAGGTCCAGAGAAAGGAGGAAGAAAAGGACTGGGCCTGACTTCCTTTCCTGTTTTCATAGGGACCTCCTAGAATATGAAACTACTGAAAACATGTCACAGTACAGAATTATTTCAGGGCAAAGAGTAAACAGATCAAATGTAATGATGCCTCTAGACAGCCCACATGCTAAGAATTTAGCCAGATTGAAAAGGTAAGGTAGACACATTCCTGGAAATCTGTCTAAAACTCATATATGAAGGCATGACACCAGGCTCTGCTAAGTCTTGAAATGCTCAAAGAGAGTAGGAGACTATTTTGGGAAATATGACTAAAAGATGATATTTCCTGTCCTTATATTCTTTCCTAAGCATTTGTTTTGAGCTACTGTCAAAGACAGACTTTTGGGCAAGATGGAGCAGAGGTATTTCCAAAATTTATCACAAATATAGAAAGAGAAACCGGCACCTCAAACAGCTCTCAAGTCTTCTTTTTTATGTTAAGGGGAGAAAAGGTATAATTAATTTCTACCTGCAAGAGTTCAAGACTGAGCTGTTGTCCCTGTACTGGCTTCTGTTATTAAAGAATAGTTGCCACTTGCAGCGGGGAGCAGGGTTTCTTTCAGTGGTACCATCACAATGTGGACTAACACTCTGAGACTGATACAGACAGCAGCTCAGACGAGGTTAAGAATGTTATACGCATCATTAGAACAAGTCTGACCTACACAATACACATTTAGCTGTTAGAACCAGTCAAAGAATCCAGAAATCTTTCCTGGCTGTCCACAAATCTCTGTAGAGATCTATGTGCTGCAATTACCAGTTATAAATATTATGTAGAGAAAGCCACATAAACAGACCCCATCTACTACCCCAAGACAAATGGGAACTCTCCTTGAACATATCCCCTACATACTCAGTTGTTCTCAATATGGATGATTTGAAGTTCTATTTTCTACAACTGACCATAAAAACACTCAGATTTTACTCACTTAGGCTGAAATCATTCCTCAGGTATGAACTGGGGATTGGCACACTTTAAAGAAAAGTATCATTCTCCTACTCAATAAGGACAAGAGCCCAGAAAACAGAAGAGCAGGTGTCAGATATCCCGGGCTCTAGACAGAAAAATTCGAGACCCAATCCTGATCTCAGCTCAATAGGATAACTGAGTTCAATTTTCTCAACCAACATTCTGTGTAGTGAGGACTAACGCTTGATGAAAGCAAACACACAAAGAATCATCCTTCACAAGACAGCAGTCAGTTTCTCTCAAACTTCTTTGTTTAATAATAGGATCACATATGCCAAGTTATATTTCATGTTAGCTCATGAAGTTGCATTCCATAAACCAGGATAACCCTGTAGGAGCACTCTGGGATCACAGCTTTACCACTGGTGAAGTTACAGCAATATCAAATCTGGGCAATTACCACAAAGTAATGGCTTGTATAAATAGCACAAAATACTATAGAGATAAAGCAGCTCAAGAACAAGGAAGCCTATGCTGTGAAAATCCCAAATCTTCTGAAGTAGCTGCTTACACCATCTACACTCCTGCTTACATGAAGCAGGGATGCTACTTATCTTTCTGAAGAGTCTCAGGCTTGGGAAGAACAGACATGAGCCAGTACCCACTGATCATCTCAAGGAACAAATGTAGGCAGTGGACATATTTCCCTCTGAAGTCTTTTTCTGATTATACTACAATCCCTGTTATTATTCACTCTTATATCCAAATCTATTATTCTTTGCTGCACAATGATCCAACACGAAACAGACTGGCTTGAGACTGAATCTAATATTAATCTACAGTCTGGCTGTTAAGGCATTCTCTTGTAAGGTGAAGTAGTATGCTTCCACAGCTAGTAACTTTCTGAATTTGGTTTCCTACTTCCCTGGTCCTTTTTTTTGTCTGTAATCAAAGATGTGGCTAGGTCATCTATAGCTTTTTCCAAGTTACATTAAATTAAATTCAGGACTCTCCTGTGTAAAACCACTCCTCTGCTTCTGCTCTGGAGACAGAATTTTGGACTTGTAAAATTTATAGCCACTGCACTATTTTACATTAACTGTATGTGCACTATACACCAAGTCATAAATTATTCTAAAGACCTATTGCATAGTAGATCATATTTAATACAGGTAAATGCCTCCTAAAATATTCTCAATAAGAAGTATCCTTCAGAAAAGGAATACCTTGCTAGTTGTGAAAAGGTAAGCCCTCTATGTGAGACTGTATTTGGTCTTATGCATTTTATAAGTTTGTATATAAAAAGTTCAATGTTACAAACAGTGTTCCTTTTTTAATAATCTAAAAAGAATTAGATTATACTTAACTTGTTTTTACTCAGCGTGCAGCAGGTAAATTGCAATTCTTTTTAAATCTTTCAAGAACTTTAAGAAACACAGCCCATATATACAATGTAAATTCTTAACATAAAATCCTGAACACAATCTGTCAAAACACATCAGTATGAAGAAATTTAGATTCATTTGGTTGTGATCTATAATTTTTCAGGATGACAGCTTGGGCATGTGAGGTATTTTCAAAGATCACAAATTCCCCTCTTAGGATTTAGCATTTAACCTGTCCTTGACATCTGCTAATATTTATGATCTCCATTATTACCTATGCATGTATCCTGTACTCATAGGACCTTAAACAGGTGGGATACATTTTAAGAGCTCCAAAACAGAATTTTTCTTTTTGCCTATGCAACATGTGTTACATATCTGCTTTTACAATTTCTTGTAGAGTGCACTGGCAGCACATGACAATTCACTTCAGATTCAGCCTTCTCTCAGCTACCCCCTTTTCCAGAGAATTTTCAGTGCCATGCTATTGGATTAACTAACTTTAACAGCAATAGCAGGTCAATCCACTTCTGGTACTTTATTTTTCAGGATCCTTGGAACAAAAACCAAGGAGCAAGGGCTATACTGGAGAAGCTTTTCTGATGGTGGCACATTTCCAGTGAGCTGACTTCCAAAGAACCAAACAGCCTACTTCCTGTCACAGTGGCAAATGCAATCTCATGCCAAAGCAGAATCCATAAATCTTCAGAAAAAAAACCAGTGGCTGGCAATGGATAGCCACAACAGAATGATCCACAGCCTTTCCCTATTGGCCCACAATAGGGTCTCTTTAGGAAGAGTTCAGGAATAGGGCTAATCACTTGTTTTTGAGAGCAGCAGCTCACTCCAAACTACTTGGAATAGCACACAAAGTCTACAGCGAACACAGAGTAAGCCTAATATTTCTAGCTTGGGGAAAAAAGGTGTTTTTAAAAATTACTTTCAAGATTTTATTTTCAGCAATAAAAGGGGGAAATTTAGGCCCAAGCAGTTTGATAAATGCTCTCCCCTTGTCCAGTTACTGTGACCTTGTTTGCTACTTAGAAAGGAAAACAAAGTTATGGTATTTTTGTTTGAACTGCCTGCTAGGATTGCTTTTGATTAGTAAATTAAATGCAAGGTCAAGCTGCTTTAGCAACAAGGAGTTTTGATAAGGTGCTCCGATGGTTGTGTTACAAAAACATGATGACCTCAATGTTACTGTGAACTCAGGCTTAATGAAAATGTGAAAAAGTGATTTGTGTAGCCAGGAAATATTACATAATCAAAATGTATCAGCAAGTCTAGCTGAGAAGTCAATATGCAAATAAAACACAAAAAAAGTGTATATGTATGGATTGTTATGTATACACATAACAAAATTAGAAGAGTTCCTTGAAGTGAACATTACCTCAGAAGAAACTTATCTTAAAAAAGTGAAACAAGACAATAGGAAGGACTGGTGATAAAACATAACAGCTTTGATTCCAGTTATAAAAATGTTCACTCTGCCATCTATCTGCTGAGGTAAGCCAGAGAATTCTCATTAAAATTTCAGCATGGCTGGTCATTAAAAAAGAAAAAAGTAGGAATAGTTAAAAAAAGATAATTGGATTCTTACATGATTTCAGTATAGTCTGACACCTCTAAGTAAGTCTATACCTTCTGCCACTGAACAATAGGTTACCTGGCATGGGATGTGTCACCTGCAACTAAATAAGCTATGAGATCTATTCACTTGGAAAAGTTGGGCCCTATTTAGTCTGTTATTTACAGAAGCTAGAACATTATGATTTTACTATAAAATTAGACAAATTAGGGGAGTATCACTAGTCACTAACACATTACTCTAGTTACATAAAATATGTATTAAATTTGCTATTAAAATGTAAGGCAAATATCCTGAGGCACTCCTAATGGCACAAAACATTGTTACTTCCAGAGTCAAAACTGAGCTGTTCAAGAACAGTAAATCACCAGTACCACAGCTTTAATTATATTTGTTTAATTCTGTGAAGAAGCACAAGTGAGTAAAATGCTCTCTTTTTTCAGACACTTCTGTAATGGTGAAAGGCCAAAGATCTCTTAATGGGACAGACAACCATTCAATTACTATGATGGAGAACATTTACACAAAAATTAGAACTATCAAACTCATTAAAACAAACCTCATGGTTTCTTCTGACAAATGGGATGAGAAAGACAATGTACAGTAACAACACTAATGACTCCTCAGGAAGCTGAAGCTCAAGAAAACACCTATCAATAATGTTCCCCCTGTATTTTACTTAAAACTAATCTGTCATGATCTCCTGGAACTGCTTCCAGACAAATCTTTCACTAGATTAATCAAAACTTCCTCTATTTTTTTTTTTCTTTGCTTCCAGTTCCTAGAGCTCACTATGGAATTTTGCTATGCAATGAGGCCAGACAGCTTTTCACTGGACTTTCAAAATTCAGCTGGCTTATGCTCAGGAAGAAAGGGTCATCTATACTAAAGAGAAGTGATAAATTGCTTTGTAGGAGGTAAAAGACTTGAAGACGTAGGACCAACATGCAAAAAAGAAACCAAGAAATACAATGAGAGAAGCAAACAAAATAAAAGGGACTGAGAAAGGGTGGGGACAACAAAAACAATCTGCAGCAGTAAACCACAGAATAAAGAGCAACAGCAGTGCCCCATCAAAAAATAGCCTGATGTCTCATATTTCACAGGATGGATGGAAAGTACTTACTACTACCAATTGTTGTAAGCTTAGAGAAATTTCCATTTTCCTTAAGAACTGAAGAGGTCTGGAACAGAAGCTAGTTTATTTACACAATTTTATAAGGAGTAGACAAAAATACTGACATTTCAACACTGCTTAGCAAAATTCAATAGTACTACTTGAAATCTAATGTAATGAAAGTAATGAAAATTGTCTTGCTTATAACAAGTCAGTTAGCACTTAAGTATTAACCTGAAGTATCACCAAAATTATTTTATTTCTCAAGTGAACAGTGTATATTGTAAGACTCAAATACTGTGAAACAAAAGTTATTATTTTGCTAACTTTGTAGCAGTAAACTCACTTGTGTCTACCTACAGGAAATGGAATCCTGCTATTCCCTGGAGAAACGAGTATTTCAATGACTTCTACTTTAACATTTTCTGTTGGATTAGGATCTCAGAACTTTGCAATGTTCATAAGTATCATGAATGTAATTTTCATATAGAATAATAATAACTCAATTAAACATTTGATTCTCATAGATTATTTTAAACATTACTTATAATGAAATACTAAACAATGCAGGAAAAAGAAAGTTAAACTTTTCCATTTTTAGCTGCTCTACTAACAATTCAAAATCCAGTTTTAGAAACTCTTATTAAACTTTTCACAATAATGCAAGCATTTCTCAGCCCAAGGAAGTTCTTGAATATAAATTATCAGAATAGAGAACATATCAGATGAAATTTTAAAGTATATTGGAAAATACATATGCTCAGAAATAGAGAATTTTGTATCAGTTGTCTAATTAGTTCTTGTGACTCCATAAAATCTTTGAAGATTTCTCTTCATATAAAGTAATGTATAATACTGGTGTCACTGGTCACTATGTAAGTAACAATCTTACACACATCTTCCAACAGCACTGTGCTTCCTGCATCCAACAGTTACATTGGCAGCACAGTCACAGCCATTTCCATAATAGTTGTTGAAACTCAGATTCCTGAATATGTCTGCAAATTCCCCTACACAGACAGCAGCCCCTAACTACCAATATGATTATCTCCATTTGGCTACTGTATGATCCAACTCTTTTGGGATGTGCTGGTGCCCAAAGCCAGGCTGGATGGGGCTTTGAGAAACATCCTGCAGTGGCTGGTGTCCCTGCCCGTGGCAGGGGTTGGAACTGGATGCTCTTTACGATTCCTTCCAACATAAACAATTTTATGATGCTCTTCTATGATATAAACACCTCCTCCCTTGTTGCAGGAGACTTACTTCACATACTTTAAGAGTACACCATTTCCTAGAACTGTTACCAGAAAATTACTATGATTCTAATACCCATTATAAGGAGACAAATGAAACTGTTTTGAGTACCTTTCAGACATCTTTACATTTGTTTTCATGCTATCATTGATGCATCATTTCAGTTAAAGACTCTCATGTGTTCCTGTGAGCTGAATCTAAAGAGTAATGATCTAGTGTAAGGATTTTTACAGGGAAAAAAAGAGAAAATATTTTCTTTCCACTCAAGTCACCCTGTTTCCACAATCTATTGTGACTATTGAAGACCTCACGAGTTGTTCCTGCTCCTCATGCAGTACCAACTGGTTTTTTCGGACAAAGGCCTGGAACATGTCTATTTTATCTCATGGTTTTTTTCCCCATCAAAGACCTAGATTGCGAAAAACCATAATTCCTGTATTTAATACCAAATGACTTTACATCTAAAACTAACAGGAAGAAAAGACATGCCAGCATCTCCTTTAGAATAATATCTGCAATAATAAGCTATTCAAAAGGATGAACAGAAAGAACTAATTCATTTTCCAGACTTTAGAAAAGTCAACTACCAGGAGATTTGTATCAGCATTGGGCTACTTCTAGGTGATGTCTGTCGCAGCTGATTGCAGAGACAGCTTGTTACTACAACCAACTTCAGTCAAGCTATTTATTGTCAGGCATGCATTTTCTAATTTTTTCACAATTGCCAATGAAGTAAAAAAAGTATGATTGCTGATGGTTTTAGTTAACTTACTACTTTCATGAAGGCATTGTATTTGCAGAATACTGCCACAACTCATTAGAAAGAGAAAATCACAACTCATTAGAAAGGAAAAATCACGCAGTAGTTCAATCTGCCAAGACAAATTCAAGCACCAAGAAATCTTGTGCTAACTAGTAAATCTATATTAACTTTTTTAGAATATTTTGCCACATGAATAAGAAAAAATTGCCTAAAAAAATAAGTGAATTGTAACATAGCTGTAAGGTAAGTGTGAAGTGAACTCAACCAAAAGTGTATTCCCATAGCTCAACTAAATTTTCCAAAATCTCATAGAGCTTCAACTAAAATAAAAACAGGATTTCACGTGCAGCCATAAAAATTATTTTAGCCTAGTCACTTCTGCTGTTAATTATAATTTTCTGCACACTCTGCAAAAAGACTCCTTGAGTCCATGCTCATCACTTACACAGTGGGCTGAAAGCTGCAGTACTCATGGGAAAGAGACTGACCCCGATCAGAGATTATACCTAAAAATGACAGGACGATCAATAAACCGTAATGATAGATAGATAGATAGATAGATAGATAGATAGATAGATAGATAGATAGATAGATGAGAAGCAGATTTCACAGATGGCCTCAACTCTTGGATATTTGCATGAGGAGCTGATTTCCTGATAGGCATGGAGCTTGAAGTAAGCCTGTCAGCCAAGAGTGGATGCAGCAAATATCTGCTGGAAATGTGAGCTGGAAAAATGGCAAAATTTTCTGTACTTGCTCACCAGCCTGATGATAGGACTAAAGAAAATATACGAATTAGCATGCATGTCCAAAAATTATTATCTGCCAGTGAAATGTCTTCAATCAGTGTTGCATTCATCGCAGATAAAGGTCTGGCATGCTCAAAGACATATGTGCAGACATAGGTGCCAACTATACAAGCAACCTGAGACAAGAATTCACTGGCATGATTAGGCACACTTGCATTTTTTGTTGGAATGGAAGACCAAATGGATTTGTTATCAGCATGTTTTTGGACTCAGCTGAGCAAATAATAACAATGGATGCTTAGTTTGGGTTACTGATTCAACTGGCTGCAAGTTAGCCCACCATTTAAACACCAAACAAAATAAAACAACCCAAAAATATCTGAATACAGCTCCTGAAAAAAAACTGTCATAATTAACACATAATTTCAAAATATTCTGAGGGATTCAGTACATGTAGTGTATGAGACATTGTATGACAGTAAAAATCCCCCAAAATTTTAAGACATGTCTTAGAGAGATTACCACAAAACACTCCCAAAACTGAGAACAGTTTGGCAATCATTAGGGTTTAACTAGTAGATAAGAGAGATACATAGCCCCATACTTAATAGGGAGGAATGCTTCATTTTAGCACAGGTATTTCATTTGTCTCAGATTTAAGACTGACCTTCACTTATGGGAATAAGAAAGCAATGACAGTGACAATTTCCTTACAATCATCCATCCTTTCTTTATTGCTCAAATGCTAGTGTTTAAAAATATATAAGCAATACCTATTCTTGGAAAATGTCTAAATAGGGATTAGGAAGGGAAGATACAAGCTGGACAAAGAGCAGAATCATACACATATCCTAATTATACAGTATTAAGAACCCAATAACCCATGTTGATGGGTTACTGCAGACATTTCAGAAGTACCATAATGACTTCCCCTAAAAAGGCAGGCCTGATGAGACTGCTATATTGCTCTAAGCCATCAGTGAAATGTGCTGTTAAGAAGACAGCATATGCTAACAAAAGGGTATTATTAAAGAAGATAAAAAAATACTTTTTCCTATAAATGCATATGTTTCTCTTGAAGCTCAGTTAATTTGGTTGGAGCATAGGCACAAATTTTCACTACCAATCTTAGTAAAGTTGACTGCTTTTCCATTGAGAAGTTAGAATTCAAAATTTCAGTCACCTGAAGTCTAGTGTATCCTAAACATGCAATGCTCAAACGTAGCATGAAACCAACTGTACTCCTCAAAATGCAATATTTTCAGTTGCACTTTCAATTTCTTAATGTAGCCCCTTTCAATCAATAAAGAAACAATAAAGACCTGTGCAACACTATTATTGCTGTAGCTTTCAAAGCTATGATCACTTGCATCAAGAACTGCAGGACATCTGCAATGCTTAACCTGAAATAATCTTTTGGAACGGAGCAAGCCCTTAGTGATACCTCGGGTAAATTGTGGCAAAACTTCACAGAAATTTCATGCTAATTCCACCCTAGAAAAAGCCATGATGAACGAGTGTACTTATCCCCCAAAGCACAACCTTTTTTCCCTTTTAAAGTGGTATTTAAGCCAAGTAGTATCAGAATTTAACGTGACTATTAAATTCAAAGGTGTAATAAGTGATTCAGGCCATCTAAATTTAATGGGGTAACTTTCTCTACACAGACTGAACAAGAAGAAAGCATTAAATGTTCTGGAATTAAAACACCATAACTGACAAGATAATTTAATTAGACTACAGTAGAAGGCTCTCTGAAGGCTACCTGTCCTGGTGTCACTCACTATAACTATATAAGTAACAATAAGTAAAGACAGTGCACACATCTTCCCACAGCACTGTGCTTGCTGCATCTAACAGCCATATTGGCAGCACAGTCACAGCCATTTCCACATTATTGCTGGAACTCAGATTCCTGCATATATTCCTGTGCATTCCTCTACACAGATTACAATCCCTAATTATGAGTATTATTATCTCCAATAATATAGAGACTTCTGTACAATCCCTTACTCCTTTGGGACATTCTAGCGCCCACTTGGATGGGGCTTTGTACAGCCTGGTGCAGTAAGAGGTGTTCCTGCCCATGTCAGGGGGTTTGGAACAGGATGATCTTTGAGGTCCATTCCAACTTAAGCCATTCTACAATTTTATGTCTTCTGGGAGCACCTTGCATTAGCTAGCCAGTGAACTAAGGGAAGAATCACAGAATCACAGAATAACTAGGTTGGAAGAGACCTCTGAGATCATCAAATCCAACCCATGTCCTAACACTTCAACTAGACCATGGCACCAAGCACCACAAAAAATAAAAATAATTAAAACTTAACCCTGGCGATCAATGGTGTGAGATATGTTTGAGCCAGATCGCCATCCCATCCCATCCCATCCCATGAAGAAGATCACATTGCCTAAAAGCTTGGAAAGCTCATCACATTCCTTAAAAGATCCTGAGAAAACCCTTGACTTCCTTCTACGCCCATGAAGAACACAGCTCATCCAACAATGAAATGTCCTGAGAGAAGTAATATGACCTTGCACATCAGACAAAAAAGCAACTCTGATCATTGCCAAGACACGGTAAATGGCTTACTAAAAACTGAACCTTCTTTTTAAATAATAAAAGGCTTCAGAACTCAGTGTTGGTTCCGATAACAAGGAGGAGGCAGGATGTCTCTGGACTTCCACAATGGCTGCTATTGCAGTCTTTTTAGGACTGGTTACAATTTTTTTTTCTCAAATTATCTGGGAAAGTTTGGTTTTGCGAATAGATTGAGAGATTCCAGTGAAATTTATTTAATCAGCCAGATCTTTCCATTTTGTTTCTCTCTCCTTGGTTGTTTAACTACTTACAAGTTTTGAAGTCAGCACCAGGAGAAGTCTGAGCCCTTTTTATTTATGAGCATATGTACCTCTACATGTTAAAAATACTGCTGTCTTCAAATCTCTGAGCAAAAGTCTTCATAGCCTGAGAAAGTGCTGCATCCAAGAAAATCAAGTGAGGGAACCAGTATCATGCTATGATTTTTCACATGCAAAATTTTTCTCAAACAATGCTGCATATTAGTTTACAATTCCTCATAAGCAAATAAATAATTTGGGAAAACTGACAGATAGTTATGGACAAACATTTCTTGTTTCTGAAATCAAATAAATTGCTCATTTAGAATCAACTTATATATGTTATTATGTCATTTTTAGATTAATGAACGGGCTTTTCAGTGTACATTGTACAATTTCTAGAATCTTGGAATTTTTTCGTTGAAACTCCTATTCAAAAAGCGATCTACTTTTCTGCATCATAGAAAACCACGTTTTTACAGTATCTTTGATAATAGCAAGCATGTTCAATATATAAAATTCAAATTCCATTCTTAGAAAACAAATAGAATCTCTCTCTCCAGATCATACAAACATGATATTATGAAGTTTTCAGAATTATTTATAATAAATACATCCTCAGAAGTACAGAATGCTTAATGCACAACCACAAGCAAGGAATTTATTTAGGTCCTTTTGTATGACTCACGTATATCCAAGTTTCCAAAAGTAATTCTTCAGTTTCAGAGGTTGATATATGTAAAGTGGCTTGACAGCAATATTGACAAATATATTAATTTGGAACATCACAGTGAGTCAATTCAGTGAAGTGGAAAAAAAAAGTAATTAGATGTTCAGAATCATTCTGTTAAACCTAAGAGTCTACATATTTGTAGAAAGCAGGTAAATATAGCATCAAATTTCATATTATGGCAATTTCATAAAAGACTGTTAATGTTTTCGGTGCCATACACCGCTAACAGAAAATCATTTTTCATAACACTATTTTAGTTTTTTCCTCTAATGTTTCCATAAATGTGTACAAATGTGAAACTTTAGTGACCTTTAGAAATTATCTAAAGCATAGTAGTTAATCAAACAGCTCAATAATTTCACATATTATTCCCCATTACTTGGTGACTAAAGTTACTACAAATAATTGTCAGAAACTAAAAAGTAAAACTAGCACTTCTATTACCTTGTTAATTTTCATGAGGTTTGTGTACAGCATTTTAATTACAAATAGTATACATGATACAATTGCAAGGGACACTGCCCAGGAGTATTTTGACCTCACATTCAAGAAAAGGTATTTGGTTGGTCAGTAAAACTATTATAATAAAAAGAATTTCTAAATTAAAAGGCACTTTCTTTCCTTTAAAGCAATGATGTTTTGCAACAATACCTTTCTTAAACCCATACATACTACTCCTGCCTTGGACTTCATAATAGTTTCTAAAAGACAATTATATCCATATTTATACACTCTTATAATACCTATAGACTGAAACCCATTAGACAGGTTAATTAAGAAAGCAGGTTGCATTACCATATTAAGAGAAGGCTCCTGTAGTCTTTCCTGATAGATATTAATCACTTTATTAATAAGAGAAGTGATAGAGTATAGTTTTTACATATAAGCATGACATTAGGCTAAGGAGATCTAGAAGCCAGGACTAGAAATCTTGGTAAAACTCAGAATAATGATGTTAAACTGAAAACATGATCTAGGAGAAAATTAAGATGCAATTAAAGAATGTAAATAGTTTAAGTAAAAAAAAATCAACTGAGAAAATACTGGATGAGGACACCCAGTGTGTAGCTACTCTGGTGTTTTGGTGGTTAGAGTTACCACGAGTAAAAATGATCAGCAATACTATATTCTTGCATAAAAGACAACATACTACCTTGAACTGAAGCTAATCTTTACAGTTTACTTGTTGGTAAGGCTACAGCTATAATTTCCTTACAGAACATTCTCTACCTATGGAATAAAGGGAGAAATTAGAGGAATTCAGCAGAAAATATTAACTACCAGAGGTCTAAAAAAGGTGACAAAGAAAGCAAAAATTAAATAATCAGGAGTCTTTCAGTTGAGAGGAAACCAACACCCAGAATGTGCATGCAAAGTAAAAGCTCATTCTGCAGGAATATTACTTGTTTGTGGTGACAAGAAGGAATCCTTTCCCTAAATCTAGCCCTGTCTTTTCACAGATTTATAATATGTACTTCTCAGTGCCTGGGAACTGAACTTGTAACTAAAATGTAATTTTCTTTAGCCAGTATATTCTACTTTTTATCAGTTTCTTGCATCTGTAAAACCACTAAACACGGTGAACTGGTTTCACAATGATTTTATCTACTCCAACCACACCAGATGGTTTTAACAATGAAGTAAAAAGTTTTATATTGTGGTTCAAGAGATGTCTTTAAATATAGCAGTACAAGGCCTGCAAACAGAACTATAAGAAAAAAAGCTGTATATGCAACATTACCTTCAAAAGCAGAAACTTTGTTTTAAGAGCAAATGTTCATGTTAAAAAACCAACCAAACAAGCTCCCCCTCAAACAAACAAAAAACATCATAGCAAATAAAATCCCAAACCCTCAGTTCCTAAATTCCTCCTCCTTTTTTCCCCTTTTACCTAACTTCCCACACTTCCATACCTTAATGGCATTTTATATGCCCCCCTTGCTTCACCTGGCCATTTTCATTGCTTAAGATTTCGCACACTGTAAAAGAACATTTGTTGGACACCCAGCCACATTTAAGCTCCTGACTTCCAACATGAGCTCAGCTTTTGATAGCAATTCCTATATACAATTTGGATATGTTATCAGAACAGATATCTTATTAGCAAACAAAGCATTTTGCCTCAGTATGTTCTATCCATATTGTACCTCTGCATAGCCCAAGTACCAGTACTTCTGTGAATTTAACTAAGACTCTGATATGAATAAAATTAATTCAGATATCTGGTTACAGAACTGAGCACTAAATCCATAGACTTCTCAATATTAAAACTATATTAAAAATCCTAAATTAGACCCAACATCACTACATCAATTCATCCTTACATTTTAGTTGCATCCTAGAAGTGATTTTACAAGCAATATATTCACCTCCATAAAAAAAAAAACCACATTGAAAAGTTTGTCAGACAGTTCAGAATGACATCTCCTTTTAATACACTACAGATGCTCACTCCTATGCGAACCAAGTTTTAACTGTCACACTGTCAAGAAAAATGATAATTCCCTAGTCATATCTTATCTCTTCAAGGAAGAACTACAGAACATTTTACAATAGAAAATTGCATCATATGTTTAATAAAACCTGCTGCTTGTATGAAAGCCTAGAAAGATGTTGTATTTGAAGCTGACAATGAAAAAGAAAAAAATAAAAAAACCCAACCAGTGAACAAAATGGAGAAAAGTGGGAAGCATTTCAAGTTTTACATGTGTTTATTCTTCTATTTCCTCAGCTCTCTCTCAGCTTAATGTAATATAAAAGTCCATTAATAAAAGCTTGAGCACATGTAAAGAAGTCTTTGAGCTGCATTGGGTCATTAACTGTGACAGACCTTCCTAAGGGATATATCCATGTGCCTATTAAGAAAAGTCCCAAACTGAAAATCACCTTAAGTATAGCGCCTTATCAATATTCAACAATCAGGCATTACCTGCAGCAACAGATGTACGTTGCGAAATCTAGTCTGCTTTTGAATGCTCCCCGAAATATGGTTTCGAATTTGTTCCTTTAAAAACTAAGCCAATAAACCCCCAAACCAAAAAGCTACTCATACTTCTTTGATCTAATGAAATTAGGTTCGTTGCACTTAAGTTTTTCCTTCAGATTTTGCAACAAATATTGTGGAATTGCCTTGGTATTCGAAAGTTTGTAAGTAAAACAGTCTACCTTAACTATCAGCTGCGGTTCTATCTCAGATCAACTGAGTTACCACAGAACATTCTCTGTAAGGGGAAACCGCCTCATTTGAAATGGTTTGAATCTTTCCACCTGCGGTGCAATTTGCAATGCTCACATCTTTGCTCAGGCTGGGAGGGAAGGAGACTTCCTCAGGTACATATTGTTTGATTAGTTATTTTTCTTTAAAGTGGTTCAATGCTGTTTTTTTGCTTTGCAGCAAAGGTGTCTAGAACCTCTGTGTGAAACTCTGCTCACTTTTGATTCCTTAAGCTACTTCAGAAGAACTAAGCAAACTACTTGAGTCTGTCCTTTATATAACTTATATAAAGGGGGGAAGAAAATAACTGCAAAACATTTCAACTGGGATTTGATCTCCAACAGAGTCACGATGATTCACACATTTTACTAAAAGTTTCTGCTTAATCCACAAATGTTCAGTTACAAAGCCCCAACGAAATGTGAATCAAAAAGAACAGCGTTTGCATTTACTGTTACGCCATACAACACAACAAACCTACTGAACAACTCTCAGGCGTACTGCTGCGCGTCTCTTTCTGGTAAGACTTCGCAGTCTGTTTTCCCTAAACATACCTAAACTGACACAAGCAGGTAGGTCAGTTTCACAGAAGAGTAGGATGTGGCCATTAAAGATGCCGACATTACACTTGCAGGGATACTTGATCCTACTCCTCTAACAAACCAGAGTGAACACAACGAAACAAGCTGAGCGAGCTGCTGGCAGCACCGCTCCTGCCACCCGGGGGGAAGCTCAGCACCCACTACAGCACAGACAGGCTGCTTCTCCCTGGCCACGCTCTCGTCCCGGGTGATGCTCTCCCGCTTCCCTCCGCCCCTTACCCCGCTGGAAACTTTCCGCTGCCAGCAGAGCCGAGCCGCGGGATGCCGGGGCCGCGCTTCCAGCGCTCCTGCCGGGAGGCACAGCCTGGGGCACAGCCCGGGGCACCGGAGCACCGAGCGGCTCCTGCCGGACACCGACGTGCCGCCCTACCCCGCGGGCTGCCCCCGCCCGCCTCCCCTGCCTTCGCCCCTCGGCCGGCGGCGGCGGGACAACTTTCCAGGGGACGCTTGCCCTCTCCCGGCTCTGGAAGCCTGTGGGTCGGCTGGGGCCGGGCAGGCTGCGGGGCGCTTACCTGATGTCCCCGCTCGGCTGCAGGGCAGGGCAGCGTCCCCGCGGTCCCCTTCATGCCCGAGGGGCTGCCTCGCCCGCACACGGGTCCTCATCCAGCTTCCTGCCCGCGGGCTGCGCCGCCTTCCCTCGCCCTGGCGGGGCGGGCGCCGCTCTCGCGGTCTCGCCGGCGCGGCAGGGAGGGAAGGAGGAACAGGTGGCGGGCGCCAGGAGGAGAAGGAGGAGAGGGAGGAGGAGAAGGCGAGCAGGAGGCGGGAGAGAGCTGCGCCCTCCCTGCCTCCGCCCCAGCCGCTGAGCGGCCGCGGACGGGCCGCGCTCCCCGGGCGCGGGCAGAGCCAGGGCTGCTCCGGCCTCCGCTGCACCGCGTCCCTGCCGGGTGTCCCCGGCTCCGGCTGGCAGGGCAGGGCTCGGCAGGGCAGGGCAGGGCTCGGCAGTGCCTCTGGAGGGCGCCCCGATCCCAAAGCTCTGCGCTTCATCGGAGCGGCCCGGCTCCAGGGTCGGCGGCTGGGCAGGGCAGGGCTGGGCTGGGCTGGGCTGGGCTGGGCTGGGCAGGGCAGGGCAGGGCAGGACAGGACAGGCTCCGCAGCGCCTCGCCCGCTGCCAGGGATGGAGTTGGGGGCCGGCCTCAGGGTGGGACGGACGGGCAGGGAAGCTTCAGGATGTGTGGTAGGAGCCAGGGCAGGAGAGATGTGGTGGAGAGCTCGAAAGGAGCTGGGAGCGGATGCCGGAGGAGATTGTGAGAAGGTTTGCACGGTTCAGAAGAAGAAAAAGGGATTGGGGAGGAAAAGAAGGAAACTGACCGAGACAGAGAAGAAGGGTGACGTCCAGATTGAGAAGAGAAATGATAAATTTTTTCCTGATAATTTTTGCAGGAAGGGTGTTCAGAAAGGCAGGGAGGAGTGAATACCGATGGGATAACTGAAGAGGAGAAAGGATTGTCGGGCAGCAAAGGGGAAAATGTGCCCTGCCAGTTGGCAAAGGCAGGTTTTGGGAAGGTGAAGAGACTAAGGAGATTCCGGGGAAGCCAAAATTTTACTGGGCTTGGCGGGAAATACATGTGAAACTTAGATGGTGGGTATGGAGAAGTTTAGCGACCTTATCCTAGAGGTTAGAAAAATGTGTCGCTGAGGAAGTGATTTTAACTAAGAAGGGATTTTAATTAGAGGAAATATGCCCTAGTGGAAGCATTGGAAAAGTAGGAAATAAGCACTGCAGGAGTTGCTGGGCAAGAAGGAACTCTGATATCAAAAGAACAATTCCCAGCCTGAAGGAGCTAGTGCATCTGAGCAGAACACACTAGGTTCTTGGTTGAAAGGAGTGGGAGTGTTGCTTCTATATGGGATAGAAATCACCCTGTCCAGAAACTTCTGTAAGAATTGTGCAGTGTATCTTACTATTTTCTGGCAAATTGTGCCATCCCACATGGGTAGTGGAGAGTTGGATTCAAGCTCTCCAAACTGAACTCACCTTTACAACCAGTGTACTAAAGGGCACCCTGACCAGCCAGGAGTAGCAGTAAAAGCAGTATTCCCTACAGACTTGATATAGTCTTAGTCCTTAGAGAACTGAATTGAGCTTTAGCTTTTAGCCAATTCAGTCTGAAGAATGTATGGGCATGCAGATTCATTGCTTTTAGTATTTACTGATTGGAAGTTCATGCTGCTGAACTGAACTACCCAGGAATGTCTATTGTCCCTTGTAGGAAATAACTTGAGATAGGATGGGATATGAACTGGGATACATGAAAGTGGAGTAGAAATTACTGTGTGTACACTGAAATGTGTCTTTGAAGTATTTACTGCAGAAATGAGAGGAACTATAGTGAACTATAGTAAATTTATGTCCTGCACAAGGCTTGTGTTGTATGAGTGATTTGCAATAAGCAGAATATTGTAGGCACAGGCTAGCCAGGGTATAGCTTGGATTTAAGAAAAGGTTCTCCTGGCCTGCTTTGAGGTAGGACTATGTAATCTATATCTTTCCCTTTGGTTTTCTCTCTTCATTTTTCTTCCTGCCCTTTATTGTGCAGAATCTTCCTTCTTCTTGTGGCTCATCAATCCTATCACTGTGCTAATGTCTAAAACTAATTTTACATATTTTATATATATAGAAATTTTTATGAGAGTTGTTACCAGAGATCTAGCAAATGATACTTCAGTAGCCATCTCTTGCATAAAAATGGTGTGCCAGTCTGGACTTCCAGGTACTGCTGTAGTATTGGAGAAAATAATGATGTTTAGAAATAAATGTTTAGCTGGTTGTTCATAGGAGTTGGAAGTTCTCTGGCAGTTACCGGTGGAGCTGCTGCTCAGGACTGGTGAAAATGTTGTAGATATGAAACAAGGTGAGATCAGCATTTTCAAGTTATTTCTGAGCTTTCAGTTTTTTCTTTGGTGGTCATTATGAAGATCTGTAGCTAATCAGGAAATCTTTTGCGAAAGGCTGCTCTCAGAGGTGCTGTTTGTTACTAGTTTGTATTGTGTGTAACAAAGCTCTTCTAACATAACAGTTCCTTAAACTGTTACGTGTCTGATTCTGAGGTAATGTACTGCAAATTATTGTCCTAGATACACTAGCGAGTTTAATCAAAATCAGTGGAAAATTCAGTAATTTTCTTAAAAGTATGTACTTGTTAACAAATTCTGTACTTGTTAACATCATTCATAATGTACATGGATTTGTAAATCCAAAGTATAGTTTAAAAATTATTGGTTGGATAAAATTCTAACAGTATGCTTTAATCACTGGGACAGCATTAGAATTCGATATGTTGGTCACCTAGATTCAATAGTATTAATAACTTGTGCGTAAGAATCTGTTCCATAGAAAATTAAATATTGTATTATGGATACCAGCTATAAACTTCCTGAAGAAAACACATTTACTTTGAGTGACTCTCTGTTTTCTTTTTGAAGACAGATTGCTTGTACAGAGGAGTAAGCAGTGAGTGAAATAAAAATGTTTGGGTTTGTACTGAACTGGCTAACGTGTTAATCAGTTCAGGTTTGTGGTATCCATACCATCATGTGAACAGTTGAGTTCACCCTCTCCTGCCTCACCTGTCCCCACCGCCCATCCACTCCTCACTGGCCATGTTGCTTATGTCTTTTTTTGGATTCCTACTCAGCTGTGACAGAAGCTAAATAGCTTTCCCAATAAAGAAGCTCAAGGTCGGAGTTGGGAATAGCTCATACTGACGGCATGGATCCATCTGTGCTCAGCTGGCTCAGAGCAGCTTAGTCATTGCTCTCCGAAGACACAATCTTTGGGTTGCACTATGGCTTCTCACAGTGCTGTCATGTGCCATGTAAACGTTAATCTGCCAGCTTAGCCCTACCCTTCAAAAATTGTATACTGGGCAAAATAGTCAGATTGTCTCTGGGAAATCTCTGTGGCTCATGCTATAAATGTGATTTGTTGTTTGAGCACTTTAAAAAAAGAGCAATGACACTCCTCCCCCCGCCCAAAAAAACCAAACCAAAAAAACCTTAACGACAAAACAAAAAAACAACCCTAGAGTTCTTAATATTTTCAGGGATTATGCCAGAGTGATCAGCTTCCTTCTGAGAAAAAAAATCTTAGGTTGTTTTATGAGGCCATCTCCCTGGGCACCATCCAACTGTGTAAGCTGAAGTCTGAAAAATGCAAAGTGGTCTATCTCAGGGCTAAAAGATCCAACAGTTTTTCTATGGCTATGTGTAATATGGCCTGCTTTTTCTGTGAGCACCTGTGCTTTTTCTGTGAGCACCTATACAAAACATAAAGCAAGCCCTTGACAGCATATTAGCCCCTTCAAGAAAGGCAGGGCTTCATCTGAGTTCCGTGATCAGGTACTGGTAATAGCTTCCCTCTTGAAATCCAAGGATAGAATGATAAGGTGTTTCTTCACATTCAGACTCAGTGTCCATGAAAAGACCCCAGACTAGGTGTAAGCTCCAGAGGACTGGAGCCCATGGGCAACCTTCCGTTGGGAAGTACACTGTGCTTCATGTAACCCTGAGCTCCTGAGATACTCATACATGCTCCTCTTCAGCTTTTCTGTTGCCCGTTTTATTCCTTATACTGCATCTGGAATCCATGATTGTGCCTCAAAGTCGTTTATGCTCTTTATATAGCCAACAAAAACCTAAGTGCATCCTGAGCATTCTGGAGACAGGTTTTGAAGATTTCTGGCTACTCCTATTAATGCCACAGCCACTTAGGCAATAATATCAAGATTCATTTGTAAACTGGGGTCTGCAGCCTTTTCTGGTACCTTTTCCATTGAGGGGGCCCAGAGCGTAGATATTGGTTGAGTCCAAGGCTCCTTTCAGTGCAATCCTGCTACATCCAACCAAGAGGAAACACAGACCGGATAGTTTTCCTGGTTGTTCCTGGCAGGCAGCTTTTTGCACACCTTCCTTGCCTCCTTTTTTTCCTTCACCCCTCTTAAGATTATTTCCTCTTATATTTGAATGCACACTTTCAAAGATTTCTTGCTGCAATGCAATTTTGCTGTAATTAATTCAGACTACACATTTTGCTTGTCTTTTGTACCCTTTAGATCTGACTGATATGAGTGCCCTGTTAGCAGAATGAACACAGTTCTCATTTCTACCAGTTCTGTACCAATTTATATTGTATTGTTTTCTTCTCAGTTGCTAGTTTGCCTCTTTTTTTCCCCCTCTGTTGGGAAACGGATAAACTAATTATATTTTAAATGCCATATTGCAGTTCTAAATAAGGTATTACTCATTAAAAATAACCTTTTATTATGATCTATTTTGTCACAAAATATCTTGTACGTCATGTGTTGTCCCTACATAAAATTGTTAACAATATTTATAAAATTTCTTTTCTAGTTCTACCCACTTAAACCAAATCAGTCAGTGATACAATGTAGTTGGATAAGTGTTTTGGTAGTGTCTTGATAAAGGTGGTTCATAAGCATGAAACTTATTGTAAAGCATTTGTAGTAAGGAGGCAATTGCTTGAAAAGTAATTGTCTCACAATGATGTATGGTAAAATAGCATATTATATTTAAGCTGGTCAAATATGGCAAGTGAGACTTGTCTTTTTGTTTTTTTCAAAAAGTGGAATTAATTCCTAAAATTATTAGGATCCCTTTCTGAACTCATACAAAGAAGATGGATCTCTGTTGTAGGTATTCTAACAGTGGTTATAAACAAGCTCTTTAATATTCTTCTGAAAAAAAAGGGTTTAGAATATTGTTAACAGGGTTTTTCTGCTGTGCTTTGATTCTGGTTTTACTTTTTCTATCTAAATTATACTGTATCTCTTGCCAAATTGCTATCAACATGCATGCGGCATAACAATTTTATTTTCAAATCTTTATTGTCAGCTGAATAATGTCCTTTCATGACACTATCTACGGAAATGTGAATTCCTTGGAGGCTTTGTAATAGTAATCAGTACTTTTAAAATTTCTTTTGTGCTGTTATTCAGACTTTAGCAAGAGTGTCTTACAGCCCTGAAGAGGAATCATTTTGTTGAGCCACTAGTTCTTGTGTCAGCTGGATGAATTCATGCTCACTGTACATCTTTTAAATGTACTAAGTAATGGTAATAATAAATCTGGTGCTTCAGCTATGTTACTACACTGAAATGTTATTTTACATCATTCTTTTAGTGTGCAGTAGTTATGCTGGAATTACCTTAGCCATTGCATCTTCTATCTATCATAAAATTTTAAGTTTAGTTTATATTAGTATGTATATCTTTGTTTCACTTGTTCCTTTTAAGAATATGGATAACACATGTCCCAGTAAGGAGCATAAGGAAAGTAAATAGCAATAAAGAAATAAAATATTGTGGATTACAACCATCTATATAGAGACTAATTAATACATAGTAGTACTATCATGAACAGGCCAGGAATTCTATCCTATTTGTAGGCTGTTAGGAATGTATACTACTCACTTCAGCCGTTGTACTGGGTATATTCAGTCATTTATGTGGCTGAATATTTACGACGTGGGCCGTTACTTTATGTTCAGTAATGCACAGAGAAGTCCTTTAATAGTACCTATAGATAAAACCATTTAGAATTATCCATGGGAATCAGTGCTCAGGTCTTATCCCACAGTCTCACACGTGGAATAGTGATGTGCCCTGTTTGCTGTGCCATTGCTTCTGTCCCGACTCAGAAAAAATTGGACTGTTATGAAATCCCCAAACAATTTAGAGTCTTTCAGAATTGCTTGTTCCTAATTAAAGCAACTTTCACCCTTCAGTCTTGAGGCTATATTTGAAACTAAATTCTTCTATGAGAGGTTAGTGACAGAGTGCACCCCAAATTGTCCCCTATCTGTTTTTAGAAGAATTTCTACTCTATGTTCTTTCAGAAGTTCAGAAAGATTCTGAAGTTAGATTCCAGTGTGGAAAAATGACCTAAGACTTCTAAAGGAATACAGGATCTTCTGAGAGCCCTCAGTCCTGTGTTTCTGCCATTCTGAAACATGAAGAGACACATAATTTCCCACTGAAAAGAAGGGAATTATAGCAAATGGCAGCCAGAATAAAATAGCTACTTCAGAGTTGTGGATACCTTTGCAAAATTGAAGCCCAGTTCCATGAAAATACAAGAATTTTCAGGAACAGTAATTGAGATGAAATAGCCATGAAGAAAGGCAGCATTAAATCACAGAATTCTTTAGCTTATTTTCTCAGTTAAAAAAGTATCTCAGGCTTTATTTTATATTAAACATATATTTTTTCTTAAGCGAAATAGAGTTATGGCTTTGAAAAGGATGACCAAACAGATCCTGCTTCTGTGTAACTACTGCAGGATATAAATTTTCTTTGCAAAATGTAAATTCATTTAGGATAAATGTAATAGAGGTGAAAGTTGCTTATACAGACATAATCTAGGAGAAATGTTTTAAAATCTCCTATAAACTCCCACTACTCCCAATTCTAGTTCAACTTTTCAACCCACAGTGTTATTATAGGTGTAAATGTAATTCCTGAATAACTTGTTATTTCTAGGATCAGTGTTTCCACTGCTGAGTTTGTGAGCACGTTGATTTAATTCATTAGAAGTTCTGAAGAGTGTAGGAATGAAAGGCTAGATTCCCTTCTGTGGGCAGTGTTTCTTAGCTCTTTGCTTAACCTCTGTGTTATTTTGGTTTTCATTATGACAATCCTATCTTTGATTGCACATTGTGTGTGCCTTATGGAACCTAAAGTAAATTCCTGTATTTCAGACCAAGAAGTAGAGTTTCCATTAGCTATAATGATTAACAGAAATCTGATGCAGTCTAGTGTCAATGAAGTATGTGTATATCTGAAGCCATATGCTTAAAATTACCTTCACAGAGTAATTACTTCATTCATTATTTTTGAATTAAGTAATTAAATTAATTAATTAATTATTACTTCACAGAGTAGTTCTGTTCTAACAGGAGCACTGGAGGTCATCTTCATTCATTGCTTTCTCAAAGCAGGTGTAATTGGGTCAGGTTGCTCTGGGCCATGTCAAGCTGAGCCTTGAACATCTCAGGGTCCATAGACAACCTCTCTGTCCATAATTTGGATAACCCTCAAGGTAATTTTATCCCCTTAATATCTGCTCAGAATTTTCTGTGTTCCAATCTGTGTCTGTTTCCTCTCCTCCCACCCCAGTTCACCTCCAAGAAGAGCGTGTCCCCCTGTTTACGGTACCTGCTGGTCAATTCGACTTGCATAAACACATTAGTGGATATATTCCTAAGTGATGAGGGAGACAGAAGTCCATTAATTTCCACAGGCTGCTGGGAGAAAGAGAGCCACCACTTCTGCTGTGTGTCTCTAATAGAAGCACTTGTAGTTCTCTGTGCAGAGCTTGCATGTTGAGTCCTTTGGGCTGTTTGATCTGTCTCACTTCAGGTCAGGTGGGGTCATGGCACTGAGGTGTGGCAGCCAAATTGTTGTGAGTATGTGTAGGTTCAGGATTGCTTGTTAACAGAGGGCTTTCCATCACACCAGGAACCCTGTAAATTAGGTGCACCACTGAGCCAGAGTTCTGTCTTACAGCCATATAAATGTTATAAAACTCGTGTCAATTGGCCATCTGTAGGGCCTAGTGCTCTTTGATATGCCCTAGGGTTATCCTACTTGGCACTCTGCAGTGTGCACCTTCCCTCCTTGTCTTCTGTCCCATAAGGGTTTCTTGGACAAGGTAAGACAACTCAAATGACATTAGACACTTGTATGTGGATATATGCTTATCCCCATTGTGTGCTTTTTTCCTCCTGCTCTAAGGATGAGATTCAGTTTGAGGTTTAGAAACCTTCATGCAACTGCCCATCTATATCTAACTGTAAACTAAGAGTTTAGTTATTGTCATTATCATCAGCTGGGACCTGGGCTTTGACTGACCTGCTTACACAACCAAGTGGGCAAGGTGTGCTCTAGGATATCCAAGGGAGCCGTGGGTTCAAAGCACTGTGAGATGGGGTTTGTGGGAGACACCTGTCCTTGTGGGGCAGCCACTGGAAGCCAGTTAAAACTTCCTACAGGACCTGAAATTGCAGTAAACCTCTCCTGGCTAGCTGAGAACTTGTTATGTGCTTATTTCTTTCTTCCCTTCAGGATATGTGTGGAAACTTTTTTACCCTTTCTGCTCCTTCTGCTCCACTGTGCAGCAGTATGTCAGCCTGCTGTCACTGTTCAATTACCACTTAATTGAAAATTGGCTTGATTATGAATTGCATGCTTATTAAAATCAATTCAAACATAAATTGCTGTTCAATAATATACTTTGATGTCATTCAATGTTACTAGTAAAGATGCTATGCTTTTTTCATTTATGCTTATTTCAAACCAATGAATAAATATTTTGTTAAAATTTAGGGAAAAGTATTTCTTCCTTACACAGTTTTTGTACCACATGAAATGTACTTTGCAGACCTTTTTCTCTAGTTCTGTTAGGTGCAGTTGCTTCTAGTTATCTTTCTTTAGTTACAAATGCAGTTACAAATATGAATGTATAATGCATCTACTTTTGTATATAACCATATTTTCTCTTTTGCAGTGTGTAAAACAATAAATCATCTCATTAAGTAATTTGAGGAATACATAATGAGCAACTTTGGGATATAAACTTTATTGTATACATGAGCTGAAGTCTTCATAACAATCCTTGAAAGAATTTTTCGACTGGTGGGATTAATTATATATCACACAGATGCCTGTCATACACTCTGTTTACACTATAGGGAAATGAAATAGGATGGTTAATTTTCTTTTATTCTGTTGAAATGCCAAGGTTTAATTAAACTGCTTCAGCTTAAGGGTTGCACAGCTACTTTCAGCTGTCACAAAGCATACTAGAAATTGATTTGTCATTGCCTGCATGCCCAAGAAGACATTCAGCAGGCATCATAATTTCACTCAAAATTGTTTTTATTAATCATAGCTGTTTTTCAGTTTCTAAAATTTGTATGGGAAACAGAGTATATTAAAATAAGTTTCAGCCATATGCTCAGGGAATAAAAACAATGCAGATGCCAAATATCTGAAATCTACATTCAATTTTGAATTAACATCTGGGTTTTGCTTTTTTATGTAAGATTTTTATAACATTGAAATTTCATGCATGTTGGAACATTTTACATTATCATTCCAGTTATACAATAACAATTAGACAGCATCATGAATTAGCAAGACAATTATGAACAATAAAAACATAGTAACAGACAATGAAAACTAACCACTTGCTTGCTGCAATGCATATTTGAATGTAATGTATAATAACCATGATATAGAGAATTTTAAAAAAATGTTGGCAGAAGGGACATTAAGCTTGCTCACTTCAAATGCTCCACACCCAACCTTCTGTGATATGATAAAAAGAGCAACCATGGTGAGCAAGAGAATGAAGCCATTACTGAATCTGCATTCCACTTTGAAAACCACAAAGGCAAAAGCTACAAATATAGGAAGGCCCTTAGGGCTGTCTTTAAACACATAAGGAAAACTGATGTTAATAGAATCCTTTTTCTTCTACCACTGTCTGAGTTTGCAGAGAAAGCTCCAGCTGAAGTCTGTACACAGTGTGCTTCCAGCATGCACACAACTGCCTGGAGTTTGGCAGTATTCCCTATCAGCTTCTGCACTAATGAACATGTAGGTTTCACACAAAATGTAATAATTTGCAAGAGAATAATCGCAGAATAGGAATACAAGTAAAGCAAGTACTGTCTGCAGCCAACTCCCTAGGCTGGGATCTTGTATTAAGCTCATTATGGGGATTTCATTTTTGATTGAACCTTCCTGTTTTCCATTTCCCAAGGATAGCTAAAATTTTTGTGGTTTCTGTGGCTGTGATCAACACAGTGTTATTGAAAAGTTCTATATCTCATATGGCAGGAAAGTATAAAGATTCTGACATTTTTAGTCCGTGAACTGATGGCTCTTGATCCTAACCTGTAATTTAACTGTGGATAAGATGATTTCTTTAGTGGTAGAATGAGGAAAAAATATGTGACTTAAATCAGAGAGGAGTTGATCTGAAGCTGTTTCCCATCCAGTTTCCTTCAGCCAAATTAGAGGCACCTCATTCTTTCTGAAAGGCTGAGCTTGGATTCTCTTACATACTTGTAGTTTGTGCTGCCTAACTTAGTTTGTCTCTTGCTTGTCCTGCAAGCAGGCCTCTCTTCTTTACCCTTCCCTGATCTGAGATATTGGTTTACAACTAGCAACAGCTTGCTAATTGAGCATTAAGGTTTTATGTGCCTCTCATTAGGGTCTGCATGTGAGGCAAACCTTCAAGAATGATGTGAACCACTGTGAGTATAGTAAAAAATTGCCTTCTGACAGTCCCAAAGCCTGGTGACAGAACAAATTAATTTTAGCAAACTGAACATAGAGTTCTAGAATATGGTTACTTATATTAACTATTAAAGGAAGGTAAGCTGAATCTTTAGTCACTACAGTAATAGATAAATCTATAGTATTTCAATGAGGTAAAGGGACGCAGTCTAGTACATTCCTTGTGTTACCTCCACCAATTTCTTTTATATATGTACATTGAGATATTTAAAACCATTATTGTTGTGCAATACACCTATTTGGAGAAGCAAATGGAGTGGATGTTTCTAAATATCGTATACTCAATACCATTTTGGGAGGAGGAAGTAGATCATCACGTGGTATAAACTGGCATGGATCATTTCCTCTTATTGTAGGTGATGCTGCTCAGAATGCGAGCCATAAACTTTGCACATAGAACCTTAAATCAGGAAGGAAAACCTTTCCTTTCATGTATGGCCACCAAGCACTTCAGGGATACTTCATTTAAAATAAAAAACCTTCAGCTGACATAACACACCTTAAGGTCTCCAAGTAAAATTCTTATCATTGTTGCATGATTTGTGGAACAGTAGAGAACCTTGCGTTTTAATTCGCCAAGGTTTGTCAGCCACACTTGGTTTATTTTTAAAAGCACATACTGTGAAGCTGAAAATACTTTTTTTTGGAAATTGCTTTCACTTTTTCCCTTTGCTTCAACTGTCATCTGTTTCAGATACAGTAAGTGACATTATTCATACTCATTCATGCAGGGATGCACTTAATAGGCTCACAGGAAAAGTGTTCATTAGTTGATTGACTGTAACTTGATTGCCTGTGGATAGCATTCACAGGTTTGTTACTTCATTTCAACAAAGAATGGAATCTGCCACACCTCAGTCTGCATAATTATGAATACAGTTCTTACTGTCATGAGGAAACATTCATACAAATATAAAACATTCAGTGCAAAACATTCAGCCAGTGATGTCTTCAGTAACACTATGGTATTCACAAATCAAACCATACGTGTTCTAAAAGAGTGAAAAAGGTCCTTTAATTTTGCTTATGATCAATATTTTAGGAGCATAATCAAATTGAAGATCTAAACTTTCTTGTAAGAAGGGTCTGTCCAGGATGCCTGGTTTAGTGGAGAAGTAAAACATACGAGTGGTACCTCAAGGTGTTCACAAGATAAAAAAAAATCTATAGAAAACATAATAAACTTAATCAAACATATATGCAAAATAAACCAGCTAGATTTATTAAAAATTTTTGGGGAGGCTGTGTTTGCAAGATGTATTAGACAACTTGTTAAAAGGATTCAGTAGTATTTTAAAATTTTGTTCTCAAAATTCATTGGGAAACTTCTAATCTTTGGGAGAGGAAAGAAATGCTTGTTTTCAAGAAACATTTAGCAAACATTTTAAAAAGCCTTTATCCAAGTATAGATGGTTACAGAGCAAGTGGTTAGAGGAACACACTTCTTCTTATTGTTGAGACAAGCAAAGACACCTTGCTTTCAATGCTTGCACCTTGTTTTCCATCTCCTTTCAAAGGTAGCAGCAGCCCTGTACCACACACACAAAAAGCTCTTCTTGATCTATCTGCCTCCCAGCTCACCTGTATATTCATGATGTTTCTCTGCATTACAGGATTAGTGAATATCTTTGTAAAAAATGAAAATAAAATTAGTTTCACATAATAGATGTTAGGAGCTAGGCATTCCCTCCATCACTTCCTTGTGAATCAATCCTGGAAGTTGCCATGTGCATATTTCAGTTTGTCTTTCAATTTCAAAAATATTTATTATTTCTTCCTGCTTTTTCACAAGTTAAAGAAGTGTTTTTAGCAGGTTTCTAGATAGATAGATAGAATAATGGGAATGGAAATTAATTTGAGTGGGGAAGAAAGATAATGTTTGTATTTCCTTTATGACTCAGATGAAAGGAAATAAAAATAAAAGGGGCAGAAAGCATCATACAGGAGAATTTGTAGATGTGTAATGTAGTCAGTCATTTCAGGGTGAGAAGAAAACTGTCATCATTCAGAAATAACAGGTTTTTACTCTGGTTTTAGTTTGAAATTTTGCTGTGACTTAGCCCAAGTGGAATCATACACAATAGTTCATTTTTCTTAAACTGGCAGAATTAGCTGCTGCTTTGTAAATTAATATCTCTCTCCATTGATTAGGGAGAGGGCCTGGATTATTTGAAGGTCTTGAATAAGGATAGATTAATGAATGGAGATAAAACAAGGAAATGTAAGTTCTAAGCAATGTGTCAAGTATTTTTAGAAAATTTTTATACCAGTGATATTTGAAAAAGCAAAACCTTTTTATGCTGGATGAAGTTTGCATGTATGTTATCATATGGCTCAAGGGAAATGTTGCAACCCCACTAGTTTTATTTTCCCATGGTCGAACAGGAAAGCTCTCAGTCAGATGAATTTTTCCACATATGCATTGTCAGGTAGTTTGGGCATTCTGAGTAATGGTTGAAAAGAACACGGAGAATACTCTGTTTCAGCTTCATACAGTTATCCTGAAGAAGGTTTATCATGAGGATTATGCCGACAGATGCTGCATGCCATTAATTGTAACAATCTAATTAAACCCATGCACTGAAAGCATAGTCACAGTCAAATGGTCACATAGCAACTCTCTCCTCTCTACAGTCTCTTTTTGGAGTTGGCTCAGTTTAATTATGAGAACTGTGGAGCAGTGGTGCTTGGTGCAGTTGCCTCCTGTGTTCCCAGACCACCTTGTCTTTCTCTTAGTGTTAGTTTCAGTCCGGTGCTGTCATGGATGTGTCTCACCAAAGGTCCTCAAAGAGGCATGCTGCCACTTGGCTGTTGATATGAGATTAGATTAATTTTAAAATTAATTTTAATTTATTATGAAAGCTAGTACCTTACTAGTACTTATTACTGATTACTGAGCTTCTTGGCCTCAGGGAACCCTTTTAATGCACAACTCTTCTTTTGTAAGACTCCTAAAGGAACATTGAACACTCTTCTGCTTCACAGTGCCTTCAGAGATCTTGAAATACTGCCAACTGCTGCTGACATCTTTATTCCATTTCAGTTTTTCTCAGATTAATAATTGTCTTATGGTGAAGATCTCCATGTAACAGACTTTATTTGCTTCCCTAGACTTAAGGAACACCAACACTTGGAATGTTTTGCTGATATCTTCTCCTTTATCCATGGGTGTTTATACAGAGAATGGTGCATAATATAGCAGAACAGGCTGCCATATGGATCACAAAAGAGTAGTGGCCTGTTCCCTGCAGAATATAGAGGTCATCTGGTCCTCCCATTAATACTTCACATAGAACTGAAGATAGATCAGCCTATATTGGGAATTTAGAATGTAGGGAATGGAAAATATAAGATGAGGTTAGCGGGTCGTGCAAATTGAATGCAACGTGTTTGCTTGATAAAGGGTAGCATGTCTTCATGCTTGCCTTGCACTCTTCTGCCTCTGGCCTATGGAATTTATGCTTTCAATCTTGGATTGCTGTGGGGAAGGGCCAATTAGGGGTAAAAATTCAGAACTGATACAGAGTTTTTAAAAATTTCCTTAAATGTCAGTGGGAGGAACAGAACCTCACACTACTTGGAAAGGGGGATATTACCTAATTCTGATGCACAGATCTGTCCTTGTTTAAGATTGTTCTCAGTTTATATGAGGTTACTGAGTACAGAGTCCATAGATCCCAGATTGCAGCTGTAAGAGAGGCAGGTTGCTATTTGGCAGAGGTGCCTGTAGTGTCTGCCTCCTGAATAATAGACGGTGATTAGGTAAAAGGAACAGGATAAATCTTGTAGGAAAGGAGGCAATGTAAGTTATGCAAAGAGCAGCTGATTAATGCAAACATATTGTAAGGAAATGATTGATTAATAGGCATGACTAATACATGAATTAAGTCATATTTTTCAGCAGCAAACACTATGGTCTCATTTTAAATCTGTGTCTAATTACAGTGATTATACATGCAAATCAGATAATGACATATACAAGTAGCCACTTAGATGCACAACTGGCCATTTGCATATAAATTTGCATGCAATCATGCTATAGATTCATTAAGTACAGAAGTTTGATTAGTTTTGTGGGCACTGTCATTCCCTCAATGAAGTAGATCCTCAGAGAAAAATATTTTATGACCGTACAGTTAAATAAGGCAACGGAGCACATGAAAGCAAACATAAAGTTACACAGGAAAATATTAAATCTAACATTTTCTAATCTCTGCATAGTTAATTTTGTAGACTAAATGTTTTAATTTTTTTTAGCATTGCTTTTAAATTGTATGATTGAGTTCAGATTGAGCCCTATATATAATAATTAATTTTTATATCTAAATATAGTTTTAAGATAAGATCCTACTATCCTTGTGGTTCTGAAATCTAATGTTCTTCAAGCTACTGTGACCAGGCTGGGTAAATGTTAACTCATTTTCTAAAAGGGTGGCCTTTTCAAAAGCATGTAAGTAACTTTGAAGCCTGTCCCATTTTTACAATATGACTTAGTGATTTAAAATCATAGTCCTGGAGACTGCTGCTGGAGTTAAGGCTCTTGAATCCCTTGCATGTGTCTGGATATCATATCCAAATCTCTATTTCAAAATGTCTGAAGAGCATATTTTAATAGTTGTATGATTACCTAAAATATTTATGGATGATAAACGAGGATTTAATACTATTTGTGTTATTTGATGTATTTGTATTTGAATCACTTATGGCTGCCTCTGTCTTTATCTAAATGTCTTTGCAAATCTGGCCTTAAATCACTTTTGAGAAAATCATGGCTTAGTATTCCAATTAACTTAGGTACTTTACAATGTTGACTCAATATATTAACTCTCCAGATTTTAGTGTTTTTCATCAATCATCTATCAAAAAAAACCCAAACCAAATTAGTTTGAAATCTTGATCTTTAATCCTCATAGTAACCATTGTAGCATGAAGACCTTGGGGGAAAATCTGGAGAACCAAGGACTGTGTTTCTAATTGATTTTTCTTTAATCCATAAATATCCCCATTGTCTATGATTGTGAAGTATTATGGAAAAATGTAAAGTGTTATTGAAGAAGAGCACTCTCTAGGTTCTCAAAGGCACCTGCAAGTCCCACAAATAATAATATGTATGTTAATCAAGTGCCACTTTCTGTTTTTAAGTACTTTTATGGCAGATTTGATTTTCTCCCGTGCTTGTGATAAAATTTTTGAGTCTACAGTTAAAGTGGAAATCTGTGAGGTTTCTGCAGGTGCGTGGAGCCATTAGTTTTAGTGTCATGTCAGTTAGGATAACCATACCTCCACTAACAACTAGAAGAGGCTACTGGATCAATAGTCTTCCAGGGTTCACAGCTGTGATATATATTGCCTGATGTTCACTGAGCCCTAAACTGTCTTTGTCAGCTGTTGCTCTTGAATAGCCTTCAAAAGGAACATCACATTTGAAATCTGAGCAGTCAGCTTTGTTGCCTTTTAATGGTAGAACAAGACTGAGAAGAGTAGAACAAATTGTCTCTGTGAAGTGTTGTCTGCAAATTTACTTCAGATGAACTTCATTCCTTTTCACAAAGGAGAATACTCATACACCTTTATTTTAGTGCATGAAATATTCAGATAGACCATGTAGTTTGGCTTTCTTTCACACTTGTGATTGCTTTTGAAAGGAGGCTCAGTGTGTGTGAATGTTACCGAGTCACAGAACAGCTGAGGTTGCAAAGGACCTCTGGAGAACATCTAGTCCAAAAGGGGTCAGCAAGGGCAGGGCCATCTCCAGTCAGGTTTTTAGTATCTCCAAGGATGTAAACTCCAAAATCTTTCCGGACAACCTGTGCCAGTACTTGATCCCTTTCATAATTAAAAAGGCTCTTCTTAAGTGTGAGTGGACTTTACTGAATTTAATTTATGCCCATTGGTTCTTGTCCTGTCACTGGATCAGAATCTGGCTCTGCCTTTTTTACCGTTCTCCATCAAGTCCTTATAGACGTGGATAAGATTGTCAATGAACACCCTCTTCCAGAAATTAAGCATCCTTTCTCAGTCACTTGTATGTTAGATGCTTCAATCTCTGAAAATCCCTTTAACTGTCTTCATGGTCAGTCAATGGACTCACTCCAGTATGGCCATGTCTTCCTTGGAGACCCCAGAGGTGGATGCAGCACTCCAGAGGTGGCCTCACCAGTGGTCATCTTGCTGGCAGCATTCTCCCTAATGGCAGCAAGGATGCTTCTCATCTTCTTGGATGAAAGGAAGCATCAATGGCCCATTTTTCCTGTCTGTTGAGGTCCCTCTGAATAGCAGCACAACCATCTGGTGTGTCGACATTTTCTCCCAGTTTTATACCTGAGGGTGCACTCTATCCTGTTGTCCAGCTCATTAATGAAATTTTTAAACAACATTAGCTCAGCACTGACCCCTGGGGTACTCTGTAAGTGGCTGGCATCCAGATGGATTTTCTGTCACTGATCACAAGCTTTGTAGAGTGGCAGTGGAGCCAGTTTTCAGTCCACCTCATTGTCTACTTACCTATCCTGTACTTCGCTATCCATGAGGATGTTGTAGGATACAGCAACAAAATGCTTGCTAAAGCCAAGGTAAAAAATATGCAATATGTTTTATGTTAGAATGGTCTCATATTGGTTAACCAGGGTTTTCCTTCATAAATTCATGCTGACTATTCCCAGTTGTGATCTTGCCTTTCACATGTCAGGAACTGGCTTCCAGGAGTATTTGATTCTATCACTTTTCTAGGGATTTGAGGCCTTTCTCAAAGACAGGGATGACTTTTCCTTTCTTACAGATATCATGAGCCTCCTCTAAGCACTATTCAAAAATCATGATTGGCTTTGCACAGAACCATGGATTCATAGAATTACAGAATCATAGAACCAACCAGTTTGGGTTGGAAGGAACCATTTAGCCCAATGTTCCTTCAGTGAGCAGGGACATCTTCAAAGAAATCAGGTTACTCCTGCCACAGTTTTGTGAGATTTTGTGCATTTATGGACCATGTCTGAGCATGGAAGAGGTGATCCTTGAAACTCAATCAGCTCTTCAGGACACCACAACTCTCCAGGATGGCCTCACATACAATCCTTCCAAGAAAATCCCTGAACAGATTAAAACCTGCTCTTCTGAAGTCCAGGACTGTGGTCCTTTTAATTGTCTATTTTCCTCTTTTCAGGAGGAATACTCTCTCTTAAAGCAACAATAAAAAAATTCCTTTGCCGGTTTGTATGTTTTTAAAGAACTGTATTATATGGCTCCTCAAGTTCAATTATGCTTGTAATTATTTGTAAAGTATTGGAAGAATGTTAACTGTATTAGAAGATGTTTACTCTTGAAGACAGACAATACAATATACTTAGTACTTACATTGTAGTTTGGCTAAGTAATAAAAGACTTGAGATTAAATCATATAGCAGGAATATTGAATAAAAAATAAACTAGGGGAATAGATATGGTGTTGGAATTAAACATTATAATTGCAATGTCTTTAAGCTATTCATGTTATCCCCATGTGCAATACAAGAAGAAAATTCATGGGGAGTTCAAGGAAGACCTAGAAGGTTATTTTGTTTCTTACGGATATCAGTCCTTAATAAAAGACAAATGAGAATCCCTTGGAACAAAAATCAGCGTTTCAAATGCATTTCATGTGGGGGTAAAATGCATGTGCAACAAACAAGACCTCTTCTGTAGTAAGCTCTTCAGAACAGGACTGTACATATATTTAAGCTGACAGCAGACCTTGAATATTTTAATGATCAAACAGAAACTTAAGATTCTACTGGTAATTAATTTTAAACATCCATGTTACAGCATGAGCTGAGGAAAATCTTGGAAGCTCCATAGCCATTTCCCTGTGATCTGCATTGATATCTACACACAACCTACATTCAAAATGTAGATTACACTTATGTATGTATTTTGTTCAGTTCCAACAATTTATGAAGTTCATTTTTCCTTTCCTGTATGTAGGGTACTCATACATTCCTGAAGTGTTCTGATAGTTCCTGAATTTATTTAAATGACAAGGATTTATTTAAAGGTATCCATTGTATAATAAAAACTAATTTGCATTAATATAATGAGGTATTTAGTCTAAATTATTCTAGTGAGAGTAGCTATGAAAATTGTTTTGAAGGATTTATTTTCCACTTATGAGTTTCTTTCAAATGAGGATTACATACTCAGAGGAGAAGAAGTAATTGATAAAAATAGCTTTTTGTCTTTCAATGTTTTCACTCCTATTATCTTGCTCTAGAATAAGAGGTTAAACCTTTACAATTTGAGACAATGAAATAATAGCTATCCCTAAATCCATACTGTTGTCAAAGAGTTTTAAATTGTTGGCTACCTACATTATAAAACTCACCTAACATAGTTGTTCAAGGTCTCAGAATTTTCTTGTCTGCTTTGTTCAAAGTTCTCATTTGATTACAGCATGCAATGAAAACAAACCTCTGGATTTGCCACATGCTAGTGCCTTTGTTAATATTGTAATAAAGTAATTTACAATCTGGTGATGGAGCTTGACTACTGCTGAAGAGTCATAAACACAAAACAAATACAAAAAGCAGCAGATTTCTGAATATATAGTACTCCTTGCATGGTCAGTTTTGCCCACACCAGAGCTGGAGTGCATTCTCCAGTTGTCCTCCCATCCACTCTACAGGTACCTCAGAGTTCTGGATGAGATCAATGGTGCAGTCTAAGGAAGAGAAAAGAAATTATTTTCATATTTTTCTTTTTTTTTTCTTCTTTAACCATAAATTATAATAATCTCTTGTTTGTATCTGTCATAGAAAACTTCTGTTTCCAAATGGGAAGATATTAAAGGCCCAGTAGACAGTGCCCTTTTGTCTGAAATCAGATTAGAACTGATTAGAAAATCATTAGAAATCAGTGTGATGACCAGGTTTTCAACCTTCTGATTAGTTCAGACATGGAAGACCATGCCTGGGTGAAAAATAAAGTTTCTTATTATTCTTGCAAGAGTTCAGATCTAAACAGAATAGAAAAATAAAAACTAGCTTATAATATCTTCCTAAACTTTGCATTCATACATTGACTATTTAAAATATTGTTCTTTTGATTTTTTTTTTTTTAATCAATGCTTCAAATTTGTCTCATGCTTCAAAATACTTGCTTGCAGAGTGTACGGTTTTCCATTTAAAACTCAGAGAGTTCAGAAAAAAATCTTTCAAAAATTCATGGCTTTTTGGGTAATATATCTATGTATATAGGCACATATATAAAATATTTTATATTTTTCAGGAAAACTATTTGCAAATAAATTTTTATTTTATTAATGTGCATCTAAGTAGGATTAAATAGGCTATTTAATTATTGTAATACAAAAGTTTCTTGGATAATTCAAATTCAATCTTATTGCTAAGAATTCTCTTATTGGTATCCTTGGAAAACCTGCAAGACTTTTTATGGAATCTAGGTTACTTCATCTTGATTTTGAAAGGGAACAAAAGATGTGGTTCTGGGAAGAGGCAAATAGAGTGAAAAGTTAAATGACACCTAGAATGTCCATTTGGAGGAAGAGATTTCTGAACTTTGGAAGAAGTCCAAACACAAGCAATTTATTAAGTGTCCTAGGGATATGTAACAGGAAATTATAAACTGCTGTAGTGACTGGACCCTGGCTGGATGCCAGGCACCACCCAAAGCCTTTCTAACTCTTCTGTCCAGGGTGGAGAAAATGTAACAAAGGGTTCGTTAGTTAAGGATCAGGAGGGATCACTCACCAAATTCTGTCATGGGCAAAACAGGCTTGAATTAGAGATATTAATTTAAATTACTGCTAACAAAATCAAGGCAGTATAATGACATAAATAATAAAATAAATAAATAAATAAATAATAAACCTTCAAAACATCTTCCCCCGCCGCTCCCTCCTTCCCAGCTCTTCCTCCCCAGTGGCTCAGTGAACAGGGTTATTGTCAGTTCATCACCTGTGGTTTGTGCCACTGCTCAGGGAGAGGAGTTGTTCCCCTGCTGCACCGTGGGGTCCCTCCCATGGCAGACAGTTCTCCGTGAACTTCTCCACTGTGAGTCCATCTCATGAGCAGCAGTCCCCGTCACACTGCTGGGGCATGGGTCACTCTTCCCCA
>JAOTQP010000001.1:70928814-70968819 GCA_026413545.1 Cichladusa arquata
CCCGGGATCCTGCTCCTGGATCCTTCCCCTGGATCCTGCCCCTGGATCCTGCCCCTGGATCCTGCTCCTGGATCCTGCCCCTGGATCCTGCCCCTGGATCCTGTCCCTGGGTCCTTTCCCTGGATCCTGCCCCAGTCCCACCTGGCAGAGCTCCTGGCAGGGTCCTGCAGGGCCCTGGGCTCCCCAAACAGAGAGCAGAGCCCCTGCCCACACCTTTCCTTGAGTGAATTCTCTCCAAAGACCAAAGGGGCTTTTTAACTTGAAATCCAGCTTTATTAGAATGTAAACTTGAATAACCACATTTCTGGGAGAGGAGGAACTCAGTGACCAGGCCAGACGGAATAGAAATAAAAAAGCTTATAAACAACTCTTTTCTTACCCCTGTGTCCCCACGGCTGAGTCTGTACCCCTGGTTTGGTTTAGTCAGTGGCTCTGAGTTGTAACAGATTCTTTCTTATCCTCACCTTATCCCTTTCTGTCACCTCACCCAAACCCTCATCCCAGCTGGGAAAATGCCACCCCGCTGCATGGAAAATGCACTGTGCAGGATCAGGAGGGGGGACTTGGGAAGAACCAGATGCACCCTGGCTGCTCTGCTGCTGATAGAAATTACAGCTCAGACAGGAATCTCCTTTGCTTTTCCGTCCTTCCTCCCTCAAAGGAAGGAGAAAAGCAATTTTGTGGGAATAAACCCACAAAGAAAATAAATAAATTTTTTTTAGGAACACACCAGGAGCCTTGCTCCTTGCATAACATGAGCTGTGATCCAGACGTGATGCCCAGGCCACGGGGGTTTATCCACCCCTCCCTGGAGTGGGTTCTTGGCGTGGCACAGCTCATCACAAGCACTGAGCAGCACTCCAGGTGATGAACAGGCTGCTCTGCTCCCAGCATGATCCACATGCTGTTATCCCACATGCTCCCCTCCTCGGGTGAGCACTTCCCACTGAAGAGCTAGAGCTGTGGGACTTGAAAATGCAAATTCAGGCCTGAACATCCAAGGAGAAACATGGAAGCAAACACTCCAGTGGCTGCAAGGCTCCTCACACAGAGAAAGAGGCACCTGAGCCTCCTCGAGCACCTGAACCAGGGATTTTGCTCTGCTCAGCAAGAGCTGCAGCCCTGGGAGCAGTGCTGGCCTCACACAGAGTGCCAAGTGCTGGTTTGCTAAAAATGGAACATCTTCACCCATTTCCAGAGGTGGGGAATCCAGGAGTGCATCCCAGGGCTGCATCCCCAAGCAGTGAAGCTCAATTTCACAGCAAGGCTGCCACAGCAGGCACAGAGTTCTGCTCCCCTGGCTCCAAAGCTTCTGGGTGTTGCAGTGCTGAACTCTGGGATGGGGTGAAATTTCCACCAGAGCATCTGTTCTGATTTTCTGCACGTTGGAGGAGCCCCACATCTGTCCCACAAGGGTGGGAATACAGCTCACTCCTCCAGCAGCAGGAAATCAGAAGAGTGACCAATGTCTGTCCTGCATTTGGGCATCATTTTTCAGCTGGATTTCTCCTGCTCTTCCCACTGGGGGCTTCATCCTGCTTTGTTCTTCTTCAGTGTTGAGCCAGAAGGAGCATCCCTGAGTGCCTGGTGTCCCACAGGGGTTCTACATTTCTTGTGGGAAGAGCAGCCTGCACCCCACATCCTCCTGGCACAGCCTCTCCTCCATCACTATTCCTGCTGGACCTGAGCTGGGCACAGCCACAGGGCCACAGGATCCTGGGCTCTGCTGGGAGCTGTGCTGCGACCCTGTCACAGGATCCTGCTCAGCATGGGGATGCTGAGGGGGACAGACACACCAAAACACCTGCAAATGCAGCCTTGCAGCAGCACCTGGGTCCTGCTGGGGCTCTGCAGGGCTGGTCAGCTCGGGGATGTTGGGAGTGTTGGGCAAAGGATGTTGGGCAGCATCTGGAAGATCTGGGTGATGATCCAGTTGAAGATGTCCCTGCCCACTGCAGGGGTTGGACCAGATGGCCTTTAAAGATCCTTTCCAACCCAAACTATTCCATGAAAGCTCAGAACATCTCACTGCTAAATTCAGGGATTAAATCCACTCTGTGGATTTAACCTTTGTAGTATTTGTTTTGTTCTCTTCTTTCCAAGGGGAAATTTCTCCCAGGGATCTTTTCCCAGCCCAGTGATGCTCGTTATCTCTTATTGATCTGAAACAGAAACATGACAATAAAAAAGGCAATTTCTGGTAAAATACACAGAGCAGGAAATTAACTGCTGCACACCACCAGCGAATCGTGGCAGCTGAGCCCGAGCCCTGAGCCTGGGGACCCCAAGTGTCACCATGGTGGGTCTGGGGGCTGAGTGGCACAAAGCAGAGCTGCCCTGGCAGTCCAGCAGGTGTGGAAAGAGGCTCATGGCCCTGGGGCACCTGCAGACCTAGTCACCAGTTCTTCAAGGGCTTGATTCAAAACATGCTGGGCTCAGGAAAGTCACTGACTCAGAGAATCACAGAACCACACAAGGGTTTGGGTTGGAATGGTTAAAGCCCATCCAGTGCCACCCCTGCCATAGCAGGGACACCTTCCACTGTCCCAGGCTGGCCTCAGACTCTGCCAGTGGGACATTTCCCTTTTGCACAGGGACCAGCAATACTTTCAGAGAAAATTACATTCATGGCTCTGGGACTTCCCTAGAGCTTGTGAATCTCCTCTCTTTAAAAACTCCCAAAGAAGTGGCCAAAGTTTGGAGCATCTCTCTACAGCCCTCCCCAGCCCAGCTGCTCAGGTGTGGGGCTGGTTGGGGCCATGTTTGCTGCCCAGCTCCTCTTCACTGTCACCCTGTGAAGAATGGGGACAATTCCTCATGGACACTATTTCCAACAAGGGAAATCCTTGGCAAGGTGAATGATGTGTTTAAAGAAGGGGCCGTGGAGCCTTAGTCCATCCCAGGAAACCTGAGTGCTGGGGCAGGGGATGTGGGAATTCTGCAGAAAAAATCAGAATTCTCCAAAAACGCCCAGAATCTACCAGATTGTTTGTGTCATTCTCTGCCTGGATGGAGGGAGCAGGTGAAGGACTCCATGGCTTGTGCTCCCCCAGGACAGAGCAGCTCTGCTGGGCAGGGTGGCAGCACCTCCAGAGCCCTGCCCACAGCTTGGGATTAAAGCCCACGTGGAGCTCATAAATCAAAGTTTTCCTTGCAGAGGGAAAGAGAAAGAGCTAAGCTGAGATTGCAGCCACATCCCAGTGGGATTTCAGCTTTTCCCTGTGAGAGGGCACAGCCTGGCTGCTCCTCTGCTCCTCACACACGAGTTGTGGCAGGCATTGGCATTGCCCTGTGATGCTGCAAGACATCCCTACTAAAGCTTTCCAGGGGCTTGGACCCCTCCAGGATCTTCAGGGGGCACTTCATCCATGTGGCACCACCTGGACATGGCAGAGTTTGGGGCTGGAACCAGAAGACATGGAACAGCCACAGACTAAAGCTCTGGAGCAATAAAGAGGCCAAAAACCTGCTTTGGGAGCCTTGGACAAAAGGGGTCCAGTGGGGTCTTGTCCAGGTCTGTATTCCTGGGATAGCCAGCTGAGCATCTCCTTTGCAAGGATGCCAAGGACACAGCACAGGCTGATCTCTGCTCTGCCCATCAGGGCTGTGAGAGCAAACCCAGGAGATTCAACCATCCCTGCACAGCCCCAGTTCTGGAGAGAGGCTGAAGCGGGAGCACAGAGAGGAGCTGACACTGGATCTTGTGTGGGAGCCACAAAAAACTCCAAAAATAGGTGTTTGTCCAGAGAGGCCTGGATGCAGGGAATGCTTTAAAATGCAAAACTCCTGGAGCAAAATGCTGCCAGCTTCAGGATGCAGCTCACAACTGGGTGCTGAGGGGTTCCAAAGGGATCTCACCTGCACACACACCTGCATTTATACACTGTGGTTGAAAAAAAGGAGGAAAACCCCATCCCAACCTCACTTCCCACCCAGCCCATTGCCTGAGGAATGCAGTACTGATGGCAATTCCAGGGGGATTTTCCTGGTGGATCCTGAAAGCTGGGGAAGGCAAAGGTGTGGCTGATGGTGAAGCCACAACTGTGGAGTTATGAGAGCAAATCTAAAGGTGGAAATGTCTCTGCCAAGGATTTAAACTTTTTCAGTAATGCTGCATGTTTGATTTGGAGGGATCATCCCAAAAATCACAGGGAAAAGAAGAATTTAGAACAACAGGGCCAAAGTCCCCTGTAAAAGGGCTCCAAAAAGAGCTGCGTCCAGGCTTAGGAGCAGCATTAAAATTCGTGCAAAGAAGATGTGATTCTGCTGGCAATTATTGTCCGAAGAGTGCAATTCAAAGATTCTCACTGGAATAAGAAATAAAATCTGGAGCAATAGCAGAATGAAAAGCCAGACTATCACACACCTCACCCGGAGAGCCAGGCATGGAAGGATCAATCAGATTTCAGCCCTGCACACCAAAGAAGTGAATTTTGCCTTTTAACAGCTCAGGCAATGAGAAAAAGGCCTCAGGAAAAACCCAATGTACAGGGGAAGTCCAGAGGGCTCCAGGGAATCAGGGAAGCAGCAGATGATCCCAGGAGAAGGCCAAGCAGGATGGGACCCTGCAAATCCACAGGATGAGAGGAAAGGTTCAAGCTGTGCCAGGGCAGGCTCAGGTTGGACATCAGGAAGAATTTCTTAATGGAAAGGGTGGTCAGGCCTTGGCAGGGGCTGCCCAGGGAGGTTTGGAGTGCCCATCCCTGGAGGTGTCCAAGGAAGGGCTGGATGTGGCACTCAGTGCTCTGGGCTGGGGACAAGGAGGGATCAGGCACAGCTGGGACTGGATGGGCTGGGAGGGATTTTCCTTTTCCTTTTCTGGGATTCTGTGCCCAGGTGGGAGTTCCCTGGCTGTTGAGTAATTGCATGCAAATCATATTTGTGTTTAGGTGTCAGTTCACTGAATACAGCTCACAGATTGCCCTTGGGTGTGTGGTGGAGAATGATGGTGCCTCTTTTTTGTGTGTATCTGCTAAAGCAGAGATGGTGTTGGCATGGATCACTTCTTCTAGGAGGATTCATTTAAAGTGCTCCATCACCACAGTGGGGTTTTGGGATATGACTCTGGACCCAATGCAAACTTCTGACAGCAAATCCTTGATTTTAAAGTGTTATGGAGGTGGCACAGCCACCCTAAAGCAGGGCTGGGTGGGATCTTGGGCAGGAATTGTTCCCTGGCAGGGTGGGCAGGCCCTGGCACGGGGTGCCACAGTGGGAGTTGTCCCTGCCATGGCAGGAGCAACCTGTGGGTTTGGTTTTTCCAGGAGTATTTATTTCTGCTGTTCCACCGTGGAGCAGGAGATGGAGCAGGAACTTGAGATAGAGAAGGAGCAGGAGCTGGGAACAGAATCAGGAGCAGCAGCTGCTGTTCCTGCTGTGCTGCAGCTGCCCTGAGGGTCCCTGATTGTCCCTGCCAGAACAGCTTGGCTGCATTTTGAGCTCCTTTCATGGGTTTCCATGGCAGGAGCTGGGTATGAGCACAGGGGAGGGATCTGGGCTGGGGGAGGGCTGGTGTGAGCCTGGGGTATTGGAATACTGGAGTTTTGGAGTACTGGGATATTGGAATATTGGGATTTTGGGGCATTGGGGTATTGGAGTACTGGGGTATTGGAGCATTGGAGTATTGGAGCATTGGGATATTGGAGCATTGGAGTATTGGGATATTGGGATATTGGAGCATTGGGATATTGGAGGATTGGAGCGTTGGGGTATTGGGGTATTGGAGCATTGGGGTATTGGAGCATTGGGGTATTGGAGCATTGGAGTATTGGGATATTGGAGCATTGGAGCATTGGGATATTGGAGCATTGGGATATTGGAGCATTGGAGTATTGAGATATTGGAGCATTGGAATATTGGAGCATTGGAGTATTGGGATATTGGAGTACTGGGATATTGGAGCATTGGGATATTGGAGCATTGGAGTATTGGGTTATTAGAGCATTGGTATATTGGAGCATTGGGGTATTGAGATATTGGAGTACTGGGATATTGGAGCATTGGGATATTGGAGCATTGGGATATTGGAGCATTGGAGTATTGGGTTATTAGAGCATTGGAGCATTGGGATATTGTAGCATTGGAGTATTGAGATATTGGAGCATTGCAATATTGGAGCATTGGAGTATTGGGATATTGGAGCATTGGGGTACTGGGATATTGGAGTATTGGGGTATTGGGATATTGGAGCATTGGGATATTGGAGCATTGGAGTATTGGGATATTGGAGTACTGGGATATTGGAGTATTGGGATATCAGCCAGCAGATGGAACAGGACCCCCAGCACTGGGGTTGATTTCTGAGGGGGTTATTTTGGATTTATTTTGAATTCTCATTAGTTCATCAGTCTTGCCACGATCCTTTCCTGGTGCCACCAGGCAGCTCCTGACAGTGCTGGTGACAGTGTGACCCAGTGACAGGAGGTGGCCAATACTGCTTTAATAACCATCACCACCCTCTCCTAGCTGTGTTTACAGCCCGGGGTCTGTAATCACCCTGTTTCCAGGGCCACAGCAGTACAGAACCCTTCTGTGCTTCAAACCCCAGCCCTGTGTTCATCCTTGGCTGAAGCCAAACAAATTCCAGTCAGGAATCTCCTGATAAAGACAGAGATGGAATAAACAACCAAGGGCAGCTGTAACTTTTCCTCTGTAATGCCACGGAGCCCACTGGCAATGTCCCTGCCCATGGAAGGGGGTTGGAGCTGGATGGGTCCCTCCAACCCAGCCCTTTCTGGGACTGGTGATTCTGTTACCCAAACTTCTTCAAACTGGGACAAACCTAAAGAGCTTCTGAGAGCTGGAGGGGGTGGGTGGGATTTAGGATTTTATTTGGTGGCGTTGTGTGTGCCAGAGGCCACATTTCATGGTGCAGTAATCTCTATTGCAGTGGCCATTTCTGAACCATTTAATTCACTGCAGGGAGTCCTCCCCTGTGAGCCTGGCACAGCATCCCAGGGGAGCTGGGCTGCCCTGGTCTCTGGCAGTGCCCTGGGGCAGGGCAGAGTCCCTGGCCCTGCAGGGTGCCACTGGCTGTGCTCAGGATATTCCTCCCCTGCCCCAGCTCTGCCAGCTCTCTTTGCTCTGGCTACGTTTCTCTTGAGGAGTGCTGGGTTTGGAGGGGTAAGTTTTGTATTTTGATATTAATTTATTTTATATTAGCTTATTCAAGGGCAAGGATGGAGTGCAATATAGACAGGTGGTGAGTCACAGGTTGGACTCGAGGAGCTTGGGGGTCTTTTCCAAGTGAAGTAATTCTGTGATCCTATTTTTCTTTTTTTTCTTTCTTTCTTTCTTTGTTTATTTGTTAAAGAACTTCTCGTAGGCATCTGTGGGCTGTTGCCTCCAACAGAGCAACATGGGGGTATTTCCCTGATATTAAGATTTTCGTGGACAGTATAGGGTGAGGAAATGGTCTGTGGAGTTATCTCTGCATTCATTTGCTTTGATGATTAGTCTGGTTGCTCAAGAGCTGTGAGCAGGCTGCTGCCTGCTCCTGGAAATGGGATCAGTGACAAATCAACTCCTTTATTTTACTGGATTGTTAAGTGTTTTGCGCTTCAGTATTTCTGTCCAAAAAAAACCATCCCAAAAAAACCTCAACTGAAATCTATAAGCAACTTTTCAAAAGATAACAATGTGTCATGCTACTCATAAGACTCTAATGTATACAACAAAAAAGGCAAATACAAATACAATAATGAAATATTAAAATGGGATATAGAGACAAATGGCTGGTTTTAGCCTTATTGCATGGGGGGCAGCCTCAGAGTCCTAAGACAGGAATTCTGACTTCATGTCACAGTTTGGTGCTTGTTTTCACTTCTCAGCTTGAAAGTTCTGCAGTCACTGTCTGTACCAGCAGCTAAGCTGTTAATTCTTCCCAGTGGCTCTGCTCTACTCACTGGGGATCTAGGAGGAAGGCAGAAATTTTGTTAGCAAGGAAACTCATACCCCAGGAGACATCTGTGCCATCTTTTCCCGCTGCATAGGTGAACAGAGCTTTTCTCCTAACGGGAAGTTGCCTTCTCCAGATCCTTTCTAGCCCTCAGGCAGACCCCTTTCAGTTGATACAGAAATCCAGAAAACCACCTGACCAGGCAAAAACTTTGGTCTTGTCTTCTTGGTTGTAACCCTAAAAGTCTTAACATCAGCATCTCCATGGGTTTCCTACCAGGAGCTATGGAGCTCTACACTGAATTCTCAAAACTGAAAAAAGTTTACCTGCCAAAGGATGTGACTTGAACTTTAGATGTGTCTCAGATTTTTAAATGGATGTAAATGAAGTAAAATTGCACAGAGCAGGACAGATTCCTGTGATAGAATGCAGATGGCTCTAGCTGAGCTGGCCACAGAGGTCCTTCTTCACTGTCAAAGAAGAAACAGGGACCTGGCTGATCTGGGGTGATTTAAATGTCCTTAGTTCTTCCTCATGACTTTAAATGGTCTGAAAAGAAGTAGTTCAGAAGTAAATGTGTATGTTTTAGTAATTTAAAGTTGAGTAATGTGACTATCACTCATTCTGTCCCACCTACATTTAATTTCAGTCTGCTCACCACAAACCTGGGCATCTGAGATTTTCTGAGCTGATGGCTATTGCTGTGACAGCACAGTCCCTCCAAATCCTTCAGTTTTTATAGTTGTCATATGGCAGTTAACAGCCTTCTCCTTTGAAACAACTTAGTCATCAAAACAATCTATGTTCATTGGGATAGGTGAGGCATTTTCTAATTAATAGATTCTCCATTTTTTTTCTCCAAGAACTTTTGTATGCAATACAGTTTTGTATCCTTCTTGGTCACTTCTAAAAATCCTCTACATGCAGCTCCATTTTAAATTTGATAGTTTTCTAAATATAAAAATCATATAGGTATGCAATATTTCAAGAAAATATTGAGATTTCCCCCTTGGTTATCCACAAGCCAGAAGAAGTTTCCTACTTCTCAGCAAATTTATTTTCTATTTATAAGTGAATAGTCTATGGATAGTTAATTCTGAGCAATTTAAATTCCAAATATACCATTGTACATAACATATTTTCCTTTCTTGTTGCCTTTCCAATTATCTTTTTATATCTTATTAGTAAAGAAAATTTTTAGTGTCCCTACCATCATACAGTTTCAACCACTGGGAACAATTACTAATATTAAAATTGTTAGGGAGTGACAGCAAAATATGCTATAATTATTGCAACATTTTTACTGGTTTTAAAATAAAAGAGCCAACATAACAAACCTGTTAAATTTGTTTCTCTTTTATATCTGTTTACAAACTATTACAGCCAGTTGTTTTAAGATCTCTTTAGTCCTATATTCTTTGGCCGACTTGTAATCCACTGTTTTTGATATCATATCAGCTTATATCACATTATTTATCTCCATTTTTGCTATTACTCTGGCAATTATTGCTAACTAGGAAAATCTTTCTCATAAATTAGAGCACAGGGGGTCTTTTTTAAATGTCTCTGCTTGGATAAGAAAAGAAGAAGAGTCTTAGTTTGTTTTCCCTGGTGTCCATTTGTTTGGAAGTTTTCTTTATAAGTACTCCCATAAGCAGCAATGATGTCTTAGCACACGTAGGTCTTGTCACCCCCTCTCCTTTTTACAAGCTTTATTTGGAGAGGCTTGTTCCAACTGATGTTAGTGAAACCTGATAAAATGCCTCTTATTTGGGTTATTTATATGTACACACACACAAATATATATATATATATATAAAATCTATCCATCGAGAGACTGTGATTCAGTGATTTCACACTGCACATGTGGAAATGTGCTTCATTTTAGCAATTACCTCTGTGTTTTCTCCCAGCCAGAGCAGTGCAGAAAGCATCAGAAAACCTATGCCTCTGGAAATAATACTTTTAGGTTATATATTGAGAGAAGAGAGGATCAACCTTCCTCACAGTACAGCTCCCTTTTTAGCTTGTGAAACTGGCAATTCAGGAGAGAAATTGTCCATTAATGATAAAAAATGGTTTCATATCAAATATTTTTTTGATCCCATATATTAGTTTTCTTTCCATAGCACTTAGTATCTGTATCCATAAGCTGACATCTGCACATATTAAGCCCTCCACAAAAACAGATTAAAAAAACCCAAATCCTCTCCACCTCCGGATTTCCATGAGAATAGAAGGAAAGGCAGTAGATGAGTGTAATCAAAAAGATTGCACACAAAGTACAGAAGTATTGAGGCTCTCTTTCTTCATCGTAGACCTTAGCAGGGCTCGAAGTGCATTGACAGTCTAACTTACGTCTGGCACTTTCAAGTGTAAACATTGCACTAAAGGGAGGATTTGCTGGAGACCAAGGAGGTGATTTTGTGGTTTTTTACATGGAGCTCCTTAAAAGTAGGAGAAAGCAAGATGTTTTTTGACTTGCAAAAGTCTGCAACCAGTTTAAAACACACTGAACACTGAAAGTCTGATCTGACTGTACTATTAAATATTTAAAGTAAGGTTAAGGTACATAAATAGTGGCAGAGTTTGCAAAAACGTGTAAATCAGATGGGTCAGGATAAAAGCACATTGAGAGTGTAATAGGATTTTTTTTCTTTTTGTGATTAGAAGGCTAAATCTTTTTGAAGGGAGGTGTTGAACTGACCTCTGGTTAAGTAGTCACAGGGAGAAGGATCCCATTTGTTCTGATCCATCTGCTGACATGAGCAATAGAGACCAAATTCTGCATTGTTATTTGAGAAAAGGCGTATGTATTTAACTGGACAATTTAAAAAGAAGAGATGAAAGACTGTTATCACATTATGTTGAGCTGACCTGGTGTTCCTGCTGGGCTTGGTGCACTCTGGTGCAGTGGTTCTGCTGGGTGCCATTTGCATCTGGTGCTTCACACCCAGTCCCAAAGCAGCACAAAGCTGAAGGGAGGCAGCAGCTTCTCCTCTCTGGTGACTGGCTGAAGCAGAAGATTTCTCTGTGATGCCTCTGTTCTTCTTGTCAAGTCCCTGCTGGTGTGTCTTGTTTCTTTCAGCACAAGCAAAATGCTCTGGGAAATGAGATGAACTTGTGAGGGAAATGCATTATTTGAAATGTGTTCTTGTGCTGTGCTCGTGCATCCTTTCATTTGTACTGGTTAATTTAAAATAACATACCTGCAAAAGGGAGAAAGCTGCTGAATTTTCATGCTGAGCAAAACAAAGACAGTTTGCAACTAAATAGAGCTTTCTGTGCCACAAAGTTATATTTATGGTCTTTGTTGTATTTCTTAAACAATGCAGAATTTGGAGAAATTCAGTCATGTTCCTGGACTCTCTGAAGCTAGTGATAAGGAAATGCATAAAAAAATGAATAAAATGGATGCATTTGTATTATTCAAAATGTCTCCATTAAATCAACCCTGCAAAGGTTTTACTTCACAGGAGCACAACACTCCAACAGAACAATGGTCCCAGGGAGAAAAAAAGTACCGTTTTTCACATTTTGTCCTTGCTGATGTTTCAATTCTATTACAGTGGCAGCTGCTAATTGCTAAATAATACAAGTCACTTGTCAGGAGTTTCTATTAGCGTGTTATTATCTCTGCAGAAAAAGGGAGATTAGCTTAGCACTTCAGCTACCAGACCTAGGCAGGGTTTCATACAGAAAAAACATCAACATGCAGAGCACAAACTTTTCTCATAAGGCCAGATAAGTACAGGAGCTTTTGTTTTGATTGCTAATATGAAATAGCAACATGATATAGATCCAAAGTCTTCAATGCCAAAACTTTAGCAATAAATTTATCAAATTTACAGATTATAGATATTTATATTCTTTTATTTCAAATAAAATTCAGGAGAATATTTTGTTTAGTCTTTTTAAATTGTTCCTGCAACAAAGGCTCTACATTGTCTTATGCTGTCTGGTTACTAGATGAAATCAATATTGGAATAAAATTTGTTGTCAAACTCAATGTTATATTAAAAGAAACATGTCATTAGTGTATATCCCTTAGTAGTATTGAGAGATCTCATACATCAAGAAGTCATAATAAAAGAACTGTTGTCTGTGCTATTTATTTGGCAAGTAAGAGAGGTTTCCTGCTATTTTCCCCCGTTTTGTATACACTCAATTACTCTGATTGAAAAAATTTGACTGCAGCACTAGAAAGACAAAGTCCCGCCCTGAACAGTTTAGAGCCTAAAAGGCAGAACACTACAAAGAGGATCAAAGCACACAGGTTTCTGTGTGATTAACACTATGGTTCATGTCTTTAATGATGATGTCTTCTGTAGATTCCCAGTTTTTCTTGGGTTTTTATGTATCCTAAATATTTTGACTGCACATCTCATCTACTTCTAGCACAGACTTATTCTCAAAGATGTATCCTCAGCTTTCCAACTCCCTTAACTCCCATCTTACATTGCCCTGGCTTTTGAATAAAAGAAGCAAAAACAAAAAATGCCATCAGAGAGAGACCACAACATGAATTTTGATTCTGAACATGGAAAATATTATTTAATAATTCAAATTAATCTAATTTCTTCACATGGTAGCCATATGCCATGAAGAACACATGGATTTTTTGAGGGACAATAGGTATGGGAAGCAGAGAGGGGCTGCTCATAATGATGTTTTTTGTTATCCTTAGATTGTATGATTAATTTCTCAGAGACTTAAGAATCTGAAGTTTTCTCCTGATATGCACTTCTGCATAAGCAGATCACAGTCTAGCCATCTGATAGTGACATTACAGCAATGGCATGACAAACTGCTTCTGTTGCCAAGTTTGAATGAGAGGCAGCCCTTAGAATGGCAAATCCGGACAGAAATCCTGAGCTTCATACTCAGGAGGTTTTATAATTTTTATTGTCATTTTTGTCTGATCTTATTTCAGTGTCAAAGTACATACTGACTTTCATTTTTAAATTGCAGGCTGCTTTTTAAAATCAGCTCAGCAACTCAGCTGGAATAGATTTTTCTAGATATTTCACCAACCAGAAACCCTCATTTCCATGTTCACTGACATTCAGAAGAGCTTAGCACCGAAGGTATGATCTCCTTAGTCATTGTAGACTGTTCTCTGCCCTTGCAGGCAAACAAGATACACAAATTCCCTTCATGAAGTGCTTTAATTCAATTCTAAACAAGAATAAAAATTTTGTTCATGTTATCCTTTCTGGAAAGTTGTTCCGGACAGGTCAGTGTGTAGGTTTATTTCAGTAGGGTCAGAGTTAAAAGATTCTTGTGTTCAGTTTATTACCCCCAGTTGTTCTCAGTTTTATTTCCTCTTAGTGTTTAACCCAACATGTATTTATCAGCAGCCATATATTTTATTTGCCTGTACTTTGTCAAACCAAGCGAGCAAAGCCTTTCATGCTCTGGATGATGCTATTCTTTACCTTTTTCAAGTCAAGTCACTCTTCTTCAGCATTGGTGACAAGTTTTGTGTTGCATTTAAGATGAAGTGTCATGAGCACTTTCTACAAGAAGAATGATGCTTCACAACCTGTACAGCTAATGCTTCCTAGTGTTGTATTTTGCTGTTTCATAAATAAAAAAGGACTATTGTTACTTCCCCTCATGATCATTTTCTTTCATTACCTTCTAACTCACAGCATAAGTTCCTCTTACCTCTCTTCAGAGTTTTCTTATGGCAGTGTGCTTCTTGTGTAATCCATCAACATAGGTAAGTGGTTCCAGCAATGGTTCAGAACAGAATTGCTTTCTAAACATGCCCCTTTCTGTCTCCTTTTATTGGCTTCTGGGCAATAAGACCTCCTAATTAACTGAAGTGCCTGAGCTAAGGGTGATAAATACATTTGATCTGTGTATATGGCACTTAGTTCATTCCCTGTGATCCTTATAACAGTATCACAGAATCAGTCAGGTTGGAAAAGATCTCTGAGGTCATCAAGTCTAACCTGTGGCACTGAGTGCCACGTCCAGTCTTAAACACCACCAGGAATGATGACTCCATCGCCTCCCTGGGCAATCCATTCCAATGTCTAATTACCCTTTCTGTGAAGAAATTCTTCCTGGTGTCCAGCCTAAACTTGCCCTGATGCAGTTCAAGGCTGTGTCCTCTCATCCTGTCACTTGTTGCCTGGGAGAAGAGGCTGAGCCCCATCTGGCTCCCCGCTCCTTTCAGGGAGCTGTAGAGTGATGAGTTCCCCCCTGAGCCTCCTTTTCTCCAGGCTAAACAATCTGGAGAAGCTCTCTCATCCAATCTTCATCAGGCTTGTGCTCCAGACTTCGTTTCTCTTCTCTGGATCTGCTCGTGCCCCTCAGTGTCCTTCCTACATTGAGGGGCCCAGAACTGAACAAGGTGCTGGAGGTGTGGCCTCAGCAGTGCCCAGTGCAAGGGAAGAATCACTTCTGTAGTGCTGCTGGCCACACCACTGCTGATCCAGGAAAGGATTCCATTGGCATTCTTGGCCGCCTGGGCACACTCTGGGTCATGTTCAGCAGCTGTTGCATCCCCAGGTCCTTTTCTGCTGGGTCACTTTCCAGCCATGCTGCCTTCCACCAGTGGTGCTGCATGGGGTTGTTGTGGCCAAAGTGTAGGACCTAGCACTTGGTCTTGTTGAACTCATTTTGATTCATAGAAACAAAAATGATAAGGCTGAGATCAAATCCACAACAATGTCTGCATTCTGTTCTTATACTTTCAACAGCTACCCACTGCTACCTCTTCTTAACCTGCCCCCTTCATATCCTCCACCTGTTTATCCTGCAGTGACCCAGGTCACATATGTCTGTCCTCTTAAGGTTGGGTGTTACCTTTACTACCCTCCAGACATCTGGGACATCACTCTCCAGACAATGAATATGAAACACTGGGCTACATGGTTAACACTACTAGTACTTCTAATTTTGGTTAGCAGCATAGGAGATGTTTATTTCAGAAGGACACGAAGAACAGTTGCTCCACATGTGACCATGCCATCTGTACCACCCTTCCTCAGAATGATTCTGTATAACAATGTTAAGATCTCCTAAAAGGCAAAACGTTTGTGTTTTTCAAGTGCAACAAAACAAATTAGAGGAAACTATCAATATCCTGTTTTGATTTTTTTTTTTTAAACATAGTAAACATTTGTTAAACAAACTGAGCAATGCAACGTTAGAAAAACCTGACTGCAGAATCTGCAAGCTCATACGGCAGCTCTAATAAAGCTTTGGTCAAAATTCATTAGTATCTTAGAGTTTTGTTTCCACTTGTTTCCATTCCTATTATGGTTCTGCTTTGCTCCCAAATTCAACATCATTAATTGTATTGACAAGTAAAGCAAGTGTTCATTTAGTTTTGAGGACCTTTCAAGATTATCTTTAATCTTGACCTTCCCAACAAATTTCTTTTTCCTTGCTCTATTTTAATTAAAACGTTTGAGAAATATTTTCTACTGTTTCAAATAACCTTTGAAAGCTCTAGCAGAGCTTGACTTGCTGTCCTCTTGAACTCTTGATATATGGTTGTTTATTCCAGCATTTCAGCGGGAATTGAATGTTAACCTCTTCAGAAAATCTAGCTCCAGGAATGAGTTCTAAGCTCATAAAAATTCTAGCCTGAATCCTTAAGTATTTTCAAAAGCATGTAAGAAATGATGAAGGTTAATTACCAGTGACTTCATGTAAGTCATTTAGATATTTTTGAAATTCTTTTCAAGGGTATAAAAAGTGTCAGTCACACAACACAAATCTTTTGTAGTTGGCTCATTTTGTATACAATGAAGAACTACTAATTTATACCTTCTGCATTTTCAAGAGTAAAAAAGTCAATTTTTTTTCAGAAGCAGCTTTCCATATGTACTTATGATCGGTATAAGTTCACTGCACATGTTCCTTATTTATAATTTTACACTTTTGTTTTGTGTTAATACAAAAATTACAATGTATCATCTTGTAACCTTTTCACTTGCTGGTTTTTGTAAAATTAGTTAATTTTTTAAATTACGATTTAGTAAAAATTATCATACTTTAGGATCAAGAAATGAAAAGATCAAAGCTGTCTACTAAATTGTTGGGGGTTTGCACTAACAATTATAAGACTATTCCATCAAACTAGTTTGAGGCACCCTGTAAAATAAGATACTGCTTCATGATTCTACATTTTGGATTATTTCTGGGGAACCAGATGCAAATGTCCTGTCACTTTTAATACTGGCAAAATTTTTTACTTCTGTTTCATATATAAACACTGGCAATAAATTGAATACTTAAAATGCTTTTTAAGAAGAAGTTTCTGGGTTTTTCTCGTAGAGCATATATACCTTGATGGTTCTGACAGCTGGATAAACACTAAATAGACGTTTGCTAAAATGCAATAACTGTATAGAAATTAGAAAGTGAGAATCTGACATACTTTCAAGGTTATATAAAGACAAAGTGATTAACTACCAAGACTGTATACATAAAGGGAAGACTTACTGTCTCTGCATATCTTGGGATGAAGAGCACAGCTGACTATTCTGCCAGGATCAACAGACGTGTAGGAGATGCTAAAGTATCACCCTGAAGGCAGGAACAAACCTCTGCAGTTTGGGTTACTGATCCTCCATCCACTGGCATGGAATAAGAGTGACACAGAAGAGAAGACATTAGTTCAATAACTTCCACCTTATCTGGGACTCAAACTTAGGACTGAAATGGTTATTTTATGAAAAACTGATAATTTATGCACAAGGAGAGGTATAAATTTCATATGCAATTCTGGGTTTTTTTTGGCATTATGTGAATATGACATATGGGAAATCTCCCCTGTGCTGCCTTTGGGGTGTCCCACCATTCACAGGCCATTGGATGTGTTCTCTGTGTGTCTACACTGCTGACATCCTCAGTCTGCTTGGTGAAGCTACAGCCTGCTTGTGTGACATGACAGGAGTGGGTGTCTGCTTTGTCTGTCCCATAGTTCTTGTGCCATGACAACTCTGATTGCTTTTAACAGACCCTGAGAGGCCTGCATCACACTCTGTGGTGACACTGGCATGCTGTATGCCTGGCTGAGTGAACCTGACACAGCCAGTCCCTCACCCCTCACTGATGTCCTTCTGCATCCAGCTGCACCCAAAGGCTGGGCCCTGGCTTTGCTCAGACCAGGCTTGTTTGGAGCTTTTGCACCTCCCAGCAAGCGGGAGAGGGAGGCACTGTGCTTCTGCCCCAAGCCTGGAGTCAGGGGTCTCATCCTGCTCTCAGAAATAAGGTGTGGGGGTCCCATCTGTGTGCTTCTCTTCACCCTCCCCAAAGTCCCAGATGTCCGTCAAGGCCACGGCTGTGGTCCTACTCCATTTTACCCACACACAGCTGAAGCTTTGGCAGGGGGCTGCAAGGGGCTGTTCCACAGGTATAGGGCAACAGGACTGATCCTTTAATTAAAATCTACCCTCTTCACTGTAAGGAGGCCACATTCCCAGACCCACATTCAGCAAATATTCAGCAATTGCCCAGCAGCACCAGTACAGTACAACTTCTGAGGTCCCACTTCCTTTGCCAAGAAGGTCACTGTGGTCCTGCACTGCACAGCCACTCTCATTGATTCACTTACTCAGATCAGGATGAGGAAAACCCTCATTGGCTTGAACACAGCCAAAGTACAAACCCAAAACTCTCTCTTAAAACTAATTGTAGTGTTATGCTGAGTGTAGCAGTCTGTAGCAACTATTACAGAGAAGTGGAGATGGCAAGAAAAATGCAGCACTGACCCATGTATCTCCTGTATTAGAGAGGTCAGCTCTGGGTGGCTCATCTGACCTTCAAATGCTCAGACATGCCAAGCCACCAATCGCTGACAGACAGGGTAAGTCTGGTAACTTGTCATCTGCACAAATAAGAACAATTCTTGACTCAGCAATTCCAAATGACACAACATACCCTGGCAGGGAAACTTGATAGCAAAGCAGCTTTAAATGGAAAGTTATTTCTGGTCACCTGATCTTTTGCCTTAGGCACGTGGGGTGTGATGTCTTGTGTCTCAGAGGTTTTATAGCTGGGATGCTCAACAAGCCTGAGCAAGTATTACTATCCAGTCACTGAATCACATTTGGCCACTGACACTACAGAAAAATGGTCCAAGTCCAGTGGGAACAAAATTCCTCAGAGGTAACCAATCTCCTTTTGCCAACAAAACAGTACTTAATGGTAATGAATATCTAGATTTTTAAGAGCAAGAGAAATCTCTGTAAAGAATACGATACTCAAACACTCAGAGTGACAAATCTGAGACAAATTTAATGCCTGTGAAGTCAGTAAGATCTGATGATTTATCCTGGTTGAAAATTTACATTCTGATACCTAGAAGTATCCTCACAAACAGCATTAAATTCAAGTAGCGTCTCTCTCTTTCCTGTGTCTGCATAGGAACAAGAAGTTTGGTACCAGCATAACTTCATCTCATTGGTTTTTTTGTGATCTAAAATTATAGATATGTACAACTAAATAAATGCTATTGTCTTAGTTGTACTATGGAAGTATCTTCCAATATCCTCATGCTATTATGCTATTAATTCAAATTAATTCAAAAATTTTTAAGGATAAAAAACCCTTCCTACTCATTTTTTACTCTTTAAGAATGTGGCTATCACTTTTTTTTTTTTTAAATGAAATAACCATGAAAAGAAAGAAAAGCAGCAATGGAATAAGTATTTCATTCCTTCTGGTACTTTGCTCTGAAAAACTAATATATGAAGCACTGGAAAATGCTGTAGTGTCTCACCTCACTGAATAGTAATATACAATGGAAATATATGCAATTTTCCTTGAGCATAGTAGACTTGGGGGTAGAATAAGGTATGCAGTCAATCCTGCTCTGTAAACACATGAAGAAAACTGCCCCTGAAGCTTCAGCTCCAATCTCCTTTTCCTTTGACAACTCTATTTTCATTAAGACTATATCACATTGTTTGTTATAATGACTGTCCTGCAAATCTTATGTGGGAACTGTAACAATGGTAAACATTAATATAACCCTTAAAATCGATCTTAAAAAGCAGAAAATAATTGATTCCTTTTAACAAACCTTTCAGTCTCAGTTCAAAAGGAATAATCTTATACTGGCTCTCATGTTTTAAACCATGGGTGAGGAATAGAGCCTCATTTCCCACATCCCAGAACTTACAAAGCAGTTCTGGGGGTGGGAACTGGACGTCTTTTGGTGGAAACTCAGTGGGAATCTCCCATCCAGGGTACATCACATGCACTGCAATCACAAATGCACACAGGCATATGAAACCAAGAAGTTTCAAACTCTTCGAACAGCGTCAAGCTGCATGTTTCATAAACATGTTCAATCCAGGAGACCAGACTATATCTAACCAGATAATATCCATGAGCCATGGGTTGTGTGGGATTAGGGGGCTCAGCACCACCTCTTTTGTTCTACTAATCCACCCCTTTAATCCAAAATTAGGTGCTTGCATAGACATATCCTGGGTCTTAGAGATAAATTCCTCTCTTCCTAGAGGAGTCATCACTTATATATATTTATACACATACAAAAATAAAATACTGATTGTAAGAACAGAGACTATCAGCAAAATTGAAATGAAGTATTTTTCTACTTCCTAAAAATACTGTAATTTTATCCATGAAAATTCAGCGCTCACAAAATGTGATTTTCCATGAGACTGTTATTCAATCAGTTTTCCAGGGGGACTGATTGATGCTGAGTGGGTGGCAATTGAGTAACCTGCCAAGGTCACACATTGAGACATTGCTTTTCCTGAGACTGCAGCCCAGCATCTTGCTGACTAGCAGTCCTGCTTAAAAGAGGCAGCCTCTACCTGTTAGAAATTGCTAGAAATAGCCATATAACTACCAACCACTGAGGAAAAATGTGACAACATTGAATAACCTCCACATTAATGGATCTAGTTTTCAGGCGAATACTACACAAAGGCAGAAACAATTCTTTCAGATAGATTACTGGATAGTGTTTTCTTCTGCAGTGATCACAGGCATGTTGTTCTGCTGGCCAATTGAACATGTCTAATGCACTTTTAGGATGCATTCTAAAATACTCTTTAAAAATACTAATAAATATTTAGAATTAAAAACACAGTCCTGTGCTCTTCTTAGTACTGACCTACCTTGGTCAAGATGAATGTTAAAGTTGCCCTGTGTAGATTATAATGTTTAGAAAAGCAATTGTCTTTTATCTGTGCTTCTTGTAGTGAAATTATTTCCCAATGATGCCTCATCTCCTGCTGTCCAGGTATGTTGTTTTGCTCCATATGAAGTCAATATGTGAAGAAAATGACACTTTTTGCTATTCAGACCAGAATAACTGAAGTGTTTTTAGCCTGAATTTCTGGAAAAAATTCAGGCCACTTGAGTGTTCTTTGTCCTAAGAATCATCAACTGAAAGGATTAAAAAAGGGGGTAGTGAAGCATATAAACATGTTAAGAGAAAATAATTATGAAATGCTTGATCATGTCACTCAGTGGCAGCGTAAGCATGCTTTGAAGGTAAGTATCAGCCTAAGGTTCCAAACTCAGGGGTGATGTAGAGAAAAATAAAATTACCTCTCAAAAGTAGAACAACATGAAAATAAAAAGAACTTTAAATGATTTATAATAATGAAATAGCTTAGATTAAAATAAATATTGACAGAAAAAGCTTTCTCCTTATTAAAAAAACTTGGTTCAAGTATAGGATAAAGTGTCCACTTAAAGGGTTTAAATATTACTTTTACCTACGTGATCTAATTTTTATTTCCCTGTCTAATTAAAAACAATGTTTTCAAATGTAAATATGCAAGTAGCCAATATAACTCTGAAATTACCAAAATATGGTGTTAGGGCCCCAAATTCAGTTAAGGATCTTTCACAATGCTGGCTATAAAACGTCCATTTGCCTGATACTCAAATCGCTACACTGTGAAGTCACACTCTAGTGGATTCATCCTGACTGGATGCCTGGTGGTGACCCAAAGCCACTCTCACTGCCCTCCACAGATGGACAGGAGGGAGAAAATAAAACAAAAATCTCATGGGTTGAGATAAGGGCAGAAAGAGATCACTCCCAATTACCATGATGGACAGAACTGGGGAAAAATCAATTTGATTTATTGCCAATCAAGGCAGAGTAGGATAATGACAAATAAAACCCAATCTTACACTATCTTTCCATCACCTCTTCCTTATTCACAGACTTCACTCCTGACTTCTCTACCCTCTCCCAGCAGTGGTGCTGGGGTAATGGGGCTGCAGGGAATGGGGGCTGCAGTCAGTTCATCACATGTTGTCTCTGCTGCTCCTTCCTCCTCAGTAAAGAACTCCTCACACTCCTCTGCTCCAGCCTGGGGTCCCTCTCACAGGAGACTGCAAACTCCACGAACTCCTCCCACTTGTGTCCTTCCCACAGGCTGCAGATCTTCACTAACTGGTCCAGTGTGGATTCTCCAGGAACAGGCTGCTCCAATGTGGGTTCTTCCACAGGCTAACAAGTCCTGCCAGGAGCCTGCTCCACTGTGGGCTTTCCATGGGGACACAGCCTCCTTCAGACATCCACATGCTCCAGCATGGGATCCTACATGGACTGCAGGTGGATCTCTGCCTCACCATGGTCCTCCCTGGGCTGCAGGGGCACAGTTGCCACCGTGATCTGCACCAGGGGCTGCAGGGGAATCTCAGCTCTGGTGCCTGGAGCAGCTCCTGCCCCTCTTTGTTCCATGATCTTGATGTCTGCAGGGCTGTTTCTCTCACATATTGTCTCTCCAGCTTCTGCTGCTACTTCTTCCCTGTTGCTCAAGCCTGCTATCCCAGAGGTGCTGCCACCATCACTGATGGCTTTTTTGGTCTGTGATGGTTCTGTCTCAGAGCCAGCTGGCATTGGCTCTGCAGGATACGGGAGAAGCTTCTGGCAGCTTCTCACAGAAGCCACCCCTGTAACCACCCACTATCAAAACCTTGCCATGCAAACCTAGTAGACACATAAAAAGCATTCATAGAGGAACAGGTTGTGCCTGACTGGTTCTGAATATCTACCTGTTAAGTAATTCCATACTAATACTGAGCATTTCTTTTCTCAGTGTTCTTGTTTTAAATTCTACTCACCAAGAAGTATTTTCTCAGAAGAAATTTTAAGTAATATCTCTCATGCTCCAAAAGAAGAACTAAGTATTTTCTTATTACTCCAAATGATCCCTAGCAATTGCTGTAAATTAAAATACACTGCATCTTTGAAAGAGATGAATCAATGTAAGCTATTATGTAAAGACTTCTTTTCAATCATTGCTGAATTTTTCTTTACATATTCTTAGGGAGAATTCTTCTGCATAGGAAAATTTTCACAATTCAAAACACACTTTGGAAGTGACATGACTTTCTATAGACCAACCAAAATTTAGAAGAATCTGACAATGCGGGCTGGAAAACCTACATGACTTTCAGACCAGCCTCATCTAAGGAGCCTTTCAGACTCCACAGTGAAGTGATCCTAAACAGCTGTGAATGTACGCAGCTTTATCAGATTCAGCTAAAGCTAGTTAATCATCTGGAAAAATACATTAAATGAGATCTTTTTTCCCCTCACAATCCTCTCCCTCTTGGGCTGCCTATGAGCACAGGAACTGCAGAGATCTCTCTATCTCCACAATCAAGGGAAGGATCGATACAGCTGCTTTACCAGGAAATCTTTGCACCTGGTGTGGAGAGCCATGCATTCCCCCTGTCATTCACACCAGTGCTTCAGCTGCTGAAGGTCTGGGGTGTTTTCAACTCATAACAAGTGTGTTGCTGTATTCAGAACTGCTTTGTGTAGACAAAGAACAGATCCAGATGTCTCTCAGAAAAGCAAAAAGTGGGGAGGGCAAGGATTTTAGATGTTGGGGAATATTTTGCTAGTCTTCTGCAGTCTGACCTATCCAAAAAACATCCTGCCTAGTGCACTGTGTGCTTTACTGCAATCAAATATCTAAATCTCTAACAGGATGCTTTACTGTGTTACTAGAGCCTTGTTTCCTCCCGTTAAATAGATAAATGAAAAACTGATCCTATTAAGAAAGTACAGATAATTTATTCATTACTACATCTAATAAATAAAAAAAGTCCTTGCAAAGAGATAGCAATGAGAAACCCACCTCCTAAATATATTTCTGTGGAGCAAAAGTAGCCAGTTGTGTGTGGATGCAATAATTTCCCCTAACCAAGCAGATTAAAACAGCCAATGAGAAGAAGGAGTCTGTTTTAAGTTACTTTTTTCACTGGAGAGCTGTGATATAAGTCTTGCATCATGCTTAAAGGACCAGTAGCCTTATGAATATGGGGAAAATTAGATCATTTACTAAGCACCTAGTTATTAGGCACAGCCTAATGGGATGCTCAGAAGATCTGAAAGTCCATTATTGTTAATGCAATAGATAATGTTCAGAAAGAGTTTAAGTGAAAGTTGCTTGAAAAAGACACATTCAGGTTCTGAAACCTTTCTAGAGCTTTGTTTGTTCAAAGACAATAGCTGGCAGGCTGCCTGAGAAAGGGAAAGTGATAAAGAGAAAACTATTATATCTGGCACTTTTTTGCAGGAAACTGTAACTCCTACGTCTCATTTTTCTGCTCTGCTTGATAATGTAACAATTCTAATGAAAGGAATGCACAGAAATATAATGAAAAATGATACGATTGTGCAGTGAAAGATAAAGCAATTTGAAACTTCATGGTTACAAAGTACAGGACGGTGCTTTAGCTGTGTGCCTGTCCATTGAAGTCAACACAACCCATTTATGTCCAAGTGTTCACACTACCTTGAGAGCTGAGTTGAGTTCAGCTGAAGTCTTAGTCTCTGCCCACCTGGACATATCTGTAGGTTGTTATTTCAGGCTCTGTGCTTGCATGGAGCAAGTATCACAGAACTGCACCTAAATTTTACTTCTAATCACAGCCAAAGCCAAATGAAGGGGGAGGGTGTGTGTTTTTGTGGGCTTTTGAAACTCCAGTGTTAACAGTTTAACTCCCCTTTCCACTACCACAATAAATCTCTGCTACACCACCTTCTATTTTAAAAATAAGAAATGTGAATATGTACAAAATGTTTCTGAATAATGAAATACAATCTGCAACTGCCATTGGACTATTAGCATTCATGCTGTTGTTATCAATTAATCCATCAATGAATCAACTACAGACAAACTGCTAGTTCGCTTGTAGGCATTCCTGGAAAATAATTAATTCAAAACTTAATGCAAATTTTATCAAGTTCACTAGCAGGGTTTCTTTCTATGTTTATTTTTATCCAGCGCAGTAACCAGCTATAAACAAATTCTGGACATCTTCCATTAGATGAGTACATTGAGAATTTGATCTACCTGATTTATAAAAAGAAGCACTGACCAATTTTTTTCTTATGTGGCATCAGCAAGTAGCATTCAAATCTGAAAAATATCACCAAGTGTTAGGATATCTCTATCTAAAATCACAGAAGCATTTGGAGACACTTGAAAGCCTTTGTACTAATGAGGATAGAGTGTTCTTTGCAGGCAAAGTGTGATCACTGGGGTACTCAGCCTCCTGCTGCTCCACAGTGGGATGTGCTGCCCAGGCTCCTCCTGTGGAGAAATAAGATTCTCCCACTGAGCTGCAGGGCTGTGCAGTGAGCAATGTACTGCAGAGTCAGAGAGAAACAGAGGGAGATCTGAGTGCTGCAGAGCACTCCTGCTATAACAGTGTACAAGACCTAAGTTGAAATGTCAAAGATTGATTCCATTTAGAGACATCCTCTTAGCACTCAGAATACAGAGCAGCCTCAGGGCAAGGCCCTTCAAAACAAGTGCTATCAGCCACTGCACCCAAACATTGCTCTTCTGAGATAAACTGAGTCTCTGTATTTTTGTGACATTAGAGCTACCAGATTAATTTTAAGCTAATCTCGAAAATTCTGAAATACTGAGAGGAAAAGATCAAAGTCATTTAAAGGTATTCATGAACCCACAAATAACAGTTTCTTGTACAGATAGATGACACTTGGGACCTGAGTTAAAAAAGATCAAATCAGCATCATAAATATATGACCCCAAGGAGCAACAATTCAAGAACTTATCCTTCAAGGACTGATTCAAGGCTATAAGGAGCTTCAGATCACTGGTCTTTAAAAACAGTTATTTTATGTGGACCTGATTAATAACACTTCAGCCAGGCTAAGGCCAGTTCTGGTACATGCTTATCTATTACCATCCGATATTCTGGCAAAATGATGCTTACTAAAGCAATCAAATAAAGAAATACATTTATCTATGAACATCTGTTATCTTAGGATCAAAAAATGTCAGTCATGAGGAGAGGCAAGGATAATGCGATGTGAAACCATAAATCAAAATCTTGGAACATTAAAGTTACATTAGTAATTGTGTTAGCAGTATAGTAAGTTATAATTTGGAAGTATTTTACAACTGTCAGTACAAAAGATAGAGAGAGATCATTGCAACAGAAACAACCTGACCAGGAATAGCACATCCATCAGCATCAGCTGGACAAGTAAACAAGAAACTGGGAAATGGACAGTTATACAAACTTTTTAGGCTTAAGGTTAAAGAAACTTTCTCCTTTATAGAATTACAGATTTAAAAATGAAACCTCCCTAGTTTAAAGAAAAGGTAAATACATTGTATGTTAATGACTAGAAGCTACAAAAAAAAAAAAAAAATCTCATTGAATAAGTAGCTCCTAGTCATGAAATGAGAAAGAGTTGTGGAATCCATCTTCCTGTAAAACAGAGGAATCATCTTAAAAAATTATAATTCACAGTTTCATTATAAGTATAATGAAATGTGAGCTTGCAGATCAAATAAACTCACCATTAAAAGACATGAATCAAAGAAGCGTTAAAGCAAAGATATTTGATAATCAGATGCAGATATTGAAATTGGTATTGGGCTAATAAAGTGTTCTCTCTAATACAGAATATTGTAGAAATAAAGATGTTATCATAGGCTGCCAAAAATGAAGTTTTAAAAACTGATAAAGAAATTCACTAAATTACTTAAATCTCTCGCAGTTTTCTTTTATGGTTTTAGGGTTTGCTTCAAAACCTGCACAGTGTTTAGAACAGAAAATAAGGAGAAGTCACTTAGGAGAAGATGCTTATTCCAAAGACTGGTTTCAAAAAAATCACGAAGCGGTAGAGGTTGAAAGGGACCCCCTGAGATTGTCTAGTCCATCCCCACCTGCTCAAGCAGAGTCAGCTAGATTAGGTAGCCCAGGACTGTGCCTCATTGGGTTTTGAACATCTCCACATAGGCAGATGGCACTGGCCACTACTGAGCAAATTCCAACTCCCTTATCTTAATTCCCTCCCAACAGGTATCAGTACACATTGATAAGATCACCCCTAGCCTTCTTTTCTCTAGGTTTCCTCTTAAATTCAGTGAAATAAAATATTATTTTTTAATTCAGGAGGATGTTGGGTAAATATCACAAAAATTTCCAGAGTTAAAATACTTGAAAATTGTACTCCCACTGCTCTAGATATTTGCTACAACTGGAATTTCCAGAGTTTGTCCCATCTCAGATTTTGCAGTGCATTTTGAGAAATCTTGGAGAGACTCTGCTCTTGGCTCTTTAATTGTAGTAAATTGCTGGTGAAAAGCTGTGAGCATAGTTAACATCAAAAGGGTTGGTTTCATCTGCTGATGGGAGGATCTCAAATAGTGTCTCTTTTTAGTGCTGTGTCTGTCAGCAGAGAAACATTTTACCTTGAAATCTTTACGCAGATCTAAGTACATAAGGCTATACATAAACGAACTTATAAGCTAATATACCAGAGGGGCCATATCTTGGTCTTTAATTAGATTTCTGCCAATAATATTAAATGTTAATCATTAGAAGGAGAAAATAGATGCTGTCCTGTATAATTTGAAGGTGCAATTTACATGTGTTTGTTCTGTGGATCACAGACTGGGAGTTGTACCATGTCTAAACACTAACATTTCTGTCCTCAAATAACTGCTTGGAAAGTGACATATGCAACTCATTTCAAGCCTTGCAGGTGTCTTGGATCCCTGGAGCCATTTCCCCAATGGAGCCCTGAGCTAAGCCACCTCCTGGTTCATGGGAGAACTGAAATGAGGGAGGTTGTCCACAAGCACACAGCCATCTCCAGAAGGTCCTGTATCCCTAGGATTCCCCTAGCACCTGACTCAAAGCATAGTCAAGTGTCCTCTACTTCAAAATGTTGCATGGTGATCATGTCCAAAAAGGTGACACAAAACCCCTGAACCCTTATATAATTTTGGAGATGCCTTGGACACCAACAGAAGACGCCTTTTCGGGGCCCTTTTAAGAAGTAGTAGTTCGTTATCTCTTAAGATGAGTCTTGATTTGAAAATCAACAAACTGCAGGGAAAAAAGGAAGTATAGTAACCTTCTCCAGTGATCAGAAAGCAATTCATATTCTGCAGATCTCAGTGTACATTCTGTGTGCACTCTGTGTTTTCACAAGAAAGAAAAAGAAGTGAACATCCTGATGAAATATGAAGCAGTATATGTTATGCTGCCAGATATGCTGGAAATACCCTTTGGTTGGAGAGTTTACCTGGCAGTTTATTTAGTTGCTTTCCCGGCAGGAAGAAGGGAATGGTGATATTTCAATGTGGCTGAAAAAGATTCAGAGCAGTTTCACATACCTGAGCTCTCAAAATGAGGTAATAGAAATTTTGGCATTTAAATCTATGAGCATATTGGTTGGTTTTATTTTTTACTGCATTATTAGGTGTTCATTATTATATTAAAATCAGTGTTTTACTTCCATGAAGTGAAACAGTGGCAATAAAGTCCTCCCAACTAAACACTTAATAGTAGTTTGATTTCTTTAAAATCAAACTTCATATTCTCCACCTAATTGGATTCACAGTTCAAAAGTAGCTATCAGAGCATTTGAGTAAAGGTGTTGAGTAAAAGTGTTGGTTGAGCTAAAAGTGACAATTATAATGAGGGTAAAACAGCCAAAGCTAATAATTCTCAGAAGCAAAGAAGAAGTTATTTTGGTTAGTATTAAATACTTAGGAACACTGAATACATTCTTCTGTGCACACATTTTTAAGTAGACAGCAAACAGTGTAATAATTATTAGTACTATTATTAATATAGTGTATGGTCACTTAGTACATTAATGATAATATCTACTCAATGTGAATATAGCTAGCATCAATTGCAGATATGCCAGGGTAGTTTATTCAGGGAAATTTCATTAATTAAATGTGAAGATGATACCAATCTCAGAGCTTTTCTTACTTTTAGAGAAGAAAGCAAAGATGACATGAGAATACAGAAATATTAATATATTCAGTAAATGAAAATTTAGAATTCTTACTAGAGAGAAGCAAGCTAACAGATCTGCTTGAAAATTGTCTGTGATAGTCAATATGAGAGAAACATGAAAAGCAGAGGAAATAGAGGACATCAAATGATATGTTAATTTGTAACATGATACAGCAAGAAAATAGATGAAGACTGTCTGTGCAGCTGCATTAAGCCTGCAGTAAGGTGGTGATGGTCTCATGCTACACAGCTCTGTCAGAGCAGCTCTGCCTTTATTTTAGAGGCTTTCTTTAAATGAATAAAGCAAAAAAACTCAAAATGAATTCAGAAACAGCTGTGAGGGAAGACTGTTACACCAGGAGCTGCTGAAAGACCTCACTCTGCTGTTTCTGGCCAGGTGGTCACTGAGGCAGGGTCTGCAGAGCTGTGTTAGGTCGTGGCTCAGCAGAGTAAAGCCACCTGTGGTCACTGTAAGACATGAATCTGGGCATGTGGCTTTTTAAGGGCACAGACAGCTGCATATGGAAAACACACCTTTGGGCTCTTGCACAGTATTAATTTCTTTTCCAGTTCCATGCGCCTGACACAGCCAGTAGTTTCCCCAAGCTGGACAGCTGAATGTGGCACGTGGTGCTGCAGAGGGCCCAGCTCCTCTCCCACTAGGGAGAGTTAAGGAAGGCATCAAAGACTGTGTGAGATTTAACTGGTTGGCCCAGAGGTCTGGGATGCTTTGCTACAAACTGTTACCTAGTGAGACCAGCTCCCATCTGATGGGGGGCACTACTCCTGCTCTGATTCACAAGAACTAGGATGGGGTTGAGGTGGAATCTGAGGTTTTCTGTCCTGGTAACCCCTCAACAACCCTCTGAGCACTGGGAAGCACTCTGAGCTCTCTAAGGAAGGAGAAGGTTTTTACAAATGAGCACCTGAGGAAAAAGAAAGAAAAGTAATAAATATGAAAAGGAAAATATATGTTGTTGTAGTGGTTTTGATTTGCCAATTTGAGGTTTCCTGGACAATGCCGTTGGGAAGTCAAAACTGGGACCTCCATGTACTAAAACCCCATCTGAGATTTCCAAACAATCTGGAGAGATCAGATGCAGCAGTGAAAGTGCTTCTATTTTGAAATCATATTTTCGAATGCTGTTGATAATCTTTGATACCAACATTTAATGTCAATACCAATTGTAAAATGAACACCCTGCATCATCAGTATTACCATTATTGTTGGTATTGGTATAGTAAGATTCTGATTCAACATGATTGTTAAAGAGTCATGGGATAGTGATCCCAAAGTCCAGTCTTAGAACTCAAAATACTTAGCTATATTACACAACATATGCATTTGCCCAGTAATAAAAGCTAAGGAAAAAATGAGTGGGGGACACTTGTAATTTCATTTGTCTTCCAGAGAAAGATAGATTCCAGTGGACAGAAATATTTCTAAAAGCATAGTTTTGATTAATTTAAGTAATTTTAAAATTATATGAAATAACAAACAACAATTTTTTTAAAGTTCTAGAAGGAACAACACAGTAAACCATATAAATAAAGACTACACACATTATAAGACATGCTTGTTTTGAATGAGGAATATTCAAAGTTGCCCTGTCTAATATGTTTTAAATTGTGTAATTTATTTTTGCATAAATTTCTAAATAATCAGGAAATTCAAGAGACATGAATATGTGCTACAACTGATTTATTCTGTACAACTTTTCGAAAGTAAAGTCCCAAAAAATCTGTTGAAAGAAAATGTGGATTGTTTCTCTACTAGGCTGCCCCTTGGTAACCATGGAAACTGCAGACTTGCCTAGGACATAAAAGAGAGGTATATTGCATTGGACACATTTATTTGTTTAGATTTGAAGTTTTACAGCAGTGAAAGTCGTATAACATTGTGCACCAGTTCTCTGTCAGGACTGTGACCTCCACACTGCAGCAGTACTCCTTGGAAACAAGGAACTCCCTAAATCTCTGGTGATCTGGTGCAACAACAGCTGTTATTGCTGCCAGCTCTGTGTTCCTGAGATCAATAAATCAGTCTTCTAAGGAAATATTGGAAGGTGATGGCTTCATCTCTCTTCCATCCCTGCAGTGAAGAGAGATGCAGTGAACACAGGGACTGCCCCAGCAGCATCCCACCCCTGCAGAAATGCACAGGAGAAGAAGCCCTCAAGCCCTCATCTCCTCTTAATGAAAATGTTATGTCTCACTCAAAAATTATTAGCTCATGAAGGGGCCCTCATCCCTTATGTCTGGAGACAAGAGTCACCCCAGTGCCACAGGTGCTGCCATCCCACAGGATGACTGTGCTTTGCTCCAAGGTAAAGGTGGTAGGAACTGCAGGGGAGAGAGGAACTGGCCAGCTGGAGCTCAACGTGCTAAGAAGGCTCTTACTAAAGAAGGGGAGAAAAGTTTAAAAGGAATTTTAATTCAAATGTGTCTGAGAATTGTTCCGTGTGATGAGGCAGATGCATAAAAAATTTTTTTCCAAATGACATCATAGGAAGAAGGGATACTATTTTGATTACCAATTTTGTCCAGCGTCATTCGGAAAAAATATTTTAAAGAAGATCTGTTTAAAATTTTGGGTTAACTGTTTATACATGTAAACCTCACAATTAGATTAATAGCTAACTCTTAATATTCACCCCCAAACCATGAATGCACCAAGGTTTATTGAAATTAATTGAGGATTAAGTTGTGGAATAAAAATTTAATATTTCATTTTAACTTCTACAGTTTTTGAAGACTTCTGGAGATAGAGTCAAAAACTTCAAAACCTGCTGCATGCAGGTTTTTTATCAAAAATGTGCCTTATTCATTACAGATCAAACCAAAATATTCTGAATTTGAGGAACTGCTGACTTTCCTTGAAGCTTCCCTACTGTTTTAGGCAACATGTGGCCAGCTGAGCTTTGCAGACAATAGAATTTACTCTGTGAGCAAACAAAACAACAAAAAGCCACAAAAGAAAAACCCCCTCCAAAGAAATAAACAAATGAACAAACAGACAACAACAATAGCAAAAAAAAATTTTGTGTTATGAATTGAAGTAAAATTCTTTAGCCTGAAATTACAGTCTTTAAAGAATTTCTTAGATTGATTTCAAAATTAGAAACATTATACAAAACAAAATAGCTTTTAAGAGTATCTATGTTTCTTCCTTTTTTAAAATCTGAAAATATTAAACAAATACGGTTTGTAGCATGAGTAGTTTTGGTTACACTTTGTATAATTGTACACAATTATTAGTTGTGTACTTAAAACGAGTGTTTTGCTGAGATCTGTTGAGCATTTTGTAAAATCATAAAATCTTTACACAGAGCACAGGATTTTAAGGAATTAGTTCCAAAGCAGATTTATTTCCTTGATATGACCCTTCACTGAAAGGTGGTTTGGGGTTTTTTTGTGTGTTCTTTTGTCTGTTTGTTATGGTGGGTTTGGTTTCACTAAATATCACAGGCACTAATTTGAAAAATAAAATGCTATCCTTTTTCATCATCAAAGTTACTTTGCTTATTTTTAAATTCCAGCTTTTCAGAATAAAATATTCCAAAATGGTGCAGGGAACACATTTTCATATAGTGTTGTGGCTTCAATTTCCTTTCAGCCATTTAAAGTTTCATATATTTCATATATTTTATGTGAAAAGATATTTCATACCATTAATTTTGAAATAAATGTGTAAACAGAGAAGCAATATTGGTGCAGGGAGCTTCTTTATGCCCTTGAAGAGTTTTGACCTAATCTTTAAAATCTTATTCCAGCAATTCTTTCTTAGCTTTAATGTGAGTTTGGTTTGACTATGAATTTGGGCAAGGATCCAAGGAGGAGGAAAGAAAAGGTGAGCTTTCTGCAATTATGGAGTGTAAGAATGGAAATTAATAAAATCATCTGGAAAGCTGCCAATACTGTGAGAGATATATTTATTAATCTTGCATAAATTTGAAAGAAAACAAAATAAATAAAAAATAAATAACAAGATTGTCAAAGGGCGAGCTCATATGAAATCTCAACACGTAAAATAAATTAAAATTGTATTTAAATTTCAGATATGACAGATAAATAAAATCTTTCATCACACTGGACAAACAAATGTGTTATTTAGGGTCTTTCAGGTAATTTGAGAAAAAAGTAACAGCATATTCTAAAAAGCTAGGACAAAAGAGAAATATTGTGTGAAGATTGTAGAAAGTAATTAAAAGCCAACTCCCTTGGCAATTAGCAATATGAAAACTCTGTAAACATGCTCTTAGGATTATGGGATTATTATAATTTACTAGCTCAATGCATTCCTTTGTCTTTACATGCAGGAAAAGCATTTGACAAGGTTGAGTGGTCAGTTTTTAATCAAGTAAACATTTTTAAAGTGTTTCAAGGATACAGAAATGGAAAATGAGTTTTAAAAGGCAGTGGCCTTGACAAGTTTTCCAAAGAAATTTATTTCCAAGGATAACGTAAAAGATTTCAGAAATTCACCACTTTTTTGAGGGTTGTATTTCATTCCCTTTCCCATACCCAATGGTGTCCTACAAAGCAATCACAGCAAAAATAGAGCATTCTGTTAGGATACAAGTGCCATTTCCATTGTAAAATCTATTACTTTGAGGATATATGTTATATAAGGGAATTTAAATTGTGATATGTGAGCTGAAACCACACTAAAACTACCCAAGGTATGGGCTGTACTTGTCTGAGGACAGGAACACAGCGGTGACAGAGCCCTAAAGAGCTGCACATCAGCAAGCCCCACCAGGCCAGACAGTCAAGACCTGGCTGGGCTGAGCTTAGGATGGGATCATTGCCAATTCCGACCTTCGTTCAGAGGGTAACTTAGGGAATTGTTGATAGTAGGGGGAGAGTGGGAAAAAATCCTCATTGGGTCATCAATGTTGTTCTCATCAGGAGTCAGGGAGGAAAGAAATATTGAATTAAATTCTCTGCTGCTTCTCATGAGAATGAGAGCATGGGATGTACAGATCGGGGGGTGGAGGTGTTTAAGGAAAGGGGTGTTTGAGGAAATCCTCTAGAGCAGATTGATTCGTGTGGGAAAAGGACTCCTACCTCCACAGGTGGCAGGCATTATACACTGACAAGACTGTATAAAGGGTTGGAATAGAAGATAGTATCTGGCCCATTTATTTTCACTATGGACTTTACTCCTCTTTATTTTTTAGTTTTTTCAAGGAAATTTACGGTAGTAAGTATTTAGTATAGTTTTATTTTAAAAACCTCATCAAGTTCTATCATAACTGAGAATATTGACAGAGAAAAAGAATAGTTAGTCTTATTATTATGTATTTATTGTTCACTTATTTAAATTTTTGCAGCACTTGTTACAGATTAAAATAATTTATTTTCACTAAACTAGAAGCTGAAGTAGCGTGTGATTCCTCTGAGTTTTGGGATTGCTGCTGGCTTGTGTATGTCATTCTCTTTGTGAGAATGAGAGCATCAAATTGTGTTGCTCATAAATATGCCATTGTGATATACAGTAGACTTTAAGTCTCTCAATGCAGCAACATATCCATATACTCTTCCTAATCATAAATGGAAATTAAACTTGTTCAGCTTGTCCCTTAGCATAATAGGGGCATATTCCCCTATAATTGCAGAAAAGGTTTCAAAGCATCTCCTCTGCTTAAAAGATTTTATTAGGTTCTTCAAGGTGTATGAAATTGAATAAGAGTTATATCAAGCAATTTGTCACTCTCAGCAAGCCAGAATAGCAGGAAAAATAGATGTATTCAGGGTATTTTTCCAGTCAACATATTTACAGCCTCCACATTTCCTTGAGATAAAGCTAAGCCAACTCCTAAAGCTTTTTCTTTCTTTTAAAATTATTTACAGCAAAGTCTTCCTGCATATTTCTGCATTTTTTTTCTCTTGATTTCTGTGTCTCCATCTCTTCTTAATACTGAAAAATAATTTCCAGGTTGGTGAAACAAGTTCCTCTGAAAACATCTCTGGGGTCTTTTGTGTCACTTCAGAGGACACAGGTGCTATTTTTGGGGCATCATATTAAGCTGGTTTTGTCTTGCATTTGCCTTTTATCTCTTATTTCAGCACAACCACATTACCAGGATTTTAGGTATATGTTTTTTCTTTTTAGGAAGAGTGGTTTGGTGAATTTTTTTTTCCTAGTGCCACGTCTGTGCCTCATTTCCATGCAGCTGTGTGTGCTCAGTGATGGGAGGTACTGTGAAAGTCTGTGAGTGCACAGTGTAGTGCCTTGAGTACAAAATGAGGTCAGATGCCACCCTGGGCTCTGATGCCAGGGGCTGTAGGCAGACCTGGCTTGGAGTCATGTCCACAGTGCTGGAAAGGCAATGGAGGTGACTCAGGCATGGTGCCTGTAAAAGCCAAAGGACAGGCAGTAAGGAGAGAGAGAAGTACACCTGCTGCTGCTGCTGCTTCCTTCATCTAAGGCCTTGCTATTTTTCTCTCAACGCTAAATGAGGGTATTTGGTTGTTAGTGACTTTCAAAAGGCAACAGAAAAAAAGTAGGTATTACCTTGTAAATAATCTTGTAGTGCTTGTAACTCTGCTTTTTGCCTGTCAGAATTCTGGAGGAACTTTAAGTCAAGATTATTCTTCTTGTACATACGGGTACAGAGGTAATATAAGCACCATTCCTCAAAGATTTGCTTTATAGTATAAACATTGATGAAATATACAGTAGAAGTTAAATACTGAATATATTTATGGCAAACCAGTAACACAGCTAAGACTACTCAAACAAATGGCTGTTTCAGTATTTCCCTTTCTCAGTAGAATAGGCTGGTATGACTCTATAATTTCACTGTAAACCTAAGGAACAGCCTTGCTGGCTGGTGGCTGAAGGTCTAGAAAATTTAAGGCTCTGAGTGATATGTGTATTTATTTCCATAAAGTTCGCATTTGAACCAAGATAAATGAACAGCCAAAATTGTTGACTTTTGTGCAGCAGAAAGATGTAAAACTGAGGGTGACTGCAGTTAAATATGGAGGACCCATTAAGTGACGTGGTCTGAGTACAGTACTGATACTTGCATCAGTAAGTACGTACTTCTGCATGTATGTATGTATGTATGTAATATGTAAGTAAGTGCCATCAGGTGGCTAAGAAAGTATAGAAAGATGGTGTGGCCTTGAGACAAGTCCTTCTCCAGGGTTTTCTTAGAGAATTTCAAATCCAGGGCACCAGAAAAATCACCTATGCCCATGCTCCTAAGCCTCAAGGACAAGAACGCTCTTAGATGGTCAGCTGGATCAGGACTGAATTCGCTGTAACATTTTCAGTCTGATCTCACTGGAATCTGAATGAATGTTATCTCCATCCCATCAGAATTTGAACTAACAAGCCCACTTGGTTGTCTACCAACATGGTTATACCAGGGAACAAAGCACATTATGTTCAATAAACTGAAAACTAGTAAGAAAGTTCTTATTCATCTCAGAACTTGAAATGACAGGTCCACTGAAGCTCACAAGAGCAATAGAGCAACTTTAATTTTATGAACACCTTATATTCTGAATCATATGAACCATAAAAAAATCTTTCTGAAATCTATCTTAATTCCAAACTATTATTCATAGGTTTTCTTCTCGTCTGGAAATGTTGCTATAACATTGACTGAAAAGGCTGGGAATTACAGCCTCACAGTGCATGTGGGGAATAGCAGCACCACTCCTTATAAGACAAGCATTGCCCATTGTCCTGCATGTCATCCTCCTGAAACACTCTGGAAACTTGATATGACTCTGTTACAGGTATGTTCCTCCAGCTCTTTTCTGGGAAAATGAAATGGTTAATAGAATCTTTTAATCTTATATTGGCTCAAGGCAAGGAAAAAAAAGATATTTGCATACATATATGTATCTGTCAAGAATTATGCCTCTATTAATAAGTTCTCCCACTCATTGCACTTCCAAATCAAAGATTAAACCCCCTACAGTTAAATTTATATTTAATATACTCACATATTACCAATTTGCATACCAGTCACAGTACCACAATCTTGATTTTGTGAGCTGTGAATGTGCTACAAGATTCTTATTGAAGTGAATAGTAATTGAGAACCTCAGCATAATAAAGGATCAAGCTGAATAGGGGGTGCAGTGTAATGTAACTCCTCTATACTAACTTCTTGGTTGCTCTGGTAATAGATAGCTTTTTCTCTTCATTTCTTAATATTTATTTTCTGGATCCACTTTTGTCTCCCTAGATTGTGAGCAAAATTTGTCGCTGACACCGATAGGTGCATCTTCATTCATTTCAATAATCTGCCCCAGCAAATTATTGACCTCAACCTCAAAAACAGCAGTGATTCAATCACATGAATAGACTGTATTATTTTGCCCCGTAATAGGTGAATAGTGAGCTGAGAAACACCTGCATTATTCCTATAACTTGTTTCTCTTCCTGCTGAACTAGTTGAAAGAGGCTAGTTGAAGTACCAAGTACTCAGGGTGAAATTATGACCTTGGTGTGGGGCAGGCCACCAAGAGAAGCCAGGTACAGACTTGGCACAGTCCCAAGCTGGGTGACAGTGACACATTGAAAGGAAGCAAATGCAAACTGAAAGGCCAGATTTTCCCCATGGCCCTGGCACACACTGTTGGGCCCCTGTCACTGCAGGAGAGTGTGTTGTGGCCAGGCACAGACTCAGTTGTACCAGGTACAGATACATTAATTGCAAAATTGCCTGATCATACAGGGTGAGACTGGGTGTCTTGCATCAGTCAAGGACAAGGAGATTATTCTCTTTTTCTTATTTTGGCCATGCCAAGAGAAGTTTGACTACTGAGACAGACCTCAGAAACTCAGACAAGGACAGGGAATAGCAAAAAATGTCTAACAATAGCAAAATGACTAGTCTCTACCACAGGAGAATTAATTGTTTTGCTTCCAATATTCTTCCTGGCACTGCTCAGAAACTCATGCTATTCAATGGCCTGCTCTCATTTTTAAATACTGGGATTATAGCTTGTTGTAAACCACTTGGAATAATACCTCTTCTCTCTATTCCTTGCTGACACTGAAAAGATAACATTTGTCTAATAATGTGTTGACACATTTGAAGAATCCATTTTTTAAAAATAAAATTCATATTACAAGTTTTACATAACCTTTCTCTTCTTGTAAATTTAAGAGATGGATTAAAGTACTTTCAATTCACTATTGCTTTAAAGTGGTTGATTTGATAATGTCAGATAGTATTTAAATCCGTTTCTCTATTCAGTCAGTGTCAGTCTTCCTTTAAGCAGCCCAATGGCATCCTTTGCTTTATCTGGAACAACTGTGAAGAGACTGTAAATGTAGAAAATGTCCTTGACAAAACCCTCTTTTTAAAAATTGCTTCTTCATTTATTAAACAAAATATTATTTCTGTTAAGTCTGTCATTCTGCGAGTTTCTAATACTGATTCAATGTGATCACATCTTTTCTGATTCTCATGATTTTGATTCAGTCATGGTTTCTACACTCTGAGAATATGATTTAAATCAGGTGAGAGAAATTCCAGACTAACCAATTGTTTTACATGAACCTTTTGCAATCAAACAGCAGTACGACCAGATGACATGGTTTGGTATACTTGGTATGATTGATCACACTAAAATCTCCTAACCCAATTATGTCACATTGTCTTTGAATACAGAGATTAATTAAAAGACTTTTCCCAGTAGCTTGAGGAGTCCAAAATTGTAAGTTCTCATAATAATTGTTTTTCACCAGTGTAATACTCTTAAACCCATTTATGGACTAAATTTTACTTAAAATATCTTAAAATGTACTTGGAAAACAAACAGGTTTCTGGAGTTTTGCCAGGGTTTGTATCAAATCCTCCCTTGAGGTTTCCTTGGTTAGCCCATTGCTCAGCAATAGTGAAGACATCTTTGATTCAAGTTGATAATTACTGTTAGTGAAAGCATAGGGGAGGAAACAAGGATGAGCAAAGTTACAGAGAAGCTTCTACAGAGGGAACAACACTGAAAAATACTCTATGCCTTGGAAAAAGTTTGGCCAAGTTAAAATACAATTAGGTTCTTCCAAATTATGAGCGGCAAAGATGAGAAAAACAGATAAAAATATTTGCTGCATTTTTGAAGAAAATTGAAGTGAAATCAGAAGGTCATTATTGCAAGAGAGAAGGGTTTGTTCACACAGCAATGGTGAAGCTGTGAAACTCCTCTGGTGCAAGAAAACTTGCAGAGGCTTGCACTGAGTAAAGAAAAAGGGTGAGACAAATGCACAGAAGAAAAAATTACACAGAACTATTAAATAAAAACAGCAATAAAATGCGTCAAACCTTTGGCTCAGGGAACCTCTAATCCATTATTTTTGGATGTGAGAAGAATATATACAGGAGGTATCACTGCTTGCTTGTCCTCTTTTTTGCTCTTTCCTAAGAATTCACCATTAGTCACTGCCAGGGACAAGAAACTGGGCTAGAGGAATACTTAGTCTTACTCAGGAGAGCTCCATTTGTGTTACTCCTTTCCAAGTTTCACATTGCTTTAGAAAGTTTTCTATTTCTAGAATTTTCTTCTCATTTCTTAGAGGAATGATATATAGAATTTTCTTCATAAAAGTTACAAAAGTAGAATATACTCTGTTAGAGATTGTAAATAACCCTTAGCAGTTGGTTTTGTATATAAAATCAGAGACAGCTCCTGAGTCCTTTTAGACTTTAACATCAATAACTTGCAAATTTAATTTCCTTTTTCAGAAAATGTTTTGTATGCCTAAGGGCTTTTCTAATGGTTTGTGTCATCATATGCTGTTTCCTTACAGTATTAGTGACTTCTCAATACACTATTTTGCATCAGTATTCCTCTGAACCTCTTACACATTTTATCTTTTGTCCTAGTTTTCACTTTTCTTCAGGTCTGTTTATCAGCTGACTGTCAAAGCCTGTTTTATGACATCTTTCAGAAGATCTCTTCTTTCTCTTCTTCTTATTATTCTTATTATTTATTTGAAAGAAATGTCCTCTAGTTTTTTGCAAGTGAATCTCAATCCTGGAGAAGATTTCAGCTTCTTAAACGTGTTATTATCACTTCCACTGCAATGTGATCCAAGCACAAAAATAACAGGATCTTTACCACTTCATTAACAAATCCAGAAGTTTGTATAGAATAAATGTATAGCATGAATAAATAAAACATTCTTATTCCTCTAGTAGGAACAATTGATCCAACTACGAAAACAAAAATGTTAAGTGCTTCACTCTCTATATATTTTTTTTCCTGTCTTTTTATAATAAAATTATTCACAACTGAAGTCTTTCATACATATTATTTTTACAGGGTATTGCAATAATTCAAAGAAACACCTAATATAAGACTTTCTTTTTAATTTGGAGTGTACTTTACTTTTGCTAATAACTGACAAATGTCCCTATTAATAAGACCAATTATATCTTTTTCTTAAACATATTGCTCTTAAAAATATACATTTGACAAGTGTTTCTTTTTTTTCCCTAAACAATAAAAGTCCACTAAAAGTCTCTTCCACATCCTTTGAAAAATAGTGAAATAATTTAAGTAAGGATATTTTAGTGTTTCCAGTGTTTTCTTCCCTTTAATATTGCTAATTAGAAGCCATTCCTTTAAAAGAAGGAGATACATTCAATTTATGAAAAAGCCTGGAAAACCTTTGGATGTTTAATAGATTAGCCCTTACTGGCAAAGGATTTGGGGATTTTTGTGTGTATGTACATATGGAGTATTGTTAGGGGTTGAGTGTTTTTCTATTACTGCGTCAATTTAAAGAATTTTTCCCATTATCATGCCAATGGAGCTGGCCGGGTTACACCCAGGACCTTTGATGACTCTAG
>JAOTQP010000001.1:70968919-70995978 GCA_026413545.1 Cichladusa arquata
TGACATTGTAATACCCATTACTCAATTTGTTCCAATCCCTGCCTATTCTGCAGCCTCTTAAAATAAAAAAAAAAAAAAAAGAAAAAAAAAAAAAGTAAAAATCTGAATGAACTCTAAATGGATGAATATAGACAAGCTATAACTTTCTAGCCATTGTACCTGGATGTGTGAACTATTTCTTTTGCATTATAGAACAGGTAAATTTCCTACCTATGGTGTTAGGGACAAAGTACCTCCAAGTTGTGCTGGGTGCTTTGTCCTCTTTCTTTCTCTCTTCTCATACTGGAGGTCATGCTGGTACTTTCTTTTTAGCCTGTCTTTCCTCTGTTTTAACACATAGAGACCTGTTTAAAGTGCTGTAAGGATGTATGATGTCACAGTTAGTATGCAATTGGTAGTGTTTGACAGTCACTCAAAACCTGTAAGGTTTTGGGAAGAGCAAACACCATTATTGCAGCACTGCCATGCCATCATTAGATCAAAACTTCTACAGGTTTCTCCACAGCTTTACTCTAATTTTGGTTCAAGTGTTTGACACGTGACATGGCATTTATCATGCCTATCTCTGTGTCTAGACACAGGGTGTTTAATATAAGCTGGTTGTCTCAGTCCTGTTTGCAGGAGATATCTCCTAGGTGTGACTCATCCCAACTGTGTTATGTATTATCTTAAAAGACTGTGAATTTCTTCTGTCATTTCTCTGCCCTTTGGAACACAGAAATATCTGCAGAAACAGCAGGTGAGTGATAAAACAAGGCTTTTTCCTGCCCTGCTGTAGTGACCCTGACCAGAAGACTGTCACACATGGAGCAGTTTGAGGTGCACAAAGCAGTAACCCTGAGCACACCCACAGCTTTCAGCCCTGTCCTGGGCTGCCAAATCCCTGGGCTGGGGGAGGAACTCCTCCAGTTTACCAGGGCAGAGCATCCTGCAGGCTGGTCCCAGCTTTTACCAGCAGTTATGGCTTTGCCTTGATCTAAATGTCAGCAAGGAGTTCTCAGGTGAACATTGTCGTACTGCAGAAGTGATAGAGTTGTTTATCTCAAATGCCAGTATCAGTACAAGAAGGCAGTAATTGCTTCTACTGCAGCATAAAGAACAGAGAAAACCCAGTTAACAAATACTATTTCTAGACTGTAGTTGTGTACGTACACTAAAGCCCATAGAATTTTGGCACTTACAATTTTTATTCTTCCTTTTAATGAAGAACTGTAATCAAAAGTAATCAGATTAAGTTCACGGTTAAGGAGAACTGTGCTTGTAAAGATGCTAGCTTGCAAGTAACCATGTATAAGTATAGCATCTGAAAGTTCTGAAAACGTGAGGTTTTTTTTTTTTACTTTTCTATCTCAAGCAGTCAAATGGAATTTATTGGTATTTCAAACCTGCTATTTGAGCCAAGTAAAAACATGGGAAACTTCAGCCTAAAGATACTTTGATTCAGGAAGGAATTTTCAGTTTGAAATAGTGGCACTGAAAGAAAGACATTTCCAGAAGCTCATGGCCACCCTGCAGTTGATGGGATCAGGACATGAATTCAACAATGGAAAGTTATAGCACAGATTCAACAAAGGCATTTACCCAAATTGGCCACATGGGTTTTTTTGAACCACTAAAGATATTCTCCTGCATTTGAAAGCAGTGAAGAGAACGCTGATATGGTGGGAAGCAGATGACCTAACTTTCTGGTAGGGAAGTCTTTCCATAGTAATTTAAGAGCTGTAATTTCTGGAATAACAGAAGAAGTTGGCCTGCTAGTCCCTCACTTCAATCCTTTGAATTAATTAGATTTAGCAGGGTCTGTGCTCAGGACCAGCCTTTTCTCCAGAATGAAAGCTGAGGAAGATACAAGTGACCAGGTGAGTCCTGTTGAAATTAATAAAAATTTAACTCTTGCCAAACTGAAATCAGAAGTAATTAATTTTGTATTTCTAAACTCATTTTATACAGTGCAGAATAAAATCAGATTAGATCCCAACGCTGCTGAATACTGCAGCCACAAGACCATGTTATCTACTAGGTAGGTTGTAGGTTTTTCCTAGGCACACTGTGACACCTCCAAGATGTGGGATGTCTGTGGGTGTCTAGCCACCAGCAGACCACAAAGGCAGAGTTTGTCCTGCACGGTGTTCCTGTGCCATTGGGGTCTCTGAGGGGCATGTTTATCTAGGCAATCTTGTGAAGTTTAGAAAGCTGCCTGGAACAGGTGTTGGCCTTAGAAAGACAGATGGCTTTACTCCAGCGTGCCTTTGAAGTGAGTTTTGGCTTTGAACTGAGCTCATAACACCTCAATCTGAAAGCATCTGTGGTAACTGCTAACCAAGTTGGGTCACTCAGTTTTACCACAGTAAGTGAAAATGAGTATGAAATAAATACAGACATGTTAGTACTAATATGAAATGTGGGTCTTAACTACCTTGATCTATGTTAAGAGTTTTTTTTTAATTTAATTTTTTTTAACCTGCTATCCATCAGGAATTTTCAGATGAGGCTCTGAGGCCAGAAAATAATTATCTATCAAAAGCAAAACTCAGGAGGAGAGCGGGATGGGCTTTGAAACCTGATGTCACACTGACATGATTGAAAGCCCTTTTAACTTTTAAAATAAAAATTTCAATACATTTCCAAATTTTATACAATACTTTCCTGAAGATTTGAAGGGTTTTTTTTAAGTAGAGGGAAACAAGAAAGAATTTTTCAGGTATATTAAGACCGACTTTTTTGTAGCTGAGCTTTACTGTTCTTTTAATATAGTTGAGTCAGGTAAAATGTCAACATTTCAACTTTTTGTTCTATATTGTTAGAGATAAAATTTTCAAAACCTCACAGGATTGAAAGCTCAACCTGACAGACCCAGGTCTGGTTTTGAAGATCTTTTGCATAGATTTACTTTGACCAAATTTGAACAATCTGTTCCAGGACTTCTAGTCTTGTTACTTTGGAGATAAATGTTAGAAGCGTTAGTAAAACAAGGTCACTGGTGGCAGTAAGAACTTGATTAGATGCAGAAGATAAAGGCTACCCTGAAAGTACCTCTTTCTTTAGGTTGGCTATAAAAAGCATGATTAGTTTCAATCCAGACTGCTACTCTTTGGACACAGAAATGAGAATCCCCCCACAGAGAGAGTAAAATGAATTAAAATATCTGGTATCAAGTACTTTGTCACTCGCTAAGTGAGGACACCTGAAGTATCTGCAATTTTGTTATTGTCCATTCATGACAACCAGTATGAGAGATGGGATAAAAATGTAACTGTTCACTAGTAGAATAGTCAGAAGTTTGGGAGACATATGGGGAGATGGGACCAGAGATACTGACTGATTTATGGGCAAAATTGTAATAAATGAGAAAAAATAGTGAGGCTTGAATTTGATACATAGAATGGATTTGGGGTTGAATCTTTCTGGTACCTGGAGAGAGCCCACAAGAAAGGTGAAGTGGGACTATTTACAGAGAGAGCGTGTAGTGACGGAGCAAAGGAGAATGGCATCAAACGGAAAGAATGCAGGTTTAGATTAGATACTGGGAAGAAATTATTTACTGTGATGGCAGTGAGGTACTGACATAGACTGCCCAGAGGAGCTGTGGTTGTTCCATCCCTAGACTGCTCAAGGCCAGGTTGGATGAAGCTCTGAGTAACCTGTTCTAGTGGGAAGTGTCCCTGCTCCTGGCAGGGGGGTTGGAATAAGATGATCCTCAAGGCCCCTTCCAGCCCAGACCACTCTGCAATTCTTTGATCATCTAGAAATGATCATAAAGATTCCTACAGGCAGGGGCATCTTTAACTAGAACAGGTTGCTCAAATGTCTGTGCAACCCAACCCTGAACACTTCCAATAATGGGAAATGCACAACCAATTTTTCAGCAGTTTGATATTAAAATGCTGTTTCTCCTTTCCAGTGCAAATAAAGAAGAGGCAGAGAGATGTGACACCACCTTAATAAACTTTTATGGAGCAGTGGACTAATTTGGCATTTCTCTTGAAAATGTCTGGAACACGACACACATAAGCAAATGGCCAGAGTAATTTAGCCACCAGTTAAATAATTACCACATATTTATTTGAATTCTTTATCTTGTAAAACAGTAATAGCACATTTTTTTTAAAAAAAGTTCATTTTCTCTGTTTCAGCTTAGAAAAATTTGTTGTGCAGTCACTTTCTTGAATCTGCAGTTCAACACCCTCAATGCAGGTGATTTTATCCAAGGACAGCACCCTAGACATTGAAGTGACAATGGTTTTCCTTGTAATGCAGTGCACTGAGCATAATTGGAGCTCTTGGAACATATCTAGAAATAATTTGTCGGACAACAGCATCTAATTATGTCGGACACAGAAGTCCGGTAAGTAGCACTAACTACTGAGAATTGTAGCACTGAAAGTACTTTAAATGAATAAGAAACGTAATTTAAATGGTAACATCAGGATGATGAAACCAGTTTATATAACAGAAGGAAAACAAAAACTAATTAAAAATATTGTGGACTGTGCAGAAAGTCCCTCTATAACTTCACATAAAAGTTAATTCCCACAGTTGTGTCTTTTGATTTGTTTTGGTTTTTTGAAACAAGGCTCATTAGTTCACATACATTTCTGTGGTTAGATAAAAATTACTGTTCTTTGTGGTCCTTTGGTTTCCCAGCATGATATGTTTTGTAGGACTAATCCTTTCCACAGCCTGTCATAAATTTATGTTGGTGCCCATCTGCATTGACATTTGAGAATCTGATAGGATATAATTTTATCTGGAAACATTTATTGGGACAAACAAGTTATACAGTGATTGCTTGCTGGTACTTTTTTTGTTGTATTTCCTTTTGCAAAATAGTTAATGAGCCCTGAGAAGATGCATGTTTTTTCACTCAGAGACTTTCACAAAGCTGCTAAATTATGTTTGATCTGGGAGCAAGCACTCCCCTCGGGGAGAGAACAGGGGGCTGCCTGGGGCAGCCAGTTTCCTGGGGCAGCACAATTGCACAGGTACTGTTTCCATGAGCTGGCAGGGCTGGCTGAGCATTCAGCAGCAGGCTGGTTGGGCTGGGCAGTGTGCCTAGGGCAGCAGACTCCTCTGGAGCTTACCCTGTTGGACTTGACCAGGCAAATAAGGACTAATGCTCATTGAACATATGGCTGTACTGCTTAATGTGAAGGTCCTCCTCTGATAAGAAGTAATTTTGAGCAGCTGGGTAGACTTGGACTTGGTGAGTGTCTGGTTTATTTCTTAGGCAAGAAAAATGAGCAGGTACTGAGTAAATTAATTATCCCAATTAAGCTTTATTTTTAGTATAGCATTGGGTAAACACGGATATTAGGGCCAAATCTGAAGTATAAACTCAAGATTATAAGAGAGGGTAAAGAAAGAAAAAGCCTTGCCTCTGAGAAGTGAAGGTGACACACGGCCACCCCGCAGTTTCTTCTGATAAGCTGATAAGTGAGGGATCCAGGTGCTATCATCTGTCAAGAAAATTAGCTCATGAAATTAGTGTGGGAATCTCCCACCCCACCCAAGGACTTCTGGTTTATTGCACAGTTTATTGGTCTTTATGATTGTGATGAAAAATCTCTGGGTCTATTAACCCCACTCTTTCCTCATGACTTTCCTAGAGGGAGTTGATGAGTTGCTCACATCAGAAGTTACTGTGACCTAAGACACTGGGAAATTTTTAACAATGCAAATACTATTATATCATTAACTTAGTCATTCACCAGACAAGGTGTATTTGCTCGTGAATAAATTAAATTATCAGGGGGTTTTATTGTGGGTTTGTTTTTTCTTTTCTGGTGGAAGATATGACAGAGCTCTCACTTCTCTGTACAACAGGTACATCCTCCAGGGAAAGAAGAGTGAAAATTCATGACAAGACTGAAATTGCAATTAACTGGATGATTGGTTCCCACAAAGAATGGAGATAAAAGAGGAATATCAGGCCAATTACTTGGTGTGGAGGTAACAACATTATGCTGTATGAAACGCAGTGTTTGGGAAGTACAGCATTAGTAGCTGGTGGATATTCTGTGACCTCTGGCTTGTAGGCAATGCTAAACTGATAATTTAACAGCACAGAAATAAGCAGGAATGTCAGCAATATTTGCATAGTTTGGCTGTTGAGGCAGACAGGATAAAACAGAAGGAGATCTTGATACTAAGAAATAAAGACCACAAGTGACAGGAGGGAACTGCTTCAGTGTAGCGTTAGGAAAGAAGGGGAATGTGGAAAATATGTCAGAAGTGAAAATTTCCCTGGTGGTATTAGAACTTATTAAACCTGAAAAGATCTGGAGAGGTAGAATTTGTTCCTACAAATGCAAACAAGGTAGAAATGCCTTAGAGTGACAATGTTTTCAATAACACCTTTAGGGATTTTAATACTGAATATTTATCAAAGAAAAATAACTATGGTACCATTTTCAGCACATGGGCTGAATACTTTACCAGATATAAATACTTAACATTGTTATATTATCAGTAACTGATTCTCAGGAGTAATGTTCTGATTGTAAACTGAATGTCAGGAGTAAAAGTATGGTGGTCATGAGAAGATGTAGAGACCTAGTGCTGGAGTTCTTAAAAAAAAATATCAATCAGAGAAGGTCAAGAAGCCTCAAGCAAGACTTTTATGAAACTACCAGCAAAGCTTCTTTGCTTTTGTTTTTCTACTGAAAAAGATATTCTGCAAAATGGTGTCCCCATATGAAAACAGTCTGTGCAAGAATCATCATCTTGGAAATCAGTCAAAGGGCAGAAAAGGAAATCCAAACTCATAAAAACACCTTGCAGCTAATGGGAAAGAAAAAAAATACTTAAATGCCTCATATTTCACATTTGTAATTACTATCTTCTCTTTTCACAGCGTCTTTAACAAAAAATGCTAAAGGTTTATTAAGATTTATTAGTCAAGGTATTAAGAAAGATTTTTTTTTGAGAACTCCAGTATTGCTTAAAAGTATGACGATGTAGGGAGGTAAAGGCATATCATATCTGTGGTTCTCATTTATTCCAAAGATATAAGCACAATGTATTGAGTATATAAATCTAGTAACTGCCTAACTCATGCCAAGGTATGCTATATAAAAATGAAAGCATAGAGAATTTCCCCCTTTCCAGTAATATTATAGAACAAAGAATAAAAAATCTTTTTAAAGAGTTTTTAATGAAGAATTATCATTACTTCAGCACCTCGACTAGTAAGGCAGAATTTGTTTTAGAAAAATGTGTATGCCAAAGAAGCGTTTACATTAGACTTCAATTAGATTCTGGAATTCCATATTTATTCTCATTGGAAATTTTCAGGTGACTTCAAGATGAGCTTTCATATCTTGGACTGTAACTTCAAAAGCCCATAAATTGAATGACTTTGCATTTTATTTCCACAAAGTTAGACAGCTGGGAACTGAATGTTATATTTTGTTGGGTTTTTGAGTAAATGTCTGGGGATCTGTAAACAGAGTAAAATAAACCAGCACTGAGGTAATATAAATTAGGAATCAGGACTGTTGACAATGTGAATACTTCTAATGTGCTATTAACAGAGGGACAGTTTAACTAATGAGGTACAACATTAATAGTGTACTTTAAGGTATTAATATATAATGCTCACATATTTGTTAAACCATATTAGCAGAGGGACTGTTTAGCTAATGAGGTACAACATCAATAGTGTATTTTAAAGTATTAATATATAATGCTCACATATTTGTTAAACCATAATATCAAATGAATATTCTCTTGCTATTTAATTAGGCATTTAGGTTACAGTAAACGGGCTATTTAATCTCTCACTTTATATTTAATCAAATAGCTACAGTCTTGTAAACATTTGCCACCAACATTAAAATAATATAATTACCATCTTGTAAATACCAAGTTAGGTGCCTCATAAGAGCACAAATGGATAAGGTCACAGCCCTGTGCTTCTATAAATTTTCCACCTCTATCTTTTGTGACTTAAAGCCAAATGCACAATGCGCTGTTCCTGTTCTGGAGCAGGAGGCACTTGCCCAGTGCTCTGTGTGAGAAAGGTCAGCATCCCCTGAAAGAAATGAGTCACTGCCTGACCAGCATCTAAAGACAAATCTGCTGGGCTAAAGATTCCTGGCTGGAGCAGCTCTCCTCAGGTGGAGAAGCCTTCTGCAGCTGGGTGTCCCACCACGCTCCACTGTGTCTCCAGCTCCTGGGGCTGGGGTCTCCAGTGGCTCCCCAGGGCTGCAGTGTCCTGTGGGGCTGGGGGAAGCTGCAGTGGCCCTTTTCACCCTGCCTGAGGGAGCTGGCAGGGCTCACCTTGGTTCCTCACTTCCCACTCTTGTAAGTTTTAGAAAATTGCGTGCACTTGCTGAATACAGTCCCACAGCTAGTTTGTCTTTGACCATAGAAGTCCTGATCTCTTCTTCAAGCATTCCAGATTAGGCTGAAGGAAATGGAGCTGTGGTTGAACCCCAGCTGGCAGCCAAAGCCCACACAGCCATTCACTTACCCAGCCCTGGTGGGAGGGGGGAGAGAATACGGAGGGTAAAAGGGAGAAAACTCAGAGGCTGAGGTAAAGACCGTGTAATAGGGAAACCAAAGCCACACACACACAAGCAAGGCAAAACAAGGAATTTGTTCACCCCGTTCTGTGGCCAGGCAGGTGTTCAGTCTGCTCAGGTGAGCAGGGCTCCACCATGCTTAATGGTGACTTGGGGAGACAAATACTCACTATTCCAAAGGTCCCCCCTTCCTCCTTCTTCCCCAGCTTTATATGCTGAGCATGACTGTGTATGGCATGGAACATCCCCTTGGTCAGCTGGGGTCCCATCTGTGTCTCCTCCCACATGTTGGATTACTTTTTTATGTAGCCATTTCTCCTCATCTGTAGGCTTCTTTGTCATTTCTCCTACTTACTTCCTTTTGACTAGTCTAAAAGCAGATAATTCTTATTGCAGATAATTTTATCTCTTTATTTACTTAAGTCAGTATTTTAAAACAATGTAAAGATTCCCTCTGGATAATTTTTAAAACTTAATGTGTATAAAAGATTTCTGAATGTGAAAAAAATATTTTCAATATATTTTCAATTTATTTTTCCCATGCTATCAGTTGTTCTCAGCTTTTCATTCAAAACTTCGGATAGAATTTTAAAAAATAGAAGTGCACATTTCACAGGATATTTCCCTGAACTGCTTTTTGTCCTTCATCCAGCTAGAGTCTGTTCTTGGAAAATACTTCCTCTCCCTAAAAGCCATTGATGAAAAACCCTATCTCAACCTTTGTGAAAGCATAATATCATTTTTTAATTATCTGAAGTATGCAATTGATAATTTCATTGTATGGTTTGTTCTCCCTCTCTTTGTAAGAATTCCCAGTGATAACCATAGGAATTCCACAAAAAAAAAAAAAAAAAGCCTCATCTGACAGACACTTTCTGAGACAGACTGTACCTTGAAGAGAAAATGGCATAATCTGGGCACTTTCTTTTTTTAGGCTGCGATAAGGTCTGGGAATATATTGCCTAGGAACTACCTGGAAGATTAATTTGAATTTAAAAATTTGTTTTGGTTGGATCCATGCTCATATTGTATTTTTTTTTCTATAATGAACAAATTTTATACCTTGTGCCCAGCTAAAAAGCTTTTATACTGACATATGAACAGCAGACTCTGAATGTTTTACAAGACACAGAAATGATTAATCCGATATTTTGTGATTTTTACTAGAAAATTTAGTATGCTTTTCTCCAATGTAATTTTTTAGGGATGTTATTTGCAGAAAATGAGACAATATGTTTACAGAATATATGATTTGATATCAATTTTATACCTGGTGTTAACTTTAAGAACAAGAAAGCAAGCACAGGCTTTTGCATTGTTTGTACATTATGTTCCCTCTGCAAGGTCAAGCACTGCCAGAGCTCAGGTGAAACTTTCAGAACAAGCAGTATGATCAATAAGAGAACTAAGGATGCCTGGTTCCCCACAGATTTCTTTTGAGGTTGGTTGACTTTGATGTCTAAGCAGGCAAGATCTATGAATGAAGCTTTTCACTTCTTGACAATGTTAATAATGGCTCACTCCACGTGGATCCTCTGATGTCTAATCAAGGTTAAATCTCCAATTTCATCAGTGCAGGTCCTTAACAGACTGCCTCAGGTGCCTTTTTTTTGCTTGGCACTAGTAAGAAGCAGGTTGCATTAAAAAACAGAAAACTTCCACTACTTTGGATGCCACTGGGCACTGGTTTTGGGGGAGATAAGTTATTTGGGAGGCAAGGCAGACAAGCAGAGCTAGAATAGGACCACACAAGTTTTCCCTCCAGAACAAGGAAAGAACCACAATGCTTACAAAGTGGTACTGAAGCTGAGGCCCTCCCTTCTCTATCTGAGTTAAACCTAAGGCTACATGCTGTTTCAAGGAGGGAAAACATTGCTATATGTCTCATGATAGACAAGCTGAAGCCATGACCTCTGGTGGTTTTCTCTACTCATGTAAGAGGAGCTGCTAGGGATTTCTCATCCAAAGCAGAGGGGTCTCTGCCTGTGATTAACCTGTGTGGTTCCCTGCACAGAGACACTGCTATCCAGTAATATCCAGACTGAGGCTATTTTGCACCAGATGTCTGAACCCTTCTCAGCAGGATGTAGGTAAGACATGAACAGAAAGATCAGAAAACACAATTACAGAAATGCTCCCAATGTCAACACATATTTTCAAAGGTAGTGGCATCCTTGTGGAGTCACACAGTGAACAAACACTGAATCAGTGCTAATACAGCTTATGAAAACTCAGGTTATTGCCAGCAGGTGATGAGACTATCCTTATCAGGCATGAGCAGGAGCTAAGAAACTGCTCCCATTTATGACAGCCTTTATCAATATACAGAAGAGATCAAGCTCTTCCATCCTTCTGATTTTTGCTGAGAAACTTTTGAACTGCTCACTTAAAATCATGATGTCTGTTCGACTTCAGACAGGTGAAGTCTTTGTAAAAATACATCAACATTTCAGTGATAAAAATAAACCTTCTTTTGTGCTGCAAAATTTAAACTGAGAGATTAAAAGAAGAAAGTTTTTTTTGTTTGTTTGTTTGTTTTTGTTTGTTTGTTTGTTGTTTTTTTTTTTTTAATTTTTATTTTTATCATCTGGTCAATTTGTCATTCCTCTCTTACTTTCCAAGCTTGACCAACCTTCACAGGGAGCAAAAGGTACTACTGGAGCACTTTACTTTTTGGGGCTTGCAAAATCAAACTGTGAGCTTTGGTGTGATCCAAAGTAAGCCAAAGACAATAAGAGTCTTTCCACTGGCTTCAGGGAACACTAGATCAAGCTTTAAATTCTTACAGCCAAGGATGAAGGTGTTATATTCACATCTGATACTTCAGGTTGCAAAAGATCACAACTTCTTCTTGAGATCTATGGGAATTAGGCTTTCTGCATATGTAGAATCCAATCTTGGTGCAGGCTACATATTCAGCTGTTCAAATGGAAACAGATGTTGTGCTTCAGAAGCTGAAATAGATGCTAATTTAAGATATTACTACTGTTTTTTGTCTTCCTGAGAGGGTAAAGGCAACAGGGACATCAATTTGTACCAGTGATCCCAGGAGTCAGACAAACACAAGTCTCTGAGTTCTTCCTGCTAATTGGAAAATTAGATACCATAAACATTCAAATCTCTAATAACACCAAGTGATTTTTCACTCTTTATCAAACGAGACAGTTTAAACCAAATGAACTAGCTAAATGGAAAAGCAGAGAAAAGTGCCTGCAAGTTCGTTTTCTTTTGTTTTTCAAAAAAAGTGTCCCTGACATGTTAGCAAAGGGAAAAGGACACTACACAGACTCATGATTCTGCTGTAGTCAGCAACATCTAAAAGAAGAAAGCAGTTTGGCTAAAAATTTGAGCTTGTTATATTTATACAGCAGCATGTGGGGCAGTGTATTTTATTTGACTTTCCATTGCAGCTGTTGCAATTGGTCTTTGTAAAGCCTAGAGGTAGGTATAAAAATAATATTTGACATTATTTGCAGGTTCCTCATGCACTAAGTAAAATCCACCAGAGTTCTGTTTCTCCTATTTTAAAGTATAATAACTCACCTGCACATTTTGAACAAAGAAAGACTTTATAAGGCACCTGCTAGTTGTCATGGAATCACACACTATCATTTTAAATTGCATATTGCTCCTGGGCACAAGCAGCAATGATCATAAATTACATACAGGTTAGAAGAAATGGTACTGTCATTGGTGAGATAAGTATGATCCACATTTTTAGGAGTATATGCTCTTTCTGCTCAGACTGAAGCATTTGAGTATTTTTTAAATTTTTTTTCCCTTATAATGAAAGAAGTACTTTAAGTACATTTTTTCTTTTTTTTTTCCTGACAGAAAAAAGTAAAAGCAGAAGGCATTTTTATGAGTGTTTCAGTGTGTTGACATCATAAACACCTTTCTGTGTCACATACATTTATAAATCTTGGGTTTTAAGGTTGCAGAGATTCCTAGCAAACATAAAACATCTTTTAAGCCTCCCACAAGAAAAATCTTTCAAAATGAGCCTATGGGGAAGTGGTAGCCAAATGTTCACGTCCTAAAAATTTGCGACATCATGTAGAAGAACCTGCCTCAGGAGTATTTAAGAATACTCAGCAGAGTATTTCAGTGCTTTAGTAGAATAAATTAAATGCCATATGTTCATAAGGAAAAATAGGTTATTTCAAAATATACAGTGATACTAATAACCTATCTGTAGATAAGAGTAATGCATATGAATTTAAAGAATGCTGTCATCCATTCTATTTTCTCTCCCTTTTCTACCTGAGTAAAAAACAGTGTGTTAAAGCAAGCTGAGAGGTATATTTTTTGTGTATTGAGCATAAGAAGTGAATTTATCTTGCAAAATTAAGGAGTTATTTTGGTGTATATATATAATGTGTAATAGATATCATGTTTAAATATATATTTTTAACTCTCAAAAAATGTAACCAATGTCAAAGAGTAAGTCAATGGAGGAACATGTCAAAACTAAAATCCTCTTAACTAATTAGATATTTCATTTATTAATGCTTTCTTGTAGAGATGGTTAGAAAACTTCCATAAAATAGTTTATAATGCAAGGCAATAATCCCTAATACTTGTTGGGAGCAAATTTGTTAGCAACACCCAGAGCCATCTGCCATATTTAGCAAATCTTTAAAATAAGCAGTAGAAGAGATAAGGTATTCCTTTTGGAAGACTCAGAAATTCATTACACAATTTTTCTAACACAACCCTCTAAAGTCAAATACCTGTATCCTTCAGGTCTTGGCAGCAAGCAGAAGCACTGTAAGCATTCTTATAGAAGTTGAACAGAATATTATTCAGTTCACTGGACTCATTTGACCTTTGAAGATACATTACTGGGAGTGTATTGAAATAACCAGGATGTGATTCTGATGTAAATGATGCCATTTGCTCAAGTAGTGCTGATGGTTACTCATCATTCACAACAAAGTAGCACTGAGATTTCACATTTTAGTCTATTTTCTTTGTCAACTTTATTTTTAAAATGTACAAGGTAGAACCCAAAAGCTTCTATTGGGTACTTCAGTTTGCCCAAAGGGCAAAACTGTTGCTTCTTTCTGCCCATTTCTTTTGCAGGTGCAATCAATAGATACATTTGGCCAGCTAATTCACTATTATTTGGCTCGCAGCATTGATCCACAGTGTCTCTGTTATCTGAAAAACTGAAGAAACCTGTGTCATTCAGGAGTCTTAAGAAAATGGTGTACTCAGAAATGGCTTAAATCTTGATTCTTTACAGGGCTGCTAAGTTTTTTTACTGCTTTTCAGATCTTTATGTTAAATGTAGTTGCCGAGGCTTAAAGCAAGAGTGAAACATTTCCACTCTGTTCATGGATGGCTGGGCAGCCCACAAAAAAAATTGCAAGAGAACGGGGAACAAATGAAAGGGAATCCTGCTAGACATAAAGCATGTTCAGCTTTGTTACCTGAGAGACATTTCTGTTAAAGGAAATATAAAAGAAGTGTAGAAAGGTTTCTTATTGCAATAGCTCAAGAAAATTCACAGCAGCTACCTTTTCTTAAATGAATCTGCCATAGGTGATCACAGCCACCAGCACTTAGGTCCAAAAACTATAGCCTGAAACTAAAACCAAGGGTCATCTGTCATCTTTTAAAAAGATGAAGCTGTTTCAGAATCTTCTTTATGCATGCCCTGCACAAGCCCTCAGTGACATAAGCATGCTTGCCAAGCACTGAAATCATAGGAACTGTCAAAGCAGGAGCTAGCAGAGCAGGATGTACCAAAAAATCACAGAGCACTACCACACAATTCTTATAGCTCTGCCTTGGGTGACGATTACTGCAATGAAATTCAACAAGTCCAAATGTTGGATTCTGCTCCTGGGGCAGAGTAACACCAGGCAGAAGCACATACTTGGGGAGGAATGGCTGGAGAGCAGCCCTGCACAGAGAGATCTGGGGGTGCTGGTGGGGAGTCACTCACTATGAGCCAGAAGCAAGCCTTGGCAGCCCAGAGGCCAAACCCTATCCTGGGGTGCCTCACCAGCTGGGAAAAAGAAGGGATTGTTCCACTGAATTCCGTGCAGGTGCGGGGTCACCTCAAGAAACTGTGAGCATTTCTGGGCCCTGCAGCTGAAGAGGGCCTCTGAATGCATCCAGAGGAGGGCAACAAAGCTGGAATTGGCTGGAAGGAATGCCCTGTGCCTTTGGGCTTGTCTTATTTGGAGTAAAGAAGGATGGGGGGAAACTCGTTGTTCATGAGCTAAATGAGGAGGGGAAGTGGAGAGAGTGTCGAGCTCTCCTCCTGGGACTCCATGGCAGAACAAGTGGAAATGGTTTAAACCTGCACCAAAGTAGGTACAACCTGGACATTAGGGAGTATTTCTTTACTGAGAAGGTGGTTGAATGCTGGGAGAGTCCTAGAAAGGGGGTGGCTGCTCCAAGACTGTCAATGTTTAAAAGGCATTTGGACAATGCACTTAACGGTGTGCTTTAACTTTTGGTCAGCCTTGAAGTGGTCTAGAAAATCCCTGTAGTGCATTAGTGAATCTATTCTATTCTATTCTATTCTATTCTATTCTATTCTATTCTATTCTATTCTGTTCTGTTCTGTTCTGTTCTGTTCTGTAGTGGCCAATCACCATCCCTGCAAAATCTCACTCTCTTCCAGGAGCACATTAGTCAAAATGAGTAAAGTTTGCCAACATTTACCCAGGGGATAATCAAGAGCTCATTGTTCCCCAGCTCTCCAGAATTGAACAAGAAGCAGCAATAATGAAATTCTGTTATTGATTCAACTGATCAAAATGTATTTGCATCAGTAGCTTGGGATAATTGGAGCACATTATAACAAAACAACTGATTGGTAGTGTGATGCTGTTCAGAATATAAATACAAAATCCTTTCATGCATTTAATATTTCCGTTAATCACTAGCTTGGTGCCATCTTCAATTTTGCTGAACAGCCTTCAAGCTGGGAAGCCTGAAGGTCTTTAAATCTGTTCCTGCATTTACAGACCCTCTTGGACTGCCTGGCAATGTGAACTTTTACTTTTGAATCAGACTGAAAATCAGTGTGAGGCCGTGCTTACATTGGTATGCTTCTTCCCTGTCCTCTGTTATAACATTGCTTCTTGTTTCCTTGGCAGAGAAACAGAAGGACTTGACAAATGTAGAACTGCAGCATTTTCCCTCCATGAGGTACTAGTATGGCCTCATTTCCAGACTTAGCTCGGCTGCATCATGAAGATTTCTAGTGCAGGGAGCCCCACACTTGTCCAGGCAGCAAACACAGAAGACCAGGTGGAAAAAGCTGCTTCTCTGTCCCAAATGTCCCGGACTTCAGCTGCTATTAACTACAAAAAGGAAACCATCCATTTTGTTTTTGCAGTACCTGATCTCCAAGAAGACATACTTTTAAGAAACCAGACAAAAATGAAACGTGGCAATAGGATACTCCTAGTTTGATATTTTGTAGTTAGGCACACTTGTACCATTGGAAGAACAGATATTGACAGCAGGTCAGATAGACATATGCAGCATATAAAATATGGTGTGCATCCAACAGATAACAGCAAGGTTAATAGGATTGAAAATGCAAATATGCAGCCCTTCAAGGACCAGCATAGCTCTCCTGGGTGTTACAAGTGCTTAAGTCTTGCTGAAGGTAATTAGAGTTGAAGGTCCTCTGAATTTTTCAGAAGATCTAAAACATTTATCTTTGGACCAGATTCTTTTTTGCTAAGGGAAACTGTTCCTCTTCTCTGTTCTTGGTAACTTCTTTGGTTTTGTCACAGATTTCCTCCCTTCTCACCTTAATCTCTTGAAGACAGGTTTGCACATTTTTGCCAAATCAGTGAGCAAGATCAGAAGAATGACAGATCAGACCATATGTCAAAAATCTGTCCAATAGTTGCTACTATAAAAATACACCTATAGCTTTTTGGATGGTGCTTCATAATCTTTCCTTCAAGGTTGCAATTTAGTTTTTGACAGGAGCCATCACATATTGTATCTTAAAATCCCACTCATGTATTCACAGATACAGTGAGATTCCAAATTATATCAGTCCATTGAATTAATAACTAACATAAGTGTCTGTTGAAATTGTTGGAATGCGTTGTAAATTCCTTCAATATCAGAAACATCGTGAATAAACACAGCTTTGGCCCTAGGAAAATACTGAAAATTCTTTGAAAGCAAGTCGATTTTGTCTCTGCTCTGGAATAGGTCCCCAGAGCACCCATTAAAACAGAAGCAAGCCTTGCCAAATAAGCACTAAATGCCTCAAAGAGCCATCCATGATGTCCAGTCCAGCTTCCTCTGGTACTTGTTGGCACAGCAATTATGATCAAACTAGGCAATTTAACTCAGATTGTACACAGCATGGAATAACATCCTGTATTTATACAGATTTACTTGTTTGTAGAAGTGTTCCTGAGGTGAATAGAGAAATTTCTGTAGGGAAGGTGGATAGCACTGTGTTAAGAAATTATGTTTGTCTGATTTGAGGAGTTTTATTTTTGCTTTCTGGCCAGGTCACTGGGCTCTTGACAGTCTTCTTGCATCCATACTCAAAATTCTTACCTGTTCTTGCTACCCTCATGCAGACTTTGCTACCAATTGTAAAATCATGAAGTGCACATGTGTCAAAGGAACCCCCCACATTAGCTCTTCTTTTTGTGAGAAGCACCACAGCTTTTACCCATGAGAAAGTCAACACATGTCTCTGTTCTCAACAGTATGTAACAGTAATGCAAATTGAGGCTTTGCTCATAAACAGAGAAGAAAACTGTTTCAATGTTATGCAGAGTTCAATTATGTCACGTCCAAATGGGCAAAAATGTGTCATCTCTGCTCCCTTATGTTGTTCAGATGAGACACAGAGTCTCTTTTTTTCTTCTGTTGCTTGTTTTTACCTTAGTAATGTTAAAAAAAATGTCAAGGTGAGGTTGGCCTTGATTGTTTGAAATCTTTTAAGTTCTCAGGGGTGAATCAGCACTGCTTGCCAGTCTTGCATTGTTTGTCTTTTTCATGTTTAGTCAGACTGGGGTCCCAGTCCCACACTGAGCTGCCTGTGAGCAGATGACTGCTCCTGAGTGTAACTCAGGTGGGGAAAGAGCCTGAGCATTGTCTGCTTCCTATCATGTCCCAGAAGATTTGATGTGTTCCTGTTCCCTTGTCTAGAAGAAAGCAATGACACGGTGGCTGCCAATGTGTTTGCTGTATCTTATCTACAATACTCACCAGTTCTGTGACAGAAAGAGTTCAAACAAGCAGCTTTTCCAGGAATCAAACCCAGAGCAGCAAAACTGCTTCCAGGACTAGCTCTGGTAAGAGCAAGTAAAAGCCTCATGGCTAAATCCATGGCAAAGAAAAGGCCTTCAAATGTGTAATATTGGTATCTGATGATGTAAGCCCTGATAATGCCATTTTGCATTTCCTGTTAGAAAAGGCTTTCCAACAAAGATTTTTGTTAGAAAAACTCTGAATGCATCTGGAAATGAAACAATCCATTGCATTATGCCAACCATAAGGATCTGGCATTTCAAACTGAAGTGAAACAGAGGAAATGCAAGTTGCTAACAAAGACTTCTCTCTCAATAGAGTTAATGATTACAGTTAAAATTGTGTCAACAAGGGTAAAACAAAAGACTCTCTTAAATGAACTAATAAAGACTTAATTCTGTCTGAATCAGTTTTTATTTAATGGAGTATTATTTGTTATAAATTCTGTTTTGGTTTTGTTTTGTTTCCAGCCATCAGAGTCATTCACAAAGCATAGGGCAAACAAATTTTGATCTGAGCAGAAAACAAACAAACAAAAAAAACCAAAACCAAAAAAACCCAAAAAGACCCCCAAAACCAAAAACCAAAACAGCCAACATCAACAACAAAAAGTAAACAGAGACAAAATCTCTGTAGGTTTTCACATATCACAGATTAACAGGCTGTACTATCCACTTTGCCTTTTAACACCTCTTCAGCTGTGTCAACACTTATGGACACAAGGCTCCATATCCTGAATTCCCTCAAGCTTCAGCTTAGCCAAATGCAGACCTGCAGCTCCTGTTGGATGGGCAGGACCAACAGGGGTCCAACCTGAGCCAACTCTGTTCTGTTGCCAGCTCCAGATAAGCAGTTACAAAGCTGTGTTACACAACTGGTGATAATGGCTTTCCACTCTGTGTCAGGTGCTTACCATCTGGCCTCTTGCCTTTGTGAGGTCTAACTCAGAAGAGACAAGCAAAAACAACAGCTCTGTGGAGGAGGGGACTGTGCCCAAAATTTCATGAAAACATTTCTGAGCACACCTAAATTGAAGAGCACAGCTTATCCCAGTCAGTTCAGAGAAGGATGAGCTCCCTTCACTGAATTGCACTTTTGTGTTCTGCAGAAAAAAATTGTTGTGCTTCAGAAGCTTATGGTATAGAAGGATGATGATATATCTCAAAGAAATACAATTCTGCTTACAAGGAAGAGAAATGGCAAGACAATCTCTTGCTCCAATGTGTGTACTTCAATCTGTTCAAATTTTGGAGAAAAAGGACCACCTGTTTCCAGAGTGAAGTTTTAGTGAAATTCTCCTCCAATATTTTGACACCTTGTTATTTGCATTTCTCTTGTCTTTTAAAAAACCCCACAACTCTGTACTGAAGCAAGCTAGCAGCAAACTTTTCACGGCTCCTGGCAGCTTGTATTCCAGATGGCCTGAACAAAACCATAAGATATTATATAAAAGACCCAATTCTAGAAGTCAGTGCATGGAAGATATTTGAGGTGATGACATGAAGATTTTTACCAGGGCATGTGTGATGTTTCCCTGGGCTGATACCATCAGTTGCTAAACTCTTGGTGGGTTTAAGCCACATTCATCAACTTTACTGTTATACTTAGAGCAGCTGTCTTGCTCTCCTAATACATGCTGCTAACCAGATGGCCTCAGAAAACACAACCATATGAAGTCTGATCCCACTTAATTCTTACACTCTTCATGCTTTGGACTTTTCTGGGTTTGCATCAAAACAAGGCACAATCAAGTAGCAGGAGAGTGGAAGTTAATTCAGTCCACAATTTTGCCCTTGATGTATGTGATTGAGAAAGGACAATGATGTCGCTAAGAAACAGCTTTTAAAACCTGCTTGAATGGGAGTACAGCTGTGCCAAATAATATTTTCAAGTATTACAAGTTTTTTTGTGTTATTATAGCATGAAAATCCATGGTGGAGGCTTCTGAGGATCAGAGGACATAAAAGTATTGTTAAGCTTTTCATATACATGACTGTAATATGATCCTTTTAAAGGGACATGGTTAAAGCCATCTAGTCATTGCCATGCCCTTTGTAGAAGAAAATTATTCTTTTTCTTATCTTTCTTTTGTGAAGGATCTTCTGTATCTGGGTAAGGAAGGGTTATGAAAATAAGTGTATGGCTTTTCTCCCTTCAATTGCCATGCACTTCTTTATACTAAGGCCCTATTTAAAAAGACAATCTGTTCAATGCTTAGAGCACAAGCTCAATGTCAGGCCAAGGTTCAGCTCAGTCTCAGGACTGAGAGCAGCCCTTCATTGGCATGAATCATGGTATTTGCTATCCTGCAACTGATTGGACAAGACATATGCTTGCCTGTAATTTGTCAAAAAGCCTTGACAGAGAAATGTCTAGTTGGACGGGATGGCAATCAGCAATTGGAAATTCTGCCCTTCCTCAGTCTGTCATTCCACAGCCTCTGAGTCCAAGAGACAGATTCTGGCAGTTTGCAGGTGGATGTCACCTACAGACATGAAACTAATCAGGCTTAGGAAATACTCCTAGGGTTTGCTTTTTCTTCCTCAACTTGGAGAACCTGAGAAATATTTTTAAATGAAAATGTGACTTGACACCTTGCAGAGGGAAATAGGCCCTGTTTGGGTTTTTTCTCCTGCTGATCTGTGATGTGTGCAGTGATTCATGCACAGACTTAGAAGCATCAAGAGCTGTTCCACAGATGTCTGCTCCTACAGCAAACAAACTTGCAATGCAATTGGCACCCAGCACACCATCTTCTTATCCTATTTAAAAAAAAAATGCAATCAGGGACAGCGTTGGTCATGTCCCTACAAGATTTGTTGTGGAGTAACCTCATTTGCACTAATGACTCCTGATTTATGCCAGTAAATGTGAGTATAGAATGAGGCCCTTTTGCACTAATTTAGCATCCATCCTGCTGTGATGAGTTCCCCATCCTGGGTCAGATGTGCATCAAGTGTCCCACTGGTGCTGCAGCAAGCAGTTTGGGTGGAAATTCAATCTCTCCCACAAGACCTATGCTGAAGACTGTCAAAATGAGCCTGAACTCCTAGAGTTCAATTTACCAGCTGTTTCTGAGGGTATGCTGTGGTGCAGGGACACATAATGCAGCCACTGGAAATGGGTGTCCTCAAGGTACCTGAAATTTACCTTCAGAACATGGCATTTAGGAGAAGCAGCTCGTGCATATTTCCTTCAGTCTCATGTGTGTATTCAGTCATTCTTTAGGTCTTCTTTGTGAAAAGATCTGCATCTGCCCTATGAAACCAGGCTCACTTTTGGGCATGCTGTAATTGTGAAGCATCTGCAGCTCTCAGCCATTTTGTTGAACATCTTTCTGCTTTTATAGCACAAACATCAGAAAGGCTCAGCTGTCCGCTTCCCCACTGGGGAAAGTGAGGACACCTATGAGCATTTGACATTTCAGTCTAATCCAATCTACATAAGGATCTTCATCCCCTGTCACAGGGCAGCAAATTCACTCGAGATGCTCCTGCAGGACTACAGAGCCATGCTTTGTGCCATGAGAACAGTGTGTGGGCAGCCTCAGGGGAGAAACATTCAGCACAAATCTCAAGTGCAGAGCTGAGGCTTAGTCCTTTCTCAGACTTTCATGGGTTGCACCAGGGTAGCTCTCTAACAAATTATGGAAGATAATTGCAGAGTGAGTCCATCTTTTTTACCTCATTGCTACCCACTAAAATTACTGTATGTGCAGAGGCCAGTGAAAGGACAGACACAGCCCTTAACAACATTTTACCCTGCACTCTCTCTTACCAGGGTCTGACCCTGCCCATGATGTCACAAAACGTGCCCAACCTTGGGCAGCTCTCCCTCTCCTAAGAGAGGGATGGATCACATGCAACAACACAGCCCACAGAGAAATGCTCTGGGTTCTGAGTTGTTTTTCATTCTCTGGAGGTTGGTAAAGATAAATGGTGTTCAATACTGAATTGAAGTAGATTTTCAGGGGGTTTGGACAAAATGGAAATTCTCTGTTAGCACTGCCAGCCTACATTTATTCAGCTAACAAACACTGTTCCTGAAAAAACTGTCAGATAAGGCTGTCATCTGAATCAAAGTAAATAAAGAGGCTGCCAAATTTGCCTAAAAAAACCTCAATAATTGCCTATGTATTCTTTATTTGTGTCAGGTGATGGGAAAAGCAGGAAAAATGAGAAACAGGGCATTAAAATACAGCAACAGAGAGACACTAAGACAGTTAAGAAAAACTATAATTAATGTCAGTGCTGAATAATAACCTCTTTGAAGGAAAATACACATTTTAATTTACAGGATGATTTGATCTCAGTACCATTACAAAGAAGCTCTCACCTGCTACTAATATTCTTCTACATTTTAAAGATTATTAATGATATGAAAGTGTAAAAGAGAATGGATGAATCAGATGGCTTAATGTTGTGGCCTAACCCAGCTGTTAACTAAGCACCACATAGTCCCTTGTTCATTGTCCATCCAGTGGGATGGCAGGAAGAGAGCTGGAAGGATGAAAGTGAGAAAATTCATGGGCTGAGGTAAGAACAGTTTAATAATTGTAATAAAAGGAACAGAAGTAGTAATAATAATACATTATTATTATTATTGTTATTATTATTATCGTTATTATTATTATCATCATCATCATCATTATCATTATCATTATTATTACTATTACTGCTACTATTATTATTATTATTATTATTATTATTATTATTATTATTATTATTATTACTACTACTATTACGTATTGAAAAGGAAACTAACAAAGAGAAACAAAAAAAAAGACGATGCAAATGAGAACAGTTTTTCACCACCAACTGACCAATGCCCTGCCAGTCCTTGAGAAGCTGCTGCCCCCTGGCCAACCTTCCCCCCTAATTTTATTGCTGAGCACAGCACCATTATGGTCTGACTCATCCTTTTGGTCAGTTGGAGTTGATTGTCCTGGTTGTGTCCCCTCCCAACCCCTTGTGCACCCCCAGCCCACTCACTGGTGGGGTGGGGTGAGGAACAGAAAAGGTCTTGGCACTGTGCAAGCCCTGCTCAGCAATAGCAAAAACATCCCTGTGTTATCAACATTGTTTCCAGCACAAATCCAAAACACAGCCCCATACCAGCTACTAGGAAGAAATCTCTATCCCAGCCATAACCAGCAGACTTAAATGTGACTTGTTCAGAAAATAGAAGGCTACATGGAGATTTTAATGAGCAAATGAGCTTTGATCAGCATGTGGTGATGATTTCTGGAGCACAGCAGCATGTCTGCCAGCAGCAGATGCAGGGCTGCCAAGAGCAAATGTCAGACAACCTAGGTCTTCAGCTCTTTTAGGGAAGTCACTTTTCCCAGAATATTGTATTTCTTGCACATCCTTGCCCAGGTACACATTCTCAAAGTCAAGCCCAGACTATTTCTCATAGGAAAATACAAGCAACAGAGATGGATTACAGGATAACAACAACATATGAGTGGGACTTCTGAGGTCTCTGCACCTTTCAGTGACAACTGCTATGCTCTCAGGGCCCAGGAGAGCATGGCTTGTAAGGCAACTTTTTGTTTCTACACTGAGACTGTCTTTGGGGCATTGGCTATGGGGAGATGGAGGTCCTGAAGAGGAGGGATGAGCATGTGAGGCTGGTAACCTGCTCAGGTAACATTACCAATGCCAGAAAGAGAATGCATTTAGAGAATGAATATGGGATAAATCAGAAAATCAGTCCCACTGGTGGAGTCTAGAAAAAGAGGATTTTTTGGCAGGTGCCACACAGTTATTCCTAGTGCTAATGGTATCTGCTGTGATGTCTCAAGAAACAAAGGGTAGCCTCAAGTGCTGTTGTTCTGGCACAACTTACCTACTGCTTGCTCTGCTTACTCCAGACTGAGCACAGCAGAGCACAGATCATTTCCACCTACCCACATCTGTTTGATCCTTTTATTGCTAATCAAATACCTGCCTGATAATCCTGCCCTGGTGTCTTGGCCTAGCAAACTAAACATTTGGTCTCCAGTAGATGTGAGAAATGGGGGCTGCTGGCAGACAGATCAGAGTAGGCTCTGGGAGCACTGCCCCAGCTCTCTGCCCCTGCAGCACTCGCTGCTGCATGGGCTCTGCTCTCAGGGTCACCTCTCAGGGTCACTCGGGTGACTCAGGCCAAGACTTCCTAAGGCTTTTCTAATAATGACAAATACAATATTTGCCACTTATAAATTTTAATTTAAAAGTATTTTTAAAAACCCATTGAACTAAAAGGAATGAAATCCTAATTCTTCAGTCACCATCAACAAGGGGAGAAGTCACTGCATGCTTTATTCTGCGTTTCTTACAATGAGCTGCTGTCAGCTCCTCAAAATATTTATCTAGATGAATTTCTTAGCATTCCCCTTTCTTTCCAGATTATTCCAAGTTTCTCTTTGTGGAGAGAATTAATAGCACTGAAGTGGAAGTGTTCCTTGTGAAGTGCTGAGATGCCTAAATTGACAGAAGATTGGATAAAAGCACCTAAAGGACTACAGGAAGGAGTGAGTCACTGTAGCATGTAATTGATTACCCAGAGGCTGAGGAAAGAAGAACCATCTCTGAAGAACCAAGCAGTGTCTGGATCTGGTAAAACACTGCAAAAACAGTTCTGGAAGGTTTTCTTTGCTGAAGTCCAAGCACCTTGTGCTCTTCAAGGATGTTTATCTTAGCTGCTTCCTGCCTGCTCTAATGTTTTGGAGATGCTGTTCCTTACAGGAATGCCCTCACTGACAGAGGAGCAAGGTACTTGTTGTTCTTTTCACAGTAGGGCTTGCTCCTGTTGCTGTTTAGAGAAGTGTCTTCAATGCAAGATCAGAATCCCTGCTGAGTCACCACCTGCCCACCAGAGCTGTCAGTGGGGACTATCTCAGCTAACAATTCTGTATATATTTACAGGGAGGAAAAGCAACCATCCCAGATGCTCCAATGGTAGCATGAACCCTTCACAAGAACAATCCATAAACCAAAACAGACTACTTATATTACTCAGTGTTTTGAATTTAGTCTGTGCCAGTAAATTCCTTAAAATACAGGACTTATCTTGAGGGGTGCCCACCTTTTCAAATGACTGCAGAAGAGTTCAGAAAAACTAGTTTTGACCAAAGATTTAGATAGCTGAAATTCAGCAAAATTAATTTTCACCCTCGATGATCGCTGGGTAATTCCAGTCAAAACTGTCCAATCATATTTCCCCAAAGTTTTTTCTTCAGAAGACATTTTTCAGACAGGAATCCAGCATTACTCATTTGCACTGTGCTGGTGGACAATAAAGTTTATTGCTCTTCTGCAATAGTTCAGTCACTGCCTTCCCACTTCAAATTTGCCTGCATCATCACATAAATTTCAAAGGTGCATCTCACAGGGGCTGTCCAGATGATGACCAGGCAGAAGTCTGTGATAGGGTACCAATACACACTGCAAACAGTGTCATTTTCCTGCTGTACCTGTATGAAATACTCCATTCTTAGACATTTATGAGGTATGCTCTCAGATATTCCACTGCTTTGTTACTTGTTTCTTTTGGTGTTTGATGGTGCCTGTTTCATGCTGTAGCCACTTCCTGTAAATGCAATAATCCATAATTCATTCAGACTCTCACAGGTTTTGGTAGGCTCTTCTCACACCATACCTAGCACAGAGACAGTGCTCTTTCCATCATGCCCTAAGTACCACATATCATCCCTCTCTGTAGCATCTGTCTGACTCAGTCTCATACTAATAGACTGCCGTGTGTATTTCTTTTTGCATTCTTGTAATGCAGATTTCCACTGTGCCTGGGAAGTGGATTAATTTTATTCCAAATTCTGAAGTAATAGAAAAGGCCTTTAGAGCTTATCAATCCATTTCATTCATATCTCCTGAATAACTCCTGGTTATTCCTTCACCTTTCCCTACACAGACTCATTCCTGTGTCCTCTTGAACGCTTTGTGAAACTGAAGTAATTTCAATAAGCTCAGAGGTTTAAGAAATACAAGCCATGACTGTCCCCAGCTTTGCCAGGAAGCTGGCCAACACTTGGTCATTAGGAGCTGTGGAAGCAGAAATATCTGGTCTTGTTTTAGCATGCAAGGAAATATCAGAAGGTGAGAGATCAGCAAAGGGACAGTAGATACAATAGAAGCTTGTTTGGGGTCATATATTCTCCTCTGGGGACTTGACATTTGCTGATAATAAATTTGCTTTGTTGACTAAATTGACCTGGAGTAGGTTTTTGTAGCACCTTGTCACACAACTCTGCTAAATACTGTTTTTGATGGAAAAGAAGAAAGAATTTGCTCAGCCCACCACAGTCCTTAGTAGTTATCTTCTTGTGTTAAACCTTCCTCATATCACCTTGGCCTACAAAACTGGCAAGAATGGGTTGATCTGTAAATTCAGGATATGCAGCAAAGAGGTGGAGGGAGGTCCCTGGGGATTTGAGAGGAGCTTGCTATCCAGCTTACTACTCAGACAGTGTGGGCAGTTTCTTTTTGCCTGTAATAGTTCTGCTTCTTGTCTGCCTAAAATAAATTATATATAGTTCAAAAGATCAACTCCATTGCTTTTGGAACAGAACAGACTGCTCTGAATAAATAACAGATATTACAGAAATGTCCTGGTCTGGGAAAAATTCCTTCCCTGCCTAGCAAAGCTGTCTTAACAACAATCCTCTTCAAAATATGAAGCCAAGCACAGAACTGTTCCATCCATACATCCAACTGGCCAAATTTCCCTTGAAAAAAAAGTCAAGTTCAGCTCTGCTGGAGTAATTGGAGCTACTGATTTACATCTGCAGAGCACCATTGGCAGTATACACCTGGGGAAGAGACCTGAACACATTTGTAGTCATTCAAATACATACATACATACATACATACATACATACATACATACATACATACAATCCTTCCTTTCCTGGCTCCCCATGGGTACAAGTCTGCATTCTTGTTTAAAGGAGAAAGCAGTAATCAGATCTTGTGTATGGCAAAATAAACAACATAGGAGCCAGCCTGAGCCAACAGCTAGCTTAACTTGGTGTTGCCTGTAAACTGACTGAGGATGCACTCTATCCCCTCAGCCAGATCATCGATAAAGATAATAAACAGGACTGGCCCAAACACCTCACAGCTCTGGGGAACACCACTAGTGACCAGCCCCCAGCTGGATGCAACTCCATTCCCCACCACTCTCTGGGCCCATCCCTCATCCATCCATCCATCCATCCATCCATCCATCCATCCATCCATCCATCCATCCATCCATCCCTCCATCCATCCATCC
>JAOTQP010000001.1:70999903-71009904 GCA_026413545.1 Cichladusa arquata
AATTGCAGCTGAACATTTATAATTAGTAAAGTGAAACCCTGTGACAGGGAAGAAAGCTAAAAGGTACTGATTGGATTTAACATATATTAGACACCGTCCCCAAGGAATGGAATTGGAAGTTAGCTCTGAGTATTTTAATTTTCGCATACCTGATTATCTTTGGGCATCACTGAGCCCTGCATTATTGAATTGTCTGCAAAACTGATGTAAACCTGCTAGAATTCACCCAAAGTCTGATCCTGTAAAATATTGGGTATGTTCAATTACTACTGCTCTGAGGAAATGCATAACTCCTCAGGGAATGGGACAGAGAGAGCAGCTTCCCAGCAAAAGGTCTGACATTTGCACTGGAGATAATTCACCTATCCCTGGCATTCCCTGGCAAACTTAGGGGTTTTGACATGGAGGTACAGCACAGTTAAACCAGCTTTAAACCCTTTTACACTGCCAAGGTAGTATGAGGGAATCTGGAACCTTCACATTCAAATCTAATTTGTGTAAGTATCATTTTCATATAGGTATAAAATAGTGCTGGATTACTGAAAGTGATTTGTTGATCTGACACCATGAATACTCCCAGGAGACCCAAAAATCTCTAGAACATTATTTTCTTTTCCTGATAGGTCATCCTGTGATGTATAATGATTCAAACTACATTGTGTTTTATCAGCTCTATTTTTATTCCTTCTAAGAGCCAAAGAATTTTTGGGTGATAGATAAACAAGAGAAACCAGTAAAAAATGTATCTTCCCCTTCATTTTTTTTGTGTTGTTAAATCCTATTTTCAACCACTGGATTGTCTAAATTGCCTAGGGTGTCTTGCAAGTGATTTCTATTATTATTTCCTCATTTCTTGGATGACTTAGAAAATTCTCAATCCCTTTTGAGAAGCTGAGCATCTTGTGTTTTATTTAGTAATTCATATCCTGACAACGCTTCTTATTGTTGGTCCCACCTCCTTGACTCCTTTCTGAAAAGAAAACAAAGTACAAATACAGGTCAGGAGAGCTGATACCCAAATTCCCTGTCCTTTGCATGGAGCACACGAAAATTTTCAGTGCAATTAAAGACCCTGCAAGGTTAGTGGAGCAGGTCTTTCTGACATTAATTTCTATTATATGTTAGCTATTTTGCAAGTTCCTTTGATTTTAAGTTAAAAATAGGCACTTTTTCTTTCTAACAGCATAGGCCATGTTGGTCCTTGGTTCTGTCACTAAAAAATCAGTCCTCTGACAGAAAATGATTATGTTTGTGTGAGAAAGAATAGATATTGAAAAGAAAATAAATTTAAGTGCTTTCTGGGTGGTTATCAGGGAAAAGTTAGGTGGCTTTTCTTATGTTATTCTTTATTTTCCTTAGTTTTCAATTGAAGAATTGATTTTACTTGTAAAATTCAAGGTAAAAGTGATTTCAGGCAGGGCTTTTAATTATCTTAGCAATTCCTCACTGCAAATTAAAATGGCAGAAATGGGTTGTGCTCTAATTTTATTTCCTTCCATTTTTTTTTTTTACCTCTCATACTCCCTGCCATACTCCATCCAGTTTTCCTTATCTTCGTTTATGTCTGACTTTTTGATTGATGCAACTGTAACACTGTTTAATGGAATAATTTAAAGTATCTTCTTTTAAAATTAGCTGTACATGGAAAATAATATGAAACATAATTGCACCTTAGAAGTGGAAACATAATAAAAATGACTCTGCTGTATGAAATTTTTTTTACCTGTGTGGAATGAATTTTCCTACTGAGTGTCTTTAATACTAACTGAGAAATGTTAAGAAAATATCAGTACAATGAGTAAAATTAGTAGAGACTAAATTGTTTAATCATAACCACAATCCTAGATTTTTGTTAAAACTGATAGAACTACCTTCTGCATGAAGACATCTTTCAGATTACATTTTTTACATAGGTATTTCCTTTCTAATATTGCATACAAATTCAATTAAGTGTCAGTGCTATCACAAAAAAAAATTTATCAAAGGAAAATTTGCCACATATTCACAGAACAGAAACCCCCAGCTGACAGAAATCTCTTTGAACTGCAGTCAGAAATGGCCAAGAGGCATTGATGTGATAACTGGTGCTGGTACCTCTGCCAGCACCTCAAGCCAGCCTTGTATCCTGGGTAAGATTCTTCAACTTTCCTGTAGTTTTGATGTGAATAGAACAGTTCTATCACGTGGTACCAGCTGCTCATTCACACCTGTGTATTTCAATAATTGTACTGTCAGTAATAAATTCCACCAGTATTTCCACTCAGATTTAGTCCAAAATCCAATATTGTCAATGAAAATCACCCCAGACTACTTAAAAAAGCTCTACCAGACCTTGAAAAAATCTAAATGTTTGCAAATTCTTCATTTTTTATTGATAATTCCTATGAATGTTGACATTCTGAAGGCAAAAAAGAAAAGACAGCTTAAATTCCTATATTGAAACAGAGACCTTATTTCAAATCAGTACAAATTTGTACAAAAACTTCTCTAAAAACTCAGCATTTAGCACACATTAACTTAAAATAGTACTGGAATCAGGTCTGTGTTCTCAATCATAGCTTCCTTAGGAGGGGGTAGGGAGACAGAAATTCTGAGCTCTTCTCCCTGGTATCCTGTGACAGGATGCGTGGGAATAGCTCAAAGCTGCACCAGGACAGGTGCAGATTGAACATGAGGAATCATTTCTTTACCAAGAAGGAGGGTCAAACACTGGAACAGGCTTCCCAAAGAGGAGGTGGATGCCCCAACCCTGACAGTGTTTAAGAAACATTTGGACAATGCACTTAGCAACAAGCTTTAATTTTCCTTCAGCCCTGGAATGGTCAGACAGTTCAACTGGGTGATTGCTGTAGGTCTATTCTATTCTATTCTATTCTATTCTATTCTATTCTATTCTATTCTATTCATTTCCATTCCAATTACTCTGGTGAAAACCTAGAAAAGTTCTGCTGAAGAGGGTTGGTTTTCTTTGTCTTCCTGTGTATTACAGGTATCAGAAGTTGGAGCCACCTGTCCCTATCTGCTTTCTCTTCCTGAGGGGTGGGATGCTGTGTCCAGGAAGGGACTGGATAAAATTCATTGCTCCTATTTTACCTAAAAGCCTAGGGAAATTATCAGACATTTTTAAAGCGCAGTAGTTTTAAGCCCCATGGAATGCTAAGTAATGCCACTTACTCTTTTTATGGCAAAATGAGTTTTTCCACTTCATTTCTTCACTGAAACTATTTACATAATGTCTGTGTTCTTTTATGACTTGTACAAAAAAACCAGTACCATACTAAATTTGCATGGGCTTAGGGAGAAGGCTGAAATAGGAAGAAGTAATAAATGCATATGCCAATCATTTATCTTATTTTTAACTATCTCATACATTATAAACTTCATAGAAATTTCAAAGTAGTAATTTCTAACAACTGAAGAATGCTTATTTCCTCATGAACTTTCAATATACTTCCATTTAACATTTAGTGGCCCAATTTTCTTTGTATAGGTCAAGAGGATTTTTTCACATCTTGTCACAGGGAAAAGGGTACTTGAGTGGAAAAGGTGCACTCTCTATTATCACCACAGAATTTCAAGTACCTGAGCATATTCATTAGAAGCTGGAGGACTTTAGCAAAGATACGAGATATTAGAACAAAACCTGCATGTTCTCGCTGTAATAAGAATTGGTTATAGTCAAACTGATATAAAGGGCAAAACTCATATGCCAAGCATGTCTGAGTTCTAGTTCAGGTCTGCATATCCTACTTTATAGTATTTTCTAGTCTTTTATTAACTGATTATAAGAAAAGTTATGTTACAGGAGTCCCAGTGACACTAATGTATTCCAGCACCAGGCAGATATTACCATGTGATGTCATGAATTATCTCATTCATGCTGGCACTGCAAAACCACAGAGGCCTCTGTTCTTGAGTATTGGAGTGCTGGGGAGAAATCTAGGAGTGGGAGGAAGACAGAAAACTCAATTGAAAGGTAAATGAGCAAGGTATCTAAAATGAATATTGTAAAAGGTTAAGTTCCTTTCTTGAATTTTGGATCCTTTAAGTAGTTTCAGAAGTAGGCAAAATAGTCTATTTCAAACTCTGACTAAAACTTAGGTATTTTGCCATCTGCCTAGTAATTTTAATGTATTTTAGTATATCAAATAATTTATTTTAATAAAATTCACATCTTACAACCCATAAAGACTTTTTTTCCCTCAAGTTTTGTGTAAGTTGGCCTTGAAAAATTAAATTTCTCATTAGTTTTCCAAAGGATAGTTGACATTTAGGAATTAGTTAGAAATTACAGTTTTATTGCTCATGTTACTGCAATGTAATGTTCATTTGGAGAGAAACACAATGTCCTACTTAAGCAGACTGCATTTAAATTGTCCATTTTGTTTTATTCTGAAAATTATTTGCATGATGATAAATGGATGAAGAATACTGATTTCCAAGGAGACACTCTTTCTATCCTTGAGTTAGACAAATGAAGGCCAAAGTTGGAACAAATGGTCTGGGAAGATGCAATTTCTACAGCAAAAGAAAACACTGTTTTCTGAAGGATGTCTCCTTAGGAAACAAATCACCGTCTGAGAGGGGATGGAGAACAAGGACTTAAATTCTAACCCAAACATCGGGTTTTTTTCTGCAGCAGAATTATTACAGATGCCACAACATTTCAATTTGTTTGCTGAAGTCTTCATACATATCACTAATGTTTTAATTTTCCATAACTTACCTTGATTTTCTTGTGTCAATTGAAGTAAGAAAAGAAACACTTCAAAAATCTTCAGACATGATAGCACCCTACATATACATAGAGTCAACACTGAATGCATTCAGCTGGAATCCAGTGAGAAAAACACCTACAGAAGTACCATTCCCTTCATCACTATGGTAGGTGCACATCTACCCACATGCACAGGTTTTTCTGACAGCCCTAGGAGACAGATCTTCCACCATAGTCACACCACCTGATCTGAGCTCCCTAGAAGGGAGCACTACCCACCAAATATAGAGGAGATCAGACCAAGAAACCTTCTTTGAAAAGGCAATCACATTTCTTCAGAAGAAGCACTGGGAAATTCCATATTTTTTTGTATTTCAGTATCTAGATTATAATAAAATATCCTATATGTTTCTACTGTTAATAAAAATATAAATGTGTCACCATGACTATAGGGAGACAGTAGATGATAATGTCAGAAAACTAGACTCCAGATTGAAGGGAAGCTGCTATTGGACTTTCTCAAGGATTAATTTTTGGACAAATTTTTTATTGACCTTGGCTTAAAAACAAGTAGTGCATGCATAAAATTGGACTATCGTAAACACAGAAGAAAGATTGAGATATCAAATTAATAACGGTATAGACCTGATTGCAGGAATGCCAGAAGAGGGATCCAAGAAAAATATAGTTTTAAGGACAAGTATCTGAGGATTAATAACAGGAAAATTAACAATTAGATTTTTATTTAGAAGTGACTGAGGAAGCCAAAGACTAAAAGGTATACTATATGCAAATCACCATCTGGAGAATAAAGTTAATCTGTGGAAGACTCAATGCCGTTGAAGAGACTACACCTGGACTAAATTCTGAGGTAAATTCTCAGGTCCCTCCCGAAAGTTGAATTCACATTTGAATTAGTAGAGAAAAGATATACTGTGACAAAAGGTGGAGAGGAAAACTTTAGGAAGCAGGGAGAGAGAAAGCACATGGATTAAGCAGCATGGCAAACTGGAATGTGGTCCTTAAATACACTGGGAAACATATGTAGAAAAGAAGAAGTGTCCCCTAATGTTACAGAGCAGGACTGGTATATAAAAGTAACTGGTCAAAAATATATATGGTCAGGGTGGAAATGATTGGAGATCCCTAGTCAGCAGTGGAGTCACTTTCAAGTTATCATTTGAGGGGCCTGGGAGAGGCTGTTTAGAGAGGTGTCTGGTGCTGTTCTGTTCTGAGGCCCCCAGCAGAGAGAGGACCTGTTGGATTGAGTCCTTTCTTATGAGGACAGTCTGAGAGAGCTGGAGCTGTTCAGTCTGGGGAGAAGGCTTCAAGGTGACCTTAGGGCAGCTTTCCAGCACCTGGAAAAACAAAAGAGCTGAAGAGTTTTTTAAGGGCATGGAGTGATAGGACAAGGGGGAATGTCTTTAAACTGAAGGAAGGCAGGTTTAGGTATTACGAAGGAATCCTTCATTCTAAGGGCGATGAGACACTGGGACACGTTTCCCAGAGTTTTTACACCCCAGTCCTGGAAGTGTTCAAGACCAGGCAGGATGGGATTCTGAGCAGCCTGGTCTAGTGGAAAGTAGACGCATGGCAAAGAGGTAGGATCTAGATGGCCTTAAGGGTCCTTTCTAACTTTACCCTTTCTATGATTTTATGGTAACTGGGATTGTACCACAAGATCCTTTTGGGTCCTATCCTCCATATCAGTGTGTAGTTTTGTTTCTACAGGGACAGGTCTTTTAAAATCATAAATCAAGCCTTCCTCAATGTTGGGAGAAGACCTGGTGGATTTATATTTTAAAGAGAAGGAAAAAAAATGTAAACCTGTTCCCAAAAGAGGTTCACCTTCTGCAGTTACAGCTGTTAGCCTTCTTGTGTTATCGACTTTCTATAAGGAGAGATGATAGAAAATATTATAGGTGTTGTACATCAGACTACTCCAGAGTTATCTGGCTAAAAGAAACAGAAATATAATGAAAAGAACAATAGATATTTGTATTTATTATGACTTTCTATTTTATTTCCTTTGATTACATATCTGTCTAATGATAGATAACCATTCAAAGCAATTTCAGCTTTGTTTTAATTTAGATTTTAGTGTGGACACTTATCCGAATTATCCAAGGTACTTGGATATGCATTACTAGACTGGAAAATTCGTGTAAACATAATCTAATAAGATTTCAGATGTTTTTTGTTTCCAGAAACAAGATACTCCATGTACAAAGTTTATCTGGGAGCAAGGGTGACTAAAGATAGACAGAAGGGACTGCTATTCCTTGTGAGTTTTGTAAAGGTTGAAATTCTCATTGTTTATCTGTTAGTCACAATGTGTAAAATGGAGGTACAGCAACCTTTTTAATATCTTTTTTTTTTTAATCCTCATCAGTCATTCCATCAGCTAACAGAATGACCAGGCTGTGTAACATGGATGGTACTTCTCTTTTAGCATCTTTAATCAACAGGCAAACCAATGTCAGGGAATTACCTCTTTCCAAAGGGATATTGCCCAAGGAAGGGAGGTCAGGACGACTGTCACCACTCAGCTGGAAATGAAGCTTCAGACATCTAATGAAAAGATTCCCACACCTCAGCGAGAGATTATGAGCTCCTTATACATTCAGTGAGGACAAAAGGGCACTTATTCAGATACCTACTTCATGAAGAGAGAGGCATCACTTTAAAAGTGAGGATTACGCTCCACTGTGGACAGATGAATTCCTAGACTGTGGACAACACTTCACCCAAGAGGACAACAGCAGAAGGTTTCCAGCTTTGAACTTTTTTGCCCAGCTGTGTGACGAGCTGTGTTTCATGCACTCAGGCTTGAAAGGTACAGCTGGTCACGTGAGGAATTGAGGAATGATTGCTTTAAGCTAAGTACAATAAGCAGGTTTTGTTCTATTGCACCTTTTAACATTTGCAAAGCACTTGATGCAATGGGAAAAGTCCTTCAGAATTTAAATTAGAATGAATAAATTTAGTGTTCAGACTAATTTTAATGAATATGACTCTCCCATTCTCTAATAGAGTCCCCTAATATTGCTGACATATAAAGGTAAAGCAATGAAATACAAGAGAGTTCCAGATTTTCAGGAACTTTTTCTAGGTCTGTGTCACAAGTCTGGTGTCCTGCTAATCTGGCCATGGATTAAAATTACCTTAAGGACTTCACAAAGTGTTTGCTTAACCTGTGATTTTAACAGCCTTGACAATGTTGTACTCTTAATTAACACACCCCTTCCACCTGCTGGTCTTCTCTATTTACAATAAAAGATTAAATTCACTAAAGCTACCAAGGATTTGGAGATGAATGGAGTTCAGATCCAATGTTTACAGGGAAAATAAATAGCAATATTCATTTCCAGGATTTAATAATTGTCTATATATTAGTTCATCAGTAATTAATTAATAAGTGATTTATCCTATTAAATATAGATTCCCACTAGATAATAGGAAATATGCATGGAGGAAGAATGCTAAAAAAGAAGATTATAAATAGCTCTAGGGAGAAGACTGAAGGGAAAATGGAGCAGTTAAGACACAGGACTGACTAACTAATTACTGAGAAAATAATACCAAAAAAGAGCTGGTTCTGGGAAGTTATGCTAAGATGTTGCTTGGGGTCTCGTAGAAGTTGTTGTGACACATGCCAAAACAAAAGAGAGCTATGCACTAGCCTTAGAGAGGACCTGAAAAGGCATTGTATTATTTTTTCCATTTTGTAGCATTAATTGCAGTTTCGAGATGAAGCACAAACCTTCTGTTTTTCTATAGAAGCCTCCATTTACTGTTTTCTACAACCTCTTCCACTTAACATAGTTCCAAGGTGAAAGGATGAGCACAGAGTACACCATTCTTATGAAGTAGCAAAATTAAGAATATTTTTCAGTGCTTCATTGCTGTGAAAGTTTTGGGGGTTCGCAGAGGCTGGGCTGTTTCTCCCAGGCTCAAAGAATCAGTGTAGGAGCTGCTGATGTCAGAGGTTAGGTCAGTGCAATAGGCTCCTCCCCATCACTGTGCACATCAATGTCTTACATGGCAGACAAGCAGCTTGTGGCTTCAGGGACTGTAAATGGGACATTTACAATGTGGCTTTTCCTTATTTTGTCAACACAGCAAGAAGATGCATTGGCTGAACTCACTCTTCTGAACTTGTGGCTTCATTTACAAAGCACTGCAGACCTCTGTGGCTCCTTTGTGGCATCCACTAGGTGAAACTGTACTAGGTTTTTGCTTGGCATCTAAGATGGAAGATGCTATCAAATTCCTCCTCTGAGCAATGTGCAAGTTTGGCAGAACATTATGTTGAGTTGATTTTATACTGGATCTTCCTATACTAAGATCTATGTTTCTTTTTAATTAAATATTTGTCATTTAAATGATGGAATATGAACAGATGTGTTTAACTTTCATGGTTAATGATCTCTTTGTTTCTGCTTTTAATCCCTGCCTATTACACTAATGGACTCAAATTAGTAGGGTGTTCAAGAGGCCATTAAGCACTTTTATAGGGCATCGAATGCTAATGGAAATTTCGTATGAGAATTCAAGCATTTTGCTCTTTCACTAACAAATTTGTAGTTTTAATTTCTGAAAAAATAGCTTTCTGTTTTAGAAGAGGTCATAGGCTAAAGGATGCCTTTTAAAAATTGTCACACAGCTTATTCTGTCATATATGTAAGTATTTATTTATGAAGTGTTCTCATTTGTATGCTTTCTGGAGCATGATACTAACCTTAGAAAAGAAATTTTAAACTCCTGTCCTCTTATCTGAAGAAACCAAACAGTTCCCTCAGAGCTGGGCAATAACATTACTGCTATCATAAATAATCATTGTAGGCTGAAGCAATCCTAACCAGGAAAAGTAAAGTCTGGAAATAAATATAATAAACTTTACTGTGAGCTTCCAACAGGTAATCAAATTGTAAATTATTCTAATGAAACACAAGATGGTGAGCAATCACATCTCTTGACTAGCAGCTAAATGTCCGCTTGGTTATCCATTTGTTGTCAGCCTGTCTACTACTTGGAAAGATTATCCTTTTCTCTTTACTACTGGCCAGTTGTCTAGGTTGATTCTATGTGTGTGTTTACCAGCAGATGGTCTCATAATAATTACTAGAGTTGCCAGGCCATTTAGCATAACTCCTTCCCTAAGCCACTGACCAGAAACAACATTTTAAAAATTTTGTCTTGCATGTGTGTTGGGGGTTGAGTGTTTTTTTTCTGTTACTGTGTCAATTTGAAGAATTTTTCCCATTATCATGCCAATGGAGCT
>JAOTQP010000001.1:71015241-71041941 GCA_026413545.1 Cichladusa arquata
ACACCCTGACTGACAGGGTGTCAGGTTGTATTCTGACTCTGTCAGTGTTTTGGGATTGTTCTTTGTAATACTGTATTGCTATTTTAATTTTCCTATCTTTGCCTGAGAACCCTTTAATTTCAAAATTATAATAATGAGAAGCTTCTGCCTTTATTGGCAGACACCTGTCCTTCAAACCAGGACAGATTTATACCTACATATATGTATGTGTTGATGTTTTTTCAACAGACTGAAAACTTTTCTGGTAAGACAGCTAAAAGGATGATGAAAACTAATAGTGCACTACTGAGAATGGACAATCTGAGCTCTTCCAGGTAAAGGCTCATTTCCCCAGCAGGGTTTTGGGGCTGTATTTACTGCTCCAGTGCATTGCCTGCTGTGTTCTGTGACTCTTGCAATAACAGATCCTGCTGGACTCTACTATAAACACTTCTGATCAATCAACGCTGGCATCCTCCTGTAGCTTTGGTATTAAAAAGTGGAGGGAATTTTTAAAGAAAAGGCCATTAGTGTAATTAAAATAATACCAATAATTTGTAATGATCACAGTTTAAGGCAAGCCACTAACAAACCTATTTTCTTTTAAAAGTTTGGGATAATGGGATGATACTAATTGATAGTTTTAGGCCTCCCAGGTTTGTTTGCAGAAATGGCCTTCTTTAGTGTATTACCAGTAGGTTGGCAACGCATGCAAGGCAGGAAAGTTCATGTATTAAATGGGTTATTTTTGCGTTGCATCAGTGAGTTCATAAACATGCATGAAAAAATGTCCTAAACATCGTGATCATCAGTGGTGCATAGTAAGGAAACTACTGTAAAAAGCAACTTGTTCAAAATTTAACATTAACTTCCCTGGAATACCACACTCTGAAGTTCAGAAACTGTGGCGTGACAGACTATGTGAGGCACAAAATGCTTATGAAAGATTATATTTGAAAGATATGAGTTAACCTGAGATTACTAATATGTTTTTATAGTTTTTAACTGCAAGAATTTGTGCTGGAACTCCTGTAGCACTCATGCTCTTGTAGAACAAAAGTGCTTTTATGGGACCAGTGTGATCAATCTTGAAATAAGCAGTGCTGCTGAAGTGTACCTGTGTAATAATATATATTATTATATATTATACCTGTGACATAATATATATATTATGTCTGCAAAATGAGAACTACTGAAGAATGTGACAGTCAGCTTGTGCCTTTGAATGTTCTGCAAGAGCTGTATTAATACAATGAATTACTCTGTATTATCTGCTTGGTCACAAATTCTTCTCTAAATTGCAGGTTCTTTTTGCTTTACAGATGAGGACATAGATATATTTTTCTTGCTCTTCTGGATGCTCTTAAATGCCTACCATCTTTTAAAAGTGTGGCAAAAAGCTGCAGCAGCTGAGGAATGTTTGGGGGTGAATTGTCTGAATATCTGAACTGATTGCTAAATGATTCAAAGCTAAAATTTCTCATGTTGATAGACTTGACATTTTTATATGTAATTTTCTTTAGACACAGACTCATAGTAGGAAGGTGATGGCATAATCAGAGAGTGAATTCTAATTAAAGGAGCAAACACTGCAAATTTTTTTTCTCATCAAGGGAAAAACACTACATTTAAACAAGGACCAGGAAATATATGAATGCAATATGGGAATCCCTTGTTGCAGAGGAAAAAGTGTAGAAGGATTTTGCATTACAAAGAAAGGAAGTATCAAAAAATAGAGCAACAAAGGTAAAAAAATAATCCAGCCAGAAGTCAGCTAGGATACATAGAAGTCACTTCCAGTTAGCAACAAATGAGAGATTGCACAAAGATCACCTGGCCATGGGAACATCCCAAAAGGGATGGTTTAAAAATCCAGTGTGAAAAGAGGAAAGCAAGACTATTAAAAAACAATAAAAAGTGTTCATTGGTTTAAAGGTATTGAAACTCTGGAGGGTTAGAGTTGTCACATTAACCTACACTGAACCTACAAGAGTATAGAACTTCTCCCCAACATGCCCGGACCAGCAGCATCATGTAACCCTTGTGGTAGCAAAAATTTCAAAATGAGGTTCTAATTTCAAAAAGCACTTTTCCACCTCTGGTTATATTTTAAAACTACCTTACTTTATATATGTCTGGTTTGTATAGCCTCATCTTACCCTTTTCCTATGAGAAGAGACTGCAAAAATCGTTTGGTTTGAGTAAAAAAAGCATGTGCATCTTTGAGAGATGGGTGGAAAATTGAGCAAACAAAGTGAAGACAAATGCAAGTTTAGTCTTGTAAGGGTAGTAACCCCAGCTACACCCAAGACAGTGTCCATATTAAGCCATAATTCAGAGCCAAACTTCAAGCAAAATTATATTTTCTGTCCTTGAAACTGAAACTAGTGTGACAATACTATGTACAAATGTGATCCTTCAATGAGCAAGAAACCCTAGTCGACTTTAGGGTTTGGGAAGTGCATGGAGGCTTCGAGCACTTTGGTCACCAAATCTTTACATGTGACAGCATCCCAAACCCTCGCAAGTAGGAGAAAGAGAATAACAATTAACATTTTCTTGTTTTTCTCACACTTTTTTTGTGACTTCTCCACTGGCCAAGGAAATAACTAGGAGTGTTTCTGCTAACTTCAAGTAGTGTGAGAGTGTTTTGTATGTATATCAATTAGCTTTAGTGGTATATTGTGCAAAACTGCATGATCTCCATTCAATTTGCCACATCCCACTGGGCTTATATAACTAGAGCTTTCCAGTAATGAAAGATAATGAATAATAGTAATACTTACAATTAAAAAACTCACACCTAGTGATTTCTGATGCTTAAAAGTAAAAGCCGAACACAACCATCCCAGAAAACAGCATGATATAATAATATAGACTCTTTATAGACAAAACAGCATTTCTTCATTAAATATCTTTTTCTTGATGCCTTTTCAGTTTCTCTTTGTAAATTAATATGCCCAGGCGAAAACCTAGAATTTAAAAGTACAGTTTACACAGGAGAAAAATCCAGATTTTGCCTGCAACTTTGCTTGCCTTATCCTCTTTTCAGTCTCTCTCAAAAGTAATTAATCCAGCTCAATTTTTCGAGCTGGAAATACAAGATTTCACCCAGCTTTAGTGTTCTTTTTATCCTCATTTTCACACAATTCACTTCGTATTTAGCCTGGGATCCTTAGGTGAAGTGTTTATGCTAACTCAACTGCTAAAGTTGCATTGGTAGCTAATACATGTCAGAAGCTTCTCTTACACTATATGTATTGTAGAGTTGTTAATTAGATATTGATTGTCCTGGCACTTTCCTGCATTTTAACCTTCACAATTTAAGGCTTGTTATTTATTCCTTTGCGTAGACAGTCTTCTCCTCCATCATCTACACCAAAATGAGCAGAATGATGGGATCTCTCTCCTACAAAAACAGTCTGAGAGAGCTGGAGTTGTTCATCCTGGAAGAGATGGCTCCTGGATGACCTTATTTCAGCTTCTCAGTACTTGGGAGAGCAAATATTTACACAGGCAGATAGTGACAGGACAGGAGGGAACAGACTGGATGATAGGAAGGAATTCTTTATTTGGAGAGTAGTGAAGTATTGGAACAGGTTGCTCAGAAGCTGTGAATGCCCCATCCCTGGAAGTGTTCAACACCAGGTTGGATGGGACTTTTAGCAACCTGGTCTAGTGGAAGGTGTCCCTGCCCATGGCAGGGGGTTAGAATGAGATGGTTATAAGGTCCCTTCCAACCCAAATCATTCTATGATTCTATGTTTTTCTTCATCTATTTTCATAAAAAATATTGCTACGAAAGAGAAGTGTGACAGTGATAAAGGAGATGATAAAGTGAACATGTACCATAGTTAGCAACTCACCTAGAGCAGACTCTAAACAATTTGGGTTGTCTTTCCAAACCTATACAAGTACCTCCTGTTTCTATAAAGTCCTGCATCTGCGCATGCAACTTGATGAATATACTGTTGCTCTTCTTTCAATACTCGTATTTCATATGTAGACACACTTCACTACAGCTCAGCAGACTTGATAGCTGCATTTGAAATTTTTTCTATCTATATTTCATTATCTTCAGTGGAAAACATGATGATTTAAGTGACAGTGATTAGCTAGAACATGTTAATCACCTAGTAAACATACTCAACAATTTACTCAAAGCAACAATTTCAGCCATTTTTAATTGGCCAGTCAATATATGCTGTCTGAAAAGATGCACACCCATGCAGTGAAGTTAGTCTTACTGAAAACAGGCTTTCTTTTTTAGCTGTGTTTCGCAGACCTTTCAGAATTAATCCATGCTCTCAAGACTAGACGGTTTACAGATTGAAAATCCTTCATAAAATCAATTTCTTCAGACTCAGTGAACAAATGCAACTCTATTTTCTTTAATAATAGAATGGCAAAGTAATAAAATACTATGAAATAACTGACTAGTTAATTCCTTTTTTTTCTTCTTTAGAATAGGCTTTCTCTAGAAGGACCTGTTCCTGTCTTTTGATTAGGTTGCTTGAAATCACTCTGATTGGAATAGCTAATTGAACATGACTAAATGATGAGTCAGACCCAATAGGAGTCAACGATAAGACACAGTTGCCAGAAAAGAAAATCAGATTCTGGGAAGTATTAATAGCAGTGTCATATGCGAGACATTGGAGGTAATTATTCTGCTCTATTTGGCTGTGGTGAGGATGCAGGTGATGGTAGTCTGGTGCAGGCACCTTATGTAAGGGATGATAACAAATTGAAGGGTCTGGAGGAAACTGACAAGAGCAATAAGAGGTTTAAACAGTATTATCTGTTAGGAAAAGTGAATGTAAGATTACTATCTTAGTTATGTAAGGCACTTTTGTTGTCACTTGTTCCCTGATGAGAGGAGAAGTAAACAGCTTATATTGCAGCCATGTCTGTGCCTGCTCTCCTGAAGTGTGTATTTATTTCTGACCCAGGGAGGCATCCCTGCCTTCCAGCTGTGGGGTGCAGGCTCATGGGTGCTGCCCAGGGCCCCACTGCAGGGCTCAACCTTTGAAGCAGATTCTGCCTCAGCTCCCACTTCATGTTGCACTGCTTATTTCCACAACTCCATAACACAGCTTTCAGGTCCATTTCTACCTCGTGTACTCCTGACCCTCAGTGTGGGCTCCTGTCTTGGCCTGGCAGTGATGAAGCCTCTTTAGTATTTGTGTGGAAAAAATCCAGAACCCACATCCATGTCAGTGCCTAGAATTTCCCAGAATTTCCAGATGACACACTGCTCTGTTGTCCCCTTCAAGGCATCCTTCTGCAAAAATGTACAGTTGTGTTTGAAAGAATCTGGACTGGGCTCATTCTCAATGGCCCAATTAAAAAACTACAGACAAAATAAACTCCTGTGTTCATGAGACTTCCACAGACTGCAGGAGAACAGCCATGTCCCAAGACTGACATTCTGCCTCCCTGCACAAGGAGAAGAGCAAATAAGTCATCCAAAGAGCTGGACCAGATACTGATCTAGTGTGTGCACGGCATGTGTACTCAACTTCTGCTTCTTTGCTGTGGTTTGTTGGAATAAGTGGACAGCAAAAAAATTGGGTACTCTGCTGAAAATGGAAAACACCTTTGAGAAGAGACCTGTACCCTCCCTCCACCAGGACCTACCCATTTAGATGAAGAAATGGCTAAGCACAATTCATTTGCAATGATTTTCTGCTAATTCCAGACCTCTCCCAAGGCCTCCATCCTCCTTGGGGTATTTGTCAAGGGTGATGAAAGCCAACCCATGGTGACTGGGTACAACCCATAGAAATACTGCTCAGTGTGTATTGGGTTTGCATGGCAAGGTCTTGGTAGGGGCAGAGAGGTGGTTTTTACAGGGATAATTTCTGTGAGAAGCTGCTAGACCTTCCTCCTGTGTCCAATAGAGCCAGTGAGAGGAGGCTCCAAGATGAACCCACCACTGGCCAAGGCTGAGCCCACTAGTGTGGTGATGGCAGCTCTGGGATATCATTTGGGAGAAGTGGGAGAAAAAGCTGCACAACTCCAGCCAGAGAGAGGAGTGAGAATATCTGAGAGGAGCAGCTCTTCAGACACCAAGACCACAGATGAAGGAGGGGCAGGAGGTGCTCCAGGTGCCAGAGCTGAGATCCCCCTGCAGCCCCTGGTAAGGCAGCTGTGCCTCTGCAGCACACAGATAAAGAGTAGATACTTGCAGCCCCTGGAGGATCCTATGCCAGAACAGGGGGATGGTCAAATAAGGTTGTGACTCCATGGCAGGTCCATGCTGGAGCAGGTTTTCTGTAAGAACTTGTGGCCTCATGGGAGATCCATGTAGGCAGACATCTGCCACCATAGCACTGCCACCCTTGTTTCTGCCTCAGGTGTGGAAGCTGGAAACACAAACTCTGTTTTTCCTAGGGCCACAAAACAGAGTGCATCTGTGCCTCACAGGGTGCAATAGCTGACTGCATCAGAAAAGGTCTGTCACCTGCTTTGGATGTCTGAAGCAGCACTGAGCTTTGTCCCAGTTGCTTCATGGTAAAAGTCTCCTTTTCACAGCTGTACCTGAGACATGATCTCTATAAATAATGCAGCATTGATTTTAACCTTTTCTAAAGTCTAGTAATGATGGAAGCTTATTTTTTTCCCATATTTTAGTCTTTTGAGAAGCTTCTGCGTGCTTCTTTCCTAGTGCCAGTGTTTGAGATTTTTTCCTTACCTCAAGAATATTACCTTGAATTTCTACACATATGAATCTGTTCTTTCTGCATGTTCAAGGAGTTTAACAGCCTAGTGATTGGATCTCCATTCTGCCTTTTCTGATACCTTCCCATTTTTCCAAGGTTTCTCAGTTCAGTTTTCAGAGCAGTATTGGATATGTAATGCACAGACATCCCCTTTCTAGCAGCTCTGAATTACTCTCTCTTTTTTTTTTTTTTTTAAATTTTTTTTTCAGCTCTGTATCCCAGACACTGAAATTGTTGTTGCTGTGGCTTTAAGGCAGGACAATGAACTGCCTTGTGGGCTGCAGGCACCTTAGGGTTAGGTCATGCAATAGAGGATACAGGAGGCAGATGCTGTATGTACAAGTATCAGATGTTTCATTCCTACGATTTTTGGGAAGATTTAAACTAGAGATTACCTGTATGAGCTACCTGACTGGCATACATAATGACACAACAAAATGTTTCAGATTCCAGCTTTATTCTGACTCAGACCAAAAAAAGGAAGGGGAAAGAGTAAACAGGGACAGCTCACAAAAAACATAATGTTTAAGAAAGGCTTGCATTCTATACTTGAATTGAAAGCTTATTAATAGCAATGGAGTTTAAGTTATGAAGCTAAATTACAGAGATTAAAATTTCAATAATAATATGTGCCAAAACTTACATACTGTCCTCCCACCACTAGTCTTTTATCTCAGGTTGGGTATTCTAGAGTTTTTTTCATGTTATTGAAGATGCTGGTTGACTGAGACAGGATACTATTGCACAGCAAGTTGATTTGGAAAAAAGTGATGAGTATGAGAACCTTTACTCCATGTGAACCAATGATGTAATAAAAGAAACACACCAAAGAAATAAATATATTTGAAGAGAGAAAAGAAGGTCTAAGTAGTCATTCAAGGACCAAAATCTTACAGAATACAAAACGGTGTCAGTTGCCTCCCTTTGTTGAGGTAACTATGATTTATACTTGATGGAGGTCCTAGGTACTGCAAAAATATGGAAAGAAGGAGATCAGAGACTCTTCAGTCAAAACCTGATGATGAATGTTCACTTTTCTCCTATAAAAAATTTACAGGGAAAAAAATCTAGACAATTTTTTGCATCATGATAAATTTAATTGTAAATTAAGTATCTCTTAAATATTCCAGCCTCATTTCAAAAGCATAAATATTGTTTATTAATTTCTTTAAATAATTTCTTTGCAATTTTTCACTTTTGGTGACATCTCAAATCAGTAAGCTTTGAAGTAATAAAACTGTGTAGGAACAGATTTAAGAGAACAGTACAGATAAAGATGTTTCACTGTTTTGAAATGAGAATTCCACTAACTTAGCCATATCTAATAAAAGACTTTTTCCTTGACCCACCAAACCATCTTAGGCAAATTGACTCCAAATGAACTCACAGCTTAATTAAATATATGACTGTAATTTTTTGCTCTTTATAGAAGTTTTTAAGTCAAGCATTAAACTTTTTGTTCTCTTAACCACTTCAGTTTTCCCTTAGTCCATTCTCACAGCCTAAGCAAGGGACTAATATCTGCAGGAAATAAGAAGAAGATACAGATATAACTTTCTATAACCAAAAACAAAAAACTAACAAACTATACACTGTCTTCCAGAGAAAAATATGTACTTTGTTTTTTTTTAAATCTCTATACCTAACTTTTCCTGTCATATATGTTACCTCTATGAGTGTGACATTTAATAGTATTTTGATAAAGTTTCAAAGATGAGTTTCAGAAAGCAGGTGTAAAAGAACAGGCACTTTTCAGAGCACATCCTATTTTCCCAGTGAGTCTTAGTAACTATTCTCGGGTCACTCTGGTAATTCACATCATGGTTGGTTTGGGATCTGATTTGTATTTATGAATGAATATAAACTGAACAGATTTGTTTCCTGAAATCTCTGAGAGTGATAGAGGAACCATAGTTTCAAATTTTCTGTCAGCCCTAAAAACCCTTGAAGGTTGATAAGAAAAGAATGAAGTTTTCCCTGGTATTGCTTGGGCTGTTCAGGTCAGATACTGTAGATTAGTTGTATTGAAAGCATTCTATGTGAAATCCATGGAGAGGAAGTAGTTTTATGACCACTTGAATAAAAATTGTCTCTAGGGACATTACATTTTCTAAATCCTTGCCATTACCAAGGGGATCTTTTGAATCTTAACTGGGAGCTTGAAGAAATTATATGGAATGAAAATGGTGTCAAAGGAAAATAAAAAACATGGCTAGTCTAGTGCCTTTCCCAGTGGATATCACACAACAAAGGACTGAGACTAATCAGTTTAAAAAGACATCAGTTTCAATTTCCAGTATGGTGCTAGAACATAGGTATCTGTATCTTCAATAAAGAGGCTCCTTTTTTCCTTCTAAATGTTTGCAAAGTGTCCCTAATCTCTATTAACTAGAGAAAATTTACTGGGAAATAATAACTTCCCAGCAATTGACTTAATTTCATTTACTGTTTCCACATTCTGTCTTCCTTGATCTTTGAGCAATTGCTGACTAACTAAAGCTCAGTGGATAACACGTGGTTTAGGACCTTTCAAAGGTATTCTGGCCTCCAAAGAGCCTGTCCAGTCTGGGATGTCAGATTAGGCATTCCTATTTTTGGCAGAAAAGGCTGGCCAAGAGATAGAAAAGGAGTATTGCCCAGGCAAAACTGTGACCTCTATACATCAAACTTTCAGAAAATATTTCTAAGTTTAGGTGAATTCTCCTTTAAGCTCTGTAGCTTTAAAAAGTGTTATTTATCATTGGTACATTTATTATACTTCTCTATCTTTGGCCTTATGATTTCCTAAAATTGCTATGTGTTCTAAGCATAACATATTTTTGCCTCTATTTTCTTCATTCTTGAAGTTTAGAACTTATATGTTTTTCTTGTTGTTTGGTTCAGATTTTTGGCTGTTTGGTGGGATTTTTTGCTTGTTAATTTGAGAGAACTGAGTTTTGCTCAATGCAATACACACATGCTTGATACACTATGGAATCATTCATGTTTGCTATAATTATTTTTACCAAGAGTCCAAGGCATCTAATGAATAGTTATACATAATATAACCATCTCCATTGACCACTCTTGAAAAAAACAGAATTAACCCACTTTTAAAAGAAAAACAAATCTGTTAGAAAGGTGGAATACTGAAAATATTGTACAGTTCTCTTTAAATAATGAAGTCTGTTAAATGGCTTTTGACAGGTCCAGAACATCAACATGTCCCTGTCATCCTGATCTTTGTCTCTAGATTCTGACATGAAATTTGATTTCACTTTTTTATTCATAGCTGAAAGTCCATCTGTTTCCATTTTCAGCTACTAATGATCAATAGTCTGTCTGAGCAAGCCTTACCTTTAATTGCACCATCACATTTTGCCGGGTTATAATTTCCATTTTCAGGTCACCCACTTTTATTTTGATGATACTTGCTATATAATTAGCTATTTCCCTCATATAACTAACAGAATGTGATAATGGAAGTTGCCACTGGTTGATTTTCATCACATCTAAGCTTCCAAGCTCCTTATTGTTTTCACAGTTAGCTAATGCACTTTGCCAACAAAATGGCTCCCATAATTTACTTGTGGGCAAAAGAATTCAGCAATAGCTGCTATTGAGTTATGGTTCACTTCTCGTTGAATAGAAATGCCTGATTCAAGCTGGTCAGCAGGTCTGTTCTTTTTGCTTTAGTTACTCCTCACTTTTCTGGCTGTTCCTTGCAGGAGTTCTCACACTGCAGCCCCCCTGATCCCTGCCTGCCCCACCAGTGGTTCCAGCAGCTTTTGTCCTTTCAGCTCCAAGTGTGTGCAGCATGGGACACTGATCTGGCTACCAGGAAACTCTCAAGCAGCTTTATTCCTTTCCACACCTTTGCTTGAAACTTGAAATACATAAAACCTTCTGCTCCTCTTTGTCTAATCTTAGCACTCCAAAGGTACACAGAGATAGTTGACATATATTTCCACAGAGTGTTTTAACTACAAACTTTCTCTTTCTTTATGATATAGCTTCCTTTGGCAGAGATACTATGAAATGTGGAAGCATACCAAAAGCTAAACAACTCTGTTCAGACCTGAAGATAGGCTAAATATCTATGATTCAGACATGTCCATGTATTTTCCTTTCTCTGCCAGAAGGGACCTGAGCACTAGCAGGGGACTGTTAGGGGCTCCTCTCTTCTCTGGAGCTCTTGGAGAAGAAAGGAAACATAGGGATTTTCCACCTGCTCAGTCAATTTTACATAAAGGTATATGAGATGAAACCCGCAAATTAGGGTTTGAAAATTGGTTTATAATCAGTGCCCCACTGCAGAGCAAACCCAGCTTGAGCAGGTGCACACAAGCCACCACAAACTGCTCTGTGAACCAGGCATTTTCTTTCTGCTTTAGAGAGGGCATCAAACTGCAGTGCACAGCACACACAGAACACTTACTGCTATGCTTTTTTCTCCTGATGAATCTAACAGACAATTGCTAAAAAACCCGCCTCCCACAGCTTGCTTGCCTTTTGAAAATTATTCCATTTTTGTTGTTTGGCTAAACAGTTCTGGCTGAGGTAGCACTGGCTTGTAAGACTTGGAATCAGCCAGAAAATCTAAATGTTAATTGGTTACAGCTGAAATTTGAATTCACGGTGAGACAGAAAGTTGACCTTTAAAGTTTTGTTACCCTTGAATAGCTCTCAGCTTTGGGAAAATGTCCCACTGTCAAAGTGTTACTGTATTCCTAGAAGCTGTGCTAGAATTAGAAAGAAGTTGTTCAAAATGAGGCTAAAGTATGCCATAATCATGGAGTAGTCTTATCACAGGCTGAATTAATGCAGGATCAGATACAATCACGGTGTAGTTTCAGGAATATTAGGTGATAATTGTGGAGTCTCAAATAATTGCTTCAAGCGGTCAGATAACCTCTGATACTCAAATACTGTACTTGTCTCATTAAAACTTCATCTGGAAGAATCAAAATACCCACTTTTTCACGATTTAAGGAAGGTACAGTTTTGACTTAGTGCATGGTCCATTAGTTGAGTTTTTCTGTTAGCAGTGTCTCTGCTATATAAAATATATTCTTGTTAAAACTAATTCCCAAAAAGTTCAAAGCCCTATATTTATGTCTCTCACATTGCTGTAACTGCAAGACTTTATCTAGCAAATATATACATTTCCACATGACACAATAAAGGTATTGATTTTAGGTTTATTCTAAACTGTCAAGTAAATAGGCTTGATCACAGCAAAGCACAGATCCTATTGACGTTGCTGGGCAGAGACAAATAAAGCTCCTAAGCTTTACTTGGCCCAAAATAACACTTTGTAGTTCTGATCTGTGGTTAGAAGAGAAAACTCACACTGAATTTCACTTTACATTTGCATGGAGATTCTTAGTGTAGTTTTTTTTTGTTTGTTTGTTTGTTTTGCTCTGGTTTATTTTGATATTGTTTTATCTTTTGTTTTTGTTTCTGGGTTGTTGTTATGGCTTTTTTTTTTTGTTTGGCTTTGTTTTTTTCCCCAGTGGTATCAGGCAGCTATAAAGAGAGAAAGCTATCTATGAGAACACCAGCAAACAAGGACAACCATTTGGTCTGTGATGTTTTGTGTCTTTCCTTTCTATGGTAGCACCTCAGTTTCCCTGCAGCCCTATTCAACAATCATGACTGCAGATCCAGAGACTATTTAAAATGAGTCAGAGAGGCAGAACTTGGCCAAAGGGCATGAGGGATGTTCCAGGCAGTGTGAGCCGATCCAGTGACAAGACCAAAAAGGTGCTACAGCTGCTGTGGCCCTTTCCCCCTGCAACACCTTCTGGTTATTCACCCACCTGCTACATACATTTTGTTTTGGGATGATGGCCCCTGTCCTGTGCATCCCGCAGCATATTGGCTCCAAATCCTGCCTGCTGCCTCAGGCTAAAATCAGAGGAACAGAAGAAAGCTGAAGGAAGAAACCTGGAGCGAATTGCACAGCAGTATACCCATATACTCGGTGAGCTGGCTGCACACTGCAAGACAGGTATTTGAAAGCTTAACAAAAGCAGCCCTGCCTCACCTCAGGGTAAATTTGTCACCTTCGAGGAGATCACTAACTTTTAGATGTAGAAGCATGAGCCCACAATTTTTTAATGGCCCCACACATTCCTTGCTGGATATTAACCCACTTGTATGTAGAAAATAACAGCAGTGGGATTTCTGATCAATCATTGTTCTTTTACCTGGATTTAAAGTATGTGATTGCTTTATGTAAATCCTACTTCTTCTTCCTTTTCTCATGCCTCCATCCTCACAGAAAAGGTCACATGATATCTCTTTAATTAACTCCATAGGATTGGGATGAGGTTGAAATACTTCAAGAAGTGATGTTAGGAGACTTCTCCACCAGAAAATTCAGATGCAGATATGGAACTGAAAAGCATTAAAATGAAAGTTTGCTTGAAGAGATGTCTGGGATTACAGACACAGCGGAAAAACTCTGCTGATATGGCTTTTGTGTGTGTGTTGGGCAGGAGCAGGGCAAGGACATGGCTTGGAAGGCATTAGTGTGTCAGCATTCAGGAAGGCTGATGGAGGTGAGTGTCAGACTAGTGCCAACATTAATGGTTAAATCCTGTCTTTAATCCCCTGGAACTGAGGGCTTGTACCTGGCAAGGAGCCTGGACTGTCACTCGGGTGTGTTAGAAGGAAGTTTCTCATTCTATTGCAATCCTTTGGGAAGAAGTGAAGAATTAAAAATACATGTTCATTCCTTACATGACTTACAGAAAGTTATCATGATTGCTCAGGAAGCATAGCAAGCTGCAGCAGTGGCTCTCTGCACAGGAAAGCCTGAGGATTCCCACTTCCAGATGGAGTGGAAGCTGGGTGGAGGGGCAGGCTGCCCTGTCCTGGCCCTCTGACTCCTGGAGCCTGGGGTTTGCTGCTCTGCTGCTTTGCCTTTCCCTGAGTAATAGGCACTGTCTACTGCTGCCACAGTGCCAGGTCTGCTCTCTCAAGGGGATGGATGGGATGGTTTAACATCTCTTCTTTGACTCCTTCTGTGAACCTACACACTGAATACTTCAGACTAAAAGCCCACCACGAGTAAATAAAGAGTGGAAAAGTATAGAGAGGCCATAACTGCCTAAAAACAGGAAAAATTTATTTGAGAGAACAGTATTTTTTGTTGTTGTTGTACCATTTAATAGTATTGTAAGTACCATCTTTTTGTTTTAGTAACAAGCTGTAAAAAACATCAACACATGCAGGAAGAAATACTGCCAGCTTTTTGGGTGGCCAGCTCTTTACTCTGCTTTAGACCATTAGACCTCTCCATTACCAGGCCCACTTTGCATCTGTACTCATTCCTCAAGAGAAAGCACCTCCAAAGTACAGCTTGGAAAGGATCTCTGGACTACAAAGACCCCTGAATAATAATGAATATTCCTGTGTCCTTCTGGCTGAAGAACCAGTCCTGGGTCTTGGCTGATGTCCTGCACATCCTCACATCAGCCTGACATTGCTAAATTCTGTATATCATGCTGTATGATTTACTATGAGATTTTTATCCCATATTCCAGTCTTTCTTCTTAATTTCAGTTTCGTTTTTTTTCATAGATCCCTATGGTTTATGAGCATTCCTGTTTAGTATTACAGGTGGTGGAGACATAAACCGATAAAGTAAAAATTCCAATTTGTTCATTATCTTTAATGATGATGTTCATCATCTTTAATGTCCTTTTTTGTCAAACAAAAATAATATACATTTTAATTTAAGATTTCATGTTTCTGGAAGAGTGGAGTCAGTGGAGAAAATAAGGAAGCAACTTGGGCTTCTTTTCTGAGATGCTTCCTACAACTCCAGAGATTATGTGGATTTTGTAGACATGCTCAGCAGCTGTTTGAGAGGATGTTGTGTTGCTAGGAGACACTAATAAGGATGTACAATGAAAAATATATGGTCTTTTTAAATTGGACTTGGGCCAGGAAATGGATGAAAAACAAGTAGATTAATGAACCAGGGTATCAAAAATATCAAAGACTGCAAGAATATTTAACTTTTGTGCTGGAAAACCAGTGTTAAGTGTAAAACTTAATGCAGTTCCAACCAAAATGCATCAAAATTAGAAAAACAGACACTGTGGATCATTAACACGGGTAGCCTGAATCAAAAAACATAAAGGAAACAAGAACAGAAAAGAATTTTTTACAACTGTATGGCTGTTTCACCTTGCTGGTGTTAAACCAAGATCAATGGTAGATATCTCAGGTATCTTTATCCAGTTAATTGATTAAGCTTACTGAAAAAACTCTCCTCTTTATAATCACTATAAAAACTATAATAAAGTTAAGTCAGAAAGGACATGAAAAGACATCTCACCCAAGGAGGAAAGTTAAACATCAACCATCCCTGGTAGATATTTGATCAGGCCATTCAAACCACCTCTGCTAATAGAGGCTCCTCCTCAGGCAGTCTCATCTGTTGCTGCCCTTTCCCTGTTATTAGGAAGCTTTTCCTAATGTTCAACATAAAACTCTATTATAGTATTGTTTATAATGGGAAAGATTTTTAAGATAATGGAGTCCAACCATTAACCCAGCACTGCCATGTCCACCACTAACCCATGTCCACAAATGCCACATCTACGTGACTTTTGGGCACCTCCAGGGACAGTGACCTCCACCGCTTCTTCAGGCAGCCTCTTCCTGTGCTTGGGAATTTTGGTGAAGAAATCTTTTCTCAACATCCAATCTAAACACCCCTGATGACAGCTTGAGGCCTTTTCCTCTTGTTTAATTGCTTTTGACCTAATTGCAAACCCAACCTCACTATAACCTCCTTTCAGGTGGCTGTAAAGAATAATAAGGTATTCCCTCAGCCTCCCTTTTTCTGGGATGGACAGCACCAGTTCCCTCATTTGCTCTTCATAATGCTTGCTCTCTAGATACTTCACCAGCTTTGCTGCCCAAAGCACTCTTACCAAAGTTTATGGAAGTGCCTGCATCCATCATGTTTTCAAAGCTCTGAACCCTTTTGGTATTTGTGCTGGAAACTGTTAAATGCTAAGATATTTTGTGTAAAGACCAGATAACTTCTCCTGGACTTTGGAAATAAGTGAATGAGAAAGAACACAGGTTTATTAATTCACAGCCAAGGAGACTTACTCATGAAAACAGTGCATATTTTGTCAACACAACCTTACCCTTTCAGGTCAGCAGTGAGTATTCAGTCTCTTCTGTGGTTGCCCATCCAAAAAAAAAAAAGAGATGCCTGAAAATGTCAAACAGAAAATAAGGATAACTGAAAATGTCAAATAGCTTCTCACAAGCCAAAAAGTCCAGATAAAGCCAGGCCTTTTTCTGGAAATAACTAGGCTGTAAATGGAACACCTCTCTGTTTTTCTGCTTTCTCAGTTTTGCTGAGGATCTATAGCTGCAAAAGTTTTTAAAATTAATTTCTACCGTGGTTGTGTTGTCATGTCTGGAAAACAGTGATGCTACAGTTTTAAGAGTTAATTAAATAAGCTGCAGATTCTTAATACCATAGTATAGCTTCATACATTCTCTGCTTAATGACACCACCAGATCTCAGTACCTCTACTGATGTGATAATGTGCCTGAAAGGGCCTCTGATAGAGTGATATGATAGTAGTACAGATAGGCCCACCCTCCCCACTTTCTTTTAAATTTTGTCATTAAAGGTGAAGTCAATTAAGAAACAGAAAAATTATGGTCAAATAACATCAAATGACTGAGAAAGCCGTGAAATTAAATTCAGAGTTCAAGGTGAAGCACAACAGGAACCAACCAGTTTTGTCTGTCTGATGGCAGGGTGTTTGTGCAGAGGGAAGGCTGAACTGTGTGCATGGATGGATGTGTGTGACTGCCCTGCAAATCCACAGGTGTCCAATGATTCACAGCATAGAGCTGGAACTTCTATCTGCTGCCCAATTCCATGCATAGTGAATTGCTGTTCAAGTGGCAGCTTTACCTCAAGAGTTATTTTTCTTTTAGTGTTAGAAGTAAAATCAGGCTCTATAGTAACAAAGCATAACCCACCCACTAGTATTTTACCTTCATTTTATTTCTGTATTGGTGAACTCTCGAGTATTCAGACTGGCTAGAGCATTAGGAAGTGACCCATGCTTGAAACAGCTTTATTTTGTAATGCAAGATGTGCTCGAAAAAGTTTAAAAATTGTTCAAGACGGGCAGATTCCTACTAGAAGGCAGAAGCTTCTCCTATGTCTGTCAGAGCCACTGCCAAGAGAGATCCACCACTGGCCACAGCTGAGCCCATCAGCGATGGTGGCAGAGCCTCCAGGATAACAAAGTTCAGGAACTGTTGTGAATCCTGGTTTAGGCTGACTATGCCAATTTGTCATGAAAGACTGGTTTAGGTCACTTTAAAAAATCACCATCAAATGTCTCAGTAAAACCAAGTTTAATGCAAATCTGTAAAAGCACCACCGTGTTCAATATTAAGGTTCAATACTTACTACATGGATGAAACATATGAAAAAATCAGATTAGAATCAATTAAGAATTATTTTCAGAGGTAAGAGTGCAAGCGGGTTTAGCAGCACTTAATCTTTGTCTAATGTACGAAGTGGTTCAATAGGATTTGCTACAATTACAACAGGACTTAATTATAGATTTGAGATCGTAACACTCATTCTACCCTTGCTAGAGGCTATTTAAATCCACTCAATTGCTCACACACACACACACACACACACAGATACACATAAAGTATTTACCAGGGTACTTGTTAAAAATTCCCCTTGAATGTCAGTGAAATGTTATTCATGTTAAATGCCTTGGGGACTCTTAATAGGTGAGAGCTGAGTCTCAAGGTTTGGGTGCATCAGCCCAGGTCCTGCTGTCTCGGTGGGGCTCCTCTGAATTCTGCGAACCCAAAAGGGTTTGGGAGCTCTGAGAGGCATCCCTGCAGGGGAGATGCTGCTGCAGTCCTCTGCAGTCCTTCAGAGCTCAAAGGGCCTCACTTAGGACTGCTCTTTATAGGACTGCAAGGTGATTTGCATTTGTCTTCTGAAAAATCTCCCTCCTCAGGTCAGTAATCACTGGAGTTTCCAGAGCAATTGGAGATGGTTTCCAATACAACTGGATATTGTTTCCAAAACTCCAGCCACAAGGAATGGCACCATTCCCCTCTGGCTGTGGCTCAGGTAGGGAGTGTTCCAGGGCTGTATCAGGCTATAATGGCTCTCTTTAATTGCAATCTGCCACTTTAATGGTGGGTTGCTAACAAAACACAAAATATTACACAACTTAACAACATCAATAATTTTCCAAACAATGTTAGAGCCTTTAAAAAAAAAAAAAAAGGTTGGGTTTTCTTGGCACTTTTTTTATTGGGCAGGTGGTGTATTCCTTTAATAATTATAGAATTGCACTCCTAAACCTGAAGATGAATGGCAAATTTTCATGAATTTTTACTGCACAAGGGACACTAGATGTTTCACGAGAGGTGAATTAAAAACCCCAATTATACAAATTAAACTCAAAATACACTAATAACTCCTGTGAATGACTTACTCCATACTTTCTTTTAGCTATGGTTCTCAATGTGGACATATCAAAATATATGATGAACAAGGCCTTAACATGGCTGTTTTGTGCTCTTTTCTCCATAATGTAGTTCCAAATACAGTATGGGGCTGTAAGTGTTGGAATCCTGTAATGTTATTTTCCCATCTGCTCTCATATCATCACAAACTTGTGTTCCTATAAATTGTTTTTTTCTGCCTCGCTCCCACATCATGTTTAGTTGCATGATAGTAAGAAAAACTGAACAACTGTGACTCGATTCACCATTATAACAATGCCAAAAGTGACAGCTTCATTTTATCAGTTTGTTAAAGTGATTTGCCTTGCAATAAAGGAAAACATCTCAACATATTTATTTGTTGAGCTTTGTCTTTGAAAATTTAATTTAAAATACAATTGAAATAATTATTTTCTGCAGTACTTACCTCACAGTGAGGAGCAAAGAGTGTGGGACACAATACTCTTGAGCTTTTTCTCCTGCCCAAATTTTAATACCAATTAAATAGAGGGTGTTTCTCTGCTGGTTTATCTCACCTGCAGCTTCACTGATTCATGGCTAGCTGGGGCCAGTGTGCATCCTCCAGCACCATCTGCAGTTAAAACACAGGTATTATTCTATATTAACATCAGAAATAATTACCAGAGGCCAAAGTTCCTGTCAGGGATATGATATCATCTGTAAAATCATTATTAAAACTCTAGTTACTCTTCAAAGCAACAAAAGTGTAATTGTTGCTGCTCACTTTCCTTCTTTTATGAAAATAAAAGAACAGTGTGATGTATAAAACAACTTTCTCTAAGCTGATTTTGCAGCTTTTTGAAGCATTTAGTTATTAAAATTCCAAAAGTGATCCTTCTAGATTAATCTTTAAACATAAAGGCTGACTCTCCACTGGAGTGCTGAGGTGAAATGAAGAGGGAAGAGCAGCCAGCAGGGAGCTGATTGCAGGTCCTTGATCTCCACCAAGTAGCCCCCATGGTATGTTAAAAGTCATAAGGATTACCTTTAAATGCTAGACTACAGATGTAAGCCCAGCACGATGCCACAGCCCAGCCCTTGTACCAGCTACCAGCTTTGCAGCTGGAGAGCCAGCAAAGCCATGAAGGACAGTCTATTCTTTCCATTCTTAATTTTACCATAGTAGACATACCTCTAGGTTGAGGAAAGTCTTCAGGCAGAGTACCCTGCTGCCTCAGAAAACCTGAACCTGTGAGATTAACTGAGTCTGCAAGAGTTTAACAGCACCCACCCATATCCCCACAAGGAGACAAAAGGAAAAGAATTATACATGTGGTGCACATTTGTAAGGCAAAGGCCACAACAGGAAATATTTTCAGTTCGCCACATTTATTCTTCCTTTGATTTCCTCCTGAGTCTGCACTGTAGAACTGTTTGGGCAAGATGTTGCCATGCACTGGGGTGCTAGAGGTGCTACAGGCACCGAGCATGGTCGCTGACAGATAAAGGTACAAAAACCCTTCATAAAATGGTCATATGGGAGCTTTGACATTTTCACTGGGCTACATGCCAGCTGAAACACTCTTCTGCTTCCACATCAATCTCCCCCACTTCTGATTTTGAAGAAAACAGGTCACTCTATTTTGTTCTACCTTCCTCAGAAAAACCGGATGTTATAAGCAGAAATATCTTTCAGGAGTTTTCCAGTTTAAGTCAGAGTAGAACAAACAATGACAAAAAATGAAAGTGAGAGTCAAAGGTAAGAAAAAGACATACCTACCTACTCATATATATTGATATGTTTGTAGGAAAGTGAGGAGGTGTGCCACAAGAGGATGGGCTGTGCTGTCTGCCTCTCTTCTCTTATTGTTTGCCTTGGTGTCAGGGAACTGTCCCATCCATATGTATTCACCAGTTCAATTCTTGTAAGTTTTCTGTCACCACCTAACCACTGTTCACCAGCATCAGAAGGTGTTTAGCATTCACATATGCTTGAAAAGCAGAGTTGTGAGGGTACAAATAAATCAGTCTGATCTTTTTAATGGTGTTAGCAACAGGCTCTAGTCAGGGCAGGGAAGAAGAAAGATTTACTTCTAGTTCCTGTAACCAGCAGTTTATAAGTACAAGGTATATAGATATTCATGCTTCAGAGCACAAAGAAAAGTGTAACTAATGAAGTTTTGGAAGAATTTCTTCTACTGCCACTTTATTTCATAATTGTTCAGTATAAAATTTCTTGCCTTCACCTCTGAATCATTCTGTCTGTGGACTTCAACAGTGTGTGATGCTCCATGCAGCTCTGATATAAACTGCTTAGAGGTACACCATGTACCTGTCTTTTGCTGCCTTCCAGATCTTGCAAATGTTTTATTGATGTACAAAAAAAGGGCAAGATATGTGTCAAGAATGGGAATGTAGTTTCTTCATCACTTTATTTCAAATATTAAAATTTAAGAATAAGCAACTTTCCAAATGGGAGGAGATGAGCTCTGCAAAGACTATTTAAGAAGCTGATGCATCCCAGACATAAGTGGTGGCACTGGTATGTCTCATCTTTTCTCTCTAGATTTTTCAAGCAGTTTTTAATGTCCAGATTAGCTTTTGGCCACTGCTGTGCTCTGAATTTGCATTTTCATTCACCTGTTATGCTTCTCAAATCCCTTTTTGTCAGATGTCTTACCCTTAATTGAAGGGGAAATTCCAACAGCAATGGTAATTTGTGGCCAAGGCAGGATCTGGCACAGAGGACAAGAAGGCCCATCTGCAGAAGCATTTAAATAAGAGGGAAGCAAGGACAGGACTCTACCAGGGACTGAAATTTGCGTAGGAGATAAGAAATTCCGAAGCATTGTCTTGTAACAATTGTGGAATATTCTCATGGGACATTTTTAATTAACAGACCTGGGAGTGAGGGATGGATCTAAGGCTGAACTGATCTACTTCACACCAACACCCACAGGACTGGTGCTGGGATAAATGTATGTAAGGAATCAGCTCTTGCTGCATCTTTGCAGCCTGCTTGCAGAACCACCTGTGATAGTAGGGCTCTGCCCAATCCATTGCTTATCAAATCTCTTCATATTTAATCACAAATACATGTTTAATTTTCCTCAATGTGTACAATAAAAATTTTACATGCATACATGTTTCCTAGTCCACCACTGTATGTGGAATGGTTGTTTTTCCCATCTGTAAGTGTTACTTTTTCTGCATGAAAAGCTGGTACAGTGTTTCTAGGCTATTTAGTGGCCTACAAGGCTCCTTTCCTGCCTTTCTTGCTTATGGCAAACCACAGCTTTCTCTTTGATTACAGCAACTCTGAACTAGACACAAAAACTCCTGGCACAAAAACTAGATGTGAAGTTTTGAAATAACTCTGTCACTGCTATTCCTAAAATAAACTTAATGGATTTTTTTAATATCTTCTACTCCACTCAAGGAAAAAAACAAATCAAACAAACCACCACATATGTTCTCACTATATTTTCTGAATTTTCCAGAGTAAAGTTATCCTACATGGGAAAGACTGACACCCTGACCTCACAAAAACATGGTTTAAGCAGAGTTCCTAAAAGTAGACATAAACATAGCCGACACAGATCAACACAAATTACCAGCAAGGGTCACCCAAACTTGAAATTATAACTCAGGTTACCACACATTCTCAAAAGAAATTATTAATTCTATCAGCATGTCATCAATATGACTCAATGAGATAGAGATGAAGTCAAACTCATTAGATAGGCATGGGCAAAACAGGGGTTACTTTAGTACTGAAAAACTGTCCTGACTTTTTTACTGCTAGAAGTATGAAAGGATTGCACAATCTGATTGCATTATTCAAAGTACTGTAAGTGGATAAAACAACCTGCATCTGTCTCTGATCTGAGGCTTTCAAGTTCATTTAAAGCTGAAATGTTTAATCAGTCGGAGAGACGAAGGAGAAGCCTGGTGTAAAAATGCCAGCTGAATTAATCTGAATGCTGAGATCCTGTACGACTGGGAGTATCACATGTCCTAATTTATTAACCCTTAAATCTTTCAGAAATGTGAGAAGAAGAAGGAAACCTATCCTTCAGATTAACCTACCTGTAAAAATGGAAATTCACTTACTTTTCGACCCACATCTGTGTCTGACAATGGACTGAGCTCTGTGTTTACCTACTAAGTGTTTTCTCCAAGAATCATACTTATTCCCCTGTTTCTTCATTTTTCCAAGGAAAAAACAAGATACAAATTTGTAGTACCTGGAACAAGTTATAGGTGATATGGCTAGTGTTGGATGCTCAATTATTAAGGAAACCTGTTTGTTTTTATCTCTCTCCACACCCCTAGTAGGACAAATGAGTGGAAAAATAAAAGACAAAAAAAAACCAAACCCAAACAAAAAACAAACAAAAAAACCCCAAAAACCCAAACCAAAACAACAACAACAAGAACAAAAAAAAAAAAAAACAGCAACAAAAAACCACCAGCAAACAGCAGATACAGAGAGAGATCTGAGTTAAGGTGGTTTCTAGTACTGAGTTAGTAGAATGAGTTCTATCAGGTTCTTCATTTTCCTGCCCCCATTCTCTGTTAATAAAAGAGATTAGGGGCAGTCCTGGGGACAGTAAGAACCTTGAAGTTCAGTGCTGTGGTCAACACTGTCTGACATCTCTGTTTATCACTTGGCTGATGGGACAGAGTGCACCCTCAGCACGTTTGCAGAAGAGACACAATTGGGAATCATCTGGCTGATGTATCAGATTGCTGTACTGCCACTCAGAGGGGCCTCAGCAGGCTGGATAAATCAGCCAATGCAGACCTCCTCTTGCTAAACAAAGAGAAATGTCAAGTTCTGCATGTGCAGAAGAGTTGTGCCACACACGCATACTGGCTGGACGCTGACTGGCTGGAAAGCAGCTTTGCAGAGAAGGCCCTGGGGATCTGGGGAAAAAGCAGAACAAGACCCTTCAATACATCCTTTAGCAAAGAAGGCAAGCAGCCTCCTTGTCTACATTAGGAAGACATTTGTCACTACTCAGCACTGTGAGACACATCTAGAATACTGGGTCCAAGTCTGGGATCCTGGGTGCAAGACAGATATGGACTTCTGGAAGAAAATCCAGCAGAGGGCTATGGGGATGATTAAAGGATTGGAGCATTTGACATATGAAGACAAGCTGAGAAAGCTGAGACCTTCAGCTTAGACAAGACAAGGCTCAGGGGCAGCTCATCAAAATGTACAAATATCTGATGGGGGAAGAGACTTAAGGAAGAGAGAGACAAACTCTCCTCAGTGAGTGCCTGCTGGCAGGATGAGAGGCAATGGACACAGACAAAACACATGAAATTTTATCTAAATGTAAAAAAACTTTCTAGGGTGAGAGGGTTCAAACACTGGAATAGTCTGTCTAGAGAGGTTGTGGAATTTTCATTTTAAAACCTATTCAAAATCTCACTTGACATGACCCTGAGCAATCTCCTCTAGATGACCCTTCTTTGAGCTGGGGATTGAACTGGATGATTTTCAGACATGTCTCCTATCTCCAGCTACTCTATGAGTCTGTGAATCCTGCATTGCTTCATACAAAGTAGATTTTTCTTGTGTCTTATTAACATCCAACTTGCAAGGACAGTGAACATTCAGCACAGCTGCTGGCTTCCAGAAATTTTTCATTAGCAACCACTCCATCTGAAAATTCTCATAAATTTTTTGAGTCCTGGAAATCTTTTAGTGTCACTGTCACAGAGAGCACAGGCCCAGTGGACATCTTGGGGACAAATCAGAAATTATGTCTGTTTAAATGTTGGAATACATGGATTTATTTTCCTTGACATTTGGTACATCTGTCACAAAACAGGACTTGAAATAACAAAATAATATGTTCCAAAAAATGTATGTTGGTAGTCTGAGTTAAAATACTGGAACAGTTCAGACATTTTAAAGGGGAAAGAGACAACGAAAACAGTGTTGCTCAGCTATAATACTTGTATAATTGTACTTGTATAATACTATAATTCCTCCTCCCTACTTCCCACAAAAAGCCCCACCCAATGTTTTCCAGGCTAGAAATATCTGAGAAAGGAATTAGAAACAAAAATCTCTAAATATCTTTTAGATGATTATGTGTTTCTCTTTTCTTCTTCACTGATATCCACAGTCAATTTTTAAACTCTTATTTCAAGCACAGATGAAAATGTGTTCAGTCTGACTTGTTCTTCTGAACTGATAAGAATTCATTGGATTTGTTTTCACCTTCTGTTTTTCAATTTGTTTTTCTATTCTTTTGTACCACCTGTTTTCAGAATCTTTAGAGTTAGATCCCCCTCAAATCACTTTCCCCTACTTAAAGAAAAAAAATCACTGATTTTTACATGCTTGCCATGATCCATGATCCCAGGTAGTCTCACCTCACAGCAAGGCATGCATGAATTTTGAAATATGAAAATGAACAAAATTATGGGGATCCTGATGCAGTGCAGCAGATTAATAGTTTTGTGAAATTTTCCAAGTAATTTCTGTTGTCAATAAAGCTTCACTGCTCTGTTAGTTGTGCTGATCTAAGCAGGTGGTGTCAACACCTTTTGCTATGTAAAGGTAAAACACTGAGTGAATGAAAAAAATACATGTTTTCTTCACATCTTCAGAACTGCTACAGGAAGTTCATATTCCTATAACTCTGTCAAATCCTAAATTTCTCAGATTTTTTAAAATTAAGTCAGAAGAGAGCAAGCTGTTCTGGGTAGAGCTGGATGTAGAAAAAGAAATGTAGCAGTTGTTTTTAGTCTGACTCAGGCAGTTTAATGGTTGCTGAATAAGCAACTTTTATTAGCTGTCAAATCTGCAAGTGTGTCTTGCCCTTTGCTCAGGGAAGAGTTTTATTTGTGTTACAAATAACTACAATTATGCTTTGAAATCTCCAAAGGCAACAAGAGTTTTCCTCCAACGTGTTAACTCAAGCTTTAAAAATTGTCTGAGGTCTGACAAGAGGCGGTGCAAGCCACTAACCCCTATTCTGAGTGTTAAACCAGTCCTGAAAGGAGTCATGGATGAGAACAGGACAGCAAAAGTCAAAACAGAATACTCATTTTGACAGTGTAAGCTCATAGACTCATCATCTGCATTGAAACACAGAAAAGGTATCCTTAAGGGCTAAAGTAGATTTGTCTAAGAGATGTGAAACTATAACCTGAAGTTATTACAATTGGAACAAAAGGATGCTTACACCAACATGTGCATTGTTTTCCTTTTAAAATCATGGCAGTCAACTAGATCTTCTCTTTGGTTTTTTTGTTGTTTGTTTGTTTTTTTTCAGGACAAAGAAATCTGAATTTCAGAGAAAGGTTTCTGTGTAGTGCTCATTTGTTTAAAATTGGAAGTAACAGACTTTTCACATGGGCTCTCAAGAACAAAGTCTTTGTGTAAGTTTCAGCAACTCTGCCCATCACCCTTTCTTTTGTGTTCTTTACCATCGTGCATGATCTCTTTTGTAGCACCTGGTTGAGCATGGAGGAGGAATGCTGGACTGAGCAGTGGATTCCAGCCTTCAGGTTGTGGTGTCGAGGAGCCGGACGGGGAGGAGAGAACTGGAGACAGCAATCGATCTGAACCCAAGCTGCTTTTGTAGACTGTTGAGTCTCCTGCACTGAAGAAGAGACATGAGAAACTTTCCCAGCCCTGTTGTGGCATTTGCTTCCAGGCTTCTGGCTGCAGAATGAGCTCATGTGTCCCTGTCTTCTCTGAGGGGGCTGTGGGCACAGCAGGACCTTTGGGTGGAATGTTACTGCACGGCCACCTTTGTTCTTTTGGGGGATTCTGCCTTTGGGAATGTTGTCTGCCTGCAGACCTTTCCCTCCAAGGGCAAGCTGCATTTCAGTACAGTTTGCTGTCTGAGCTGATGTGTAAGAGTACGTAGATTGTGAAAAAAATACAAAAAGGTGCTGTGCTTCTTACCTGGCCTGAGGATCTGATGCAGGTGTGTTGCTGGTCATCTGACCCATGGTGAAAGCAGTGCAGGGAGCAGTGAGGAACATGCTCTGTTTTATAAAAATGCTGAGATCAATGCTCAGGACTGGTAGGCAAAACCAAAAGTCATTTGAGAAGCTTATGAAAAGGTTGAAAATATGTTCAAACTTACTGAGCAACTGAGGTCTCAGAAAAGATCTGTGTTAGGATAAAAGCAGCAGACTGGAGAATACAATTTTCAGTTTTTGCTATTGTCACCATGTAAGCAGGTCAGTCGAGGCTCAGCCCTACAGCACCATGAAGCAGCAGCAAGTCAGTAACTGGAGAAAAGGGTAATTGCTTTGTCTGTCTGGTTCTGCTCCAGGCAACTAAAGCATCCTGTAAAATATCTATACCAGTGCAAGCAAAATGGCAAGCAAATGGTTAAAGCTGCGTGGGAGAGAAGGGGATGGTTAGCGGTGGGATGGTGCTCCCTGGTGGAAGCAGAGCACTGGCTGATCTGCCAGGCAAAACTCATCCTGGATTACCTGCTATCAGTGCAAGGATGCATAGAGCAGGAGTTTA
>JAOTQP010000001.1:71047811-71069198 GCA_026413545.1 Cichladusa arquata
ATGTCTTTCTTGCAGTGAGGGGCCCAGAACTGAGCCCAGCATTGGAGCTGTGGCCTCAGCAGTGCCCAGTGCAGGGGAACGGTCACTGCCCTGCTCCTGCTGGCCACAGCACTGCTGGTCCAGGCCAGGATGCCATTGGCCTTCTTGGCCACCTGGGCACACCCTGGATCATGTTCAGCTGCTGCTGACCAGCACCCCCAGGCCCTTTTTCTGCCAGGCAGCTTTCCAGGCACTGCCCCCAGCCTGCAGTGCTGCCTGGGGTTGTTGTGACCCCAGCGCAGGACCTGGCACTTGGCCTTGATGAACATCATGTAGTTGGCCCTGGCCCTTTGATCCACCCTGTCCAGATCCCTCTGCAGAGCCTTCCTGTCCTCCAGCAAATCAACACTCCTGCCAAACTTGATGTTGTCTGCAAACCAACTGACACTGCACTCAATCCCTTGGTTCAGAACATCAATAAAGATGGCAAAGAGGCCCAAATACTGAGCCTTGAGAGCATCACTTGTGACCAGCCCTCAGGTAGAAGTAGTTCCATTCCCCATCACTCTCTGGGCCCAGCCATCCAGATGTTTATAAACCAGAGAAGAACTGTGAGGTGCCAGGCTCTCTAGGAAAATGCTGTGGGAGACTGAAGTACTGAAGGCTTTTTCTAAAGTCCGGAGAGACTACATCCACAGCTTTTCCCTTATCCATTACGCAGGTAACCTGCTTTAAAAAGGAGACCAGGTTGGTGAAGCAGGACCTGCCTTTCACAAACCCATGCTGCCTGGGCCTGATGTCCTGGATGTCCTGTATGTGCTGCACGATGGCACTCAAGGATCTGGTCCATAATATTCCCTGGGAAAATTCCCTGAGACAGTGAGGAAGCTGGGGGAGCAGGCTGCAGATTTGACACACCGAGTCTTCTCAGAAGAAATTTTACTTCAGAGCAACATCTCATCCCCACTGACCCACAACTCATTGCATGGTGCATATGCCCAGCACCCTTTCCCAATGCCATTTTGTGCTACAGTCCTTCCCAGGGGATTGCAGCTTTTGCAGAAAAATATAAAAAGACTGTCAACATTGACACAGTAAAATCTCCTTCCTCATTAAAAAGAGGGCATATTCCCACCGAGATTAAAGTGAAATGTAGGATCAGCCCAGGTCCCAAGGTGGGTGAGCTAGCCCAAAATTCCCGTACCTGGAGAACCAGCTGGTAAGGACATACTAAATTCTGTGAGTATATTCTTCTATGTAGAAGCACAGATTAAAGCACCATGTTTAAAAACCTGTTGGTAACTCCCCAGGGAAAAGAGATCATGCACAGAACAAATTCCTTGATGGATGTAGTTATTCAGCCATGGAAGTGAGGACAGGAAACTTTGAGCCAGAATGGGGACACTGTGGATGATTTCTGCCATGTCACAGGGCCAAATCCATAATGCCAGAAAACATCACCGAGGATCTATCATCCCACAGCTTCCCAGACCTTTTCCCCACGATTTGTGCACTGGGTTATAAAGTCATGGGATTTAGAGCAATGAGAAATTCAAGTTTTTTCTGAAATGCCTTCATAATAATGAGCATTATCTCAGTAAACTGCAATCACATCTTGCATATTCCCAAGAAAATGCCTTCATTGAGAAGAGATGCATTTCAGGGAAATACCATTCTTGTTTCAGGTTGCCCCTTTGTGTGTTCTGTAAATCTTCAAAGTGGTTGTGACTATAATTCATCTGGGCCGTGGGCAGAAGGAGACATTTCTCCCAAGAGGGGCACAGACTCCATGTGTGTGTGGTCCAAGGGAAAGCAGCTTTAATCACGCACTGAGAGTAATAGGCATTGTACTGTGACTAAATTTACTGTGCTTTCTGGCAGACTCCTTCTGAAGGGAGAAGTGGTGCATTTCAAGCTCTAATCTTTGTTTTGTCTGTAGATTTTCACTCTTTCTATACTAACTTGATACTGAGGGCCTGATCTTCACAAAATGAGGCCCAAAGTCAGCATCTACTTTTGCAAACTCAAGTACCTAGCACATGTGCGTCTCAGCGCAAAGCAGAAGTGACTCACAAAGAGCTTGGGACACGTGGCTCTGCAAAGTCCCTTTTTGCTTTCATTTATGCTGAAGGTTTTACAGAACTGTAGTTACATTTCTGAGAATAAGATGCTGGCTGTTAGTTCAGAGATACATTTTATTCTCATCTCATTGCCAAAGGCAACTGAAGTATTGAAATACAAGCACGGTGCCAACTGTGCGGTTAAATTGAAGTCACCAGCTCAGCTTTTCTGCAGATTTAATTGGCAAGACTGCAGTCTTTTCAGATCTTTTCAGATTTGGTCATCCTATTTGTACAAAATTAAGAGAATTAAGGCCAAATCCAAGCATAAAATAGCACCATAAGACCCTCATTGTCCTCATGAAATGGACAAACATGACATGTTTTCCTTCAGTTTGATTTACACCATCAGCATTTGGAAGCACAGTCATTGTTTAGCCAAACCTGCCAAATGTTTTCTATTTAATTACACAATGCAACCACAGAGTCTCCTAGGAAAAGATCTCTTGTTTATTTATTTACTTAAGTTGATGAGATACTACCAAATGACTAGACATAATTCTCAGGAAAAAAAGTACTGAGGAAGCAGCATTTATAAACAAGTAAAAAAAACAGTTGTGTGGGTTGTGGGGGTTTTTTTAATATTTGAGAACAAGAAAGAAGGAAGTGCAGAAAACAGGACTGAGACTTTTTGTATTTTATTCACCATAAGTACAAAAATATATGGGAGAATAGGCATATATCACTGTAGTGGAGTTGTGTGTCATTTTATGTTGCAGACAGCAAGCAAGGGGTGTATAACATGCCCCCTTAGTCTTTCTTCTCTCCATCTGTCCTGCCCTGCTCACTGTCTGTCACAGCCAGTCCATCCTGTCAATCTGGAGTTTGGCTTTATTTAGTTCTGAAGAGAAGGTGTCTCACTGTCACAAGATGTAACTAAAGTGATTAGTTCAGATTCTTTCAAAGGGAGATTGTACTTTTATGAATAAAAATATCATCTGAAATTGCATTACCTTGAGTCATAAGTAAATCCTTTAGGGCATAAACTGATCACCAACAGGCTTGACAAAGGAATGTCTTCAGGCAGTGTATTATTGCTAGTGATGAGTGATAAGTTATGTTATTTCTATACAGAAGTACTGACTTGCAGTCAAAATGGCCTTTTAATTTATTAGAACACGACAAGGAAGAAAAAACTGTAATGTCTTTCCAAGAAAGACAGGCTCTTGTACACAATGCAGCCTCTCAGTGTTAACAAGGCGGTGGGCACAGTGCTGGAGTCACTTTTCAGACAGCAGGCAGTTTTCAGATTTAAAGAAACCTTACAAAGTAACCTTAAATTTATTACTAGAGAAAGAAAACCTGCTGATCAGAAAAATAAGCTCTTTTCTCCTTCAAAAATATTCCCTTCAAGTGTTCTGGCTCATGCCCTCTAAAGGTTTGGGATGTATCTCCTTTTGCTTTCCATTGCTTTTCTTGTGAGAATGGCAGCTTGACCCTATTAATCCCTTCTCTCATGCTTTGTTTTAACAGGTCTTGAGAATTTTGGGATGAGCAGTTCCATCACATTGCTCCTTGTCAAACAAAAGGTCTTCTCAGGGGTCTGAGAGTGCTTGTCTCTCCTTGAAACCCCTAGCGAGAGAAAAATAGACTCACCCACTGGCAACCAGCAGCTTCTGAATGCCCACAACCACTTTGTGACAGCTGGGTAACAAAAGAAAATCAGTGTTTTCAGAGCAAATATGGTGGACCTCCATACAGCATGTCTTCTACCCTAGAGGGTGGGCTGCTGGACATCTCCAGGGAAAGGGCAGCCAGGCTTCAGTGGCTGAAGTGATGCACTGGTAGAGGTGGTGGTGGTGGTGGAGAGTGACCTTGTGCCCTCAGCCCCCAGGAGTTCTCCCCACTTGTAATGGTGACAATACACATAGGTGTGTCCTCCAGAGGCAAAAAAGGGGTAAAGAACTGGGGGGTGGCAGAGCAATTTTTGAGGGGATCCCAAGACAGCTCCATGTGTGGGGTAAGCTCAAAGCCTGGAGGGAGAGCTCACCAGACCCCCTGAACAAAGACTCACATATTCAAACTTCCCCAATTCTGCTTCTTCATGTGCAATTTCCTGAAAAAGGGTGTATCATCCAAAGTGTTTTTAAATAGCTTATACATCCCTCATCATTATTTTAATTTTAAAATGTTCTGCAGAACTAATTATTTTTAATGTGGCTTTAAAAAAAAAAGGTGTGGTAGAATAATATTTTTAACTCTAGCAATTGAAATTCAGAACTCTTATAAAATTACCAACAATCTTTTGAATTGCAGTTCAGAAAGAGTTATTTCCTTTTATGACACTCACTCCCTTCTTTATATAATATTTAACCCATGCTGCTGTAAAGGTTATAAGAGCTGCATACTTTGAAAGGTTTATTCCTCATCCCACTGTTATGACACACAAATAAGTGATCGAGTAAGTAAGTCAAGCTAAATAAATGAGGCCGGAGAAACACAAGCCAAAGTGAAGTATAGCTTATTCTTAATCCTGCCTCTTTGGGGGCACTTCTTTGTGAGAATCCTGAAGTAGCTGAAGATCCCTTCAAAGAAAAGCTAGTTACAGAAAACTTATCCCCGGCGCTCATGTGATCAGGTAATGTACTCGATTCACACAAACAGGTAATCCACAGGGCCGCACTCTAGACAGTTAAGTGGCTTTAACATAAACTCCTATTGCAGAGGGCTGGAAAGCAGATAAAAGCTTCATTTGTCTTCCGAACCCTGGACGAAAATGTGCCCATTACGGAGCGCAGGCCTGTGTGAGGGCTGCTGGTGCCTGTTTGCCGTGGGGGACGGTGTGCTCCCGGCGGGGAGCCGGTGGCTGGCACGCTGCTGGCTCGCCTCCGTGCCCGCTCCCCACGGCAGCCCCCACCAGGGCGGGGGCTCTGCTCCATCTCCTGGCGTCAGCTGGCCCCAAGGCATCGCCGTGGGAGCACACGGCCCCCGGCTCGCGGATAGCCAGGGCAACAAAGGTTTGCTTATGGCTCCTGTGAAAAATAGTTTTTTTGTGCAAGGATATTTATCATCCGCTCATGTCATCGTTCCTGGCTTTCTGGTGACAGTTGTGGCATGGACAGCGTACAGAGTCTTTTATCTGTGAATGTTAACATTTCTTTGAAGGCTAAGCATGAAATATATTACAACAAGTTTACTGATAGAAGAGCTGGAATGACTTCATAAGAGTAGAGGATCACAGAAACAGACACATAACTGTTTGTGACCTGTTTAGAAAATAAAGCAATGCTCAAAAGAACAAAACTAAACAAATTTTGCATTTGTTTCGGAGGTCTGAAGCTGGGACCCAATCCACCCCTCAGAGAAGCCAGCAGGAGCCTTCCCATGGACTTCAATAAGCTTTTCATCCAGCCTCCACTTGGTCTTAAGTTACTTGTGATTAAAATTCTTTCCTTCTTTACTGATAACGTAGAAAGGTTTGGGTGAAGCTGGCATGCATTACATGTCCCTTACAACCTGAGACACAAGCTTCTAACAGGGATGCAGGTACCCAGAGCCACTTTCCTGCGAGTAGGGATAGCTGTGTTTTCTCCCAGTGGTTGTGTTGTAAAGTGGCGGGATACTGGCAGGCTCTGCATCTACTCTGCCTGCCTGGAGCTTCACACGCTCTCATGGTTCAGGAGAAATTTTGTTTCTAATCTTGAATTTTTTCAAATCTAGTTGATACTTGCTGTTTTCTTTGAATGCCTGTTGTTATAGGAATAATGAAGTAAACCATCAGATTCTAACACTTTCAACACCGGTCTTGAACTGAATGGTTTTGGTGTAACTTTTAAGTACTGGGCCATAAACCAAACTGTGAGTAACAAATGCCCATGACATCTACCCAACCCAAATCTGGCAATGTGATTTTAATCTCTAAATATTAATGTTTAAAAATATGTTTCCTTTCTACTAGGAAAACTTGTTAAAGTTTGGAGCAATTTGTGACATTGCTGATACCATTAAAATATTCAAAGTATGTTTCTGAATGAAATTAAATCATCACTTTGCAATTCCAAGCTGCTGGAAGCAAAAACCCATGTGGGCTGCATGCCACTGAGATATGCTACACCAGTTCTGCAGTTTTCAAACCCCCCATAGTTTTTCATGTTTGCTGGTATGGGCAGCCCACCCAGTATAAAAAGGCATGCAAATGATTTTAACAGGCAAGTATTGTGTTGACTAAGGTTTCCAGTGCTAAACTATCCAGAAAGATTTAGACAATTTTTTTCCCTACGGTAAAATGCATATGTGAGTTTGAAGATGAAGAAAAATGAAATGTGTTTTTTATAGCATGAAATATCTATAATATTGCACACATGTGTATTTCACTTAATCCCCGTTTTGATAAATGCCCACACTGCTAAACACCTAATGTACAACAGGATGTGGCTCCCACTTAAATTAGCAGATGCTATAGCTTCTGATTCTGTTAATGATGGACCTGTTTGCCAATAAAAACAATTGATGGATCAGCATGTGTGAGCTACTGAACCTCAGCAAAAGCCCAAACTAATAAGAGAGAGACAGAAAAATGCTTCAGGTCACAGTCAGCAGATGGGAAATGGCCAGATGTCTGTCTGGGGCAGGGAAAGTGCAGCATGTGTTTAAGTATATATCTATGTTTTCATATGGCAGCAACCACTGGGAAGTTCAAATACTTGGACTAACCAAAGCAACAGTTTTGAAGTTTACTTTTGCATTTGGGGGACAAAAATAAACTAAAAGGACAGATACATCTCTAAATCTGCCAATTCAACTACCAGATTTAGCTGATATAGGCATAGAAATGCATATTACATGCAATTTAGATCTCAAGAATTAAACTCTGGATTTTGCAAGCATATGAAAGCTACATTAGGTGATTCTGGCAACATAAGATGCCATCTGTGAGGAGTAGAAAATAAATTCCATTTTAACTTTCTCTTAGAGTTCTACTAAGCAAGAATATGCTATAAAATGTAACACATCTAAACATTTTGTGCAAAACTGTGGCACACAAATGAATAGAGAATATTAGCTAAAAATTATTGAATTGTGTAATTTCTAGAAAATAACCACGTGATATGTTTACATATTAAAAGCTAAGCTAGTTAATTTCCTAAGTGTGCAGGCAGTAAAATTATGATTGGAAATGTCACAATTTTCTTTAATCATATGCTACTGCAATATTGTACAGATCATATGTCTCTGAGTAAAATAAATAAGCCCTCCTTATTTTTTACTGAAGAGACTTTAACTTCTGCCCAGATTAAGCAACCTGGTAACACTGTCTCTGAGAGAATTATTCATCAGCTAAAAGATATGCAGGTGCTTAAGTGTCTGACTGGACTGGGGCCTATAAGGCAAAATTAATTACAAGTAGAAATGCAATTTAGTCGTGGGTTGAAGCAATTTGAACATTTCATTTAACTACTCTATAAATGGAATTTTCCTGTGCATAGTTCACAGCAAGAATATTTTTCCACAGGGAAAAATCCAGACCTCACCAGAGTCAATGACCATCTTTCCACACACTTTGGTGGGTTTCTGGATCAATTCCCAGCTGCCTGGCAGTGCCATCCCTGTGCTCCACTCTAGGCCAGGGCATTCTCAGCTCAAGGGTTATGTTGAAGCACCTACAGTATTCAAAAAGGAAGTTGCCATGTATTTTTTTATGTCAGCATCAAGCAGAAAATACAGGAATCCTTCTTTTGAGTAACTCCCCTAACTCCTTAAGATATTTGGGTGCATGAAAGCCTCAGCAAGGGCAAGATGCAGCAGGGGACATTTTTGCCAAAACCTTGATTTCTGCTGTTGTACCCAGAAAATGGGCTCTAATATATCTATATAGCAGTGGCAGGAAATGAACGCCAATGGGAACTGGTGACAGTGCCGGAAGGCAAGGAGAAGGAGGAAAACAGGAGATACCTGCAAATCTCTTCCTTGGCTGGTACAAGCAAAACTGGATGCAGTGTGACATGGATACACCCTCACTGTGGGAAGAGTGTTGTCATTCACATTTTCTGTGTGTTTTTCCCTGCCTACACGCCCTCTTTACCCAGGTAACATCCTTCTTATTCAGAATTTACAGCTAAGACAGCTGTAGGACAGGAGCCTGTGTATTGACTTTCAAAAATTTTCCAAAAACACCCACCCTCGTGAATCCTAAGGTGTGTGTGCTTTGTGTCATGCACGATATTCCGTCTAAAACACGCTCCGCTCATTCATTAAAACATTGGAAAGAGAGGTAGAGGTTATTCAAGCACAAGAGAGCTCCTGTTCAATGGTTTGACTGAGCAATAGAAATCTGCACCTGCACAAGTTTCTGCCAAAACTGATCTCACACAACTGTTGATCTTGATTAAATTCATTAGGCTGGGAGAGATGGATTTCTATACATCTTATTGTGTGTGTTTTATGGGTTATGCTCCTGGGTGGAATATAAGGTGGTTTTTGTTCAGGAGACAGTAGGAAAATCATGCTGAGACCCAGGCCTGCTTTAGAATTCAACATATTCAGCAAAAACTTTGGCCAGGACTTATTTTGGACTTCAGTAAAACTCTATTATAGGAGTTTCCGTAGGTTTAAAGGAACTGTCTGAGAGTTTGTATATATTACAAATCCTATTCTGTACAGATTTTGCCTGCAGTAGCAAAGCAGCAACATTTTTCAACGATTCTGGCTTAACTTATAAAGCTCTATCCTGGAGCGATGAAATTAGAAAAATATTTTACAAAACCAGAGCACAGGTCACATATTTGCAATATCTTTCTTTAGCGTTAGCCGTCTTTGAAAGAAGTTTTATGTCACAGCTGCACAGCACACACTGAGTAGTTGCATCTAAAATATGGAAAATAAATCAGAGGTTTGTCTACACATTTGATAGCGTAAGGGAAAACAGCAGGCTTTCCTTGCTGATACTCATTCCTCCCTTCCACCTATGTTGTGGAGATGTATCTTTGTATATGTATATACAGACATACAGAAACATACAAATCTAATTTCTGCATTTTCACTTTCCTTTGATTTACTGTTGTGCAAACAAAAGGCTTGAGAACTGATTACAATCTCACTAAGTTAATCAGGCTGTTTATGTCAGTAATTAATCAATGTTGCCTGTAAAGGCTCACAACCTGCCCCAAGGTACATAATTTGCCCTTGTCTTTCACTTTGCATCATCATCTGCATCATTACAAAGGGAGTGCAGACATGTGCTGCTGTATTCTCTGTGCACCCTTCACTCAGTTTGAGCAGAGGTGTTATGACAAGCGAAATCTATGGTCAGTAGAAACATGAGGCTGAAATAATATAGCAAGACTAAGGAACCTGGCACTGTCTGATGTGAAATGGGAGAGTGTTTTGCCCATCTCCTGGAGAGCAGAGCGCCCATCTCACTGAGGTGCCCTGGGAGTCCATGTGAGCAGGAGCTGCCCTCTTGCCCACATGGCTCCACGGCTGTGCTCTGCCAGGGGCAGGAGCCTGCTGCTGCGGCACAGCCAGTGGGGAGCTCTGGCTTGTGCAACTCTGCTGAAGTGCATCTATGGAAAAACACAGCAGCTCTCCCGGGCTGATGTTCTGGCACTGAGATCCATGGATATGCTTTGCAAGTGTGTGTGCCTAAGTGTGCATGTGTTTGTGTACACATGGGTGTAGGCTTACCAAACTAGAAACACGATGTCACAACAGCAGATTAACAGAGTACATTGCTGAATGTATAACAGTCCTGCTGAGCTTAGAGCAAACTGCTTAAAAAGGAATTATTTCAAGGTAAGGCAACCCTCTCTGAGACAGAACATGGATATGGTTTGAGAATAAGCAATGATATTATTCAACACTCCATAGTAAGGCAGTACCCTCCCTGCTATAACAATATCTTTTAAAGCTGGATTAATATGCCCATATTAAAGCTAGATTAATATGCCCATATTAATTAATTAATTTGGGCAGAGTGGGTCAAGTGGAAAGGGATAAGATCTAGTAGTGAATCTATGGCCTTTTCTAAAGCAGGTTCTGAAGTAATTTCTGAATTGAATAATTGTATATACAGATGAAATTTTCTTTGCTACATTCTGCAGTTCTTAGCTAAAGGTGGGATGAGTAACACTGAGATAGGGCTTGCATCTTCTCGCTTAATACAGAGGATTACACAACTGAGGCATGTAAGGTGCTCAACCTTCAGATGGTGGAAGCAAGGGTGAGATAATTCCTATGTTGTTATGCAACTAATTATGTCACCTGGACTGTACCAGGCATTCAAGAAAGGCTTCACCCTGAATTTAATGTACTCACTGTGAAATGTGCAGAGATTGTGAAGAAGCTAAGTGAACTGGCATTATTTTGGGATCCTTCCAGCTAGATTATGAGGACTTTTCCCTGAGATGAGTCCACAGGACTGTGCACAACACGCATGGTTAGAGGAATCAGAGGCAGCTTGGAGCTTCCCAAGGGGCAATGGACATGATCTCATTTTACTCAGAGACAAAACTTCCACTGACTCCAGTGGTGCAGCTTTATCCATGTGCAAAAGACAGTCCAGCAGTGACACTCACACTGAAGTTATGATGTGGGTATAGAAAATCAACATATTCTCAAAGCAATTTCCATAGTCTTAGCATATGGCCCATGCAGAGCCCTTATTTGGGTCAATGAGAGCTTCTCATGCAGAACAAGCAAAGAAAATGTGCACAGTCTGTGCCTGAGAGGGGGCAGATGCCTGCAATAGCTAAATATTTTAACAGGAGAAACACACTTGAACAAAGGACTTAAGTGCATAAGCCTCAGCAAGTTTTATTGAGGGCATTAATTTACACAAGCTGTATGATTGTGTTCTCATGAAATCTGCCATGCATAATTACTAAAGATGTTAATAAACAGTCAGCAAATCAGAACAGCTGGTTATGATGATACCCAGGTTTTCTAAGAAACGACAGGCTTTAACCTCATCACCATTAATACTGTGAAACATACTCTGGCCAGTGCATGTGATGGGATATCCTAAATAGATGAATATCCATTGCACTCCCTGTCCTGGATAGTGCAAAAAGGCCTAAGGTTGGCATTTTCTTTGATGTGGACCTTCCAACATAATTGCCCTTAGTTGAAAAAATAAAACCCAAAGCAAATCCCTATAAATGATGCAAAGGGAGGAAGGGCTTATGTTTTCCTTTGAAGTCATGTGAGATGTTCAGATACAGAGATTGATGCTGCTTGAGAATGCAGCCAGTATGTAGCTGCAGTCAGTTTTCACCACTTCTTTGATAAGACTGATCTGTTGAGCCTATATTAAAACCACAGTTGGGTACAAAGAAATTATCTTTTTTTCTGTATATGATATCAAAATGTTTTCATACCTTATTTACCTAAAAGTTTTCTCTTCACCTTTTGCCTGTTTCAACTAACACATTGGAAGTCAGTCCAGCAAACTGTGTGTATTGCAAAGACCAGCATACCCACTCTCTGCATTTCTTGTTTTATTAATTACTGATGTATTTGTTCTGAATTTCCTCCCATCCAACAACATTTCTGCAGGGCTCTCTGTGTTCATGCTTGGCATGCTAATGAAGTGTGGCTACTCATGTGCTGCTCAGGAAGTTGTGCTTGTCAATATATGTTGTACGTCAGAAACCTGCTAGTTTGGAGCAGAACCAAAACTGGGGATAATGTATCATTACAGCTGGCTGGCAGGTTGGCACCTGGTGAGGACTTAAATTTCCTCAGCAAATAAGTACTGACATTAAATTCAGGGGCTAAAATTCACATAAGCATCATACAGAGCTCTCCCTCTGACAGGCTGTCTTTCCATGGATTCCATGCTCAGCCCACACTGCCCTACTCTTCCCTTAATACTATTGCTGCTATGCTGTTAATTTCCTCTACACATAAAGATAGGTCTGATGAACTGTCTGTTAAGGTTTTATTCCTCTCTATTAGCTAAAACAGAATCATCAGCTCTGATATTAGCTCTGATATTAGCTCCATATCACATATAAGACAAACTTTGTCCCCTTAGATCAACAGATGATTATGTTGACAAGGCAAAACACACCAAACAAGACCATTTATTGTGACCATCACAGATCTGGATGGGAGACTGAGCTGGTTCAGCTAGCTGGAGATGTGGTGCTGGTAGTCCCAAAAGCAGGAGAAATCCCTACTCATGATGCACTGTCCACCCTGGCAAGTTCTCCCTGCAGAGCTCTGTAACCATTCAGTCCTGAGGTTAATGACACCGTCACAGCTTCTGCTCTCCCCAGTGTAATCCATTCTGAAACCTTTCTTATCTTCCATGCTGTTCTATAAGGTTCCCTCACACCTGTGAGGTGTGTGACAGCCCAGCCTACTTCTCCCCTTGGGAGAGTGCCCATTGCTCCAGACCCCTTGCAGATCCTTCCCTCACCTCCTTCCTCTCTCTGACATTACCTTCAGCAGAGGCTTTGTCATGATCAGAACTGAGCTGACAATTTTGGTGGCAGCTGCCCCTCCAAGGCGTGAAAAGCCCCAGCCCTGCCACACATGCCATCCACTGTCCCACCTTGCCACCAGGGTAATCCCAGCCTCTGGACTGGACCTATGGCTGCAGTTGCCAGCCCCACAGCTGGGCTTTGTGGGGAGAACAAAATCCTCTGGAATAAAACCCAGTCTGCAGATCTCAGACATGATGGATTGCAGCAGTTGACTGTGAGAGTATCCAGCCTCCTTTGTCACCGACAGCAGCAGCAGCAGGTTTGGAGGTAGCAGCAGGCTCCTGTGATAAAGGTCCCTTCCAAATGTCAGCCTGTCACATCCTGGTGGGAGAAGGACTGAAAGCATTTCAAGGGAAGGAAACTGTCTGTTGGCACACTGCATACCTCAGGATGCTTATTATAAGGTGCTTCTTTTGGAGTGTAGTATTTTAATTTTTGTGTTTATATATAAATTCTGAAAGGTAAACTCCTGCATTGGAGTTTTTGATCTTAAAAGTACAATCTTCTCTTTTCCTGTAGCAGCTCATCCTGTACCCAATGACCCACTTAAAAAAAACCTACAGGAACAGCTCTTATTTGAAAGAGAATTTCACAATTTTGTCTGGATGATAATCAGAATTATAAGTCTCTTCAACTTAGAATAGGTTAAATGACAAATAAAAACATAGACCCATCTGTTCTGCTGATTGGTGTTTTCCCCTTTTTGTCTCAGTTCACTAATTTTTTCCATGCTCAGACTATGAATATTCTAAATTTGCTCTTCAATATATTGCAGCATTTCGTGGCATTCCAGAACTGCAGATGCAGTCACCTGTAAACAGTTAATCAAAAGTAAGATCCTGATTTCACATAAATATTTTCTGCAAAAATAAAACATATTTTGCGTGTTCTGTTTTGTCTCACTTTTTCAGTTTTTAAGGGCTCCAAAATATTTTCGGATGTCAGAGCTTGCATTGCATTTTTCATTTTAAAATCTGGACAGAAATTATGACAAATGAAATACATTTGTGACCATCTTCCCACCTGCAATATTGCTTAAAACTTTACAAATGTCAAAAAACAGGACAGGCAGTGTCTTTTTTTCTTCTTAAATCTGTGCTGACTGCTGAGAATTTTATCAAGGATGGATGTGAAGAATGATTAGACTGAAAAGCTTCATGGTTTCCACTCATGGACTGCAAAGAAATAAAGTAAAGGGGCTCATTATTTCTCTTCCCACATCCATCATAGTGATTACTGCACTCTGAAAATTGGACAGCCAGGCCAAAGTACAAAGTTTCTTTTTTTTAAACCACTCTCCACATTACATGTGATTTTATACCATCCCAGAACAGGACTAAACAGAAACAACAAAAATAAATTGTTCATTAAAAAGACTATGAGATCAAATTTACTGTGAAATCAGTAGTTATTTTTTTTTTATTTTACAAAGCAGTGAGCAGACAGAATATCAAATGACATAGAAAGCAATGTGGAACTCCACATGGAAGTTCAGAATAAACTACTAAAGGGAAGCAATTTGATTTGAAAGCAAAAAACACAAAATGAAGCACAGAACTTGGAATGAAAAGACACTTTGGAAAAAATAAACCCCAGGATTTGATCTGGATCCAGTAGGGACAATTTTTAATGCAACTAGAATGATTTTACACTTCTCTTTAAATGGATAAGTTCAAATAATTCATTTTAAAAATGCCAGTGTTTTGTGGCTGCTTCTGTCACTGTGTCCTTATCTCCAGATGTGGAAACACACCCACCCTCTATGTGTGTGCTTTCCTACTTCATCCCCCACGGGGCAGGTTCTCCTGCACTATCTTAAAGCAAATATTAGTTAAGTTTATGAGGCTGCTTATTTCACAGTAACTTGTGAATGATTAGTCAATGAAAAATCACTGCCTAGAGAAAGCAGATGACTGTTGAATGAGTCGAAAAACTGGGGCCAGGGAAGTCTAATACACCTAGAGGCCAAGAGAGTAATTATCAAAACCTGGTGTTCTGCAGAGTCTTGTAACTTTCCCCATGTCCTGCCTCTCGACACCCTGCTGTGCTTTTATGGAGGCACACGAGCATACAGACTTTTCTCACTGAGATGTGAATTCCAGTATTTTCTGCCTTACATTAGATAAATCTAGGAATCCTAATTCTCTGTCTTCTCTGGTGAGCCCATGCTAATTAAAACACCAGCTCTGTACACTGTCTGAGTTCTCTCATAAATCTTCTAGTGCCAGAAATAGCCAGAGAAACATCTTGTATCACAATCTGAGCAATTAAAGTTTGTTCAAAATTTGAAAAATTTCTTAGAATGCACTTACTGAGATTATATTAAAAGAGCAATGCAGAGCTATTTGTAAAAATAACAAACATGAAGACACGAAAGGTCAGCATGCAACTGGTGCTTCAGTTGTAAAATATTTTCTTTAAAGAGTGCCATGCTTCATGATCTTGGATAGTGCCAGGTGAAAGCAGATCAGAAGAAGCACTGCAGAAACTTCTGTACGTACCAAGTCTGAAGTCTGCAGCTGCTGACCAATAATCTGACAGCTACTGTTGCTGCCATGAGATATTTGAAAAGCAAAACTTTGAGAAACTTTGAAAAAGCTGGTGAGTCAGCTCCAGTTTCTGCTTATGATGATTATACAACACTTCTCATTTTGGGTCTGTTTCATGACATGCTTTACATATGAATTAGTTCCTTGTCACAAAGTGGTATTTCCAAATGAATCAAATATAACTTTTCCCTAGATATAGACACCAAGGAACACAGCAGCTAAGACTAACTTTTACAAATACAAGTACTGTAGCAGTGCTGTTGTAGAAACACTTCTTTCACATTTTTTTTAACAGAGAAGAGAAGGAAAAGTGTACTTCCCTCTTCTGTCTGGTGGTTTTTCTTGGGCCAGTCAAGACTATTGTATTCTGAATAAGGAGTTTAATGCTTTAAATATTTTTCACAAGATAGATTAAACTGTCTTCAGCACTAAGAACCTCTACTGTCATGGAGGTAATGGATATAGTCTGGGTGTACCTCAGCATGCAGAGACAAGTTTTCTCCATGTAGTCTAGTTTATCTCCAGGGAAAGTGGCACAAGTGAGGCCATGGCTGGAGTGTCTGTCTACTGCCTTGTACTCTTCTTCTCATTCCAAAGTACAACAGGACATGGAAAATCCAAGGACTGTTGGGCTCATGCAGTAGCAGCAAGGCAACCTTGTAATACCACAGTTTCCCTGTGGTCTTGTCTCTCTGCCCTGGAGCCAGGGATTTTCTGGTTTAACTGTATATGCTATGGTCATGGACAGGAGCTCCAAGAAGAAATCTATCTCTACCATCCCACACACAAGCAAGAAAATGTGGTTTCCAGCCCTGCAGCTTTTCATCGAAATACGACTGTCTGCTCTGGCAGGCCACGAGTTACTGGTTTAAAATCACTTGTGCCTTTGGCACAGTTTTGCTCTCTGGGACCCCTCTACTGAAGAGGTGTCTGTTGAAGAAATTATGGCAGACTAAGCATTTTGATTGAAATTATCTTCCTTCTAGAAAGAAAACTGTAAATTACTCCTTTACCATGTGGTGGAGCTGGTAGACAGCAGTTCCTAAATTTCTTTTTTTTCACTGTAGATGTTGCTATGTTTGGAATCTTTCTTTTTTAACAGTTTTCACAACTATGTTTAGTCTGGTAAACTACCTATAAAACTTAATCTTTGCTTTTGTATTTATATTGTAAGCCTCAACATTAAGGAAAACCTCAAAGCTTGAATTTTGGAGTAAGAACTGCCAAGTCTGACAGCAACTTTCCACACCAAAGCATAATGACAACTCATCTATTATTCCATGAAGGGCAGTGTTTCTGAGGGGATCTGTAGATCTCATTTTTCAGCTTCTAGGCAGCAGAAGAACTTCTAGACCACTGCTGAAGGTGGTCATCTAGAGTAATGCACACAACATAGATAGAGCTGAAAAAACAATCCAGAAATAAAATGTAGAACAGTGTTTGTGTCTCAGGAAAATTTCTCATTTCCAGCATAAGAGTATTTCGTGGCTATCGAGCAAACTTATAATAGATCAACTGAATGTTGTGTTCTTAAACTAGGCAGTATCTCAGTGGTGGGCTGGTGTGGAAACAAGTTCTGAATTTCTTCATTTCAGTTTGGCTTTGCAAGGCTTAGACCCAGGTGCTTACAGCAATTTAGGACTCAGACTTCCCCCGAATATGCACAGGGCTTTGGAAAGTCCTTATAGGTTTGTGCCTGCAACTTTTCCTATAAATCTTTCCAAATGCATAAGAACTACATCACAGGGAAGAAGGTTTTGTGATTAAAATAGCACAGTAGAATACAGAATTACTAATTATATTCCCTGCATTCCTATTAACCATCTGTGTTGCCCAAAGCAAGTGGTGCAAATTTGCTATGCCTCAGTTTACTCCTCTGCAACACTGGCATAATACCTATCTCTTATAGCACTACATATGCAAAAATTCATTTGAAATTCCCAGATAAAAAGTACTTTGAAAATATAGGGTAGTACGAACATTACTACTTTCAGTCTTCACCTCATATAATTTTCTAGACTATTTATTATTTTACACTTCTCTCATTTCTCAATACTGTAGTCAACAATGTAGTTTCATTCCTGAGAAACTGCATTTTCAGGCATTTCATCAAGGTGTTGGTAGCATATGGTCAAATTCCAGTATGACCATTTTGCCAACTGAAATTCTCCCCATAGTTTTAAGAGGATTAAGTATTTCTCTCTTCTACTAATGTGTTCAGCAAGGCTATCCACCATGAAATACCCTTTGCATTTCATTCCCATGTAGCTGAGCAGTAATGAACCAAGTTTATGTTTCTGACTGTTTTGACTACAAAGTAGTTTGAATTATTTGGGGAAATGCAAGACAAAATTAATAATACTGACACTGTGTATAAAATACCAGTGTTTGAAACCACATTTGTGAATAACTGTTTTATTTCAAATTTCTTATGGGCTGATCTTTGCACATTAAAAGAAGACTTATATCCTGTCCAACCTTCTGTGTGCATTTTAAATTATGGAATGAAAGAGAAAATCACCCATTTCTTTTCCTTTCCAGCATTCCCATAGCTTGCAAATAGTCCTATTTGCTAAAAAGATATTATGCACAGTTTATAATGTGGATTGACTCAAACAATGAGAATCTGTTGGATGCTAGGTTTGTTTGGGCTATTACTGAATGCTCTTTCAAAGCTTATTAAGAAAAGAACACTCAGCTATGCTAACTTTTAATGGGTCACTTAAATTTTTGTGCCTGGAGAAAAACAGGGTGCTTACTTACATTTAAAAATCCCCAGACAAAACCATACCACAAAACCCAGCAATGTTCTATGTCTGCTTGTGGTCAGTTGTAAGATAAATGATGACAGCAAAATTCAGATTTAAAACTGAAGTTTGAGTTTGAACTATCAAGGAGTTCATTTGGGTCTGGAAGTACTAGCTGACCTCATGTTTATATAAACTGCAATGACAAAGTATATCTGTGGATTAAAGAATCAGGGCCAGATTTTCAGCTAGAGCAAATTGCGGTAGGTCCAATGAAACCAACAGAAATAAACTGATTTATGCCTTTTATAACAAAGAATTTATTTGCGTTATTTGTTTAGAGAAAAAAAATTAAGCTTTTCACACATACATTTGCACGGATTCAATTGTAAGACAAATATTTAAGAAATGTGCATGGTAGCTTCAAGGTCACCTTAGAAAATGTGTTTATTGTATATGATTCAACCATGTAAAATGAGTACATATTCTTACTGTATACGAACACATTTCATTAAGCTGCACATTTCTATACCCCTTTGATATATATTGAAATGGCTTCATCCCAACATGACCTTGAAAGGTTAATTTAAAACAAGTCTTGATTTTTCCCCCCCCTATTTGCTTTTTAAAAAGGGTTTATGTAGGACACGCTGTTCACTTGATGTTAAATTTCATCTTACAAGGGTGTTCTGGAATGTGTTGGAATAAATCTCAACAGTCATATTCCCTGAATAATGGCTAAATGTTTGTAAGTGCAATAGGAGGTATAGCTCAAAATATTTCACGGCTAGAAAAAGCAGTGTTATTTTAAGACTCAAATACTTAGCGCTTTCCTGTTTTCTCTCAGCATTGTATCAGTAGGTGCATTCTTTAGAAGCAATCACATCTTTCTTTAACCGGCAGGAGCCCGGTGTGCGTGCGCTGCTGATGGAAGCCAGAGTGCGCCGGGTGGAATCGGCCGCAGCAATCAGCGGTGCGCGGCTCGCCCCGCACATCCTGCGGCTCATTTCCATATAAATTACACAGCGCCCGGGCCGCGGCGGGGAGCCGTGCTGGGGAAAGGGCCATGGGAGCTGCCCCCGGCGCTGCTGTCCCGGGGCACGGGCTGCCAGGCAAGGTGCTGGCACAGCGGGGCGGGCAGCGCTTCTCCCGGGATGTGCGGCTGTGCGGGACACGGGCAGTGCGCGGCCCGCCGGGCAAGGCAGAGCACCGCCCGCTGTTGTTCAGGCACGAATTCCTCAGCTGGCACAGCTGCCCTCCAGCCCTTCATATCTGTGTGATCCCCATCTCTCCCCTCAGCTTTAAAAGCACTTCCTTGAGTGGTGTAATCGCGGGCAATTTTCCCCTCGTGCCAAGTTTAGATATTGTATATACTACTTACATGTTGACTTGGGTGACATTGTTTCCCAATTCCCAGTGAGATAGGGATCAGACCACCTCTGTGCAGCTCAAAGACCAAAGCATTGCACCAGACAGCATGGGATTTCTTCAGAGCACTTTGGAAGTGGAAATTGAAGTCATTTGAGGATTAGCATTTTGTTAGATGGGGAGATGAACCCCAAAACACAACATCCTGCAATTGCTCAGCTGCTGCTCCTCGCTGAAGGTTTGAAAGCAGAGATTGCAATCTGCTGCTGCTCTACCTGCTGCCGTTCAGATAGGAGAACAACAAAGAGGACAGGTCAGCACTGGCCCCCCTTTTCTCGGTCTGTGTAACCTGGTATTAACGAAAGAAAGCAAAAAGGTTTGAAATCCTACTTGAAGCGGATACTGGTTACTTAAGTCAGCATTATGTTCAGCAACAACAGACACAGCTGTCTTGACCACACACAGACCATTTCAGCAATTGCCAAAGTGCAACGCTCGTTGTGCAGCCAAGTCCTAAATTATGGTAAGCAATGAAATAACCAAAGATGTTTTAAAAGAAAGCACATTAGTTCCATTAATATGAAATTTACCTCTCAGATAATTCTTGACTTGTAACAAATGTAGGTTTGCCAGTTTTGTGAGCAACAGGACTGAGGAAAGTAAAAATTGCTTCATAAAAATTAGCTACCCAGGATTTTATGTGAGCGAGAATTGATGACTATGTAATTAAAATTTCTAAGCATATGTAATTATTAAAATAGAAACAGACAGATAGTCTTCTGCTTTCTGTCACTTTTCATAGGCTTTTTAAAAAAATCAGATTGACAATGAAATTGTGTAACAACCACAAAGCTGGGAAGGATGACAAATTTAGGTTTCAATTCAGCAGGGAACTCGAGCATGTGCATATAATCTGATATGGACTTAAACTCTTTGCTGAGTTTGAATCCTAAGAAAGGTATACAGACCTTTACAGGAAATTTGGATGTTTCAAATATTTTGAGCTAGGCAAGAAAAGGATGAACTTGGATTTACCTAAATTGTTTTAGTTGCATGGAGTTTTTCCATGCAGACTTTGGGGGTGACTGCAAGTTATTTTCTAGATTTCTTCTAACTGCTCTTAAACCTGTAATAACAATTTTATTTGTCTTTAAAATTCAATCAGTCCTGGGGATTATATTGAGAGTAAAATGTTGCACAATGCCACTTCACTACCAAAGAAATCAATAAAAGAGAGAATTACAACCCAGTGATTTCACAGATGCATATGAAATCTGTGTGCTGTTTAATCCTGTCCAAGCTCCTGGAAGCACACCAGACCCCAATTATTTCTCTAAATCTGACTTTTATTCCCCTGTAGCCCTTGCAATTTTCTCCTTCAAGGTAGATCCAGAAGCTACAAAGCATCAAAGGATATCATCATATCTCTGTCTACATATGAAGGATATTGTAGCTTTTGCTTCACTTTTGCACTGTCAACAGAAAGTCCATCCCATGTTTCTATCTGCATGCCTGCACTAGTCTTATCTGCCAGTGTAAAGCACAAAACCCAGTCTAACAGCCCACAAGGAAAGACACACTTCACCAAGGTGGGCCAAGTTTGCCTTCTGCCTGTGTCTGCTGGATGGAATGAAAATGCAGCAAAATATTTTTGGTCAGTAATTTACTTCCTGTCATTCTGGACTTCCCATAGGTACCAGCACAGTGTTAGGAATGAAGTAGGTGGCAGCTGTAGGCAGACTTCACCTGCATCTCAACTGGTGCCTTGACATGGGATTATCTATAAAAAAAGGAGATGCTTCGGCAGTGGCATGAGCTGGGGAATGGATGAAAGGACCACAAAGATAATTCAGCTTCAACCCTCTGCCGTAGGCAGGGTCACCCTCCACTAGACCAGGTTGCTCAAAGCCCCATTCAGTCCAGCCTTGAACACTTCCAGGGATGGAGCATCTACAGCTTCTTTGGGCAGCCTGTTCCTGTGATTCACCACTCTCACAATAAAGAATTTCTTCCCTTTATCTAATTCCCTTTATCTTCGCCCTTCACTCAGTTTGAAGCCTTTCCCCCTCGTCCTATCACCACGTGCCCCTGTCCAAAGTCACTCTCCACTTCTTTTGTAGCCTCCTGTTGGGGGTTGAGTGTTTTTTTTCTGTTACTGTGTCAATTTGAAGAATTTTTCCCATTATCATGCCAATGG
>JAOTQP010000001.1:71069298-71105034 GCA_026413545.1 Cichladusa arquata
GGGAGTGGAATTAAAGCCTCTATTTCAGAGGAAACTTCTGCCTCTACTGGCAGACACCTGTCCTTCAAACCAGGACACCTCCTTTAGGTAGCAGAAATTTGCTATAACTTCTGCTTCCCAGAGCATTTTCTTCACCAGGCTGAACAACCCAAACTCTCTCAGTCTGTCTTCCTGGGACAGGTTTATTAAGCTACTCTGTAGCCCCGCTCACTCCTGAAAAGGGACAGTGTCTCCTCACTGTCATCTCCCTGTTTCATTACCTTTGAAAATTTGTATAATTAATTTCCATTACATTTTCCCCCATCAGTGAATTCCTCTCTAAACAAAATTTTCATTAATAAAAGAGAGTGCCACAAAGTGCAGCATCCCATCAACACTGAAAAGGAAAATACTGGATCCTCTATATATTGCTTACAACTATTGCAAAACAGCAAAAGAAAAAGGTATGTGTCCCCACAATGTACCTGCAAAAAGTACAGCTTGTTTAAAAAAAAAAAAGCTATTATATATTGTTGTGATAGTTGAATTGTGATATTTTCTCCCTTGTATAGAAAAGTTATTTGTTATGAAAACCTATGGAAATTGTTAGTGCATGGTGTCTTGCTGACACTTTTTTTCAGAATTTTTTTCCCAAGACATGCATTTTTGCTGCAAAAGGTATGATCAGCCCTGAGCAGTCTGAGAGGTGATCAGCTCTGCTGAGAGAGACAGAGGAAATGTGGTGAGGTCCAGGAAACAGAATATTCAAAAGACAAACTACAGCCTTTTCTTTTCCCATACTTCCACAGAGCAATGATCGTGGAGCAGATCCTGCCTAATGCAGAGCCATGAATCTCAGCAACAGGTTTCCAACTTGGAGATTCTGGGGAAGGTGTCCAGGGTCAGTGCTCATGACCTTTTGCTAGAGCTGTCTCAAGAACCTTCCTGCCCTCTGCACTGCAATCCACAAAAGATAGAGCAAAACTGACACAGAATCAAGTTAATTCAGAAATTTCTTGTTACCAGTACAGTGGGAACCTACACTGTGGCTTTTCTATGGTAACCTGGACCTGGGTGCATAATCAGGCTTAGGAGGAAACTTCTGAAGGCACATGGTCTGTACAGCTGTACCATCCAAGCACATGCATTTGAGTCCCCACCTGCTGGACACTGTGCTTGGAACTTTCATTTGTCCCTGAAGGCTCCAGCAGCATCTCTGTCGGGGGCTGTCCGAGATGCCTCCTGGGCACAGGCTGTTTGCTCTCCACTGGTGGCACTGAGACCCTGGTGTATGGCAGCCCCAGGTCTCTGTGCTGGTGTTGAACCCAAGAACTCCTCAGCACTCTCATTACCCTCTCTTCCTCGCTATGTGGCGTTGCAGGTTTGCAACTTGGTTTTCCAAGGATGCTTGTCAGTGGAAGCACACCAAAAAAAAGATTACAATTTTCTGTAAGCAGTGGCTTGTGGCTTTATTTACTATAGGAAATTTTCAAGTGTAGACAGAATTGTATGTTTAGGTACGTTTCATTGCCTCATGTCTGGCAGTATTACAGGCCCCTACACTGCCCAAGATCCTTCATCTCTCCCCACCTTTTGCATCTACCTCCTTCTTCAGATCATGGGAGCCTGTTTCTCTGTCTCTTTTCTTCAGTTCACTCCCTAAAGGAGCCAATTAAGGACCTCGTCAAAAAATAAACAAATATGTTCTACTCTCATTTGTCAGGCAACCTTCTGTTTCACCTCAACACACAACGAAGTCCAGATGATCTGTCGCATACTACCTTCACTGGTTTGGTTCAGACTTGAAAAGTGTTTGCCCTGAACTCCAGCCAGCTGTGAGTCCACTAATGGCTTTCATGTGAAGTGCCTAGAATTAAAGAGGACTCACAAATTTCATGTAGCTTCCCCAATAATTGAATTTCTTCGCTCTTCTTAGATCTCTGGAAAAATATGAGGAAAATTTCTTGATTTTTTTTCCTGACTTAGGAAAGCTGATAAAATATGGACCACTCACATATCAAAACATGGTGAGATACAGTGGGCTGCGTGGTAGTGCCAAAAAGGGAGAAAATAATGGAGACACTAACACAGAGCAGGAGAATCACTGGTGTCAGCAGAAGGAAGTGGAAGAAAACTGATCAGATTGCTGGAAAGAATAGTTGATGGTAAATGCAGTGGTGCTTAATAAAGAAAAGAGCCTTCATCATGGAGGAGGATGGTGCCAAACCCATGGGAATGTATTGCAGGGACTGAGGGGAGATGTTGGCAGGATTGGGAGCAGCCCACAGGCACCAGAACAGCAGGTCAGGATGATACGTCTGTGTCTCACCTTCCAGCCTCTGAAAGTCAAATGTTGCTTACTCACCCTCAAATTATCCCTATCTCTATGTTTTTTCAGCCTGCATGTGGGAATCAAGCCCTGCCACTTTAAATTAGTCAGTTATATGAGCATTGCAGGCATAATGTAAGGTTTTCAGTGGCAATACCTTGGCAGGCCAAGGTGATTCTTTGACATGCACACATGCAAAATCATTCCAAGTGATTGGTAATATGGCAGGGTTTAATTTCAAAATGAGTCTAATGCCCTACTGCTGTAAATACACAAAACTCATTGCAGTAGGATTTGATATATTTATTTGAATGGGGAATTTCCTTCCATGTAGTGAGTCTTTAAATAAAAGAATAGACAAGAAAAGAACTACATTTTTTTTCTTACACATCTGTTTCTAAATATAAATTAATTTCCTCCTATGCTGTAGTATTTTAAAACCAAGAACAAAGAGCCAGTGAGAGTAAGCACAGCTATGTGCTAATTTATAACTGTTCAGAGTAAAAGGCAGCTCCAGCTGACAGTAGCTTCAAAAAAATTGTGCCTCCTGTAAATTAGGGTAAGGGAACTGATCACTGAAGGTAAACAGGTGATGAAATACTTCATTAGTACCTCATTTGTAATTTATGTCTGCTGAAGTAGTTGACAAAGAATCAAAATGTAAGTGGTAGATTTCTCAGAAGTGCAGCCTTTGAGGTCACTGAAGTGGATTAATTATAACCCAGTGTAAAGCACAGCCTGTCTCTGTGTCAATTACCAGTATTTGATAACTGAAATTATGTCAAGCTCTGTTCTTCTTCAAGATGCAGCCACACATTTTAAAATCATTATGACTGTAAGCATGAGCCCCACATAACTAATGAGTTCAGCTCATTTATTAAAGTTCATTTTGGCTTAGAAGATAGTAGTTGAGATTCAGAGGGGAGTGGGTGACAAAAGATCCAGTTCTGCAAAAATAAATGCCTTTCCTTATCCTCTCTCCCAAAACCTGTGCAGGAGAAACAAAGCTGATTCACTTGCCAAAGAATCGTTTAAATGTACTGTAGGAGAAAGAGTTGAGGGAGTGAACTGCTATTAAATATGACCTGCTTCTAATGGCTATCAGACCTCCAATTGTTCAGTGAAAAGGCTGGGCTTAATGGACTACCTGCTGTTCATATTCGTCATAGCAGAATGGCCGATAATGCACCTCTACTACATCTTGGGATTTTCTTACCCCTGTTCCTCCCTTTTTGACACTCCTCCCTGGAGCTGCACAAGCATTGGGCAGGGTTTGATAGCATCTGTTCGTGTGTTATCAAAACCTACCACAGGCTCTTTGGTGGGTAACTCTATCTCACCAGGGCTGTGCAATCTGCTGCTCACCCCCTGCACCCTGACCCACGGCAGCACTGCCTGCACACAGCAAGGAAATGCTGTGCCTGTGGCTTTGGGTCGGTTTTCTGATGCAAAAGCAGCTAAAGCACTGGCTTGGTGTCACTAAGCTCATCACCAGGACTCCAGCCTTGCCACATGTTCAACGCATGGTTTATGCAGCTCAGGGTAGCTGCCGTGCCAGGGAATGAACCATCATAGCTGGCACTGTGGATTCCCACTGTTGGGGGAAACGATGCCAGATCTCAGCTGCAGTGTCAAGCAGAATGATTCCAACTTCAGCTAGTTCAGACTTTAACCACAGGCTTACAAACAGCATTTGATCTAGTGAGTTATTCCTTCACCATTCCCTGCTTTCACCTGAAGAAGCTCAGTTGTAACTGTCTCCTACTGAAATAAGTAGTAACATATGATCCTGCTGAACAGGTAATTCCTTATTATTTTTGCTCTTTTTGACAGACTGGGTTCAGATTGGGCTTTCAATGGAATCTCACATTTATCATGGCTGTAACTTTACACAGAGCCATATTCCAACATTCACCAGCAATCTTCTGAAAAAACAAGAAGTTAGTGCTTTGAGGTGGACAGAGTAGTCATATTTTCTGCTAAAGAATAGATTTCTTTTTAACATTAACAACATGTGGTACTAATGTTTAAAATACAAATTTTAGTTTGTCAGTGCAACTTATCATTCCTTATTACACATTGTGAAATCATTTTAAGATTCTTTGTGCTTTTTTTAGCCAAAAGAGAATCTGAAAACTACCCAAAACCTTTACTGCAGAGCCCGAAGTATGCAGCTGTGAGCTAAACCAAACATGTCTAACCTGAACCTCATGAAAATAATTGTGAAAAACATTTATTTGTGTCTTTGATTTATTAACACTCTATTTTCCAATGAAATAAAGTATTCAAACTTGCATCAGATTGCTGTTCATATCTTTAGCACCAGGATAATATTGTTGATAATTTTAGAAGCATGTAAATAGATCAGGTAAATAAAGAGATAGATTGAGCAGAATATTTAACACACGGTGGCTTTATGGGCCTTCTCGAATCAGCAGAAGTTATAGCACCTACGTCAATGCATATGGGATTTCAAATATCATATTTTATCCTCCTCTATTTCATGGAAAATATTTTATTGGATAAACAGCCAGAATGTTGAAACAATCCCTCCCTAAATATTTTGCAGCAATAATGGCACTGATTTCTCCATGGCATCAATCAAACCGAAACACTTAAAAATACTCAGTTCAATATAAGTAAGTAAAAATGTGCTACAGATTGGAAATGAGGAAAGAGAACTGGTATGAAGGGTATTAGAAACTATGTCTAGACTTACCTGCTAGGAAAAATGGTGGCTCATGTCCAGTCCACACCTCCACTTTTCTTAACTGTGAAATTGATTGTGGCAAGGTAGGAGGGAAGAAGAATGGGCAGCTGGTGCATGCCTGTGTTTTGCCCCAGTAGGGAGCAGGGATGTGAGAATATGCAACTGGAAAGTGGAAATTCTCCCCGCATCCCTCATCTAGATACAATCAAGTACCCACAATGACCAATGAAATGGTTACAGTTATTTGATAGGAATTCAAAAGTGTTTCCAATTTTTTCCATTCATTTGGTTAAATATAGCTTTGTAGACTGAGGCTTTCCAAAAAGATGGTCACTACATGGGTTTATATCCTCTTGTGTCACCACCTTAATGGTACTTCATCGCAGATTAGTTTAATATCTCTGGAGAATCAATGTCAGGCTTTTGTGAAGGTTCAGAAACAGATTTTCAAATTTCTTGGGTTCCCAGATGGGCTCCTACATGGCACCAGAGTAACAAGTATGTTGCAAAAACAATTCCCACTGTCTCCCAGTATCGATTCTGCCACCTGAGTTTTAACAAAATGTCAGTGCTGGAACTTTTGAGGACTTGCAAAAAAGGTTTCATGGTGAAACTTCAACTAGACACTGATTAAGAAACGCAGACAGCACAAATTGATTTTTTTCAGGCTGCTGTTCATGCTTTCTTCCCTTTTAGCAGCTATTTATCCATGACTGGTAGGAATTTGTACCCTCAGACAAGGTGTGTGGCTGAACCAGCCTGGGAAGGGGCGAGACAGCTGGCCCCATGGGATGGGTCAGGCAGAAACAGATGGCCCTGACCGGCCGGGCTGGCGTGGGGACAGATGGCAACACGGGACAGCTCGGAAAGGGGACATATGGCAACATGGGATTGGCAGCAGCACAGGTCCTTGTGCTGGGCCCAATTACAGGCCTGGTGAGTCTGGATTTGCTTGGGAGAAGGTAAAAGGTCTTTTACGTCTTTCGATTCCTCCTCAGACACGGGCTGGGACCCAATGAACTGCAGGATGTGGCCATGGCTCTGTGCTGTGTGGTCTGGACAGGGACGTCAGCCACTGCATGCTGCTGAGTCTTTCTTTCTGAATGTTTTTTTCTTTTGTAATTTCAGCATCTAACAAGTTTTCACTCTTCTTGCACACACTTGCACGTTTTGACTTCCATCGGCACAGGGTTCATCAGAGGTAGAAAAGGATGAAAGGCAACATGTGCACCACTGAGGCTTAATGGGCTGATTCAGCATGCTGTTATGTCCTTTGAGACATGGAAGACAAATGAATTTGCCTGTTCATCATCTTAAAAAGCTGATTCATACATATGAAAAATACTTTAGCGACAGAAAAGCATAACACTGTAATATATCTGTTGTATATTCTTCTTCCCAATTTCCTGTTCTGGGGATGATAAAGACATTAACAAATAAATTTGTTTCAGTTCTAAAGGAGCTTTTTAGAAATAAATACTTTTTCACCACTAACCACTAACTACCACATTGCCCATGTAGAGCATAATTAAGAAGCAGAATAAATTAGGATCTGGGTGTCTTCCCATGTCATTTTGAATACGAGAGGCAAAATGAAAAAGCTTTACATGCTGAACATTATGGAATGTGCTTATATAAGCCTAAGATTTTTCAGCATTCCTTCTGTATTTCTTTGTCTTAATACAAGCTGCCCACTCAGAAATGACATTCTTTGGGCATATTGTAAATAGATGCAGGGGAAATAATTTAGTTTGCTCACATTAAAGTGCACAAGGACTCTATAGATCAAGGATACAGCACAGCCTGCTTCCCTGGTGAGAGCAGGATGAGTTTTTTTATAGATAACATTAAGTGTATTAATTGCATTCACCATATTATAGTGTACCTTTTGTAACTATTGCCACTGCATTTTTTCACTTTTCCAGCACATTTCATGATGTCTTTCATCACCTTTTTTATTGAATTCACAGAATTAACAGAGCAACATCTATTACAGAGGTATAGAAATTAATTAATCTGCACCAGTTGTGTTCTCTAGAACCTGGTTATAACAGATTGGGTGATCATATAGCTCATGGACTTGAGCATGCAATCATGAGTTACTATAGATGGAAGCACTTTTGAATAGAATTAATTTCCTCTCTTGAGAGGAAAAGAAAAAAGCAGTGATAAAGTAAAAACCAGTATTTCAGGTTTACAGAAGCTTTAGTTTATTCTGAAAGACACTGCCATAATCTGTGAATTCTATGTACAGATATACAACTGGACTGCTCAGAAAATGTAGTATTGTTCAGGAGTGATCCTAGCTCAGCTAGATAAAAAATTGATGTTAAGATGAAGATTTGCACTCTGAAATCCCCCTGCGCTAAGTTTGCTGATGCCCGCTACTTACTTTTACTTTTTGTGAAAGATGGTTTCCACAGTTACAATAAGGGAATTAATTTAAGCCATTCAAGAAATACAAAGGCTTTTATAATGTAGTTTTTGTAAGGGGGTTTTTACATGGTGGCATCCTTAAAGGACTAGAAGTTAGTCTTGCTGCCATATTTATTGCTGGTTTCCTGGCAATAAGAATACATGAAAAGCCTCCTTTATCTAGGCATCAATAGTGTGATTTGATCTGAAACTGTATATTCTGTTTGAGATGATACATACGTGTTTGAATACTTCATTATCTTTCTTTGCCATGCTGGTTTCTAGCCATTGAAAGGTCAGAGTCACAATTGATGTATATGGGGATAATGGCACTCTAACAGATGGAGTTATGATGATTGATAGCCACTGAAGATTTAAGCTTGACTACTATTTTCTCTAATAAAATTTCATTAGAAGGCTGATTTCTCTGACAGGATCGGTTCTTATTGCCTACATTTCCCATAGTTTTTAATTAAGCTCTTGCCAAACTCAAAATACTATTTTTCCCGCCTTTATGTATAGGAATGTTTTCCCAAAATTTGGGAAGATTATCCTTGTGTTAGATAGCTGTGAAATGTCTCTTAGTATTACTGTCCCACTTGTTAAAATGTATATATTCTGCTCCATTCGAGTGACCTTTGGATGATACCAAAATGTTATAGAGTTTATAAGGTAGAAATCCCTCAGTAGAAACATCCTGAATTGTTTTCCTGTGGGAAGATGGTTTCCCCACCTGCAATATTGATAGGATGTTTGTTGCCTCAGGAGAATGGCAGAGAAGATCCACAATTTATTTTGGTAGTTCGAGGCAACATTCTGTCCACTGCATTCAAAAGGTTCAAAATCCACAAAAAATATAAGAATGAAAAGAAATGTTTTCATAAGCAAAGTACCATGGTTAGTCATGATGCTTCCAATTTGCAACATCCCAGAAAGATTGATGATCTTGCTTATGTTTGTTATTTTAGTTTTTCTAAGGGATGTATGATGAATGAGATTTTCCAAATGTATTCATGAATAATAATGTCATTTTAATGATATTGCATATTTGCATAGAGCAGATTATTATAAAGAATGCCAATAGGGACTGATAACCAGGTCCTCTAATTGAAATCATGTCTAGAAGAAATACTACAGCGTGGCTTTGCACATTTCACGACTACCAAGAAACCAATATCTCTCCTGAAAATGGTAGACTGCCTACAGCTATCATTCCAGCTATTTCTGAGTAATGGTAATAGCTCTGGAATGACATCTGACTTGAAGCAGTCAGGTATTAAAATACCAGACAAGCACAGCTGCCTGTACCTGACTGCACTACAGGAGCAGTGATCTGTGGCAAACTGCCACGATATTATGGCCCTTTAAGATGCAACCTCTCCGAAAGGCAAAAGTTCAAGTAGGCTTGGTATCCAGCTTCAATAGGGAGTTCTGTGTTTCACAAATAGTGGTGAATACTGGAAAGTGGAAAGGAAGAAAAAGATAGCCAAATTCTGTGTCGAGAACCTGTGAAGTACCAACACCCCGAAAAGCTAATATCATGTGTTTCTTACATTAGAAGTGTAGATTAGGTAGAAAGTCTGTCTTTTTGAAAGGCAATGGTAAAAATCCCACTGGTAATTCATTCAGCCAGTTCTGTCTCTTCTCAGTCTTGTGTAACTACCAAGGTTTTTTCCTGGTCTTTTTTTTTTCTTTTTTTTTTTTTTTATCTTTTTTAAGAAATAATGGAAATAACTTTGATGAAATTAAATCTTCATTTTCTTGGGCATAATCCACGAGCCTCAGGAATAGCTGATGAAATATCCTTGCATTTTTAACCAATTGAACTAATCTAGTCAACACCATAATTGCACTCAGAATCCCTTAGGCCTAATTTGAGTGTAAGGAAAAGCTACTGTGCCATTGTTAAACTACTTAGATTTAATTTTTTTACCAGCCAATAATTAAAAAACACAGGAAATGACATGGTGAATGATGGAACTATTTTGAAGTGCAAATTTATGAAGCAGCTGCATCAAATAAAGTGGTAATTTAATTATGCTTATGTCCTAAAGCTGAGGTGTAGTGTTGAACATTTCTGAGATACAAGCTAATTCAAATCTGGAATAGTAATCCCACGTTTAGTAATTTCAGTGCTATAGCTCACTTAATTACAGCATATTAGGAAAATAATGAGATAATTAATCTTCAAATGCAGTTCTTGTCTACATGCATATTACAGAAGAATTTGACTTATCCTTCTTTGTATGTTTTTCCAAGAACGAGTTATGACTAATTTAACCTAGAGAAACCCTTCCCCACTGCAATGCCTAGATTCTTTTCCAAACCTATCATGTTTCGGACAACTTGTTCTTTGTTTAAACAAGAAAATACTTTCATAATAAAATCTGTGAGAAAAATCTCAAAAGACATTGCATTATTTTTATTTTTCAATTAAATATTATTGCACCTATTGCTTTTGCTTTTATAAGTAGAATATATGGACTATTCTTGAGCCATGTAATCTGTCCTACTCCAGTTTTATTTGAAGTACAGGGGGTTTTATCCGAGTTTTGAAAACACATGATTTTACAGGAAGATATTTGTTGGCACACTGCATGCTATGTACTTTATACATTAAGCATAGTACCAGAAAGCAATACCTTTTCAGAAAAATTTTCATGACTTTAGCAGATCTCTCAGTGAAGTATTAATTTTATATTTTATGAATATTAATAGAAATACTTATTTTACATTTTGAGCCTTCTGTTTTGCCCACAGAGCACTCAACATCACCTGGAATACATACATACTTTTAGTACCTGCTTGTATGTATAGTCAGCTAGAAAAGGTAACTGTAGCATGACAGGTGTGCTTCAGTCTTTCCACACCACATCCAAAACACATTTTTGTATGGCTTATATAATTTGCATTTCCCATTTGCTACACCAAGTCTGCATTGGTTTCCTTAAGCTGATTTTATGACCTTCACAGATGATTTTGAGCTTTCAATATATAATACTTTTGCTTACTTTTATGATGGGATATAACTGAACCATCTTTTCACATACTGCCCTTACTTCCACAGTCTCTTTCACTAGGTCTATAACCTGGAAGCCTCTGTAATAGCTGATGAAATATCACTGCATATTCAAGCAATTTTACTAATCCAGTCAACACCATAATTGTACTTGGGATCCCCTAGGCCTAAATTGAATCTAAGGAAATAATGTTTTTTTCATGCTGGGCACATAGTCACAAATATCACATTTAAATGCATTATTTTTAGTGTCACTGAGTCTAATGTGTTAAGTAGCTGCAGAGTTTATCCTCCATGGTAGGGAGAAATTGTAATGCTGGCAAAACAAAAGAGGAAGGAAAACACCTCCTGGGAAAGAGCAAGACTTTGTATCTTTTGTTCCATCTTCTGTATTTGGTTGATTCCTCTCTGAGGAACTGATGAGATCTTCTGGCCCTAAAAAATTAGTTGCCCAAATTCAAAAGACTTGAAACTATGCACTTCCTTTCTAATAATAGGCAATGGCATGGGACCATGTGGCATTAAATCATTTTGCCCAAATGAGAGTTGCATAGTGTTTGTCTCATGTAATTGTTGGCTTTGTAAAGTCAGCTGGAGAACTGCTACCTATAGGAAAAGACTAGTCCAAACAACACAGATGTTTATATTCAAATTATACTGCACTGGGAATCTTGGAGTATGATAAAACCCCCTGTATCCCTCTTAAATATTTCTGTCCAAGAACGCAGAAAGACATGAATGAATATATACATGTGTTTTATGATTAGGGAGGAAGCAGAAATATAAGAATGTTCTGCTGTTTTTGCACTGTGGACTATGTCAAAGCAGGCCTGAGTGAATCAAATATCCTGTAGCTGCCACCATGTCTATGGTTCCCTCTTTGCTGAACAAGCTACACAGGTTTAGACTCAGGGCATGACTCAACATATAGCAGCTGTAGCTTTCCAGTGCAATGAAGAGATCAGGAGACTTCATTCCACAGCACCACAGCTGTGCTGTCCTCCAATGCAGGAAAAAAGATCAAACAAAATACTATGCCAAGGTCAGCTAAACTTTCAAGATATTTGCAATGTTTTTTTGTTGTTGTCATTAGAGTTTTCTGTTTGAGGCTTTTCTTTTTTTTCTTTTTTTTTTTTTTTTTTATTGATATCCAATATAATTATTTTTCTAAGCTTCATATTTGAACTGGAGGATGTCATGCTCTTAAGTTTGTATTTGGCTGTGACCATGTTTCATGATGGACAGAAGAATGTCTCCTGTCTTTTTTCTGTCTGTTGATGGCAACTTATGCTCTGAAGCAAATTTGAACCCAAGTAACAGCCAGAGGTTCAGAGCGATAGAATTGCCCCCTTTATACAGAAAAAGCATGCATAAGCCATCATATCTTGGGAACAGCACCCAAAATACGGCTACCTCCAGTCTGTTCACTTAATTCTAATGTATGGAGTGACAGCTCAAGTGCAAAGAATCAGATCCCTCCACAGCTTCCCTTTTCTTCTCTGTGCCAGCTGCTGGGGATGGGCAGGACTTCCTCAGCAGGAGGCTGAATTGGGGAGACCAGTTAAAATATGGTTGCCTTCATGTGGTAAGAAACTTTCTCCACTAAGCCATTTCATTGAAGGTAAAAATGCTAAATGGGAGCAGGAATTTCAACTTCCTGTAATCTTAAAATCTTATCTCTTTGCCCTTGCCTTGCCCACTCAGAACTATATATTTGATGAGGAAAGGCAGCCTTTTGAGGACTCCTTCCCTGAATTATAGTTTAGAAGCAGAAGTATGGGTTGAGGGAAGAGCCATCCAAGGTCTCATGTCACTGTGGTGGGCTGAGGCAGAGTATGAACAGATCTAATTTATCACTTGTCTAAAGCTTAGTGGTTGATCATGGTAAAGTGAAAGCAATTAAATTCAGTAGTGGAATATTTTAGTCCAAAGCCTAAAACTAGTTCTCAGGAAAAAGCACTCATTGTTTTTCTTTTATTTAAGTGCCTTGGGTTTTTATATTCTTTTTTTTCCCCTCGAAATTTTGTTCCACACAGTCATTGTCAAAAGATGTCACCAAGGAGGTTTGCCCTGTATCTGTTTGCCCACTGACACAGGGCACTGATTGAGTGATTTGTACCAACTCTTCCTCTTGGCAGCAACTTTCCCCAAAGTTTCCTCTGGTTTTCCTTTGCCCTCCCACTGAAAGAGTCACCATGTGGTAGAAGTGTCTAATGTTGTGTTTGCTCCCTGGAGTCATGCTACTCAGATGGGTAAGGGTTGGTGACTAACTCATAGTGCTCAGGCAGGTGTCAAACTGCTGTAACTGAACCACAGCTTGTGGTCATCTGCTGTTTCTGTGCAAAAATTACTGTATTTGATAACACCACAAGCCCTGCTAATACTAGAACTGTGTTTTCATTATAAGGCCACTGTTATGCAAAGCAATTTTAGTAACAGGAAACGCTTAATGTCATTTTTCTTCAGTGCAGAGTATCATCTTCATTATTAACTTTCCCTTAGAGATATTTAGTGTAATATTTTAAATATTTGTGGAGAGAGCCAGTCCATGACTGCAATGTTCAAACTTTTCATCTGGTTTCCATTTCAAAAATGAGGAGGGTCTCTGATCTGGTTTACACCAACTGTCCAGGACTCTCACTCTTGGTCACTGAGGCAGCCAACTAGCAACATTAACAAGAGAAAAATGTCTTATTGGAAAAGTGTTTACAAGAACTGTAATGCTGTGTCCCTTAAATACATCCTTCCTCTCCAGAAGGTACTTCTCAAAATGCCATAATCCTTTTTTGTTTTGCAAGTCTTTATACTCTGGGATCATTTTCAATCCTTCCTTCTCATTGCAGCACACATCCAGCCTTTTGTCCATTTCTCATTTTTTTTCTTACTTTATAGAGCTTTCTACCTGAATTTAGACTCTCTCTTTGAGCTCCCAGCCATAGGCAAAAGCCATGACTTTAAGAATAGAAACAAGCTTCAATTCAGCAGCTAAGATATACACTTGCTTTTATGGTCACATTTGAGATTTATTTTGGACGGGCACTTGGAACAGCTTTGCAATTGTTATCATAAAGTGGAAGAGTACCCTTCATGGATTTCTCTTTTCCCACAGATACATGAAGAGAGCACAGCTGCTAAAATGATTCAGTCCCTCTTGTGTTCCCAGACACTGTATGCTCTACAGAATGACTGGCCTTCATCAGAAGAAAAGATTTTGCACACAAAATCAAGATGTTGGTGTGATGGCAAAGATGTAGAATGCTTATCTTTCCTTTCTGCCTTTCCTTGGTAAAAATATACCCAGATGAACTTAGTAGGATTTCTGATGAAAGACATTGTGCTTCAAACACTAGACTTGGTTTCAGGATAACTGTTTCTGTCTCCTGCCTTCATCTACCATCCAGGGCTCTTAGTCACACTACTTTCAGCTCAACCCCCATTTCTCCACTTTCACACATTGGACAATGATTGGTTTCCCCTTTTAAAACCAGCTAAGATCTGCTATTGTTGTTGTTAGTGGTTGTAGTAAATGCACACTATAGCACATATTAGGAGATAAAAGTTACAGAACTCCTCCAGAAGCCCCTTCCATAAATCATGCAGAAGCACAAGGAGAAGCATACAAGACAAAACAAGACAAGCAATTGGACAAAGAGATATACTGTAAGCTGAGACACTGGCTGCCTGATGGTGTAGTTGGATTTTATCTTCCTTGAAGCAAACTTCATTCAGAAATTAAAACATTTTTGGTCACATTTTGAGTAGGAATTGATTTTCATTCTGTGCATTGATTTTTCAGGGAAGCTAGGAATGGAAATCTGATACCAATGAGATTACAGTGAGCTATTTTTTGTCTGGGGTGAGGTAACAATTCAGCAAAGCATTTAAGCATGTAGCTGATTTTAAGGATTTAAAATATCCCAAATGAATTTCCTGCAGAACTTTACCTGAACAGAAAGCTGTGGAGGTCAAATGTTATGTAATTGTGCCATATAGCTCTGCTTTCCTTTTTTTTTCCTTTTTTTTTGTCCCCCCCCCCTCCCATTTTTTGTTAACATTCAGCAATACCTTTTTACTTCTATCTGTGGAAAGTTAATTTTACGTTGTCATGCTAGCAGACAAGTTCAGCAGGAGACCATGATCAGTCCTTGAGGTATTATATTTCATGTGGAAATGGGCATTGTTTAACAGAGATTCCTGAAAACTTTCCTCAAGTAGGTCATCACAAAGGATGCAAAATTTCATATTAATAAACTAACTACATTAGGTAGTTCACTGTATCACTGCCAGCATATGACTTCCTGTGAGTGTGACCAGGAAGAACCCTGTGCCTGTTTTCTCCCAGAATATGCTTTTGCAAGACTTGTATGATCAGGAGAAAAAGGCTACTGCATAATTTTTCATCTCTTAGCTTTCCCCAAAAGATTCAAGCCCCCAATATGTTCCTCAAGCCTTTTTTTTCTTTTATTTTGCCCCATGCTATATTGGCTGTTCTCCCCTCCCTCCCCTGTAATGTAAATAAGTGACACTTGCTGGAATTGAGCAAGGGTACATCATGCTACATCTTACATTTAGTCCTCATAGGTCTCTGTGCCTCAGGGTGGATTTTCCAGTGCAGCCATTACTCTGCTAGTACAAGAGTCTGTATACCAAACTCTATTGCATGATTTAGAGATGGCTTAACAGAGTTTACACATGAAATAACAAGTACTATAAGCACCACGAATGCCTGGACAGCAGCTGCCTAATGGGCCTGAAACCCTGATCCAGTCAATAACCATAGAATGTATTCTCATTAAAGTTTTGTTTACACTGTTCATGTAGAAGTTTACTCACTTAAACAGAGGAGAAGATGCCCTTTTAAAAGGGAATCGAGTATGAAAAGCTATTATGCATGAGATTGGAGAATGTGGTCTCTATGTTCTTGCCCTTAAATAGTCAAAGATGTTCGATATATGGACTGTTTCTAACCATGTTCCCACACACACTCACTATTGAGTGATGCTGGTACCCTGAGCTGAGTCCCACAGAGGACAAAATGTCCCACAAGGGCAAAGCAATTGAAACTGATCTCTTAAAATGAGAGTCCAGCCCTGGGACAGGTTTTGGAGGGGAGCTTTGAGCTCTGCTCTTCAGTGATGCAGCACAAAACTGCAGTGCCTCCGCCAAAGACAGATCTCATTGCACAGCAAGTGCAGAAGGCTGCTCTCCTCTGTCTGCACCAAACCACAGAGAAGATCTGATGAGTGCTAAGGCTGTGGCAAGAACACATTCTAAAAGAGAACATACTGAAGGGCTTAGTTGATTAATATTTAAATAGGATTCTTCACTGTACAAAGATTTTCTTTGTATTGATATTCAAAGTCTCCAAACATGTGGTGTATTCCAGTCTGGGAGTCAATAGAAAGGTGAACAATAATTTGTCAGGTAAATGAGCACATCAGTGGATAAAGAAAGCTGATTGGATTTGGAAAGGTGCCTTTGGATTTGGTTTTGCTTTCAATGATACAATAAGGTTTGGGCTTGTGCTGAAGTTGGCTGCCTTGCCAAGGGCTATTTTTACAGGGATTTGCTATGGAAAGAAGCCAACTAGACATAAAAGAATATTTAAAAGTGAAAAAAAATCCTTTCAATGGATATGTGGAAAGGGTTCTCTTGAGAAAACAAAGCACATGCCTAATCATTTGAGCTATATTCTTCCCTCAGGTACCCAAGTGTAAAACCAGATTATTTCCAGTGACTTTGAAGGAATTGCTCTGCTTTTAATGGGGGCAGAATCAGGCCTATTTTGTTCATTGGATCTACTTAAAAATATTAAGAGTGTGAGTTTTATTGTCAAACACGAGTCTGTGCTGGAACACCTTCTAAGTTGGCTTCATTTCTGTATGCAGCAAAAACTTTAGTCCATTTTTCTATGTCCTGTTTTTTTTTTTTTTTTTTTTTTTTTTTTTTTTTGTTTTTGTTTTTATTAAAACATGAAAACCATAGGTATGCAAAATATGGTTGTGAATATGTGGGGGCCAATATCTGTACATGGACGTGACTGTATTTTTTTTCTGTTTTTGCATACAGCATGACTGCTGCTGTCTTTCCTGTTAATCTGGCTCATTTTTGCTTTATTTGGAGCTGCATTTATTTAATCAAAAGTTTACAGTTGGAAAAGATTTGGGTTTCCAGTGCACAGTGTGACACATTTGATGTGGATTGCTTGCATGTTTGTGTGAGTGTGAGTATGTGCACACACACACAACACACATTAACAAGTAATAAAAGATATCTCTCTGGTTCATTTGCGCAGTGGAGATCAGATTATGAAAGGTTAAACCATTAAACAAATGCTAATGCACTCTGATGCCTGGACCTTGTCCAATAGTACCTGCAGCAGCTGTCAACCTAATTAAGCCAGATGTGTGTTAAGTGTAAACGGACCTCCCAGGAGGAGCAATAACAGATTTTAGGTCCTTAGGGGGCTCAGGGCACCAATGCATATAGTGTTTCTGAAGGAAACTTCACCCCTACCTTGTGAGTTTTCTCCTCATTAGTACCATCCTGACTGTACTCCTCCGGGACTGGGCTTGGGGGAGGAGAAGTCTCTTTTCATTCCAGCTAAAGCCAGCAAGAATGCTCATTTTCAATTGATTCTGGCAGTCATGACATTTACTCAACACTCTAATCTCTATTTTTCTAACCTCCACTTTACTCTGTCTGTAACGTATTTTAAAAGTGACATTTATCCTAGGCCAAGTTTGCCAGCCCTCTAAGTATATGTGGAGACCATAAGCTGATAGAGAGGATCTTAATAAGCCTTTTAATATTAACAATCAAGAGAAATCTATAGAGCATGGAAATATTAGGTAATTATGAGCATGCAGTGTGCAATAACGTGTTACAATGAAAAGGAAAATCCTTTTACAGTGTGAAAATATTATGGGAAATTTAAAAAAAACCCACTTAGCAATATTTAAAACCTGCTGAAACTTGTAGCTGAATTGTTTCTTGTGCTCTATGAACTGCAATTTGTCCTGGAAAAAGAGACTAGAGAAGCAGACCTGCAGACCTTCACACCTGGTGAAGGAAAGGCAGGTCTCCAAGAGTTCCCATACATACTGAACTTAACACCTACTTTCTCACTCACTGCAGAGCCAGGTTATGGCACCTCTTTCCAAAGAAGCAGAACAAACTGATAAAACAGCTGCACAGAACAAAATTGAGTGTGGTTTCACTGGGACAGGTCATCTGTCATGAACAAGATCCTGCACTGATTTCCTGGGAGGGTTGTCCACCTACACTGTCTTTGGATCTATGTCCAAGTTCTCCTCAAGTCACCAGTGATGATCAGATAAACATGTATGATGCCTTAAAAATCCTTCACCAGGAAATGTGTAATTATGCAATGGCTTTGTTTTTCCAGGCACTCATCATTCCCTATCTATTAGGGCATTAAGCATAATTAACAATGCTACTAAAATAAATCATCCTGTACTGGCTAGGACATTAAGATTATATTTTAATACCTTATACATAACAGATTACTTTTCCTGTAAGATCTCCTTCTGTGAGACCGAAACGTGTTATAACTCAGCACCGTGGTGTGCTGCTGGGATATGAATTGTTGGGACACTTCCTATTCAGTGCTGCAAAACACAAAAGCATAGCAAACCTTTGAAGAGAGCAGGTTTCTCCTGTTCCATCATTGCTGAATGGTGTTAAATTCACCGTGTATTTGTGTCCTTAATACCACATTTCCTTGGCTTACTGATAATAGGGTGGCTAAATGAGTATGCTATCTTTCCTAATGCTGGAGGGGAATTTTTTACGGTCCATTGAATCTCCATGTTATCCATGTTATTCTCAATACCCCCAGTTCCAGTACAAGGACGCAGGATTTAGGGCCCAAGCTCATTCCATGTGCTGCAGCTGTTGTTGGCCGGGGCCCAGGGCTCATGCTCCAGCAAGTGCCAAGTTGCAGAATCAGGATCTTGCTTACACCTTTTCTGGATCAGGGCTTTTGCTGTCTTTGCAGCACAGGAAGGTCAAGAGGCTCCTGCCAGCAGCTTCCCCCGTGGATCACTTCTGGGAAAGGGAAAGGAGGCCCAGTCTCTCGTGTGCTTCCCTCCCTCTCAGACCTGAGCTGTGATGATAGGAAAGAAGCTGAGAACACACTTTTGTCAAAAGCATTAATTACACTTTATAAGGTGATTCATGCTTTCTGTGTTCTGCATACATTCTCTGATTTTCTGCTGTGCCAGGCCTAGTAGAGGACTTCCACAGTGCACAATACAATATATTAATATGCTGAGTATTTATACTTCATATGCTGCAGAACACATCAATCTCTCTGGTACTACCAGGATGGGCATTAATGCTGTGGTCAAAGACACAAGGTAATTCTGTCTGAACTTCAGTGTTCCAGTGTCCACTCAGCTTCCATGGGGATATCTGTTACAATATCCCACTATCCCACATAAAATTGGAGGAAACACCTATTTGGGGATTCATCTGAATGTTACAGTTGAGATATCTAAATTGGAAACATTCTTCCTAAGCATCCTGTACAATAACTGGCCTACCTGCAACACCTCACATCCTAATGCAGACAGCTGAAATAGATGAGAGAGGCATCCCTCTGAAGGTGTCTGCTTCTCCCCATCAGCTGCAGAGGTAGCCTGGTTCAGCTGCTCAGGCCTTCTTCTGCACAGTACAGTCAGTGTAAGGTTACAGGAGAGCAGCGTCACTTGCATCTGCTGGAAAGAAATCATTCTGTGGCTGTGAGCTGGAAGGCAAAGTCACACCTGTCAGAAGTAGGTCAGCTCCTGTAGTGCCCAGAACAACAGCTCTAAGCAATTAAAGAGCTGCGAGGGAAAATCCTTTGGTGCCTTCGGAGTCTAGTGAGTACCAGGATGGGTAATAGAGCACAACAGGTTGGATTGCAGATTTGAATCTAGTTTACCAAATCTCTTTAGACACTTAAATCCTTTATTTAATGAGGATCCCAGTCCTTTAGAAACTGATGGTGAAATGCCCAATGAGGTTGAACATAATTGCAGTGTACTTGTAACAGAGTTTGATCTCTGTGCAGTATATTTCAAGTTTTAATATGTCAAATAATTTTTTTGCACAGTGGCATGGAAAAATGTTACACAACACAGTGATAAAATGAAGATACACTCTCTCACTCTGAAATGATAAATTGTAAACTGGGAAAAGGAATGGCATTTATTTCAAGTACATTTAATCCAGAAGAAATAGGCTGGTGTAATATGATTTCCAGTAACCTCATTTCTCTCCTGTGAAAAGAAGACTAATATCAGTGGATATGCTGAGTGTATTTGGAAGGCTTTGAAACCAATTAATCACTTTCAGAATTTTTCATAAAACCTGATTTCATTTGGGACAAAGTAGGAGCTGAAGTAATTTAGGGATGTCAGATTAAAAAAGTTTTCACAAGTAAACATGCAATTCCATGAGCATCAGAGTTAATGACTCCTGCTTTTCATTGCATTTATTTCTTGTGCATATGAAGTAGCACACTGATTTAAGCTTTTCCTTCTCTCAGGGCTAGGGCTCCTCACCACAGGGATTTAGGAAGGAATCTGGGTGAGAGGTACAGTACACTGCAATATTTTAACTGCTTTGGACGACTGAAGCAGGGGGGTGAGCAGTGGAAATGGTATCTGCCTTGCAGCTTTAAAGTGCAAGGGAACTCCACAAGATTACGGAAATTTTTAATTCTTCACAAATATGTGATGTTTTTTAACTGAAATATTTGAATTCACACCAATGTAGATTTTCCTAGGTTACTATTTCAAAGGGAAAAAAGCCAGAGAGAGTATAAAAATGAGCAAAGGACTTTCTGCTATCTTCTGTCTTAAGTGGCCTTAGTATCAGGTAGGAAAAAAATTAGTATCCTTGAAGTTGTGGTTCAGAGCTGGTTTAATCTTTCAACAACAAGAAAGATAAACTGAGATCTGTTCAATTTATTGTCTGGATTTTTTCAGATAAGGCCACAATAACTCACATTCTTTCCATTTTGTAGGGATTTAATTTAGCACATGATGTGTTTTCTAAGACTGAACTCCAGAGACCTACAGGGAACAAAGTAAATGTGTATGTCTCTGGACATATTTTCTCCTTGCACTTCTGTCCTACATCCTATGAAGAGCTGTGGGCAGCAGCTCACTGCTCCAAAACCCACTGCAGTTCTCTGTGCTCCTTCACTCAGTGTTTGTAAACAAATAGGGATGGAAAGCACCACCGTGAAGACAGAAAATACCACTGAATGTCCTGCATCAGCTGCTCTGGAAAAACAGAACAGTTCATTTATTTATGTGTTTTCCTCAGAGAGGACCTCAGGATTATATTGCCAGTTTAGTGTGATAATACTTAGTATACTGAGCAAGTGACAGAAAGAGTGAATGAGAATATCTAAAGAATTTCGCTAATTGCTTTGCTAAAATATTTTCAGATTTTACTGTCCTATAGGAGTTCATGTATTTTAAGCTCTTGAAAAAGTAGTTTAACCTTTGAACTTTTTATTAATATTCATCTTCACCTACTGCTTCTTTTCATTCCCTAGCTGATCTTTTTTTGTAAGGCTTTTATTTTTCAATGATACACAAACTTGAGGGAGATGAAAATGGACATACTAGGTTAAATTGACTCAGAAAGACAATGCCCAGCCTCTTAAAACCTGTCATTTCCCTCTTTGATTAAAATATACAAGGGAAAATAGGAAGAGAAGACAAAAGAAGCAATTAACAACTTAGTTTGCAACTTCATGGATTTCTTCAATGTGGTACCAGTCATATAAGTGGATCACATATGCAGGGAAAATATTTTTTTCCAAGTGTCAGATGCAAGGATTAGATTACAACTGCAGACCAGTTGTTGCTTTACGAAATGCAGCTGTTTTCTGTTATTTGATAGCTAAAGCCAATCATGGAATTAAATGCTGAAGAATATTTTTTGTTACTCTTTGCTTTTAATCTCACACTGGCATTGCTGCTGCACTTATCTGAGGTACACAGAGAGCCTTCCACATGCATATTTTTTCTGTTGGTCATTTGATTCTCTCCTATCACCATCTTATTCCTACCTCCCTTTTCTCATGCTCTCTCTTCCCTCCGCCTTCCCTTTCTGCTCCCACAGTCTCTTTGATCACCTGTGTTTCCTGTCTATCATCTCTTCTATCTCCTCCTTTTCCCTGAGTCATATTTTCTTCTCACCCCATTTCTGCCTTTCCCTTACTTTTGTTCTAGTAATCAATCACCCACCCCATACCAAGCTTGCAAACTCATCTTACCTCTTCTTCCCTCTCCTGCCCAGCTTTCCTTTTGGTCACCATGCCAAATTCATGCTGACCCTAGAACTGCTCCTTGTTTCCCACATTCACTTTTTCTCTTCTGCTTTCTTCACAGCCAGTTTGACATCTTTGGTGCAGGATCTCTGAGCAGGACACACGAGGGAGGATCAATGCCAGCACCATAAGGGCAGCAGGCAGATGAGGATGCTGGGTCCTGCTCCCTGTGGGACTTTCACTGGTGCTCCCAAGCTCACAGAGTCAGCTGTGGGGCAGCCTGGGCTGGAAATGGCACATGGGAGAAACTTGTAAGGCTCTTTACAATGTAATGGCAATATTTTCCTATTTTCCAACATAAAAATATTTAACATTCCTGTTAGCACTATCTTGACTTGATAATGAATAACTGATACCATTCCTGTTTTGCATGACACCATGCTGTTAAAACTCCACATTTTTATATGCACATGCACACATACATCTAGTACAAAATCTTCTGTTAAGATCCTCACCAGCTAAAAATTTTTAAAGCTGCCACTGCTCGTGTGAAAGATTTTTACAGTTTCAATCACCTGTGTTCTAACTGGCATTCCCATTACAAAACCTGCTGATCCTATTTGAAAGGACTTTTAAAGATCTGAACACAAAAATAAACACATGGATACCTCAGAAAATGGTAATGGATTCACTTCTGTCCTTGATCACTTGAGTCACATTTCCGACTGAGCTGCCTTCATGGGACCAAGGGCAGAACTAATCTCAGTGAGTTTATATTAGAATAGCACTTAGATAAATAAACCAAGCTTGGGAGCAGTAGGTAATCAAAACTGAACACAGCACTACAGGAAAATGGAGAGTCAGATGCAGTTTAATGCTGAGGACAGGCATGGCCTGCTCTCCTGGTATGTAATCTAATATCCTCTTCTAAAGCTGGACAATAAGGATATGTTTATTTAACCGTTTCACCAAGGCCTCCGCTTCCACGTCGGGAGCGATGTCCTGACTCTGGCATACTGAAAGAATTTCGAGGAAACGGAGTGATGATCCTTAAAGTCACCATGAAAAATGGTATGCACTTTCATCATTGTTCACATAAGGCACTGAACTTGCATTTGGCCACATACCTCTCAAACTTGTCTTGTTTTGAAGGCCATCTGTCACTTTTACACAATGCTTTAACAGCATTTGAGACGTGTTCAGCCACTTCACTTCTACAGATGCAAACACATTGGTCCATAGAAGAGAACTAAAAGTAATGAATTTTCACTTTACTGAGAATAGATAATTTGTGGGGGCCTTCATACCTGTGAAACTTCTCACTGTCTCAGGTACTCTGTAATCAATGCATTCTGCAATAGGCACAATTTTGTCTCTGTTTAACTGGCTTAATCCTGAAATGTCTCTGTCTGAGGGGAAAATACAGATGGAATATTTGCTCAAGTTGTGCAGTGGACAAATCCCATTGTAATTAAGGTGCACACTTGTATTTCCCGCTATGACCAAGGGAATGAAGAAATAATTACAGTAATTTACCAAATAGGTTTACTAGGCTTTTGGAAATGGGTTCTAAGAAAATAAGGCTTGTGTTTGAAGATAAGTTCCTTAGCTTTCACTCTGTCAACATATAATAACAAGCTAATAACATAAGAAAGAACAAAGAAGGTAAGCAAATCACATCTCACTGCAGAATTTTTTTCTCACAAAATAACATAATGTTCCTTTATATTGTAAGTCAGAGTGCTCATTTCAAACAGCACTTCTTATAGGCTAATCTGAGACTGTAATCAAGTAGGATTTCTGAGAAGATTTCTGTAAAAACAAAATTGGTCATAGTATATTTGAGGGCAAGCTCGGAAAGCAAAATGCTTTTGGTCAAATAGCTGCTTTCAATACATAAGAAAACGGTTGGTTTGGTTTTTTTCCAGAGAACTGTGTCTTAACTCAAAAACCTCATGGCTGTGCACTAAGACAGTGCAATCACAGCCCAGCGTTCTCTCTGATGTCTGTACTGGTGCTGTACACGGGCTGTTACTGGCAATTTCAGCTCAGCACTTTGCTCAAAGTTGGGCCCTGCAGATACCACCCAGAAAACATCTGGAACAGGAGTGCATTTTTGGATCTTTCCTTTTCTTCCTTTTGACTTTTCAATGCCTAAAAACTTGAAAGTATCGATACTGGAAAAGATTTATCATTAATTTGTCCTTGACATAGTGTGGCTCATAGATTACTAACCCTTTGGCCAAGTGAAACTACCAAGCTTGAAAGTAATTCACAAACTTATAATTGTATTTTGAAAGGATGCACAAACTCACCATGGTATAATGTTGCCCCTGGACGTTATTCTTCCAGCATAAAAAGATGAGGAACCGAGCCCCCCAAGTGGTGCTAGACTAAGAGACACACACAGAGACCAATGTGCACCACAGCTGGTGGAAATGTCAGACCTGATGCACGGGGGAGGGGAGGGAGTGGGACAAGTCTCCCAGGTTTCAACTCACAGGCATCTGGGATGGAGCCTGGGCATAAGCCATCCAACAGCCACCACTGCAGGGAGAAAGTGGCTCCCCAGCTCTGCACAAAAAGCCCACATGAGCATAGTCTGACAGGCCAGGAATCTGAAGGCTCTGCATTTTTGATTTCATAGTTTTGTCATGGCAAGTCTGTATATCTCCTACCCTCAGCCAACCTCATCAGCAGTGCAGGGTTTGTAGTGTAAACCAAGGAGCATCTTGTTCTTCTGTTTCATTGTCTAAGAACCTCTAATTGGGATGTGTGTGTAATTTTATGAATAAGACACTTCTGAGGGCGACAAGCACTGTTTTAAACACCATCCAGGTACTGGTGGGGAAACTACACATCCAAATGCAAAGAACTAGCACCTCTGTTGCACCTATGCAGAACTGATGTTGGTAGCTTAATTAGGGTCATCACTAGTGTCAACTATGGCTGCTAATGTTATTTCTTTTGACTCACATCTCTGGTTGATCTGGCCTGCCATGGCTTTGGTTTCACTAAGTTTTGGTGTCAATTATCTAACCAGTAAGGTGTTGGTGGGTATCCATTTACATTATACTATTTAAGTATAATTTTTCTTTTGAGGGATTCCAGAGTATGTGCCAGGTATGAGACCAAATCTTCAATTCCTTCTTGTATGATAAAGCACTTCTTTGCCTCAGGGTGGTCTTGGTCCTGGGAGTGGTTTTACATTTACTGTCCAGTGACATCAGTAAAATCCATATTATTCATATCTCTCGCCATGTAAAAAGAAGATGAAGCATCAAAAGCAAACTTTTCAAGAGCACTGGTAATTGCTGCCAGAATTTTACACACGGATAAAGAATGCATTTAGGTTACTTCTGCATCAGCAGATGAGTATTCAGCAAGCTTCTCAGTTTGATAAGAGACAAGTTGCTTACTGGCTTCTCAGGATGTAAAACATATGAAATGCCTCAGTGAGCATCAAAGGTATCTGACAGAGAGTGGACCCTGTGGATAACCATGCCACAGCAGGACACAGCTCACTGCAGAGCTGCCAAAGGAACCACTGTGTCATTGATGTTGCCAGAGTAAGTGTCTGGAAAGAAAAAAATTCAAGAAAACCTTGTTAAATCTTATGCTAACTGAAATGCTGGTTCATTTATGGATTAAATTTCTATTATGTCTCATGCGCAATAACAAACATTTACTGTTACATTTTTCCTCCTACTACTTGCCTCCTTCCCTTCTTATGGCATCTCATTTTTTAACTTAGGAACTCAAAAAACTGCCAAGAAAGGTACATGACCTGTAAAATAGCAGGGCTGGTAGCCTTGAGTCCAGTTTAACTAAATTATGCCAGACAACTTCTGTACCTAGAGATGTCGTGTTTGGCTACTCATTTTAAAAAGATGCCAGAGAGGAGGTGTTTCTGTCCCATCAGTTTTACCCTGCACTGTCCCTTCCCAGTTTCGCCCACGTGTATTAAAGCCATGGCACAGAGGAGTGGAGATGGGTCAGCAGACTGAAGAAGAAGGCAGAACAATCAGACAGGCAATGGAAAGATTTATGGCTTCTCAATGTGCACCTGAGACACATCAAATATTTGTATATTTTAGGAACACAGCTGTGAAGCTAAGATTCAATCTGGCCCTGAAATATTTTATGTGAACCAAAATCACTGCCTAATAGGCTGAATAGCAGAGATAGGAAGGAGGTGATTGATCTAACTGGAATGAATTATGACACTGTCTTTCCAAATTCTCCACTGAGGTAAAACAGAAGCCTAGTTTTCTTCATTTTACTCATGGTCATGATTAATAACAACAACAATAACAACAATGTTATTCCTCAAGGTTCCTTCACATCTGGTGAACAATTTGCCACATCACAAGTTAAAATGAAATTCAAAAATATTACAGAAATAAATGGCAAGTATGCTATATTGTAAAGGCACCAACAGTTGCTGACAAAAGCCATTTGCAATAGAAAGTTTTCAATTTTTTTTGTCGAAAAAATCAATAGTATAATCACTAGAAAAGAAGATTCTGTATATTTGGCACTGAAAAGGCTAAATACAGAAGTGGAATTTCTGGTATCCACAGCCCACCCTTCTCAGGCAGAGAAGAAACAATGCTATGTCATGGAATCTTTAGAAGCAGAAAAAGCTTAGGATGTGGGTAGAAGTCCCAGGGTCCTTCCATCTCCACAGCTCCTGTGTCAGATACGTGTGACATATCTGATATGCTACACAATAGTAACTTTACCATCCTTTTTGTTGTTGCTATTAGTCTACTCCCAATGCACTGGTTGCAGAGGGCTCTGTGCCAGCTCCTGCTCAAAAGACAAAAGAAGCAAAATGGGCAAACAGAGGGAAGGAGTGTCCTGCTGGCTGCTTGCAAGGTGGCAAAGGCAGAGACAAGCTCCCTCTTCCTCCTCCTAGAGACACACTCTGAGCTGGGGGTCCTGTAGGAACACCAGTAACAGCAAAGTTGCTTGTGCATTTTCAGGCTAGTTATTTGAAATAACAAATGAAAATCAGGCATGGTTTGTTCCTTTAAAACAAAATCTCCAGAGTACAGTATTCCAGCTGTTTCAGGTCTTCAGCTCTACATCTATTAATTTAGACTGCACACAGTGATTTCTGCTCTTGCTTTTAGAGCCATCCTATACCTTTAGCCCTCATGCTTTTTCCATTCCCTGAGAAAATACAAATACCTCCCAGCTTTTGGAGTTGAGGAATTCCTCAACTTGTGAAAGTCAGCTCCAAACAAGGGCTCTTGGACTTTGTTTCTGTGGAATGTATTATCAATTCCCCAGCACTTGTTCCTCTGCTTTATTTTAACCATGTGAACAGACTGGGTGCATCAAGGGAAAATAGGCATATTTTTGGCTTTGAACCTACAAAGTAATCCTGTTGTTTTCAACTGAAATTGAGTAAAACTTTCAGGTTTTGAAGGAACTGGATCTTCAAAAGAAATGCACAAGATTTAAAAGAAAAAAAAAGCTGGTCATTGACATGAGTATTTGTTTGGTTGTGCTGAGACACCAGAAACCCACACCTGAGGAGTAGAGATGTATCACATTTTGTAGTGATGAACAGTAATCAAGCTCCAGGATTAGACCATGAGCTGAGACTTGGGAGATAGATACCACTCCCAGAGATACCACTCAGTTGCTGTATGCCACTGAGAAAGGCAGCTAATCTTTCTGGGTTTCCGTTGCCTTCCCAGCTTTCTTTGGCTCTTTAGAGAGACAGCAAGTTATTCAGGTCCGAGCAGCACATGCCTGTTACAGGCACAAAGAAGTGTTTCACTACCAAAACCAATTATCCCACTGATAAGGCTGCTTTTAAAGAAGTAAAGACGAATATTTCAGAGCTGGGACGTGCTAACAGTTATGTTCTGTACTAACTGATCTCTTTGTGTCTATACATTTTGACACAGTCTATAACCAAATAATCCATTTCAGTGTTACCCCTGGAGCTGCTGGTTCGTACAGTGCATGGAGCAAGACTTCTCTGCTGCTGTCAGGGAACTTGAGGAGAAGAGATTTGGAGTGGGGGGGCTCTTCACTCTGGGGTCCTTCCCACACAGTTGAAGCCTAAGTGACATCATGCAATCACTGCCTGGACTTCAAGGCCAGCAGCAGACCACTTCCTAAATGAAAAGGAGCTGGACAGAACAGTTTAGTTTGGGCCAGCCTCATTGCCTACCTGGCTGTGTTCCTTCTCATCTTTTTACATAGGGGAGGAAAACTCCCAAAACTCCCAAAAATGTTTTTCAGCATGGTTTTGTGGGCTTTTTTCTGATGCCACCTGCTTGAACATTTTTCTTGTACCCTAATTTCTGCTTCTGGACCTTTCATCTGCCCCATGGATCTGGGGGAAATCACTGATGTCTTGGCTCCTTTGCCTTGGCCATGCCTCTTAGAAGGTTGCATCTCTCATTTTAACTGGTGCCTAACCTTACTTTGCTCAGTCATTTCCTCTAAAAAAAGGGGGAAGATGCCCTAGAATTGCCCCATCACAGTTCCCACCTCCCTAGCTTGACCACATGTAGCAGTCCCAGGAAAAGAAACCATCTCCAAGTATCCCTGGCTGTGAGAGAAGACAGTGGACTTTCTGCATGGGAACTGGGAATGCATTTCCTGGGCATTCACAACAACCACAAGAAACTTAAGTTCACTCAGATCTCTACAGATTGTTCAGAGAGTCTTATTACCAAGATCTGTGTCTGTGCTGGGGAGATGCAAGGTGATTTATGGCCCAGGAAAATGAGGGTGGGTTGCACTACAGACCTACAGCTCAGACATCACCTTGCCAAAAGTTGAGTATTTTCTTCTAAGCACAGGCTTGGAAGAGAATCCCAAATAATGAAATGAAAAAACAAGAAGAAAATACCCCAAGATCCCTTTCTGCTGAAAATGTATGTCTTTCTTCAGCCTTATTTTTCAGAAAAGGCTTGGTAGAATTCAAACCCTGTCCCAGTTTTCTGCTTGATGCAGATACCCAGCACAAACAGATAGCAATGGCAAAAGTTTTGAGTAAATTAAGCTTGTATTGCACAATGACATAGTAGAGTCAGAAAAGTCTGTTGTCTTGCATCTGTTTTTTGGTTCAATGTGTCTAACATCTGGAACATTAAACTGCCATTCTGATTTTTTCTTAAATTTTTGCAAAATTAGATTTCTTGTGTATTTTTTGTTTAAGATCTCTGAGGGAACATTCACAGTCTTGGCAGCTTGTGCTATCTCAGCTCTAATAGTGCCCATATTTTGAGAGACAAAATGTACATTGATCATGCTGTGGATTCCTGTTTCACCAGATGCATTGTTTCAGGCCTTTGTGATTTCATACTGGATTTCATCTCTTCTGAAAAGAAAAGAGAGACATGTAAGAGAGGTTCAGGAACATTTTTCCCATGAATATATTTGTCTAAAATATGATTAAAAGGGCCTGCTTGGGAGAAAATACAGTATTTTTTTCTTTTAAAAATTACCATGTGGTTACAGCTAAGTGAAAATTGATTTTTGCATGCTCAGTTTATTGCATATTTCGAAGGATTTTATTTTTGTGCTTGTTGCAGTAGCAGAGCAAAGGGACCCTGGCTTAATTGCTCTCAGGAAGAGATTTGGAATAAGAGGCTTAAAATTTTCTTAAATTTTCTTAATGATCCTGAACTGCTTTTTTTTTTTTTCTCTCCAGACTAAGATCTGTGGAGATCAAAGATGAATGGAGATGTTGGAGTAAGTAGAAAGCAACTGTAATGTTTCTTCTTTGCATTCAGAAAAGTCAGATATTTGGACTGCTGTTGCAGAAATGAAGGGGGAAAATTATAATGTCTCTCTATTCACCCAGAGCCAATGGAAATCTGTCTTGTGACTCTTCTCATATAGAAAATAACCAATCTGTCAACAAAGCCCTACTTAATGAAATCCTTGTTTTGTGCTCCACATTGGTTTTTATATAAAAGTGTTGACTGACAAGCTTATTTGGTGCTAGTTTAGGGGTTTCTTGGAAGGAAATAACTTGCCTAAATCACTTCTAAAAATCAACAAAATTATAAAAATACAAACCAACAACATCCAGGGACAAGACTGGGTTAGCAGGGCTGCTCTGGATTGCATGGTTATAGCCATTGAACTCTTAGCACCAGAACCCAGAGCAAAGGAAAGAAGACAGAGCAGATAACTTTAAATACTACAGGTTAAAAAAATGCTCTTTCTCCCCCTTCCTTTCTCTTCCCTTCTTTTCCTCGCATGTACTTTCCTCACACATACTTTGGCATTTATCTACCATGACAAGCCTCATTTCTCCTTTTGAAAGAATGCATAAATGAGCTATGAATATTTGATCCTTTTTTAAACAAATATTTTGGCTTGACAAGTCCCAGCAGATAAGACTACCCAGGATGGTAGCCAGCTGCTCAAGGGAGGGAGTGTAGGTAGAGCAGGGGCCAGTGCTGGAGGCACCACCTTTCCTTTCCAGGCTGCTGAGAGGGGCAGGACACCGGCCCACAGCCACACTCCCATCCTCCTGCAAACCTTCAGGTCCTGCACAGGCTGCTCCAGAGCTGTAGGAGATCCTGCAGGTTGGTGCTGGAGGACAATCCTGCCCTGCCTGCGTCCCACTTCAGCAGTGCTGCTGAAATAGTCACGGCTTGGAGTCAAACACCTCTGCACGTCCTTTCAGGACCATGGCTCAGACAGCACATAATTGTCTCTGCTAGGGATGCTAGGAGGTTTTTCTCTGTGTTACTGGGTAATTTAGCTGACTGGAATAAATTCAGATTAGCTGCTTTACAGAGAGCCTACTAGTCTCACACCACAGTGAAATTTAACAAATGAAATTAATAAAGGGCTTTTCGGGTACACCTGCGTGGGTTTGTTCACATTGCATTTCAGGCATTGTTTGCAAGGACACTGTAATCTACAGAAATAGTTTCCAGGTATTCTGCTATGCTGACACTGATTTTCAAGAAATACCCTCTTACATCTGTTTTGCACCAGAACTGTGAGCATCTGAATGTTGCACTTGAATGACAGTACATTAATTTAGCTAAATGCCTATTTTTAATGGCATGATATAGGTGAATTTGGGGGATTTTATGTTGTCATTGAATTTCAATTTAAAATTGTATTTTGGGGGAAAATCATTGGGTGAAATAATTAAGACAAAAAAACCTCTTTTTTCTTGTTATTTTATTTTTTCTACAGTTGTTGTGATGGGCAATCTAAAAAGAGCAGTACCCATTTTCTTGGTGAGGGGAAAAACTACCAAAGTTAAAGTAACGTTTTAGATTAAATTTCATTTTCAAAAGCTCAGGACAGAATTTTTTGCTTTGCTGTAAGTTTGCATCATGGAGAGATAATAATGCAAGACTCATTGGAGTTGGTACAGGATGCCCTTGACTTCAGAAGACTCCACTTGTCTCAGAAGGAAAATAGTGATTGACTGGGGAAATCTTTTTGCTGAGGTACCTCTTTCCTGTGTGCTTTTTTTTTTTAATATGTATAATTATAGCATCTTTTTGAACATTAGGCAGGGCTGAAAATTACTGATAAGCACAGGAACAGGGAACAATTTAATCACTGCATAAAAAATCTTGTCTGGGATATTTCTTGATTTCCACAGAAGACTCCAGCAAAAGATTCATATCAATCCAGTCTCCAAATATTGTGACCCCCTGCATCAGCTGAGGGACAGTGTGGGCAGTGCTATTGAAGGTTTCCTAGTGCTGCTATTTCATTATAGCAGTGCTGTGGGAATCTTCCAGAGTGTTTTTACTTTAGATACACATCCTCAGCATTAGACCCTGGACAATGCATTCTGAAGGGATAGTCCCCTGAAATAGTGCAGAATTCGTTGCAGTTTATGTATAAATTAGAGGAGATCAGGACTAAGACTCAAATATTCTCCAGTGCAAAAAAAAATTGCACCCCATAAACGGTAAAAATGTCACAGAAATATGCTTTCCCTTGCTGCATTGTTTGGGGGGCTTTTGTGGAAAGATGGTGGGATTGGTGAGAGAATGTGTTTTTTTAATATATAGTATACATTCCTTTGCATAAGGCTTCCACAGATGAAAGTGCTCATGGTAATGTACCCCTGTGACATTCTGTTTGAAAATATTACTCTTTCTTCAAAGAAGAGAAAGGGAGAAGCTGTAGCTTTAAATTGTATGAGCATGGGAAAATCAGACATGGTAATAAAAGTGGATGTTTGAGTGTGTCAGATAAAATTTATTAGATAGGGGTCTCCAGCTCAGTGCATTCCTATGCAAAATTCTTGGTCAGCTGCCAGAAAGTGAATTCTGAGCATTAGCACAGTAGAAAATATTTATATTGGTGTAAGGCTGCTGGCTGTGATACGCTTCTGCTCTTTTAAAATAGCTTGCCACAAATTCAAAGACGTCAATAGAGGTCAAACTGTAGGGAACTACACAATTTAATGAATCAATTATATGCTTCCAGACAATCAGTAATACCATTGTGGAAAAAAATGAATTATAAACATGTGAAAATAATTCTGCAGCAGCACATACAGTAGCAATCAGGGCTGTTTCTAAAAATATTCAGTCAATCTAATTGCTTTCCCAGTAAAGTCAGCACAACAGAATCTCTTTTGTTTTTGTTTTTGTTTTTTTAATATTATCTCCAGAAGACATTCCTCAGCACACCTCAGCTCTGGCTTCACTTAGATACTACTGTCAGACCACATTTCATTAAAACTGAGCCCATGAAAAGGAATGTTAAATAATTTCCAAATGAATTTCCAAACGTGATGAAGATACACACTTTATATTTTATATAGTGGCAAGTTCTATTTGTAGTAAGTAAGGCTACCTCAAGATTATTTTCCTTTTGCGTCTGAATTTTGGCCCAAATTCTGGTAAGACCTTTTCAAGATTTTTCCAAAGCTGCCCCATTTGAAGGAGGCACGGAATCCTCTGCACACAACTTTGGCACAAAGAGCTGCCTGGAGCAATATTTCCCTGAGGCAGGTCTCTCTTTCCTATGATTTTCTTGTGCATGTAGCACTGGTGGATATTTCTCTTGAAATTTAAGGAAAGAAAGCCCTGCCCTTACTCAGCCTCCTGCCCAAAGCTGCTTTGCTGTGCCACAGGAACCAGATGTCTCTGCTTTTGGTGTAGTCTCACGGGGTGAGTATGAACAGGCAGAGGTGGAGCAGCACTGACAGTCAGCAACTGAATTGCTATTTCTCCAAGGAATATTGACACAAAATAAAAATCTATTGAATCTTAGCCAATTTTGCTCTCAAAAAATGAAACCAAAACCACATATCAACTATCTCATAAACACTGAGGTTTCAACTATTCTTTTCTAATATGTATTTTTTAAACTAGGATCCTGCAGGCAAAATGGCAAAATAATTCCTTGTTTATTTGGGTTTTTGACAGCACTTGATCCTTGAGAATTTATCTTCTAACAAAAAAAAATAGAAAAAATAGAAGATCGATATAAAGTCTTGATTATCCTGCCATTTTTACAGCAGAATGCTTTTTTCATTTTCAGTTCTGGTTTCCTGAGAAACCGGGTTTCTTTTGCTTTACAAAGATGCTCACCTCAAATCTCCTTTTATTTTATATTAAGCAGGACACAAAAAAATTTCCCAGCATCAACCCCAGCGTCCACAGAGTATTTGTATTAGTCAGACTAACAGCTGTATGGTGAATTTAGACTAATCACAATTTCCCATTCATTCAGATCCTGGAATTTAAGAAAATATCCAGCTAACTCTCAATTAAAACTAACACATTCACTTCACAGAAATTTTAGAAATACAGAAGCCAAACACAATCTAAAGGCCACGTTCCACATCTGGTTCTCAAATTTTAGAAGAAAGATATAAGTTTTCACAGAGGTTGAAAGGACCATCCGAAAATAGAACCTGGAGGTATATATAAATAGAGAAACTGGACTGAATGATAAGTCATCCACTCTCCTTATGCACTTTACTAAGTCAATATTAGTGTCAATATTAAGTCAATAATAATCAATTTCAGATGAAAAATTAATCTATAAAAGAATCACAGAATAGTTTGGGTTGGAAGTGATCTCCAAAGAACATCTTGAGAAACAATGTCACTGACGGGAATGGAACTCTCATCTAACACTATCAGATTTTGCTGGACTACGTCACAAAGATATTTTCTTAATGCATTTTAGCAGTAGCACGTCTTAGTTACTCAAATATGCATGATTCCTTAAGCTGATTCAGGAGTCTATTGGGAACAAACATATATGGAAGCTGCTGTGTGCCTTTAGACTGCTATGCTCTAGCTGGTGCGCAGAATTCCTGGCAAACAGAGAGTAAAATGTGTTAAACATCTGAACATGTCTTATCTTCTAATTCTATCAAGAAAGCTGTATTCATTTGTATCATTAACTCTAATTCTTTCCCCTCTGTGGTAATTCATTAAATGTATGTCATAACTTAAACACAGCAAGCAAAAAAACCAAGAAGAAACCCCACTCCTGTCCTGAGAACTGCCATACATCTGTCTTCATTTTCCTCTCCTGATTTGCAAAGCCACAGATAGAATGTTATCTCCTCCTAAGAGGAAACATTGTTCTCATCAGACAAGTCACTTTTGAGAAGGAAAACTCAAAATAATGTGCTCAGTATAGTCACTGAACCACACAGTTATTTGGGAAGCTTAGCTGCCTCTCTGTAGAACAGGTAAGTCCATGAAGTAGTAAAATTCACTCTTCTTATAGAGAAATTTTTCTTCCCAAATTGTAAGCAAAAAGTAAACTGTTCTGTAGGATTCCAAGGTCTCATAAGAATGGATTTTATTTGTAAAGACACAGTGAATATATATGTGAGGAAGGATATTTTTTATTTTTGCTTGCAATAAACAAGATTTCGTATATTGCTTCAAGATGGACTTATTTTACATCTGTGGCAAAATTTCTAAATGGGGCCGGCAGATTTCAGTTCAGTTTTTGGTGTCTCAATATAATTTTTGCTATGTCCCATGAGGTGCAGCGATGCATGGCAACCTAGTAGAAGTTGCAACCACACAGGACTTTATGTCACGAAAGGAAGAGTTGGAATTAGAGTAAATATCTACTCTAAAGCCAGAGGTACATTTCTGCTAGACTGAATTAGAGAACTTACTGGCACATCTCCATAAACATGACTCTCTAGTAGGAAATAGTTAATCTTTTATTGCATTGGATAGCCTTATGGGATTGCTTTAGTGATTCATTACAGAAATCAAAGTAAATTCTACAGTACTGTGCAGTTTGGCTCATCCAGTTGGAAAAATCCTAATGATCAAAAAAGCATATGTTCTTACTCAGATATGTTTTATGACATGACTGTAAAATGTACCTACCACAGTTTTTCATTGTTTCACAGACAATAAGCACAGTCATTTTCAGGTTTCCATTGTTCTACAGCTAAAGCCATGAATGTCCCCTTGCTTGTTGATACGAGTGACAACTACATTTACATCTACCAAAGAAGCATGATTAATTGCTATGTCTCATCAATAAAGTTTATTCTTTAAACCTATAGAAATTATAGCATTGCATTTAAGGCATGGGTCTGAAGAGTATGTCAGCTTTTCAAACATAAACAACAATGTCTGAGAATTTATAACTTGGCAGAAAGGCCTTTTTGAACTAAATCTGAACATTTATGTTAGTAGTCCAGAAATAATTTATTTTCTGATATCTGCCAGCCTTACTCAGACAAGGGAGTGCTTCAAATATAGAAGTTCCATTCATTTCAATGGGAATAAACAGGTAGGAAAGACATTCTGAATTATTTAAAAACTTGATTTCATCAATTTAATTCCATAAGAGGAGCAGCTGAGGACACTTAGCTTGTTCAGCCTGGAGAAGAGGAGACTGAGTGAAGACCCCATTACAGTCTGCAACTTCCTCATGGCAGGAAGAGAAGGAGCAGACACTGATCTCTGCTCTGTGGTGACAGTGACAGGACCCAAGGGAATGGCCTGAAGCTGTGTCAGGGGAGGTTT
>JAOTQP010000001.1:71107914-71136162 GCA_026413545.1 Cichladusa arquata
TAAAATTCCTTTAAACTGTGAAATATACTTGGGGAGGTTTGGGTGCTTGAGAAGAAGACTTTTTGCCTCGGGGAAATTGAGCTCTCTGTTTTGGGACTGGAATATGGACAGAGACATTTGATAGAGAAGGAGATGAAGAGAATTTTGGTTTTCAGCAGCTTGCCTTTAAAAGTAGTACCCCAAGTATGCATCATAGCCCATAATACGGCTCTGGAAGGACTGTGGGAATGGGAGGAAATCATAGTTTGCAGGTTCGGGCAGATGCAAATTGTGAGAGTGGAGACATCCCCTAAGCCTAAAGCCAAAAAAAAAGGGACTTTTCTCTCTAGAGTGAACTGAAATGATTGTTTATGTAGGTAACTGACTGAAGTGTATTCTGTATGTTGTTGTTGAGAAGTGTGGAACGAAGGGAGGAGGGAATAATCTAGAAATCTTATTCTGAATTCTTTTTTGTGTTATTAATAAATTTCTTCTTGTACCCTTTTAAGTTCTAAGCCTGTCTTGTCTCTGCTCCTAAATCCTATCTCTAAAGGAAACTGAATATATTAAAATTGGCAAACCCAAGTCACACTGTGACACCTCACTTCTCCCATTAACAACTATTAGCACAAAAGGTAACAGCTACAGTGTAGCCAACAAAATTATCTTTTCAGGTGTTGATCCGGTAGTTTGATTGATATGAGTGGTAAAACTCGCTTGAGCTGAGCCATTTGCAGAAAGGGAATCTTAGAAGCAGGGCATGTCTTTAGTTAACAACGAACTATAAAATTAGTGCCCTGTGTTGTATTTTTTTTTAGTTTGATTTATTTTAAGTAGGTGGTGAACACTTAATAAATGAACAAACTAAATATACACACTGATACGATGTCTGATTGTGTGGCTTTCCATGCGGAGATACTGCAAAAGCTAGGGCTTTTCATGATGAAACAATGCAGGAGTCTGCAGCGCCCATGTCTCTCATACTTAATGATGAATTAACTCCAGAACCTCAAGGTGGTTTGGAACACATTTTCTTTTCCACTATAATGTTTCATGAAGTGTGAGTTGTTTCAATTTTTTTTTTTCTGCAGATGTTGCTGGCAATGCTATGCCACATCTTCTTACTGACATGGAAGAGGTGATGGAAAGGGAACGTGGAACTGAAGTGTGTTGCTGTTGTCCCTTGTAACACAAATTTACTAGAGAAATATTGTGGACCCAGTCTGAACTGTTACAGAACCAGTACCTGAAAATACCTCTTGGGAACTCTGCTCCAATAATTCTTTTAAAGCCTGTGTCTCTGAAAAGAGCACACATGAGTAACAAGTAATCACCTGTAGTGTAAATGAAGTGGAGTAACATATGACTATTTTTTGTCTTTTCTTAAGCACATATATATGGCCTAGCATGCTTCCTGTGATTTGGTAGGGATGACAGCTCAGTAACCTCTGTTGCTTGCTCTGTTGCACACCAGATGAGGAGCAGCAAGCATCATCACCCTCTCCCTAACACTGTGCTTGTGGCTATGGCTCCAGCTGTGGCAAGAAAAAGAGAAAAACAAGGTAAGAGGAAAAAGCTGGTTGCTAGAAGCTAGCCCTGAATTCTAAGAAGTCACTTTATCTCACCTGAATTTAGAAATGGGATTCAGCTCTAGTTTAAAACACAATTTGGTGTCTACACATGAGCTCCCATTACAGGCAATGAACATCTAATGACAGCAGCCGGAGACCATAGCAGGATTCTTTTGCCTTATTATCAGCATCTATTGCCATCCCACGTGCCCTCAGGAGACTTGGCTGCTGATTTGGAAAGGGTGAGTCTCTCACTGGTGCTGGGTGCGCACATACCAGCTATGAGGAGCCCTAGCGGGTCTTCACCCCTTCTGCTGAAAATGGCCTCAGGAGCTCAGGGTAAAGTGAGCACTGTTGACATTCACATCCCTGAGCCCCATGTTGTGATGGAAAAAGAGAAGGGATTTATGTACCTAGTTCCACATTAAATGCCCTGAGGTATCCAGGACATCTGTATGGGACTGGTAGGTATGGCACTGGGCCCACAGGAGATGTGGAGTCTTTCCCCAGCTGCCAGAGGCCAGGCAGGATGCCCTTGTTACCCACAGATGCCTCTGTCTTGTCACTGAGCCTCTATTTCTCCTCTGACCAGCTGAGATGCAGCTCCTCCTCTGTACAAACAGCTATGGAGGGGTGGGATGAATCCTGACCCAATGGCTGTTTCCAGCACCCAGAGACAGGGGCTGTGGGTAGCAAATTAATCACACCTTTCCTGCTCCTGGCACCTCATTTGTCCATGGAGGCCCAAGGCCATTCAGCTGGAGTGGCATGCAGGGATCATGGAAGCAAGCACTCCATTTCCCTGAGAGCCACCACACCTGAGGTACAGGTCTGCCTCCTTCACACCACTCCTTTCAGTCTGTGCTCTTGTTCAACCAGCAAGAAACCTTCCAGAGAGCACATCCCAGCTGGCAGCATCTGCTGGCCTTCAAGAAAGCCAGGTAAAAAGCAGGAGAAAATGAGAGTAGAAACCCAGACCTACTCCAACAGTTTCACTGCACCAAATTACATTGCAAATGGCCTAGCTGGATGTTAAGAGAAGGACTGAAAAGTTGGCTTAAAGGGGAATATAATTTTATGCTTACCCACAATGCCCTTGACCTCAGGAAAAATGGTAAGGAAATTAATTTAGATCATTATATGCATGTAATATGTAGTTATCTATATTTATATAATCTATATATACATATTATATGTGTATTTTATACAATTATAAAACATTAATATTTTCTATAAATAATATATACAAAGACAGTAAAACAATTTTTATAGTAAAACAATTTATTAATGTGATCTATTATACAAACTATATTTATATAACCTAAACATTACATCTATATGGAAATCTTTAGGAAACTAGATGTTGTAACAGAACTAAAAATTTCAGGAAGCAATGAAATAAATTAATGGGAATGAGACTGCAAGTCTAGTGCTAATAGAAAAGCAAAGGATGTTTATGTAAAAAAAAATGGAAACCAATAAAAGTGGTGTTAAGCTTCACTCCCACTGATAAGTTTTAAAAGTAAGTTTAAAAAGTGAGTGCTGCTATCTTAAATAACCTTGTTCATTAGCTTTATGCTTTTAAGTGGATTTTTAAATAAATTTGTTTGTTAGAAACCAGAGTGACTCTGTAAAGACCTCAGTCTCATTGTACTACTACAGCAATCGCAAATGCAGAGCTCAGTTTATGGAGAAACATTTTAAGGGTCAGGATTTTGCTGACCTCTGAAAGCAACAAACACAGCAACCTGATAATAGTGTTCCCCAGCTACTGCTGAACCTGTCTAAGTTTCAGAGAGTGACCCAGACATGAAAGAACTTAGACACTAACAGACCAAACCTGCAGACCAATATTATTTTTTTGCCTCCTGCTTCTCCTCTGTGGGCTGGTATTTGTTATCTATTGTTTCATACTTTGCATAAAACACAGCCCACCAAGTCTAATTCTCTAGTTAGGTGCTTCAGCAATGGCTTACCAAAATGTAGGTCCCTGGCACTGGGTGGGCAAAAGAAAAAGGGGAACAATTCCATCAGCCTAAAATAACTGAAGTTTTCTGAAACTGGAGAGAGACTTCCAATACCTTTGAAAACACTCAGCAGTTTCAGCCAGACAGACTTCAGGATTTCTCTTCATGACAGTATGAGAAATTCAGGCCCATTCAGAAGATGAGCAATCCATGAAGTCATGTTTCTGTCTCTGGCTGAAAGCCTGGGGATCTAATGGGAATGGGATTTACTGGATCAAATCCAGTGCAGACCACAAAGTTGACACAGGGACTGGGAGGATCTTTCACAGCTGAAAAGGGTGTGAGAGCTAGAACATTTTACTAGAGAAGAGATACTCAGGTGGATTTTATCAGTGTACATAAGTACTTGAAGAGGGGGAATGAAGATGAGGGAGCCAGGCCCCTGCCAGTGGAACCCAGTGACAAGAGAAGGGGATATGGGCGCAAACAAACATGGGAGATTCTGTCTCAACATCAGGAGATGATTTTCCTGCGTGGGTGATCAGGCAATGGGGTAGGTTGCCCAAAGAGATCGTGAAGTCTGTGTTCTAGGACATAATCCAATCCATCTGGATGTGGTCCTGGCAGCTGGCTGTAGCTGACCCTGCTTGAGTAGGGGGTTGGACTAGTTACCCCCACAAGCTCCCTTCCAATCTCTCTCATTCTGTAATTCTGTGATCTCCTACATCTCACTGACCTCCCTTGCTCCATCAGCTATGGAACATGTGGATCATAAACACAGCACCCACTGCTGACATGACAGCCCTGTAACCTGGGTGCTGCCCCAGGCCTGGATCCACCTCCCCAACATCCCTGAGCAGGTCCTCCTAACAGGTCTGCACAATGCTGTGTTTTGAATCTGGATTGGCTTGCAAGAGGAATGCTCAGGTCATTCTGATGGGTAAGGCAGAACCCAGCTTTTCCCTCTACTCTCCCCTTTTCAAAAACTTTTCAAAACATAATGACACATGTGCATTAGAAGACAGCAGTTCCTGTAGCACCTTTTTGTGTCATAGAATCCCTGTTTGGGTTGGAAGGGTCCTTAAAGTTCAGCCAGCTCCAATATCTCTGCTTCCTGCATGAGTGGCCATGCACTGCCTTGAGAGAGATCAGGAGCAAGCACCTTCTTCAGGTATGAGGTCCATGGTCTGGTTGGGTTTGGGCTCTTGGCAGAAGTTCAAGTCCCAGCACTCCTGGGAACAGCAAGTCCTGATGTCCCACTTCATCCAGATGGGAAAGACAGAGGTCAGTCTTGCCAGAACAAGGCACAGCTATTGGGTAAGGAACTCCCTTCCAGCTAAAAACTGCACGTTCCTCGGGACAAAGGCAACAGCTTTATTCTCTATTCAAACCATCCCATCTTGCCTGGCTCAGGGCAGACACTCCCTCGTGCTGCTGTCAGTACAAATGCCAACAGTAAGGTGTGTCCAGAAACCAACTAGTGACAGGAAAGCAAAGAGAAAGAAGGAGGCCAAGCAACCCTTTACAACTCTTTATCTGCTACAGCTAGAAACTGACAGTGGTGTCAGTCAGCAATGAGAAAGGTACAAGTACTGCACTAGGGATGGCATAGACACATTTTTAATGATTGAAAGGCTCTGACTCAATGGGGAAGCAACTTTTTTTACATTATGCCTCACTGTAAATCAAGGTAAGTTTTGGGGACATCCCATAAACAAGCCAGTTCTTTTCTAACTCAATCTTTCCAAAAGTTTTCTAAAAGTTCCAGATTGAGCCAGACAGTCTAAATCCTATTAAAGTCAGTGAATTCATGTAAAAAGGAATGTTCCTTGGACTACAATAAGGTTTCCTACCAATTTTCCTTTGATTATATTACAGATGACAGTTTATAATAGAACTGCAGACTATAGTAACACGGAAAAAACCCATAAAATTTAACATTTATATTTTTCCAACTCTTTGTCAGACATCAGAGGGATTTAAAAAATTTAGCAAGGAATTTACAGCTTGACACAATCACATGTGCAGTAAAAATAATATAAATATCAAAAGTAATCTCATTCATTCCATCCTTCCCTCCACCCTTGAAAAGAAGCAAATTGGAGAAGTATTAAAAAATAACTTGGACTCCCAAGGTGAAGCTGATAATATATACAAAAAGTCACAGGGAAACAATTTTTTCTCCCTGTATGAGAAGGCTCAGCCAGTATATTCTCTGTAGTCAATGGAATATTCTTCCTGAAAAATCTATGCATAATGTGTCTACCACCTTCTTTTTTTCCTATAGGTAATTCTATACATAGGCCAAGGAGCTTTTAGAAGAATTTGAGTTCCTTCAAAAAGCAGCAAGACGTTTAAACCTCATATTTCAGCTGGGAGTTTTTCTATGAATAGCTCATTAAAAACTGTGGGTGTAATCACTTGAGGATTTCTGCGTGGGAGCGACTTTAGGCAGGTGTGCTGTACAGGGAACTTCTCTGAGAACATTCACATGAGTCAAATTATTCTTTTGAAAATCCATGGACTGGGCCAGTAACTAAATCACCGTATTTTCCATGGCATTCTCAGTGGCACAGGTGGTATCACTGCATGGAGAATATGAATATTTCTTTGGTGTTGGTTCCTTCCCAGTAGTGCTTTAGACACTCAGCACACAGCCCTTTTGTACCTTTACCTTTTGGTAAAGGGTGTAGCATTGTTTTACTGTATGTATTTATTTTCTTTTGTTAAAAACTCAAGCAAAAGCATTCAAAGGTGTATCTGAGATTATTTTTTTAGAAGTTATTCATGTATATTAAGAGTAATTATATGCATACCCATATCGTACAGCTGAAGGGGAAAAAAACCCCAGCTTGCCTCATGTTATAATAATAGACATTTTGAGTAAAAGATACATGGAACAAGAAGATTGCATGTGAACAATAGTTAAAAGCATGAGCAAATTCTTAAGAATAGGACTACAGTCTATTGGTAAACACTAGGCTCAGATAAATATAGAATTAAAATATCTTATTAGTTTTCCTGTACAATTAATTTTTGGAAAAAATAGAATTAACCCCAAAATACAGTATGACCATGGTAAAAAAAGGCCTTTTGCTCTGATGGACCCCTCTTGGTGTTCTCTCTGCAATGAAATATTTTTAGTTTATAGGGATGCATTTTTTCTACCCAATTCTCTACCTAATTTTGAGCATTAGGTCAAACATTTAAATATTAGGTTAGGAAATGTTTGCCCCATCCAAGACTACTCTCCTCATTAAAGTCTTGTAGATGCTTTCTGCCCCTGGAGAATTTTTAGGCATAAGCATGAGGCAGGGAAATGAAAAATTAAAAAAAAGGAAAGAAATCCAGTCTCATCCAACTTCAATCCAGAAAACGAGAAGCCTGATGATGTGAATGCTGCAGAAAAGAAACTCAGTTTGAAATCTATTCTTTCATGCAAAAAATGTCCACAGGTATGAGAGCAGCTTATACTCCAAGATATGGGATATCTCAGACCAGGTGAAAATATTAAGCAATTGGGTTACGTGATTTCAGCTGATATCCTGTCTCCTATCTGGGAAGAATATTTCTGTTTCTTGTATCTAGAGAGGGTAACTGACCTATCCCAAATTCCTCAGGAGTAAAAACAAATCAAGAAAACTCAGGGGCAAAGTTGAATTCTCTACAAAACCCTTGGATGTGAAATACTGCAGGGGCTGAGACAATGGAGAGGGTATGGAAAAGCACCCTAGAAGTGGCTTTGAAAGATTAGGGGACAAGTGTCTGTGCAGGAATGGGTGCCATGAGAGGAAATGGAAGTAATGCAGAGAAAGCAGAATGAGAGCCTGAACTCTTAAGGCATTTTCTCAAGATAAGGCTGGATGATAGTTCCTGATATTCACAAATATAATAAACCCAAATTCAACAAGTGGATTTAATTGTTTGTCAGTGGTGTCAGGATGCTGTGCCTTCCAGTGCCACAGTACTCAACACCTGCTAAACTTGGCTGGTGTCATGGGGTAAGCAAAAGGCCCCTCTGTCCTGCAGGACCCTGGGAATGCCAGGGCTCCTGTGGCACTGCCTGAGGTCAGGACCCCATCAGGCTCCTTTTTCCTTGGGATTGGGTGAGGACACCAAAGGGAAAATGTAATGTTGGAAAGACACTTCAAGATGTGTGAACAGCATCTTCTTAGCGTGATACTGCTGGGCATGTGGATCAGGCAAAGGTTCAAGAGGAACAAGACAGAGAGCCCATGCTCCCTCCAGTCCAAGCAGGGCAAGGATAGGAGGGTTTAGGCAAGGCTGGTTGTCTTGTCTGTGACACTGAAGGCAAAGAGAACACTATGAATAGATGGTATTCAGACTATTTCTTGGTCAGAAGAACTTTCTTTCTACCCACTGCCAATGCAAATGTCAGAACAGTCTGTTCAGTCCTAAAAGGATTGCATAACACAAGTAAGAAAATGTCCTGTTTCTCTAACCAGCCTGTTTTCCAAAGGGCAGTGAGAAGAAGAACAGGGAAAATTGTAAGTGAACTTCTGCTGTTGTGAGAATCAAGCCTCTAATAAGCCATACCATCTCATTCTGCTCTAGGAGCATGCATGATATTGCAAAAGGCATCCAGGTATCCAACTACAAATCTGTGTAGCACAGTTTAGGAAAAGCTTACCTGAATCATCTTCAAAATAACTTAAATTGTGTTTGAACATTTCTCTTTATTCATGGTTGGTCTGGAATGTTTTGGTCATTTTTCTTGCTTACTTTTAGGAGGAATAATATTAGTGTTTGCACAAACACAGATATAACAAATCCAGCCATCTAGATTATTTAAAACAAACACAGAAAAAAACTCCTTGTCTTTTCCTTAAGTTGGCAAATAGATGTCTTCCAGAATCAGAAATTAATTCAGGTTTTGACACCATAGCTCTGAAGTCTTGCATAATTATTTCTCTCTTGATTTGTTTTCAGACAGGCTGCCAGATCACCATACTGTGCAATTACTATTACCAATTCTTTGTAGAAATCAACATTTTGGAGACTATTTAGAAACATTATCATAGAAGAGCAAGTACAATGCTGCTGAAAATGTCTTGATAACACCTTTATTCTTACTTAATTTTAAATTATTATGAATACTTAAATTTATTGGCATAGCTAATCTAATATTTTATCATGGTCAGTAAACTACATTGCACAGTAGAATCACACTAGCTGCATACCACCCCCATGCCTGCAAAGTATTATAAAGATCATAATTCCTTAGTTCTCTAATCATCATTCTTTAATTGCAATACTTATAAAACCAGAAACCTCTCTAATATTTGTATTAATGTAACAATAATAAGTTAATCAATAAATGAGGGACAAGGAATCACAAGCAATAAATGCTTGGTTGCATATAATTTATGCACCTAGGGTTTGTCTAATGGCACTATTCTAATGGTATTGGGACATTGTTATAATGTTTTATTAACTTGGCTTTTCTATTTAAAAAATTGTGAATTACACTGTGCTGACTTCATATTGAGTCATACATCTCATAGTTACTATAATTTTTTTGCTTAGGACATGGCATTTTAATCCATAAAAAGTTAATCTAATGTTGAAATAAAGTTACCAAAGTAATCAGTCTTGGTACTTTTTTCAAACTTTCAAACATTTTCAGATTGAATTTTCTAAGTAAAAATCTGCTGCAAGATAAAGAACTAGAGGAACCACAAGTAAATGTCAAAAAGATCCGCAAGGATTGTGAACCAGTCCCCTGCTCAATTATTCTGCCATTATGAACTGAGTGTGAACTGATGGTAATTGAAGTGAGAAAGGCACTAAAACATTTTCCAAAGCACTGTCTGCAATGAATCAGAGGAATGAAGATAAAATGACAAGGACATTTAATGACAGGATTGTGCCCCTGCCCGCCTTTCTGCTTAAAAAGGTCTGGCTGAATTCCAGTTAGAAATGATCCCAGCACAATGAGTATACCATTTCTCTGTCATGTGTAACTGGGTTTCACAGAGATATTTGAAGAATGCAGTTAAGCATCTCTTTGAAATCTGGACTGTTCCCAACCTTTCCAGTACTCATGATACTCTGAGTTGATCTCTTTTCCTCATATTTATTTCCTACCCTCAAAAAAACCAAAAAGGTGTATAATTTGGGAGGCAGCATCACTGGCAATGCATGCACATTGGTATTATGCCTCATGAGTAAATTAAGTGTATGCAGGATCATCCCAGGCATTCCTCCTCTTCCTCATAGCCCTCCCCACTCCGTTCTCACCTGGTCATATCTTCTTACAGCACACCATAGACCCTCACCTGCATCCTCCAAGCTTGGGAGCAGTGCATCCCAACAAAGAGGAAATCAGGTAAAAACTCCCGGAGATCTGCAAGGATGAAAAAGGAGCAAGACCCTGCACAAGAACAGACACCAAAAAAAAAACCCTACAGAAGGTGGAAATAAGGACAGACAGCCTGGGAGGGATACAGAGAAATTGCCTGAGCATTCAAGGATCAGTTAGATCTGATCCTTGACAGATCTGTTAGAATTCAATCTGGCCCTGGTAGAATTCAGTCTGGCCAGGGACACCAAGGCCAACAAGAAAAGCTTCTATCGGTACACTGCTGATAAAAGGAAGAGTAGGGAAAATATAGGGTCCCTCCAAAAGGAAATGGGAGACCTGATTACCTGAGATACAAGGAAGGTTGAGGTACTCAACAATTTTTTTGCCTTGGTCTTTACTGACACAAGCCACACTACCCAAGTCTCAGAAGGCAAAAGCAGGTATTTGGAGAGTGAAGAACCACCTGCTGTGAGAAAAGACCATGTTCAAGGATGTCTAAGGAACCTGGAGGTGACCAGGTGTGTGGGGTCCGATGAGGAGCATCTGTGAATCCTGAGACACCTGCAGAAGTGGCTAAGCCCCTCCCTATTCATCCCTTCTAAGAAGTAGTGACAGTTCAGAGAAGTTCCCACAGACTGGAAAAGAAGAAATATAAACCCCTTTTTTTAAACCAACAAAAAAGAAATACCTGAGGAACTACAGGCCACTCAGTCTCACCTGAGTACCCAGAAAGATCATGGGACAAATCATCCTGGAAACTATGCTAATGCACATGAAAGTTAAGGAGGTGACTGGTGACAGCCGACATAGCTTTACTAAGGGCAAAATGTGCCTGACAAATCTGGTGGCCTTCTACAACAGGGTGATGGAGTTGGTGGACAAGGGAAAAGCAACTGGTGTCCTATGCCTGGACCTGTGTAAATCACTTGACTCTGTTCTACATAACATCCTTGTCTCTGGACAGATGGATTGACCACGCAGTGGATAAGGAACCGAATGTATGGTGTACTCACAGAGCTGTGGCTCAGGGTCCAAGTGGAGGACAGTGAGGAGGGGTGTTCCTCAGGGCTCAGTGTTGGAGCCAGGGCCACTCAACCTCTTTGTCAGTGACATGGACTGTGGGATTGAGTGCACCCTCAGCAAGCTGGTTGACACCAAGCTGTGTGGTGCTGCCAGCATGCTGGAGCGAAGGAATGCCTTCCAGAGGACAGGTTTGAGAAGTGGATCCCTGTGAATCTCATGATGCCCAACAAGGCCAAGGGCAAAGACCTGCACCTGGGCTGGAATAATCCAAAGCAAAAATATAGACTGAGAGGAAAATGGATTGACAGCAGCACTGAGGAGGAAGACTTGGGGCTGTTGATTGATGAGAAGCTTGATGTGACCTGTCAGTGTGTGCTTACAACCAAGAGAGCCAGTGGTGTCCTGGGCTGCATCCAAAGCAGCATGGGCAGCAGGGCAAAGGAGGGAATTCTGCCCCTCTGCTCTGCTGAGATGCCACCTGGAGTGCTGCATCCAGTTCTGGGGGCCCAGCAAAAGGAAAAAATGGACCTTTTAGACTAGTCCAAAGGAGGGCTACTATGAGGCTAAGAGATCTGGGGTTCTTCAACCTTGACAAAGAGAAGACACCGGGGAGGCCTTAGAGCAGCTTTCCAGTACCTGAAAGGCACTACCAGAGAGTGGGAGAGGGACTTTTCATGTAGGCATGTAATGACAGGACAAGAGGAATGGCTTCAAACTGGAAGATTTAGATTGGATGTCAGGAAGAAATTCCTGCCTGTAAGGGTGGTGAATCGCTGCCATTGGTTGCCCAGAGAAGCTGTGGAAGCTCCATCCCTGGAAATGTTCAAGGCCAGGCTGGTTGGGGATTTAAACAACCTGATCAAGTGGAAGGTGTCTCTGCCCAAGGCAGTGGAGTTCAAAAGAAATAATCACTAAGGTACCCTCCAACCCAAACCATTCTAGGATTCTATGGAATAAAGATTTCCAAAAGTCTGAATCCCTTTTGAAAGCAAGTTCTTTCAATGTTCAGTTACTTTTACATCTAAAAATACACTCCTTGTTTATAATTCCTTCATTTACTTTCTTCTGCAAAATTCCTTTCTTGTAAAATTTCAGGTCATGATCCATTCATCTCTGAATGAACCAATTCTTACATAAATACTTAATTAAATTTTCCATGTTTTCCAGACTTTGGGGCTTTCTTATACTTTTTCTCTCATGTGGGCAAAGAACTGGACAGGATATCACATTGCTAGAATGATAAAATACTGTGAAAAGCCAAACTAATAGCTAGAAGCAACAGTATAATGTTGTTAAAACTGTGATGCAAAAAAAGACAGTTGAAAAAGTCTTTTTATCTTGCATAGATTTTGGATCATGTTTAACAGAAACCTCACATTTAAATAATAAAATATTAATAATAATTCTGTGAAATAGAATTTCATACGCATCATATTGATTCCACTCTGTCTGTTATCTGATTACTTAAAATTAACATTGGAAACCATTTGTAATCCTTTGCTGACAGGGAATAGGAAAACAAAATTATTTCAAATGATGGGAGGGTGCAGTCTAGCTGGTGAGACCAGACTGTACAAGATCATAGAGTCATAGAATATTCCAAGTTGGAAGGCATCTGTTAAAGAGATGAAGTGTTGGATCTTCAGTTACCACATTGCATGGACGTTCCTGCATAAAAAGGCTTTGGCTTCCTATCAAAGCTGAAAATATTTATGGCTTTGCAACTCAGTTTTTCCAACAACAGTCTAAGATCCTTATGTCCCCATAGGTACATTTTATGAGAAATTTGTTTTGTTTGAACTACCTTTCCTCCTCTCTGATTGCCTATTCACAACACTTACAACATAAATATTTTATCTTCTGTTTCTGAGTCAGTTCTGAATTAACATATCTGAATGTTACTGTATGAAATGGAGGGCACGGAATTAAATTTTCACTGTTAATTGAAAGATGCTAATTGTGTCTCAACTTTTCTTGATTTTTTTTTTCTTTTTGAATAGGAAGTGGCTCAAAAATCAAGATAGTTCACTTGTATAAGAAATATTCCCATTAAACATACTGAAAATATGTGGTACATACAAGACACATAATCTGTATCATACTGGAATCAATTTAACTTTTTCATTTGAAAGACTCACAGCAAAAGGAAAGAAATATGAAGGGTTTTAGTTCAGAGCCCTCTGAAGACACTGGGACATTTACCAGGCTAAAGTGAGAAGAGATTAGATTTTTAAACTATTCCATTTCTACGAGTACTTTAGGAAAGTGAAGTGTATTTCCATTTTAAGAAGCCACCTGTCATGCCATGCATAATCAGTGCTAAGGGTGAGATTAGCATGGGCTTTTTCCACAGTAAATACAGCAAATACTGGCTGTTGGAGAAGACCAAAAGTATTTCTAAGTTTGAGCAAACTCAACAATCAGTTCTGGATGAAAAGGAAACAAGTTTTGAATTTGATTAAAAATATTTTATTTCAGTATTTTTAAATTACCTGAGGACTTTTTTCAAAACAGTGAAACAAATTTTTTGTTTTGCTTTGTTTTCTCAGTTCCAGAGAAAGAGGATTTACTAGAGCAGGAGAGGAATGCAATGAAGGTAAATAGGAATGTGTAATGCAGCTGCAAATGACAAGACAGAATAAAAAATGTTTGAACAAGCAAGAAAGCACTCTCCAGTTCAGGAAAAGGGCGCTGAGTCTTAGCCTGTGTGGGTGAACAGAGCCTGGGAAGCCTCCTGCCCACCTCTCCCCATTGCCCTGGCCATGGCATTTGGCAGGACCTCTTTCAGGTGATGTATGGAAATACCAAGGGTAAGGAATGGTGATGCAGAACAGAGACAGGCACATATTTGGCTCTGCTCCATGCCACTAACAGCAGACCTTTGAGACATTGCAGCTCCCCAGCAATCCTTGCTACAGGACATGCATAAACGGACCTTGCTATGGGATGTGCATAAAGCCACAAGCAAACAGAGTAAGGTAGCAATTATTTGAAACACAGGCTGCCTTAATGATCTCATGTGCTCCTCTAAGGGGAAAAAAAATCTAAAAATTACAGTCTAAAGTTACATATGAAATAAGCACATTTTTCCATATTCACATTTTGTATTTCTCTACCTGTACTGATATTCTGTATTGATAAATTAATTTATACAGTTGATTTCACAAAGACAGCGTATATATCACAACCATCTATGCACCAAAACTTTAAAAATACAGTATCAGAAAAAAAATGGCATTAAAAATGTTCTAAAACTGTGACTGAGTATTCCAGGCTCTTACAATATTTTATCGTATTAGGTTTTCATTAGAATTCGGTGTAGGGTAAGTAGGGTGAATTTACAAACCTTAAAAGATCAGGCAAAAGAAAAAATGATAGCAAGTAAATCCTTATAAAAGCAATATCACATCCAGAAGAAACATGTTACTTTGGATCTTCCAAATGCTTTGAAAAGAATAAAATGTGGTTTGGAAAGAAGTGTGGTATGCTTTGAAATTTCAGCTGAAAAACCAAGGAAGACCTATTTGTTTTCTTTTGTCTTCTCACACAGCCCTTCTGGATTTTTTTTTTGTTTTTAAAATTTTTTTTAGTATCTGTAAAGCATTTCCAGACCATTTTGTATGACAGGTTGAATATACATCATTATTTTTGTTGCTAGGACAAATGAGATAATGGCAAATGTTTTGTCTACAATAAGGAAACCGCTATCAATTTATGTGGGATATGCAATAAAGCCATGGGCAAGCACGTGGTATTGTGGGGTGGGGATTAGCTGCTTTTGGTGGTGATTGACAGAAGAAACAAAACTGAGATTTTTATGGAGGAAAGCAGCTCTTTACAGATTTCACTCCGTGTCAGTGGCAGACTTGTTGCAACAGATATCTGAGCATGACATGCAGGTGGTAAATCACTAAGTCACACTTAGTTGTCAATGGGTTTGTGCTTTTAAGTCACAAATGGCTCTGAAATTTCAGAGATAATACTTACTTAGGGATGATCTGCAGCACTAGAAGTGAGGGGGGAGACACCCTCATCCCCCTGACATCTGGACCATGATAAGACTGAAGGAATCCCTGAGGTCAAGCTTGGCCCAAAGAATCTCTTCAAACACCTGCATATTGAAAGGAATTTTCCATCCTTTCAGCTCCCTTTTTTCTGCCAAGGAAGTACAATAAATGTAGTAACATAATTCAACGTGATCTTTTCCTAAAGCTATGCATATCTTTCTGTCTCTCTAGTCTTTCCCAGAGTTCAAAAAATGAGACAGTAAAAGACATGCAGCAAGTACATGGTGATCCTTCCCAGCTTCTGGATGTTGATGTTTGGGAGTCTTTCTGCATTAAGGTTGCATTCAAAGTTAATAGCCATCAATAGATTTATTTCTGAATAATTTAAAGAATTCCTTTTGAATCCATGTGTACATTTTTCCTTGACACCATCTGACAGCAAAAAATGTATTCTGAGCTGTGTAAAAATATATTTGTTTTAATTTAAAACTTACCTTCAGGTGTTGGAATCGCTGTCCCTGGAGGTGTTTAAGGAAAGACTGGTTGCGGCACTCAGTGCCATGGCCTTGACACCCTGGTGTTCAGTCATTTGTTGAACTTGATGATTTCAGAGGTATTTTCCAACCTAATAAGTTCTCTGATTCTGTGATTCAATTTTTACGGAGTGTCTTTAAAGCTCATGTGAAAAAAAAGTTAATATTTCTATTGTTTCCATGTCTTCCATATATGTTATGCTTTTATATTTCTCTCTTGTAGCCCTCTTCTTCTTTCCTTTTCCAAGTAGAGAAGCACTTTCTCTAATTTTTTTTTCCTAGCAGTTTTTGATTGCCTGAAAGCAACTCCATAGATATTAGCATGCTTGTGACATTTTCCTTTATCTTTTTCACGTGTTCTATACCCTTTTGTGCAGTGATCAGAGTGAAGAGTACATCAGAGATCAACATGGTAGCATAATATTTTTTTCTATTTATCAGTTCCTTTCTTAGTAATTTCCTAACACACACACACCCCTCCTCCCCCCAGTCACTCATCACTGAGCTAGTGGGTTTTTTTGGAAACAACCACAGGGACTTCAAGAAATTTCTCCTTGGTAGACATACTTTATACCCTATCACTGCCTATTTATCATTAAATATGTCCTGGCCTATGAGCCTTGGTTTGCATGCACTGACCTTTAGCTCCATCTTTCATTTTATAGTTAAATCTATTAAGATTATGACATTCTGATAGACCTTTGAAATGAACTTTAGATTTGACTGTATCAAATAATTTTGTCAGAAGACTTTGCTTCCTCATTATTCGCATACTTTCCTACTTTCATTATGAATATGCTGAAAATATTTTATGGCTCTCTTACCCTTCCACCATGAAAATCACTTTTTTATATCTCTACATCTTATCCTACATCTTAGAAAACTATTGCTCAAAAAGGATGTTTTTGTGCTTTCACAAATTACCTCATACCCACCTCCAACCTGAGAGACCTAGATGCTCAATTTAGGACTATCTCCTGTGCAAATGCCTTTGCTCACAAAAAGTAAAATAGAAACACATCAGCAACAACAACAAGAAATGCAGATACAAGTTCAAAATCTGCCTAGGCTTTTAAAATTTTTTTAAAGATGATAAACCCATCCATCCATTAGATTTCAATTGATAGTTGTCTAATGAGATTGTAGACTAAGCTGGGCAAAGAAATTTCTATTTCTAGAGCTTTAAAAGTTATGTTAAAAGGGACAGAATATATGACATACTACCTATACACATTATACTTCTTGTTGAATTAAAACTAGGCATTTATCAAAACCAGGTTCTCATGTGCTTGAAAGAATGCTTTAAATAGACCAGGTAAGCAGTGTGTGGAAATGGAGATGGAAAATGAAGACTAAATGATTCATCACGAATCTCTTACTCTTCAAGAGACAAAAAATCTGCATGGCACAGTTTCTTGTTATTGTGGCACCTGGTTATATTTCCCCATGTGTCACTTATTTACTTTTGCAATTAACCCCTTGTAGTGGTTGGATTGGGCAAAGCCTGAGCTCTGCTACCAGGGACAGAGGATCTGGAGGACAGTGAAGCATCTGTGTTAGTCTGTGCCTGCACTGTCTTAAATTGGCTTATCTGGTTAACAGGGACTGTACTAGCAGCACAATTGCGGTATCAATGAGAGATATTCTAATGCAGCAACTGATTAAAAAAATTAACCTCTGAGAAAGTGTGTATCCATTTTGCTTCATTTGTCTAAATGGTATGTTTAGTAAGGCAGTGAAAAGGGATGTAAAATATGCTTTGCCATACATTTGTAAATAGTTCTTAGTTCTCATCTTATATGAATGATAACTGTAATTAAAAAAAGACACAGCAAAGTATTTTCTGCCCAAAATTACACAAAATATGCCACAGGAAAAAAAATGCTCAGCTCATGTGGTTTGCACTAAATCAGAAGCAAAGTACCTTATTTCTTTATAAATTATGCATAATTAACTGGCAATGAGTGAATTACTTCAGGATCAATATCAGTGATACAGCAGACAAATTGCAATACTAAACACAAAATATCATTACACACCTGCAGATTTCAAATTACCCTTGTACAGCTAACCCAGGACAGTTTTGGTTGCACAAACACACAGTTCCACGTGCACACCTACCCACTGTTTGGATTACAAGTTCTCTCCACAGAACAAGACAAAGCACGCACCAGTGTACACACAGACACCAGTGAGGATGGTCCCTGGGCTCAAATGCACCTCTCCCAGGTGTGGGTACCCTTGGCATCTTCCTGTGCAGTCACTCTGCATGGTTTGCAAGGTAGGGGCTGTGTGGGCATCCCTACACAAACCTTTATTTTCTTGTTGTAGCCTTTCCCTGAGTTATACCATGCCACTGAGATGCAGACATACACTCACTGCCATGCAGAAATATGGATTTTTAAATATATATATACAAAAAGAAGACAAGTGTTTCAACAATGATACTTTTGTATAAACTGGTCTATTTCTCAAAGGAACTTCAAAACAGAATTCTTTGCTAGGGAATTCCTATCAGAAACCTTGGAAAACTTGTAAAAATTCCTTATATTGCAGCTGTCTGGTTTAGTCATTGTCATAGCCTTTCACTACTAACAGTCCAATTAAATAGTAAAGAGAGCTGAAAGATGGTTTTGTGGGCTTGAAAAACAATTTATTCCATTTGCTTTATATTTGATTTATATAAAAAAGTAGAAATAATACATTTTTAAAATTAACTAAAAATAAAGCCTTTGAACTAAGGCTGCTCATGATGTGATTTGGAGCTAACCGTGCCACTCCCTGTGAACCAAGGCTTCACCAAAATAGACTGGAGAGCGTGGTCTGATGTGTTTGCACGGTACATGGCCAGCCCAATGCTTGCTGCTTTCAACAGAAGCCAGGAGAGTTAGGCAGAGCTTTTAAAATGCCTTAAGGCATGGAAATATGAAACAGCAATGGTAAACTGTAAAATGATTGACTTCTGTGGCTTAGTGGTAGCTGGAATTACGAGCACACAGAATATGCTTCACTTCTGGTGATGCTGTGACGTGGCATGTCCTGACTACCTCTGCCACACAGAGTTGTTCGAGTTTGGGTGTGTTTGGGTGTTTTTTAAACTATTTCTCGGTTATTTGGGGAGCGTGGATTTCACGAAGTCACATACTCAGAAGTATTCATACACATTTGCTAGAGCACCTGACAGCAGGGCTGACTCTAGGAGGCTACAGGACAGAGGCTGCAGAGCTTTTCCAGAGGCAAAAGCCTCCCCTTACCCACTGGAGGGGCCTGATGTAAAGCCATGGGCTTAGCCTGGGGTTTGCCAGGGAGAGAGGCAGCTGCTGGTGGTCAAAGGGCCCTGTAAAAATCTGGGTTAGGCAAGAAACTGTGGAGAGGAATTTCCCAATTGCCTTATTCATCATTCGTGTTTAAAAGGGTTGAACAACTGCAGTTTTTAAACAGCTGAAGAAAAGGGTTTAGATTTGATTGCAGTTACACTGGTGTAAATCAATGGGAAGCAGTGGAGTTACCCCATGATGTCAGGGCAAGTAAGGCTGGGCTTAGGCAAAGGAAAGAGAAGACTCAGATTCCCTCTGTATCCTTATTTCAACCGTGCTTCATTTTAGCAACAGCGTTTCCTTCCTCCATATCATAAATATTTTATATTCTTTCAGCCGCCGAGCTCATCATTTAAACAGGAAGGCATTTAGCAGCGCTGTTCTCACTCAGCTTTAAGACGTCCTTCGAGCACAAGATTAAATCCTCAGCCGGTGTAAAATAGCGCAGCCCCGCTGGGCCTGGGGGAGCCGGCGGCGTTTCTGCTTCCATGAGTTCCAGCGGCAGCCCCAGGCTCTCCCGGGAGCTCCCCTTGGCCCCTGCTCCTGCGGGGTTGTCACGCAATGGGTTTGTGCCGAGCCCAGCCTGGCTCTCGGCTCCAGCAGCCACGGCAGGCCCCGCACTGACAGCGCCATGTGCACGCAGACCGGGCTGAACACGGGCACCAGGAGGGCAGGCAGCACATTCCTTCTGAGACTGAAAGCATCTCGCTCTGCTGCTCACAGACTCCACGCCTCCACCACAGGCAACGGGAACAACACTGGAGTCAGACATCCACGACATCCCTGGCAAGTGAGCCCAGGCTGTCCATCAGCAGGAGCTTCACCTTGTGACTATTACAGTGATGTACAGCCGCAGTCACAAGTCCACAGCACCTGAGAACCAAACAAACCTCAAACGCCTTCAGGTTTATTTTGTCTGTTGTTTTCTCCACAAAACCTTGTGCAATGTGTTTTAGCTGGACTGCACTGGCACATGAAAACTATTTAACTGAAGTTACCCTTTGGCATTGCTTGAATGGGTGACCAGCCACACTCAAAACAAGAGAACTGTAAGTGGCACTCACCTTGAATGCAACAAATGTTTACCATCCTTAAGGATGCAAATAATTTTCTTTTACTCTTGTTTTCTCTGCCCAACAAAGATAGGAAATCAGGGCTGCTAAATCATATCCACATAATAATTCCAAATATTAAAGCAGTTAAAAAATGTAAAATCAGTTATGAATAGCAAAATATATGCCTTATATTCTACCCCTATATTAAGATACTTTCATTCTACCCCTATATTAAGATACTTTCAGTCTTCCAAATATTTTGATCCATCTCAAGCACTCCTGCAATGTCTAGTCATAACCAAGATAATTTTTAAGTAGTCATCTCTAGGCACCAAGAAGCAGCATAGCCCAGCACGGTGAGAGAGAGAATTCCCTAACTCTTCATTCAGACCGTGGTGAGCTACAAGTGTTTGGGTTTAGTCTGCACCTCTCTGGACCGATGGGTTCTAAGCAGTGTCTGGAAAGCAGACCTTGTCCCAGGATTGCCAGCCACACTGACCAGCCAGCAGTCATGCAATCCAGCCCTTTCCAGATGGAGACAGAAACAAGACATATCCCTGACCACATTCCTGCAAAGACAACCCGACTCTCTCAAGCCTGTAGGGAGCTGGATGAACACCATAACCATACAACATCCCTTTCTCTCTAGTATGTCCATATTTCCTGTCCAGCAAAACATTTGCTAGAAAGCCAGGGAAATGGCAAGCATAGATTACATTTTGCCATACTATCAAATAATTCACAGTGAACTGGAAGCCATTCAGGGAAGATGAAAACAAGACCAGAAAGATAAATCACTTACAATCATGTAACCATGTCACAGACAATCTTAGGTGAGAGGAGAAGGGAGAAGAGCTATTTTCAGAACTGGATGGGAAAAAAAAGGCAATAAATGAAGAAGGATTATTAGGGTTTGTTCTATCAAGTGGAAATACAAAAAAGGAAGAAGAATACTTTTAACTTATTACATCTGAAAAATGGAAACTGGCCACAGACTATGAAACACTTGAAAAAACTCCCTTAACAACAGACTACAGGCCTTTTGAGTTTTGGAGATTTTTTTTCCCCACTGTATTTTACTTTCCATTTCCTTTTTGTTTTTACTTTGTGTATTGATCCCAGCCTCACAAGCTCAAGGCATTTAAAGAGTATTTGAGTTCAAAGGGGCATTCATATGAATATGTGTGGGACAAGAGCTCAAATAAGGGGGGAAGAAGGCAGGATAACTTGCAAACCTCTAAAGCCAGAAATTTATCTTCTCATCAATCTATATAGATTACTTAGTATGAGAGATTGCAATAGTAATTGGAGATAGTTTGAAGGAAAGATTTCAAATGTAAAAATGTGTCATTTGCCTCAGAGTGAGGCTTAGACTCAGGGGAACTGTGTAGCAATCTGTAAATGTGCTAAGTGAATAGACCCCAAGGACAGAATACAATTACTTAGGAGGTAATGAGATGAGATTAAGAAGGGAATATTTAGACAGAATGCCAGGAAAAGCTTGAGCTACTTGGAAGTGTTGAATAGTCTTGTAAGGGAAATGTGAAAGCACAATTACTTGAGACATTTAAAACTGTGAGTACCATCACATTTGCTGAGGGGAACACATCTCCCTGTGCAGGGAGTCAGATTGAACAATGTAACTAGGTTTCTTCCCTTACTTTTTTTTTAATGATCCAGAGCTCAGTGTAGTTCAAGTGTCCAGACACTGTAATAACCATTAAGACAAAGGACACTGCAGTGGTGAGCAGCATGAGGCAATGGTGTGTAGGTCACAACAAGCATCATAGAATTTTTGCCTTGTGTATCACCCAGCTGCAGAAGATGGGGAGGTGTCTCAGCCCAGACACTGTTTTTTGTGTGCACACACATCACCTTCTGGAACATTTACAGCTATTACTAGTGGCATCAGCTGGGGGGTGACACCCCTGTGCTTGACAACAGCAGTGACATACTGCCCCAGGAAGAAAAAAAGAAGAAAAGATTGGGGCACCCAGAGTCTAAGGCTAGGGCAGCTCTTTTTTGCTCCCAGATGTCGTTCCTATGAGCTTACAGTAAAGCAAAAGAGGGCAGAGTGAGCTGATTATTTAGAATCTTTTCCAGTCTGAGGATTAGATTTCAGTCCAATCTAACACCAACCCTAATAAATCTGCCAGTCTCAGCAGCCATCAGACTTTCTGCTGGTCTGCCATGTGGCCAAAGGAATCTGAGAAGGTGAATCTTGTGCACCTTGCTAATGGAGGTTGCAGATGCCAAAAGTTAACATGGAATCAGCCAGAGACTGGACAAGTATCAGAATCAAATTTTGTTGAGGATTGCTAAATATAAAAAACCACATCAAGCTCAGGATATTCCTGGATAGTCTTGTTCTGAAGATAGGCAGACATTGGAGAGCACGTTGGGATGTACCGTGTACATTTGCTTTGCCCTTACTCTTCCCTGGGTAGGTATTGATGGCCTTTGCTGGAGACTGGGTTAAATAGATCCTCATTCTGAAGCAGATCATCTGTTAATGTACTTTCATGTTGTTAACTTTCACATGCATGAAACTCTGCCTGTGTGTGGTCCCCTTTAGCTTGTCATTTTTGTGACATCCTGGTCAGGGAATTAGAATAAATAGGGAGGTTCTGCACTCCTAAATTATTCCTGTATTTTTTGTCATCCAAAAGTTACTGATGATTTTACTAAAAAAAAATGTGGAGGTTTGCCTCTCTTTTGTTTTTCTTCTTTTGTTGTTTAAAAAACAGATGGCCAGACACATTTAATTAGCATCATCCTATGGGCTGAGAATGATGTATGCTTAATATTACTAAGGAGAATATTCCTTCACCTTGAATTTAAATGAGAGGGAGCAAATCCTCTGTATAGTGAAAAAGGAGGGAAAGACACCTGAAAAAGAGCCATTGAGAATAGGAGTGGGATTGACTAGGTCTTTTGTGAAGCTAATGACTATGACATAACCTGATGTAGGTTATATTATTAGCTAATATTTTTTACACCATGGATATGTCATTGTCATCAGCATCTAACGTTTTAACTAGTTACATGGAATTTTAATAACTCAGCAAAATTTACTTGCGCTTTATCTTAAAAAGGATGTTGTTGTGTCCAGCTTTGAGAGAAGAGTGAGTTCTTCTGTCTTAACAGGAAAAAAAAAATTGATTGAAATTATCACTAATATGGAACATCAAATAACCTGCAGACTGTACCTGTGTCATTTCTGCAAGGAAAATTCACTAAGACTTAAAAATATTCTGAATGTTAAAAACCCTCCACAAACAAACAAGCAAACAAACAAGCAAACAAACAGAAGAAAACCCCTCCCAAAAACAACAACAACAACAACCAAACAAAAAAACCAAGCAAACAAACAAAAAACAAACCCAGAGAGAGGTGAAACCGTGTAGGAATCAAAAAAGAGCAAGATAAGTAGTGAATTCTCAAACCTTAAACAGAAGGTAGCTCAAAAGTGTCTGTCATCATACATATTTATGGATCAGGAAAACAGATGAGATTGTGTTAATAATGTTGACTGAGACTGGGGAGAGCTTTGATAAACCTAGTAAGTAAAAAACAAATAAGCTAAAAAATGGGCAATGTGGAAGAGAGAGAAAATAGAATTTTACTCACATTTGACAGGGTTCTTGCCTAATAGTGCTCATTTGGAGAAGGGATCATGGCATAAAGGAAAATAAGCAATCATAAGAATTAGATTTTTTTTCTGACAGGGAAATTTTCACAAAATTTTATTTGAGCTATGATTGCTCCCACAACAGGGTGCCATGCTTCACTCCAATGAGAAGATATAGATGGAGACAGAAAAGAAAAGAAAGATTTTGTTCAGTCTGAGGTAGATTAGAGAGTCTTCATTTTCTGTGTCCTCTGAACAGGTTTCAGATGTATGTTGAGAAGATGCAGCTGCAATTCCTTGACCTTGGATGCTCTCTTCTAGTGAAAAGCAGAACAGTAATGTTCCTGTTCCAGCTTTTGTTAAAGGAACAAACCCTTGAAGACCTCGGCTAGCTGGCAAAAATGCAGAGACCATTATGCTTGATGTATTTTTGGAACACACTCATCTCATCTGATTCCCTGCTTTGGCCATCATGTCTGGGTATTAGCAGTAGAACAGTCCTAAGCAGCTGTGGGGAGGGATAGATGCATTACACAGCACAGGCCATCACCCTAACCACCACTTACCCTGAACAGTCCTTTAAAGTGCACCTCCATTAGCATTACAGTACAACTAAAAAGCCTTCTTCTGGACTGAACCTCCCCATTGTCCCATTTAAGGCACGTAGGAGCCAAAGGAATGGGGAGCACACAAATGGAACTCCCTGTCAGAGTAGAGTAAACTGAATTATGTACTCCAGGAGTACACCTGATCCAAATCCACGTGCTATAGGGTATTCAATCAATGGAACCAGATTAGAGCTAGCATGACATACCTCCGTGACATACAAGGAGTGTAAATACTGGGTCTTCAGCACATCTGGTTTTCTCTAGAGTTTCTTTCCTGCTAGAGTACACTGCTCTTCCTTCCTGCCTCTCCAACCTTTCAAAGAGAAAAAACACATTATTTATAAAACCTTATACAGATAGATGGAGTCAACAAGGCTAGCATGGTTCCAGAATACAACCAAAGCTCAGACACTTGGCCTAGTGTAGATATAGCCACAGGAGTCACTCAAGTGAAAATTGCTTTACAAATAAAGGGCTCCTCAGAGTGACAATAAAGAGATGGAATTTGACCATCAGTGTTTCTTCTAACCTATAAAGCAATAGTTCTTTCAAATAATAGTTCTTCCAAATTTGCTGACAGTTTTATATAATCTTATGCACACTATTCATTGTCCTTAGCCAAAATGTGTCAGAAAAATTCTGGAGTGAATTTCAAATCAGGTCTTATAGCTCGTAGAATCAGTTCACTCCAAGGCAGACACACACATACAGCACACACCTGTCCAGGTTTTTCTCAATGCCATCTGAAACAATATCAAGGCCCTAAAGAAATGTGAGAATGACTTTGAAAAGCAAAACACTTTTACTGTAACAGTACCAAACTTATTACATGGCTCATTGAGTAACTTGGCCCTGCTAGGAAACATCGATTTTTCTTCTTTTCTCCCTACACTCCTTAATCCACAACATGCAATTGCAGGACAATTTAGCTGGAGCAGTTCTGCTAATTCAATGCACTGCAGCAACTGTTTCATTTCACACATTTTATGACTCTAGGTTAAGGAGAGCTGTTTCAAAGCAGTATTTAACCTAGAAGCTTTGTAAATAAGGATGGGATTTCAGCGAATGAGTAGGTGTATGTTGTGCCTGGGGCAGAGGCTGACATCAAGCTAGGCCATTCTCTTCAGCTGTCATTACTAGGTTCTTCTAGCATGGGCTTGATGCTGCAAGGTCTTTTTAAGCTGAATTACATAGGTCCCATTCAGGGAACTTCCACTGAGGTCCCTATGGAACTCACTGGGACAGTATATTTCTCATGAGGAACAGAAATTTCAAAATATTGTCATTAAAAATTTAGATTTGTTTTAATATTTGTTAGATAAGAAAAGATTGCCAATGCAGAGCACTTGAGAAGTACAGAACAATTCTGCATCACAGAACACCAAGCTCTCTTTAAACAGCCAAAGGCTCATTACCCTGTTGGAAAGACATATTGATGTTGTTATACTGCTTATTCTGCTGTTTTCTGAACATGCTCCACTATCATCTCACCTGGAGCCTCACATTGCGCTGCAGATAGTTCCAGAGAGATCCCCCTAAGCTCTTTTCAGATCCCCTTCAAAACAGAAGCAGTTTGCACAGAGACAGGCTTAGAGACACAAATTCAGATTCTCCAACCAAAATTACGTGGGTGTGTAGCTGGTGACTGTGAGGATGTTCACGGCACTGCATGCCAGAAACTGCCTAATACTACCCTTCCTTCCCACACAGACACCACTAATCTGAGCCTCTCTTCTCAAAGCAGATGACAATTTTCAACTTTCATAGAAATATAGCACATCAGACACTTCTCTGTGTATCCAAGAGGAACTGAAATCAGTCTATGATTTCAAACAGGCTTCTACAGGCAGGGTCTTAGGTGAGCAACAGACAGACAGACATATGACATAACTCCCTGCTAAACCTAGTTTCCTTTTGATATCAAGCTGAAAAACATTGGTTTTGAGAGGATTGACATGTTTCATTTTGGTTTAAATAAATGGAAGAATTTGGTTTAGAATAAAGATATTGAACAGCTTCTAGACAAAAACAATTGAGAAGGATATGGCTTTCCAACCATAAAAACAGATGATTTTAAGAGGGATGTGATGAAGACTTATCCATTCATTCAGTTGTTGTCCTGTTACTGTTGGTTAAGCCTCATAGCACAATGACTTCTAACTTATCGCTCAAGCAATTAAAAATCTCTAAGGAATGCTTGAAGGTGCCGATGAGCCAAACACTTTTAGTCCATGGAAAATTGAAAACAAAAACAAAAGGAGAAAATTAGGAACACCCCCAGCCATAAAAGTTAACCACTTAGCAGATATCTACATACTCCGTCCCTGTTTTTCTTCTGCCATCTTAGTGCTGCCAAATATCATTCTCCAGTTTTCCCACACCTGTGCCCTTCCAAAGAAAGAGAAAAAGACTATAGATTAAAATATCTCAATAGCACAGAAGAAAGAGGTAGAAATGTTCCTGGTCTCTTAAGGAAAGGTCAGTGCTACAAGGGGTTGAAGAAAACACGGAAGTGGGGAGAACAGTATAGGAAACGCAAGGAAAATCTGAAATGGAACAAAGGAGAAAAAAGAAAAGCAGAGGAAAAAATGGATCAGGTGTGTAGAATGAGAATAAGTCTTGCAATAAATTCCTAAATACCTCAGGACTCTGCAGCAGCAAAATAGGAAAAATTAACTTGAAAGAAAACCATGACATACACTGAGCCTAGAAAAGCCACAAAGTGTTTATTTACCACAAAATTTATTCAACTTATAAAAACCCGACCAAACAAGCTACCTGCACACTCTCTGCCTGTCATCTGCACATTGCTTCTAGCACTGACAGCCCTGGTAGAAAGTCAGATGGGTCTCCGAATAAATTAGTCCTTCCAAGAAACTCCTCCTGGAGCTCCAGATGAGAGTGATTTGTGATTGTGTGGGCAGCAATGTATTGATCTTTCCTCTCTGATTACTGAGAACTCCTATAATTTAAAAGGGAGTTTTTTGGAGTGATTTGGCCTCTCCAGGGAAGCAAACACCAACCTCCATGACATGAGAGTGACCTGTGCTGTAGCAGAGCAAGGAAGGCTCCACCCATGCCCAGCATTTCTCATGCAGGCATGTGCGTGAGGACCCTCTGTACCTCTGGGCATGCCTGCATTGGTTAGCCAGGGCACAATTTGTATTAGGTTCATAGGCTATTTCTGCTTCTAGCACACAAGTGCTACAGACAGCCATGGAGCAATTTTTACTCACTTTGCAACTACAACTACCCAGGAAAATGGTAAGAAACTTAGTTATTTCCCAGCATGATTTACTCTACATTTCAGTGAGTGAGACCTCCAGGCATAGTGAGACCTCCCAGACACCTCTGACTGGGAGCTGCTGAGATGTTTTTGACATAAGTCAAGACAAATCCAGTAAATGACTAGACATGAGACCTCCTAGAGATGCTCAGATATGGCTGAAAGTGGCACTGATAACTCAAACAGAAAATGTTTTTTCCCAGTGAGAGAGTGATCATGCACAGAATGATCAACACCGTGCCTTCCTCTTGGAGACAGAAATCAATACCCTACACTTCCCCATTGTAACTGTGGGAAAGGTGTTAGCTCTGGTGCTCCAGCCCTCTGTCTCTGTCCTTCTGTGGCTGTTTGTGATGGCAGGAGATGGAGCAGCCTCGGGCTGCTCTCCACCAGCACTGGGCTGTCCAGTGGCTGCACTGGGAGGCTCTGGCTCAGCTCCTGCAGTCTGCCCTGCTCACAGGCACACAGTCAACCTCAATAAACCTGGCTGAAGAAAATGTGGGTTAAAATTCACTTTTCATGTCCTCTGGAAGCTTGAAGGACTAACCAAACCTATCTGCAGCTTCAATCACTTGAGCTCAGTCAACTAAAAGAACAACATCACCCAGTAGCACAACCATCTTTGGTTTGTGGTCTGCAGATGTCACAGATCCATGAGCTACGTTTAAGGCATAGTGAAAGGCAACCAAGGAAAATAATTTTTTCTTTTCAAGCTTGTCTATATCCACTGGAAATTTTTGGACTGCAAGTGTAAAAAATTTTATCAAACAATTCAAATCCTTAGCCTTCCTAACCATACAGCAAAACAGAAATTGTATTCTCATGACTCAATGCTGAGTTGTTATAATACAGATAATATCAGTGAAGGTACATGTAATTTTTCAACTATTTGTCACCACAATGTAAGATTTATCTACAATAATTTTCATTTCTCCAAGAAATTCAA